>OY725340.1:13865488-15115488 GCA_963243735.1 Neocrepidodera transversa | reverse complement strand
AATTGGCAAAAATAAAGTAAGTATATTTTATTTTTTATTATTTTACATAGGATAATGTAACAATTTTCATTTTATTGGCATTTATCTATCTAATTCTGTGACTGAAGACAATGTGCGCAAGTCCATTCTCTGAAAATCTAGGGACTCTCTTGGTTTTAACCAATAGAGTACTCGCATATGAGCATTCTCTTACCTTTCCTGAATACGGATTTTATAGTTGAGAGCGCCTTGCACAGTAAAGCTAAATTGTGAGAGAGAATTCCTACACGACCACTCACACAAGTTAGTGAATAGGGGTCCAGATGGCTCTTTGAACCCCTGGAGTATACGACCCAGTCACAATATAGGAAGACATGCACTTACATAAACGCAGGATATATAATAACTAGAATAAAGTACGAATTACGATTAACAATAGGTTTGTTCCAACAAGAATTTCTGTACGATTCGCGTACGATTGCACGAAAAAATTGTTCTCAGACGCGCCTTTTCATCTGTATATACAAAGATAAAGTACATTTAAACTAAATAATAGGTCAAAGTTAGTCGTTCCACTTGACAACGCTGGGCCAAATACACTAGAATCGCCGAAACATCGTGAATAGGGTTTTTAGGGATCATGTGAGCGATGAGTGAGAGAGTACACTAACCTATGAGTAGTCCACAATATACTCTGTGGAGTAGTCGGTGCACGCAACCACTCTTATGTGTCCCGGGAGCATGTTAACTATACAGATCTGGTAATATTTTTAAGGAACATAGGGAAATTGTAATGAGAGGAAGAAGAATGTATTTATGCAACGATTCAATGGGGACAAATAAGACGAAACGTTGACTCCACCCTGAGGGTAGCGTGTGTTGGTGAGAGCGATGTGCTCGCGGCTGGCTTCACTTTAAATTTATTTATTTAGTAATTTATAAACTGCGGAAGAGAGTATTTGTGGCTCTTTCTAAATAACTACATTTTCACGTCTTTATGGTTATAGTTTTAAAATAAGAAAATATTTGTTAGAGCCAATAAATATTTTCTAATTTTTGGAATTATTGGATATGCTTACATCTTCAGCCATAATGGCTTTGAAAATTAAATAAATAGGTATTCTTAAAACGAAAAATATTAAACAATCGAAAAATTGTCAAAAATAAAAGTAGATTCTGAAACATCATAAAAATATATTGTTAAAAATGGCAACTTAATGAATTAAGGTTTCAAATAAACTACCTTCTTGTACCAATAAACAATATAGCCGAATATCTTGTAGAGTGACAATCAGAAGTCGGCTAAAGCTGAATTCGATCTGGCTCGATGATAAACTCTCGGACCGTCCATGTATTTCCCCAAACGTCGACGTAGATCCGATGCGCTACGATAAATTACGAATGTTTTTAAAAAGGCGTATACCAAAATATTTTGTTCTTATTCCTCGCATATTATTTATTGGGCTTCTTGTCTGTTGCGTGAAATACGCCATGTCCAGCAAAGTTTTGGCCAAATCTGTATATCCGTCAATTGCGCCAACGGACCGCGGCCGAGTGGAGTGTTCTAAACAACAACTATTCATACAACCAACTTTCGACTGCCATCTAGTTCGTCGGTTATTTTACTTAATAAATAAATGCCACGTGCTGTTTCCTTAATATTTTGTTTATAATTTGTGATTATATTAAAAATGCAGTTACCAGAAAGCGTAGATTTCATCCAAGTACATCATGGAAATTGAAAATTTATTCGATGCGAGGTAAATATAAAATTAAAATGGAACGAACACACAAAAAATGTTTTCAATCACCTGACCGATGACCCATTGAATTTTGTACCAGCAATTAGATCATACTTGGAAAATGCTAAAAAGTATGGAGCCTCTAGCCCAGCCCTTTTAACTGGTTTACATACATCTTTTAAATATAAAGGGTCTATATAGGTGTTTCACATATCAAAACATCAAGAAAGGGCATTAAGATTGGGCCAAGCTAAAAAAAGTTCCCATTCGTTGAAAAGTTGCGTTTCCCTGGGCAAAAGTGTTTTGTAAATAGTAAAATGTAAAGTGTATTTTTTATTTCATGTGCACTCTTTTCTTGTCTATATAACCGGCGTATAGAAATCTGGCTATTGAAGAAATCAAAAGGAAAAAAGTTCATAATGAGAAAAAGAAAAAAACTGATGTGAAAATTAAGATAAAAGAAAAACAAAATTGTCTATATATTTACTTCATCCTCTGCGACTATGTTGCTAGTGGTCGGAGGTTGTCCACGTGGCTTTCTCCTCCATCCTTAAGGACGATGTATGTAGTGGTCCCTGTATTTCTCAGAACCTCGTGGGGCCTATCCATGTCTGACCGAAGTTGCCTCACGTAGTTTCTAACGAGAACTTGGTCTCCAGGTGAGAATCTGATAGGTGAACGGTGTGGTTGCTCAGGCATCAGGTTTCTTGCGAAGACGGTTGCTCGGACCTTGGTCTGGTCTATCCGCTGCTGTCTTCGCTCTTATGTGTTCGGAGGCCTGGGCTGCTGCGGGTCTTCTCTAGAGCATCTTAATTCGAAGCCTAGGAGGAGCTTGCATGGAGTGGAGGAAGTGGCGTTGTTGGTCCTGGTTCTGAGAGATTACTTGACGTCGTGAACGCGACTGTTTCTCACACTGATTCTCCTCTTTGTTGATGAGCCTGACTCGCATCCCCTTCTTTATTTCCTCAATTCGCCACTCTACTGGGTTGGCCTAATAGGTTGGCCCTCTAGTGATAAACGGCTGAAGTTTGCAGTCTAACGTGTAACTAATTACTAATTATGGACCAAAAGGAGAAAAAACAAATATAAAAAATTAGCCAGTCGTGGGGACTGCCGACAGAATTGAAAACGTAAAACTCTGAAATAACAGAGTGGTTTTGTTTAATCATTAAATTAATTGTAGTATTAAAAATTAAAATTTTATGTTAATTCTGTCAAATGTTATTCGCGTATTTAAATCAACCAATAAGAGATCTTCGAGGACTTTTATTCCCTCTTCATTAGGTGATTTCGGTTTGGTTACTATTTTCACTCGGTGTACTCTGTCCTTGATCTATTCGTTCGAGTATACTGACAAAAATTCGGTTTAGACCAAACACCTATAAATAATTCAATTATTAACAAATTTTATTAATGAAGATAAAGGCAGGTTGGCAACTAGTTCCGGCAAAAATGCCATCATATATATATCAGGCCTGTTTATCTCCCCCATTTCCTAAGAACGTTGTATTCCAGGCCTGATGATGGCATTTTGCCGAAACTAGTTGCGAACCACCCTTTTTTATCATCTTTGATAAAATTTGTGGTATACTCGACTTTGACTTTTATTACTGAAACATTTATTTATTATTCTTTTAAGTGTTAACTTTTCAGTTGTATTTAGGTGAATGATTGGGTCACGACTTTTACTGAAATACATTTTAGTGTATAATTATTTTTTTCATTAATTTTTATTTATTCTCCGTTTTACTTTAACTATAAATAAGTATCCAAAATCGGCAACCTTAGTCACAATATCGTTAACATGTAATCTTAGCCATAACGCGTTCCCAACTGTGCTTCCACCTATCGGCCAGTAGATTCTTATATTTTTTAAGAGTACTTCAAATTTTGTACGTTCTGAATCAACAAATCAGGAATTTAGGAATCTTCTTTACTGTTGGTGGGGAGAAAAATGACGCATGCTATTTGACCAAAATGAAAACAAAAATTAGATGAAAATGGCGTCCTGTCGTTGGGATCGTTCTTCATAAAAAATTATCAAATCCTGGAATATTTAATGATCTATGCTTCATCTGATATTAAAAATTAATAAACATGAATCTTTAAAATCAGTACTAAATAGAAAAGTCAATATTTTTAATGAAACTGAACGACAAACCTACAAATATCTAGAGAAGAGCATTCATAAATGACGATTGAACTTGTTCGATGAAATTAAGTGCTGTGACGTGCGTTAGTGAATGCGGAAGTGGACGGTTTTAGTTTATTTGAGATCTAGGTAAGTCTGTTTGCAGTTTCTTGGCAATAACAAATGTCAATGTGCTTTTATTTTGCTTCCTAACAAATTTTTTGACCCACCCAAAACAACAGCAAATCGCCATCATTTTCATTTGTTCAAGGTCACGGACGTCAAATTAACTAGAAAATTCTCATATCAGCAAATTCTTTTTCGTTGGCTAGGAGCGTTGTAGCACGAAAAATATTCTATAATTTTGCTTTTGTAAATTTCGCAAGCTATCTACTGTCTGTCCTCTTACGTGTGACGGTTCCTATCATGCATGCCAACCTACATGTCAACATAACCAAATAAATGTCTTTAAATTTTTTGAGTATGTGGACTTTTCCCAGGACTCGACTGCCTACAGGCAAACCAGCACAAAATATTATGTGCTGGATAGCGATATTAGTTAATTTCTAAAAATGGAAAAAATTCGGCATGGCAAACATAGCAAGGAAAAATCCAAGAAAACTAAAAAACGCAAACAAAGAGATGATAGGGGCTCAAATAATTACGTAGGTCTTCTCAAAACGAAACCCTTAGTAGAATACTCCGATGTGAGTTCAGAGGACCTCAGCGGACCCGAAGCTGGAGAAATACAAAGTGGTGAAGAAGAGATTGTAAGTGAAGATGGTGAATTAGAAGTCGAATCAGACATGCATAGAAGTACTCATCGCGCCCGGTACTCCCATCTGGAGGAGGAAATTTATCTGAGAGATTCATCCCTTCCAATACATTCTCCAGGTTAGCACAATTACCTGCAAACTTACTGATTTTTTTATTAATAAAATGATTTTGCTTCATTTAAAACTAAAGTCATTTGTCACTTTTTAAATCATTTTGAAATGTATCCAAGGAAATTTAAGATTTAATTTTTATGGCAATAATCAAAATTCAATCATTAGAAAAATAATGATTGAAAATAATGAATTTTATCTAATTAATGTTTCATGTACACTTTAAAAATTGTAAAGCTTAAAATTTTATTACTGAATGTTTTCTTAAATATGATATATGCCAATAACAAAAGATATATAGATCTTTTATTGTTTATTGTGTGCTTAAAATCAATTAACTTTGATGATGTTAAAGTAATAGAACAGTTTGAATTTTATCTACCTAAATACCAAAAGTTATTTGTATATAAACATTTTTCATCATCAATTTTATTTTATTTATAATTGTTTTATATATAAAATTTAGTGTTATAGTTTGTCAAGTGATAAATGACCTTTATGTTGTTATTTCGTAAAGTACCTAAAAAAATTATATTGAAAACCTAAAGATCTGCAAAATATTGTAGTGTAATTAATATTTATTGTACAGCCTTTCGTTTAAAGCAATATCATCTGTTTTAACTTTAAAAATGTATACTCTGATCCTAAAAAAAATAAATTTTAAATAACGTAAATTTTCAGGAAAGAGGCACCGGCTGGATCCATCAATGATCCCAAGGTCCCCTACACCTCCTATTTTAATCAGAGAAAGACAACTGTCTATATCCTCACGATCTTCAAGATCTAGTGAAGTAAAACATAGACGTAAAGTTGAGGAATCCCCAACAGATTACCCTGCCGCTGTAGGTTCACCTACTTACGTTGAAGAATATGACTCTGTAGATAGAAAGAAGCGAAAAAAGAAGGAGAAAAGGCACAAAAAAGATAAGAAAATTAAAAAGAAAAAGAGGAAAACTAAACATAGATCTAGGAGTACTAGTTTGGGTTTGTTGTCGTATAATTGAAGTTAATTTTTTTTAATTGTTTTTATTTTATTTTAGAAAGCATGGCTAGTGAATCAGATGTGTCGCAAGGAAGTTCTCCTAAAAAAACACCTCCCAGGCCTGAAATGGAAACACTCTCAGACTGGGAAAGCTCTGCCAAGAAAGCTGCTGAGCACCAGGTAAGTTTATTTGTTAACGACCTAAAAATAACTATTTTTTGATTCATCTCTATCTAAACCAAATGTTTTTTGAGGAATAATTTGTTTGTTTTTTTTATTTCTTGCCTAAAGGTATTGAAATGAAATTGAATATATTTTGGGAAAATCAATTTTAAAAGCAAAAAATTCATTTACAAGAAAACAAATTTCTATAATGAATCAAATGAAAATAAATCAAAATCAATTTTACAAAAACATGCATGTATGATTTAAAATATCCTAAGACATATTGATTATATAAAACAAATCTTAATAAGTAATAACTTTCACATTACTGTAGAAGAGCTGAGGATTCTTCATAAAATGTGGGTTATAAAATATGTTATAAATGCCTAATTATTCCACACAATTAGTGGAGTTTAATAATGATTAACAAAATATGATAACTTGGTAAATTTAATTTATTTTGAATTCAGTAACTCATCTTAAATTTATGATTGACTAACTCCCTTACAGTGGGTCAAATTTACAAATTTTTCACCAAAACTAAATTTATTCGAATTTAATACGTTTTCCCACACTGGTGCACAGTGATTCCGCTTCCATACTAAGGCGGCCATAAATGCGTAACTGAATTAACTATTCTTTTTTTATTTTAAACAATAGAATAATATAAACATAAATTATAGTTTATTAGATTTTTCGGTTAAGAAATTTTTTTTATTTAGGTATAAAAATGTCTCGACAGTTGTTTATTTTAGACAATTAATTTAAAAAATTTTATAGCATGACTTTTACTGCAAAATTGGAATAAATAATGGTTGTATTAAAATCAACCTTAAAAGAAAAAAGAAATTAAAACAGTTCATAATAAAGACAAACAAAATTATTTTATTTATTTTTGATAAAATATAGAAAATTTCATTTAAGCACCTAACACAGATTTTGACAATACATCTTTTTTTAACAGGTAACTTTCCTAAACCTGTAATTAGAGGATTTGATTGAAGGAAGTCTATTAATTAAATCGGTATTGGTCAAAAATTTTATTACTGATGGTATCTAAATTAATGCGTTCAATGTTATTGAAAGACATGACATTTCAGTCAAAGTGTTACGGATATGTTGCAATTTTTCTCTCCTTATAGTGTCAAATATCGAAAATCGTCATCATCAAAACAGGACATTTGAAAAATATACCTAAACCAATATAAAACCTGAAATTAAAAAATATTTTTTTTGTGTCTATACTGCAGACATGCATACTTTGAGACCCCCTAAACCTAAAAGTGGCATGAAATCTATATGCCTTTAATCTTAACATTCTCCCTAATAAAATAAGATGTATCTTAAGTGCAGGAGAAGGCAGCAAGAAGTTAGCTCAAAATTAAATAATTTTATGTGAATAAATCTGGGAAAAATCTACTCTCAAGAAAAAGTTATATAAAATACAAAATTACATATTTTTGTATAAAATACGTAAATAATAGAATCGGCCCTGTGTGTTCATCAAAAAACCGAATTAGCGGATGATAATGGCAGCCACATTGAAAATACAAAAGTCAACAAGGACATTGAAATAAAGTATTTCAAAAAAATTGGTTCAAGAACTTAAAGATAAAAACAAGGTACTTAACATTCTGTGGCGTGAAAAAGTTAGTCGCCTAAGAAGCTCAGTTAAGAAACCTCAAAAAACACGAAAGTAAACAAACCCCGCACTCTCCGCCCCCCATCCACAGTAACCCATCATGACCGCGAAAAACCGAAATTCCCTGCCAAAAGCCGAAATATTTTGTCAATAGATGTTGCCTATATTTAAGGAACTGTCAACGAAGATTATAGGCGTGTTTATTAGCGAATAAAGTTTTACAGATGAGGGAAATAATCATTGAAATTAATTAATTTAACAATAACAAAACGCACTAATCTTTAGTCCCTCAAATAACAAAATCGATAGAAAACTACTTTATTCAATGAAATTAATCAAATTATATAACAATATTAAGTTATCGTTATGAAACAATATTGAATGTTTCTTTTCACATAATTATCATATGAATTTCAAAGTTTTACTACGTGACTAAAGTGCTACTTTTAATCCCTCGAGTTAATCTTTTCATTCTAGGGATTAAAAGAAGCTCTTTAGTCCCTTGGTATATAATATAATATTTCTACATTCATGCAAAAAATAAAACTGTTGAACTGTGCTTAGTGGAAAAACTGGTTCTTTATTGCATAAACATTCAAATCGACGCCATATTTAGTCCATTTAGGGTCAGTTGTATATGTTACGTTTATAGTATAGTTTAAACTAATGTTTAAACTGTAATTTAAACCGATGAAAATTAAAAATATATCTTCAAATATTTCCAAGATGTCCATTTTGAAAATATAATTGTTTGAAAAATCGTGTCAAGAGAATAATAAATACTTTATAGGTTATAATACTGACATGTTAATGAAGTATATCAATTTTCAGTCCGCGCATGAGTTAACTGAAGCTTGAAGTTTAACTGGCCCTCCATCCATCAGTTGGCAGTTAAACTCGGACTGGCAGTCACAGACACGTAATGCAACGAACTTTATTCATTAATCCAAACTTTAACTGACACTTGAAGTTTAAACTGAACCTATACAAGTGGGCCTTAGTGACACCTAATTCAAACGTTTTTTTCTTGTTTTTGCATGAACGTAGAAAAAAATATTATATGCAACTCGTGGAATAAAAACTTACTTTTGCACATGTTGCATAAAAGTAACTATTTTAAAAAGCAAAAAGATATAGGATTTTTTACAAAAATATTACTTTTAAATTTTTAAGGACGTTTAAAAATAACATCGGATGGATGTTTTCTACATAAAAATGTAATTTAAAAGATATTATTAATAACAATGACAATTTCAACAAATTCATCAATATTTTATAATTTTATGGGTTTTAGCGATAATAGCATTCAAGCAATTATCATCATTATTATTACAGAAGTTGGTAGTTTTTAAACTTTGATAGATGAACAAAATCGAATTAAAAACAAAAATTTTATTAATTGTAGTTTTTGGACTTTTTAAAATGAACTATAGGACACTACGTTTAAAATTATTAGCAATTTTTAGGAAGACTTCAAAGGAAATACAAACGATATTTAAAAAAAAATAATCCCATTGAATTATTTTCTTTCTAGTTTTTATATTGGATGGCTAAAATAAATTATTCACATTTTGATGGTTGCACAGTCAATTTTTTTCTTTGGGAAAAGTTTATGTGCAAAAAGAACGAATTTTTATTTTAAAAGTTCTAGTGAACGACTTAGATGTTAACTAAAACTATTTTTTTGACATGTAAAAACTGTGCAAAACTAAAATTGAAGCAAGTTGAGATTAGTTGGTACCCAAATTTCTTGTAATATATGGGAGTTTAAAAAATATGAAGAAAATCCTTTTAAAGTTGCAAAAAAATACTTTAATCTTTTGAATCACTTAAAACCAAATAGATAATAATGACTATTATAGTTATAATTTATCTTTGAAAATATTTTTTTAATTTTTATCTCTTGCAATTTTTAGAAATCTTCAGAGATCCAGAAAGCACAAATAAAAGAAAACACAAATTGGAACAAATATAAAAATAATTGAAAAACTATATGTCAATCTGAAACATTTGTTGTAGACACATTTGCCAACCTTATAATGACCGCAGTTTTTAAATTTTTATAAGCTTTTACACAGCTGACTACTTTTGTGCACTGGTATTACTAGTTTTAGTATTTGTTTTCTATAGATTATATCACTTTATTGATTTTTCTATATTAAGCATTGATTTATTTTTTTTTAGGTGTCAATAGATACAGGTGCTTGTTCACCAGTTTCGAATGACAGCATAGCATCCCCTGAAACTTACGAGGTTCAAAGTCCCACACCTCCATCAGAAACCCCACCCCCAAAATACGTCCGGGAATATTCGTCCCGGGAGTATACCACCAGAGAATCACCCCACACCCCGCCATTGCACCATTCTGCAAGGTTAGTAAAACATATCACCTCAAAATTCAATATTCAATCTCTTGTTATTTTTTTCTTTTAGATACAATCATCACTATGACGAACCTATTCGAATAAGGGATTCCCCGATAATCATCGACGATCCTTTGTCGCCTCCCAGGGGAGTTACTCCAGATTCAATGCTGCACCCTCACTATAAACATCGTTCTTTGACACCTAGTAGTCGAAAACGACGGTTAGAGAGGGAGATGCTCCACAGGAAACACAAGAAAGAGAAAGCCAGATTGAAAGAGAGAGCAAGGTAAAATTTGACAAAGTAAATTTGCTTATTTTTGTTTAGACATGGAAAAACAAAGTCTAAAGAAATAGATGTACATGTTATTAAAGGCCGAAGTTCGCAGTTTGGACCCAGTGTACAAGTGAATATTTGCAATTGTCAAAATTGAAAAAAACAAAATGTACTTATATATTTTATTACATAAATGTTCAGAGAAAAGAACGGTTATGAAAAAACGAAGAAAGGGTTTTTTTTTTAAATCTCTGTACGACCAACGGTAACGGAGATATCGCCATTTAAATGTGGCCAAATTTATTTGTTGTTAATTAAAAGAAAAATGTTTTAAGAGCAAACCCGCTCAAAAATTACCAAAAATGGCCAATAGTCTAAAATGCTGCGACCTGTACAGTTTGTGCAGAATGACGCCACCAGTCGGCTAAGACATTAGTGAAATCCAGTGTATCATATTGAATATCTAACGATTGGATACTTACAGCTTATATAGTTGATCAAAGTCTATTGAATACCATAAAAAAAATTAACGAAAAAATAATATCGGCAACAAAATAATATTTACGTTAAAAAATTATAAAATTGAATAATTTCGATTTTATTTTCCGAGATAAAAGTTGTTAGATTAAGGAAAATTTGGATTAGTGTCAGCATTTTTAACCCTATCTAAATTCTAAACCCCTAATCTAGTGGTCAGTAGAGTAACTTTTAGATTATAAATTGCTTATTGTACTTGCAGTTCTAGGTGCAATATCTCATCAGCATTTGGCCATAGCCACTCTATTCTACCTATAAAAAGAGATGTATTCAATCTTTATTTCAACTTTTATAAATTTTATGTTTTACTAAAAGGTTTTCTAGGAGTCGTAGTCCTGTGTCCCGAAGAAGATCCAGGTCTTCAAGTTACGGAAGAAGCAGGCACTACAGTAGTCCTTCTCCTACAAGACGTAGTAGCAAGAGGCACAAGTTGAGGAGTCCCAGGAAAGACAGAAGCCCAAAGTAACTATAACTTATAAAAAAATTAATAATTTTTTTAATTATTAAATATTTTTAGTCGATACAGACACAAAAGTCCTTCTCCCCATTCCGTAAAATCCTCATCTCTGAAAAACAAAATCACAGATGCTAGTCTTTTTGCGGAAATGGTGAAGGACCGTCGAAAGAGGGATATGGAACTTAGGAAATTGGCCGAACAAATGGAACAGAAAAAAGATGTAGTGGATGGTGATACGAAAATAAATGATATTGATTCGGACAACAAAACTGGTAAGTTTCAGAAAAAAAATTATGAAACATTGAATGGTTCCTATTTGATTGCTGTGGCAAATTTTGATTTCCATTTAGGCATTATGTTTAACTTTATCCACCCCTACATCAATTTACTGATGCTATTAATTTTTTATCTAAAAAGTTCAATTTCATCTAATTTTTTATCTTTCGTCGGGAAATGTTTAATATTAGCTGAAAAAATATGTTCATTATTCCAGAAAATAAAGAAAATCTTCAAGTCCCCTTACCAATGGATATAGACGACATCCCCATTCCAGACGACGCTGAACCCACTAAATTAAACGACATTCAATTACCAAACGCCAAACCAGAAGCCAGTACAGATAAACCAAAAAGCCCTCCTACCCCACCACATCCTACAAACTGCAATGATCAAGCCACTGCCATCACTACTATTGTTACTACAGGCCCAGCTTTACATACAATAGTCAATGACAGTACTCCAGCAGTACCGGCTTCTAATAATATTGTGAACAAACCAAAGAGCGTGACTAAGTTACCGTTGCCTCCTGGTATCGATCAGACGCAATTGGAGGCAATAGTGTCTCCACCTACGCCGAATAGATCGCCTAGTCCAATAGCTGTTCCTAGGAATGTCAATGTTAGGCCGAAAACGCCACCTAGAAAGAATATTAAAGACTTGCCGATGCCTCCAGGTATTGGTTAGTTTGTCTTTTTTTTAAGTTATTTTTTTAAGTTATTTTACTATGCTTTCAACCAAGATTGAACTAGTCATATGAGAAACTAGAAGCTTAATTCTGATTGTTACCTTGAATTACTTGGCTGTGATTTAAAAACAACTTTAGCTTTATTATAAAAAAATTGAAATTTTCAAACTGTCTTTTTTAAATATTATTATTTTAAAGTAAACATATAGGAATTTCTAACCAATATTTCTTGTTTTAAAGTTATTCCTGGTACTGAAGAATTAAGTGGTGATGAAGAACTACTACCTAGTACTCCTCCTAGAAATAACGTTAAACCGACTGAAAAGCCAAAACCATCTCCTAAACCGAAAGCGCCAATGAAAAGGCCAACTATTTTGAAAAGAAAAGGCTCTAGAAATTTTCAGATGTGCGGAAAAGACTGGGGAGAGAGATGCGTTGATATGTTTGAAGTTATAGCTCAAATTGGAGAAGGTAGAAAAATAAATACCGTACAAAAAATATATACCCTAATAAATTTACTTTTTTTAGGTACTTATGGCCAAGTTTACAAAGCCAAAGACGTGTCGGCTAACGAACTGGTGGCTTTAAAAAAAGTTAGGTTGGAAAACGAGAAAGAAGGTTTTCCAATCACTGCTGTGAGAGAAATTAAGATTCTTAGGCAACTGAATCATAAAAATATCGTTAATTTAAGGGAAATTGTTACTGATAAGCAAGATGCAGTTGATTTTAGAAAGGTTAGTCTTAGTTTTTTATATTAAGGTGCAAACGAATCCTGCCTCTGCACAGTTGGCTTATATTCTACATTTGTATAAATGTATTTTTATATTTTCACTATGCCCCTTACCCAATACATTATAATCATAAAGTTTAGTTTCGTTCCGATTTTTATTGATGAAACTATACAATATTTGACACCGTTCAAACTCGAATTATTATAGACGTATTCTAAAAAATGTTGCTAATTGATCATTAATTCAAATATATGCGAGTGATTGCAATTGTTTAAAATCATAAAATTATGAAAAATCGTTTCTTTATCTCAGAAACTTATCATTTTTTTTGTTGCTGTCATGGAAGCTTTTAATTAGGGCACTAAGATCTTTATGCAAAAGTCAGTAAATTTGACCGAAAGCCATTTTCCGTTAAAAAAATGCTGTTGAAGAATATTCATTAGAATTTTGAATGTTGATTAGTGGTAGGTTACTCTTATCAGGTTGTATATGATGCTCCTTTTACCATCACTGTAGCATGTCACAATGCCAGTAGTTAATGGTGATTCAAGTATCAATTACTATAATGTTCAGGAAATTGTTTGTAAAACAGTTGATGGGCTTTCCTCTTTTTTTATTGACTTATCTTTTGAACCCTCTAGAATACGGGACTAAACATCTCATATCCGCTCGGGGTCGTGTTCGTGGAAATTTTAAGCTATTATCCGCTCCGAAATGCTCCGAAACGTCTATCTGCTATAAATGGTTACCTTCTCGACGGGCTTAGCATAATGGCTTATTTAACACTTTTAAAAACACCAACAGGTGTCGTTAGCAGTCAGTTAAAAGTATTTCCAACAGAAAGTATGCCGGTATTGCGTTTGGTCAAATTTAAGAACAGTTCGCTGTTTCTCGTGCCGCTGAATGTATCCTTTATGTAATAAAACTACTTAATCAGGAGTTTTGGGTCAACAACCATCTTCAGAGCCTTCGTCACAAAGGGATACCTCTCAATAAAAAACACAAGTGGAGACATCAATGTCACTTTAATTAAAACCTTGAAATGGTTTACAATTCCAAGGATTAAACCATGATGAACAATTTAAACAACAATAGTTTTTGTTTTAAGCCAAAAGTTACTTAACAGGTTAGAAAACCCTCATGGTGAGATGACTTTAGAACGTTAAGTAACTTTTGGATTAAAACAATAACTATTGTTATTTAAATGTTCACCATGGTTTAATCGCTGGGATTTTAAACCATTTCAAAGATTTAATATTCAAGATTTTAATTTGTGTATTTAATGTGGCAGTGATGTCCTCCTTTGTGACAAAGGCTCTGAAGATGGTCGTTGACCGAAAGCGCTTATTAAAAGCAATTTTACAAAATTGACTTTATTTATACACATAGTAGTACTCTTCTTTCCAAGTTTATTTATAATCATTTCCGGTTGAAAATATTTGGATTTCTTTTAAAATAAGGCGATCATCGGGTGATAGAAAGGTTTCGGATGGTCCACACGAAATAAAAGAAGACCGGCGCCACCAAGTCGACATTCATAGTGAAACTGCATCAATAAGTGCTTCCGCGAAAAAAACTTAAACGGGCTCTGTGGAAGTGCCTACGGATGTCGTTCTTTTCAACATTGAGTGAAATCGTGAAGTGCAAAGAGTGCGATGGATGTCTGACATTTTCTGAATCAACAATTTGTGTACTTGCTGGACTTGGATTCAATTCTTGTCCGCTCATAAAAAACGCTTACGAAATTAACAGGCGCGAGAATCATTGGTGTTGGTTACGATGACAAAAAAATTTATTACAATATAATTTTTAATGTGCTTTGTGTGCCGAAAGCTGCTGCAGAAGAGAAAGTGTTGACGAAAAATGCCGAAAAGGTATCCGAACGAACAGGGTTAACAGTTTTCGTCGATGGAACTGAAGAATGCGAGGATTTTAGTGATTACAAGGAGTGACAACGTTGATCGGCCATAATACGGGACAAGTATTCGGTCTCCTTGTGAAATATTCATATTGTAAACAGTGCGAGTACTGGAAGCAGAAAATGGACACTATGGAATACGAGATATAGATGGAATCACATACAGACGAATGCAGTGCGAATCACATTGGAAATGCTGGAAAAATGGAGGTGGACGCGGATACTGAAATGTCCGCCTGGGGATGATAGCTGGTGTACGTGGCAGAAGGCAAAAGCTCAGGGCAAATTGACCGAGTACTCACACAAACCGGGTCTTGGCGATTACGTGTTGAGCGCAATCACCTCTGTCTATGAAAGATATAAGCAGTGAAAATTTACTACAGTGGTGCATACGAGAATTTATGCAAAATACCATTGAAAGTCTCAATGGTCTCATATGATCATTTGCTCCAAAATTGCATCATATTTGTCAGCGAACATTTTCAAAGAAGGTTACGAGACTCCTAAAAATAATGCACATTATGCATATAATAATTGGACCAAATTCCGTTGCATTGTCCATAGAGCTGGATGACACCAGGATTTCATTCGCGAAGCGCGATCATTCGAGGCCTCAACAGAGGGAAGAATCGAAAGAAGAGCTATGAGATCGGATCTTGAAGAGCATTTTTATGAAGAGGAAGGTTCCTCTTATGAGGAAGAAATGTCAGATTAAGGACCCTCCTTAGAGAACAGAGATATGGGGATTTTACGCTTTAAAAACTGAATTCTCGATCTTAGTTTTCACATTTGTACCGATTCATGAGATATCCTATACCAAAATGTAGACCACACTTTCCTACGTGTGCTAACGTTACTCTTAAGTTCACCAGAAATGGATTCAAACAAAGAGTCCACCGATGGTATTAGCGACCAATTAAAAGTTGTAAAAAATTTGACAATCAAAGATGACAGACGTTTATTTGAAATATTCTCGTCTACATTTGTATGCAACTCGTGCAAAATAAATTTTAATTACACTAAACCGTAGTTATTACGTTTCAACATAATAATAGTTTAATTTGGGCCCAAAAATTGCAGTCAGAGAGAGAGAGGATGCTCGTCAACCGAGGAGTTTTATATTTATTTGGACAAAAAAAATTTGACATGTTCTTCAATATGTATAGAAGATAAAAAAAATAATTACTGGTGTTTTATAAATATTTAGTTATAAATTCTTTCCTGAAGATTACCCTGAAAAAAATGTCAATCACAGTAGTCTAACCCCTTAATGTCGCTTTTTGTTAGCAATTATACTTTTTTCTGTATTTGTTCTTTGACAGTTTCTATTTCAATTTACTTACGTTGTTTTTATGTTTTAGGAAAAGGGGTCATTTTATTTAGTCTTTGAATACATGGACCACGACTTAATGGGACTACTTGAATCTGGTATGGTTGATTTTAATGAGCTCAACAATGCGTGCATTATGAAGCAGCTTTTAGACGGGTTGAACTACTGTCATAAAAAGAATTTTCTTCACAGGGACATAAAATGCAGCAACATTTTGATGAATAACAAGTAAGAAACATTGAATTTTAAGTAATGATAAAATATGGTGTAAGTTGATCTTGTTATGGATTTTTTTTAATGATTTTGATATTAGGGGTGAAGTAAAACTGGCAGATTTTGGTCTAGCTCGTTTGTATAATGCTGAAGACCGACAAAGGCCTTATACCAATAAAGTTATAACTTTGTGGTATCGTCCACCTGAGTTACTATTAGGGGAAGAACGATATGGCCCTTCTATAGATATTTGGAGTTGCGGCTGTATCCTTGGAGAACTCTTCCTTAAAAAACCTCTATTTCAGGTAAATTTAAATTATTTTTCTTTCATTATGTACTAAATTCATTCATTTATTTAGGCAAACACTGAAATGATGCAGCTGGATAGAATATCGCGAACTTGCGGGACACCTACACCCGCTGTATGGCCTTCTGTGATCAAATTACCCCTTTTTCACACCCTTAAACCGAATAAACTTCATAGGCGAAGGATTAGGGATGATTTTGTCTTCATGCCAGGTTCAGCTTTGGATCTTTTGGATAAAATGCTGGAATTGGATCCCGACAAGAGAATAACAGCTGAAGATGCTCTTAAATCCTCTTGGTTGAAGAATATTAATCCTGAACAGTAAGTTTTGATTTATAATTTATTTTTATATTTATTCCAAAATTATTTCACTATATAAAAAAATTGTGTAAGACAAAACGTATATGCACCTCTTGATTTCTTGGCTTTTGAATCAAAAAACCTGACAGGGACAATCGAGGGAAATCTGGAAAAGTCGAAAAATTTTTTAGTTGTGTCCACACTTTCAAAAACATAAATGATTATTTTAACCGAAATAACTTCAACACATTAATAATTTATTTCAGGATCTCTGCTCCAGAGTTACCGACTTGGCAGGACTGCCACGAGTTGTGGAGCAAAAAACGCAAGCGACAAATCCGCGAACAGGCGGAAGCGATGCAGAACTTACCGCCAGGTAAACCGGCCCTAATTGGCCGCGGCGACAAATTCGCGGGTATGGGAAAACCGGAAGACGCCATGGACGGCGGAGGGTGAGTTTCTTCCAAAAAAAAACCGATGTGTAGTGTATATCGCGCTTTTTTAATAATCATACTAAATGAATTTATTGAGTATATCGGAGGTGATTTTTATATATTTGGAGTTAAAAGGTGCTTAATACAGGGTATTTAATAAGAAATAGCCCTAGAAATTAAAGTTGCCGTCTGCTTTGAAAAAACAAGACTTTTTCGCGTGTTTAAGGAACTGGTGAGCGTGTGACTGTTTTTAAAATTCTCTCCCAACTGTTTTTCCTTGTAAAATAGTGTGATAAAAAAATTATAAATATTAATTTTTTCATTTAGACGATGACGATGGACGTAGTTTATTAGTGTATATTCAGAATTTAATCTATTTAATTTTATTTAATTATGTATATATAACGAAATTGTAGATTAGTCCTCACATATACAGGGCGAATTTTTGGAGATGCCCAAGAATATATTAGCTATTTTTTGAAACATTTACGGTACGCAGAAAATCGCCCTGAATAGGTATAGTCCCGTTTTCACAGTCGTGTAAACCGGGCTTATGGAATTGTTATGTAGATGCTGTTTTTTTATATATTTTAATTTGTAATTTATTTTCTTCTATATGCAATATTTTATTGTCTTTGGGAAGATTATTAATAATTAAGTTCTTTAATAATTAGTTCTCTTTTTTCGAGACTTTTTGATATATTAGTACTACAGATTTCTGCTCCATTTTCATTACATTTATATTAGAAATTCTTAGAGTTTATATCTCGTAACTGAGATCCAAATTAAATAGATGAGAGAAGGCAATAGGATCATTTTGTCAAATTTAATTTTCAATAAATTTGTTAAAATTGTGACATCTAGCAATTTAAAGGCACATAAAAAAACGTACTGAGTACAAAGTGTTTATAAACAAATTTTTGATTGATATATGTAATTAATTATATTTTGATTAATCTCAAAATCATCAATATATGAAGCGTTAAGGTTATTAAAAAAAGAAACTAAATTTTACAAGGATGTAGACAATCTAATTTTAGACTATTTCATCTTCTATTGTAGACTTTGTAAATGATGACATTCTAGTACGATTTATACTCGAGATTTTTGAGCTCAAAGTTTCAGATATTGTATACTCCAGTTCTGTAGATGACACATCTAAATCTTTATCATCTATTTCAGACTTTATAGATCTCGATGACATCTTAGTGTTAGATGTAGGTGAAACATCTAAAAATGTATTATCTGTAACAGATTTGGTTGATCTTGAAGACATCTATGACTAATTTTAGATTTCTGAGGAGCTTAAAGACGTAGACCACCTAATTGACCACTTCACATTCACATTTATTTTCATTTAATTGTAAGATTAACCTAACCTAACCTGCTTATAAATATTTACCTCTACTTCTGGGCACTGCGCACTGTTCTTCATTGGCGATTGGTCATTTAGCGCAGTAAAACTGAAACTCTTCGGTTTTTTTTAAATCACCAAAAAGATATTTTCCTTGCTGCTGATATACTTTCGTCATTAATGAATGGTTGATAAATATTGCTTGATGTGTTGAAGCAAATAGTTCTGCTGAATGTGCTAATTGGGGCACTTTGTTCGACGATTTTTAAATTTACAATCTGACTCTTAAAAAAAATCATTTTTCTGAATTTGGTTTGGCAAAACAGACTTTATCTCATCATTGATCTTTGGAGGTTGGAGAGTTATGCATTTCGAGGAAATGAGAAATTTCTTAACAAGGTCTTTCCAGTTTTTCTATTATTACACCAACTCTAATTAGTTGAATCTTCAAATTATCAATTTTGATGTACCTCTGTTTTACTAATTGTATTTGGATTTACTCCACTACTAGAAAAATGCTTGCCTGAATCTATAAAATAAAATAATTACAGCAAACAATAATTTGCTAAATAATGATGTGTTAACACTTTCAGGGCCAGCAAGATATCAGTTACTTAATATTGATGCTAGCTATATATTAAGTAACGGTAGTAGGAGGCCTCTATAATTTTTTTAAACCGGAGATAAAAAACCAATTTCAAACTATTTTCCAGCTTAAGAATTTTTTTTCTTCATTTCTCAGATTTCCATATAAGGTCACAAATGTAACTTTTAAATACCTCCCCATACAAATTGGGAAGCTCTTTTTTTTGTTCGTCTTCTAACCAATAATCTTTTTACGCACAAATCGGCAACAATGTGTTCTTTCTATCCGCGAATTAATTGTGAGTACTGATCATACGCTGCATGTGAAAATTTCTGCAAACCATCAGCGCTGGCCGTTAGTCGCGTATGTAACGGCACTTATAGTAAAAACAACTTCACATATGTCCATTTATTATTTTATTCCCCTTGTTACTATAAAAAGATGCGAAAAAATATATAAAAACTAGGCTTTTTCTTAAAACTAACCTTACTTTCCGAAGCCTAATATTTTGCACACTCAAAAATAATACCAAACGCGGAATAAATACAGGTTTTATTTATTTTTTGTTTTAAAAACATTGTGCCTATAGATTGCTTCAAATATTCTGTCTTGTATCATTCGAATCTTGTGTGCTCCTTCACCACTTTGTCAAACCATCCTGTTCCCAATTCTATAATATATTTTAATTTATTTTTTTGGTAAATCTTTATCAGCGGTAATAGTCATTAAAAGGAAAATTATTTTATATTCTGTAGTACTGAAATATCAATAAGTATCGAAATTAAAGAACTAATTATTGAAGAACTTTATATAATTATAAGTAATCTTCCCAAAAACAATATTTTAATTTGGTTATTATTTTTTGTTCACGATCTTAGTTTTTTTATATATTGAGTCTTAAAACTGATTTTTGCACCAATTTATTTTTGTTTAACGTGTAGGCGAAATGAAGGGTCTTTCAAAAAGGGGAAAATTGGAAGATTAAATTTCTAAAAATATTTGTGGGTTTTAGCTTCAAATAGAAAATTAATAACTAGTCAATATTTACTATTCGAATAATTTTAATGCGAGCGGTCACATTTTTTTAAAGTTTTAAACAAGCATCTTTAAAAAAATTAAAAGTTGAAAAGAAAATCAGTATTTTTAATTACTATACTAAGAAAACTGATCGCTTAAATGTTTTTGGTGCCTTGTTATTTATTGAAAAAATTATTAAGATGAAACGATAACGTTATAAATCATATACAAACAATAGTGTTCCATATTGTAAATATAAAGAAATAAATTATTTTAGGTAGCAAATTAATTAAAAATTTGTTCGTTAAGTAACATTTGTACATATGTTTATTTTATTTTGAGCTCAAAATAAAAGGGTTTAATTTATTTTTCGTTGGTTTTTATTTTTCACCTTATTATTTTTTTCTTTTTATTTCCTTAATTTTGTTTTAGTTGTGACAGCATGATTTTAGTGCAAGTGGATGTTTTTAAAAGTAGGGTAGGTACTTTTGGCACTTGGTAGTAGTTATTTACCATCGTCATTTTTTAAAACACTAAATATGCTTTATTTGTATCTAAAAGATATATATTACGAAAATTCAATTTTCACTTTTTTTAAGTAAAAATACAATTTTTTGTATGATCTAAGAGGCTTGGTAGATTCACTATAAAATGAATATACTTTAGTGCAAAATTTACTGACTTGAGATTTTAATTAAAAAAGTTCTTTTATTCAGAGAATAATTACAATTACTAGAACTGTTTGGAAAGTTGGGTGGGATTGCCACCTCTCATTTATTTTTATTTCATTTATCAGCTAAAGAAAAATGTAATGAAATTTGGTAAAAAAATGTCATAAAAATCATAATAAAAAAAACTTGATGGTTTTGTTTATCAGTAAAATTTCTGGGTACTATAAAACTAGAACTAGATAACTCATTTTCTAGTATTCTTAGGAAATAGTACATTATATTCAGGGTGTTTCAGAATCCGACTCGATAGATTATAGTAGACTCCTCTCATAAAATAAAGAATAACTAGGTCAGGAATCAATATTAAAAAATCCTTAGTTTTCGAAATAAGTAAATAAATAAACAGTTTTTCGCTGTAACTTTTTAAAAATGAATATTTTTTAACCAAACATTGCAGCTGAGTTACTAGACTTACGACCCTCATTGTGGCGAGCCATTTTTTCAAAATCTTTTACCAGTGGCGTTCATTAAAAAATATTTTTTCAAAAAAGTTACATATACATTTTTTTTTAATCAAGTATTGTTAAGTATAGAAATCAAAGTGTTATCAACATAATCACATGTTTGATATCTAGATTAATTGTGATTGTGATCTAGTTCTAGTTTTTACATTTTTAATTTTTTTTCAATTAGTAATAATTATTTTTTAATAAAAACTTCGTCATCATTTTTTATACAAAATCATTTTAATCCAGTGTCACAAGTCGCAAAAATTATTTCTGTTTTTTTATGTCATACGTCACCAGTCACAACTATCACACCGTCTTCACAGAACTTCGATTACAGCGAGCGGCGTTTCTGTGATTCCCTCAAACCCTCCACATCAACACGATGCTGCTGCTTGAATGTTTGTAGCTTCACGCGTTTGCAGCCAGTCAAAGAGTGAGATTAGGTTTTTTAATGATCTTTGGTTAGTCGTAACTAAGAATAAAATGACTGAATTTATAATAGTTGAAAGCCCATTATCAGAGTCTACCTACTACTTTCGTTAAGTAAATTTATAAAATGAAGTGGTTCAACAAGAAAAACATATATTTTTATTTGTAGGTAAATATGTGATATCCTACCATCTTTTTGAAGGTTTTCTTCGTATACGCCTTATTCTCCAATAGAAAAAGAGCTCTCGGCAATATAATATTTACCTTAATCATATAAATATTTACCGTACGGAATACATGTAGTTTATTCTGGTCTTCACCTTGATTTTCATAGATCTCAAAACACATGATACCATTTATTTTGCAGCGCGCCGCAAAATATTTCCATCTTGTTTCAAAATTACAGTATTCGTGGGGAGGTGCCGCGCGCTGCAGTCGAATTTCTGTGAACGCAATGTCAGAAAGTAAAAATAGCAACACTTTAAACATAGATTATAGTATTTTTGTAGCAGAATAGTAATAGGCCTTGGGCCCACGCCTTAATAAGTTTGTGATAACCTAACCTTAAGACTTCTTATATATGCTCCTTACGTCGAGTTGGACAAATATTTTATTTGTAAAATTCTGGGTAGGAAGCAATGAGTTTGCGAGGGACCAAAAACGTCCCTCTACATAGAATTTTCCAAATAAACCATTTGTTCGATTCGACATAAAGAACATATAAAAAGCCTTAACGGTTAGGTTATCACAAACTTTTCAAGGCGTGGGCCCGAGGCCTATAAGTAACACTGATAACGTTTCCGACACGCCGAATCTACATTTTCAAAACATCACTTAAGCGCCCAAATCTAGAAGATTCTTTGCGTAGAAAATTACGAATACATTTTTTTAAATAAAAAATGAAGGGTTGAAATTCTAGCCAATTAGCAGCGGGTTAAAGACCGCTCTTTAACTTTTATCACTCGCTAAGGGTCGGTTGTTCAATCGGAGATGATCCATCTATATTGACTGAACAAAGTTCAATAATTCTGTTTCAGTTTTTCATTGTATAAACCTAGTTTAACAGTGGTACAAACTAATAGGAATTCGAATGTTTAAAAGAGGTAATGGACCTTTTCATTTACGCAAAATAAATTCTAAAACTTATATAAGTTGATTGTATTTTACACCGAACGTCAATTTCACTTTGATTTCTACAAAAAATGTTTCATTTCGAAAAAATATCGCGTTTTAAAATGTTCCCATGACGTCACGTTCATCGGAAACACCCCCTTCCATTATTTACGTTCCGAAATAAGCATTACTGTTCTTAACAAAAATATCGGGTAATTGCGAATCGCGCTGAACAGTAATTTCCGTATCTGATATTTGCTAGAAAACGAGGTGAAGAGAGAAAATGGTGCGCACAACGATGCCAAATTTAATTTAAGTGAACGTGATGTCACGGACCTTCTTTTTCCTGATTACGGAAAAATTAGCTATCAGAAAATTACAAAAAAAATCCTTATTATACCTTCTAATTACAGTGTTCTCACAGAAAAGGTCCATGGTCTGATTCCTTATACCATTTACTATTAGATACCTTGTTTATATTAGCTGTATTTGTTTTGCACTTGGTTTACTTCTGAACGGGTCAAAACTGACTACGTAAAAATACAAATAAAACGCGCCTAACCAAAGTAACTGACACAATTAATGGTTGTTCCGTTCTGCGACTACGAGGCGGTCAATCTAGGACGGCACACGACTGTAGTCAAGTCAAGTGACAAAGCTATTAAACAATAATTTTGACAGATGTGACTTGAATCATTTTCTTTATGATATTTACGCCCGGTTGTACCAATGCATCCTAGGACGGATTCTTATCATAAGTCAGACTTAAGTCTAAAATCGATTTTATACTGTTGCACCAACGAAAAATCTCTGGCCTGTGATATAACCTGATCACAGATCCTAGGCGGTCGATTTCGATGACTTAGGACGAGGATTATAACCTCTAAAATATACGTCAATAGACATTTACTAGAAAAAACTGCTCGAAAGTTAATTAAAGTGAATGTAACGAGACAAATAAACATTTTTTAACGCCGTTAATTACTGTCAAATAATTATAAAAACCTCTGCCATCTGCTTCGGATCACATTTGAACAATTTCGGCGGGTGGTGCAGCATCTATAAGGATAGAGGTGATCCATATCATTTTTGATTCAGATCAGCTGCAATTAAAACAGTGAAGCAAATGATCTAGAAGTGAACTGAACTGATCCAAGTGCAAAAGAAATACAGCTATTTTTATATACACTGTTTTGATGTCTCTCTCATGGCGCCGGGTATCCGGTGTGTGCGGGGAAGTGTTTACACACATCAATAGAAGTGGCTTAGGCTCATGGAACTTACCACAAGTATTGTTTGTTTACAGTGATTGTGTACAAACTGAATTCGATATTGACTTCAAGACAAGGATGGAAAATTGATGTCTATTAACGTCATAAGGTGCATCCAGACTCAAAACGTTCGCGTACGTTGCAAAGCATCTCGGTTTTTACGGGAGCGCGCTCACGCCTATTCGTTCGCGCTCTGTTTTGCTCAGCCCAAAATGTTTTCCATGCGATGTCGGTACATTAAAGGAAATTTGTTTGTTTGTGAGCATTAGTTTGGACGTGGAATTTGAATTAGACGCGCGACAAGCAGTTTAGTTTGTCAATCTATATTGAATTTTGAATTGAGCAATTTTTAATACACAGTGGAACCGTAAGATTTCAATTACATTAAGCTAGTGTATGAATCTCCCGTTGCCAAAATGGAGGGTTAATGACAACCTTTCATTTAAAGGGATACTTTGCCTATAATTTGTATTTCTTTTTGCAACTTTGGGCCCAATTAAATTAATCAGAATCTCAAAATCCACTGCAGACATTTGGCAACAATTCTTGTATTGCCCTGTATCTTTTATGGATAAATAATTAAGCAAATTGGAGGCCCTATAACGGGTCCTAATTCTAAACAAGCTTGTCATCCAGTAACGACGCTTTATCTTTCTTTTCATTGATTTCAGTGCATCATATAGTACTATAAATTAAGCGCAAGCAATTTGCAGTGTTCTTTGTCGCTCATTATTCGTGATTTATACAGCCAGCGCGACGAACGAATATGGAAACATCAACGAACACTGACAAACGAAAAATTGTTGCAGCCAAAGAATACCTATCGATATATATGTATTCTTTGATTGCAGCAGTTAAGACATTATCTGCGCTCATCGGATTGCAAATGTTCGCCAACGTTTTGCGCTGTTTGTTACACCGGTCTGGATGCACCTTAATAGTAAATCGTCGAACCTATAAATTCTATGACATGGATTGATAAACATTATTGTATTATTTTTATATCGGAATATTGTAAATAACTTTTTTTATTACTTACTACATAAATTATGTAATATATAACTGATGATGAAGATTTTTTTGGAAATGATTGAACCCCAAGAAGAGAGAGACCAGTATTCAGATAACGTCGAAACTATTTGGAAGAATGTTAGAAACAAATTTTTTAATCGATTTCGGTTGCCAAAAGAAATCGCCCGTAATATTCTTGATTCCAGCAATATCGGTAACTAGACAAGTCGGTAATTATTCTGTTTTCAATTTGTCATACAGATTTGAATATATTTTTTTAGTAATCATTCCCTGACATCAGAAAAAATGGTTTTATGCCACTTATCAGATCTTTTTTATTTAGAGAGGGCTCAATTTCATGAAGAATATCAGAATCACGAATTTATATTGAATATACCAATCCAAGATGCTATCAGATGAAATTCAAGATGGCCGCTGGTAGGCACACAAATCCACGTCTTTCATATAGTTAACGTGATGAGAGCAGTTTATTTTAAAATATGAAACGATTGGATGCATTATCGATATTTAATAAAGTGACAGTGTACATAAAAAATATTATTTTTTTTTCTTTACAACTGGATTCACTGCAGCCTTATGGGCTTATTGCGTTATCACGTCTCTTTGTCCATTGCACCCAGTCCATCAACCTTGTTCCCTGTACTAGTTTGTACAGGTTCTTTAATGGCTGTTTGCAGTAGTCTTCTGGATCCAGTTTTGGTTTTCCATATAAATTTTTGCCTTCTGTGATCCAGCGCCTCACAGTTGCATAGTATGTGGAGATCATTCTTGGTCCCTGTATTGTATTGTCTGCATTTAAGGTCGCCGTTGTATAGCCCCATTTTGTTTAGATACTCTCTGGTGGAAAAGTGTCCCGAGGGGAGCCCTGTGGTAATTTGTAGTTGATTCCTACTGATTGAAAGTAGTTCTTCAGTGGCTCTTTTATGAACTTTTTTCCGTGTAGTAGTCGGGTATATTGTCCCAGTACAATTTGTGTTCTCGCTTGATCCAGTCTTTTATATGGTTCTAGAATGTACGCTGTGGTACTACCATCGCTGGTCCTGGACCAATTAATGGGGTTGACGATCCGCTTCTTGCGAGCTCGTCAGCCTTTTCGTTTCCAGCGATACCTTCGTGATCTGGTACCCACGATAAAGTTACTTTATTGTGGATCGCCAGTTTCCTAAGTTCTTCGCCGCATTCCCATACCAGCCTAGATGTCACCTTTGGACTCCTTAGAGCCTTAAGGGCTGCTTGACTGTCTGAGAAGATTATATTATTTATTAGAAAGAACTATAAAACATGCATACTACTTGCTCTGTAGTCAATTGTGGGAGTCGAAGCGGTCGTGAAACTATTAGATTTTATAGAATACCTAGTGAACTACATTTTCCCCACAAACCAGAACGGAGTGATCTCTCAAAAACCACTAGAAAAATATTTATATGCTGACAAACTCTTGTAGACTTTGACTTGTTCTTTGGTGAGGACCAAAATATGAGAATATGTAGAAAGCAGTCACTGCTGGAAAATATTTAAAACACATTCAAAGCGCAGTAAACAATACAATTCGTGTGTCTACCAGCTGCCATTTTGATGATGTTTTGTCAAGTGTTCTAGATTGTCTAATTAAAAAAGTTAAGGTTATGTTTCAACTTTCTGCACGCAACATTCCGAATGAGTCTGAATATAATCCGAATGAGTCTGAATATAATCCAAATGCTGGTGAATATGTTGCTAACATGAAAACAATGAATTGAGTGATCCTTGATTAATGTTTAATTGAAAAATGCATGATGCTCTAATCCACTGTTAAATATTGAACCTGGTTCACTTAATCAGCGAATTAAACTTCCATTGAACAACCGGCCCCAAGTAAACCAGAGACTTTTATGTTAAAATTAAATGTCGCATCTATTTTACCATTTGTAAAATCTAAACATTGGGTTATTTACCAAATGATTAGTATTCGTATGTGTATGAATCTTAAAACATAGTAACTTTTTAAAATTCACAAATTTTGCTATTTATTTTACAAAAGAATCGTTAAATTAAAAAAAATGGACTGTGACATTTGACAGATCATCAAAGAACTTAAAAATGGAAGCATACGACGCCGCAGTACTTTCTTACGCTCTGGCGTCGGCAACTTTTAAAGAAAAACCCTCAGGACTCATTGGCATGCCTTCTCTACCTCACGATTCT
Organism: Neocrepidodera transversa; assembly: GCA_963243735.1. NCBI lineage: Eukaryota > Metazoa > Arthropoda > Insecta > Coleoptera > Chrysomelidae > Neocrepidodera > Neocrepidodera transversa. Next base: position 15,087,963 of record OY725340.1, on the reverse strand, counting down.
TTAACACCTCCTAGGGACACTTCGGAAGACGTAGACGGCCGGAATTACCTCTATCAGTTACTCTACAACTTAGAGCAAATACTAGTCAATAGAACCGCTGTGCAACTATCGCAATTGATGGAGATTTGTTCTACAAAACAGTCACAGGTATCAAATTTTTGTAAAAAGGAAGATTGCTCCAACCAAAAACTAATTTCTAATTTCATTGTTGATGTTTTCATGACTTAGATATACGTATTTTTAGTTTATAGAAAATTACCTAAACGATATTTTTTGGTGTCAGTGTAGAAAGTAGTTTAAATGTTCAGAAGTAGCAAATTTCTTTGTGGCTGGGGTATTCTTTGGTAAAATGTTTGTATAGCTTTTCAAAAATTTTAATTTTACTTTAATTTTTAGAATGATGCGCAAATTAGTGCCCAACTAGATGCCTTGTTAAATGAATTAAGAAAAATTTGCAAAAATAATCCAGGTTCCATTCATCTTTTACAACTGCAATATGAAGGTAAATTTTCATTTTTTCTTTCCCGCAACACTATAGTATAGAGAAAAGTTGCCTATATTGAACCGAAAATTCATATTAACTCCATTAAATTTTACCTGTTAGTACTGACTTAAAGTTATTTAAATAAATTTTAAAACGCTGTTCAAATGTTAATACAGTTTGCTGAATTATATTTAAAGTCTATAGTGCAATCAGTCCAACATGAGCAACTGGTTTCTTAATTTGGACCAAAACTTTCTTAAATTAGACTTAGTAATAAATAATGGTTTAATACAGTAAAAGAAAATGAAGTATTTTTACAAAACATTTTTAGCGTATCTGGGAATTAAATTCTACCCCGAACGTAATATAAGACTGCTGGCGTTTTGTTCGACTTGGTAATTTCATTTCTATATCGCCGTCATCTACTATGGAAATATCGGACACATTAGGAAAAGTGAAAGCATTAATAACCTTAGGTGACCTTCTCATAAAAGAAATTTTCATCTGGTCTCCAGGAGTTTTCTGTTGAACAATCTGTCCCATGTAATAAACGTCTTTATTTTTTTCGTCTTTTAGACAAACCACCACATAATAATTTGCTTAATTTATTCCTATCGAAATCATTAAAATCATCGATACCAATAGCATTTTCCATTGATACAAAATCTTCACCACCTGAAGGTGAATCGCTTGATTCGAAATTATCTTCTATGTCATCACTGTCCGATAACTGGTATTTGTTTTTGTATCTTTTTGACTTATCTTTATCAACTAGTATACTTTGTTTTACTTCATCTTCTGACTTTTCAGAATGTTTCACAGGATCATCAATCATCGACTACATTTTTTTCTTTTTACAAGTTAGCGATTTACCTATTTCTGATATAGTATAATACGTTTTAGTTTAGCTTTTGCGCTGTCTTCAGCTTTTAGTTTCCGTTGTTCTAAATTTTCTTTATACAGACTACTGGTAATAATATCAGGATCTTGTTGTTTTCTTTGCTTCTAACTGCCAGCTATTTCCTGAGGCAAAGAGAAAACTTGATGTAGGATTTCTGAAAAACTTTCTGCATTCATTGGAGGAGCATCAATTATATTTTCAGATGGTATTTCTTTCAAAGCTCTTGAATCAGCAAAATGGTGGTCTTTAAATACATGTCGACTAACGGGCCAAATACCAGAAGTTTTAAAAGCATTTTAAGCTGTGCAAATTGTTGCTGCTCTTCCATAGGTTTCAGAAAGTAAAGCGACAACATCGTATTGAGTGATTGGTTTTCCTACGTTTTGTTTCCTGTGCTTGTACAAATTAAATTCCGAGAGGGCAAAAAAAGGCAACATCTAATGGTTGCATATGATGAGTTGGATGACTCGGCAACTGTAGCATTATGATTCCATTATCCCGTGCAAACAAAAGTGCCTCCAAGTTATGACTATGCATTGAATGCCCATCTAAGAGGATCAACACCGGTTCTTCTTTAGAACAAACAACACTGTTTTTAAAGTGACAGGGCCATGTAACAAACAGTTCACACACACAGTCACAAATCGTGACTTTACTTCCTACTGAAGCTGCAAATTGCTTCCTTTTGAAGATAAACATAGGCGGAATATAGGAACTTGCAGCGTTAACACAGCATTCAACAGTGGTGTTCACTCCTCTCTTGCCACTACTTGCCGCACCTATTTGATGTTTGTCATAGAGGCCAACCATTTTTATGGTTTTGCACAGTTGTGATAACACTTTCATCGACATTGTACGTCCTTTATGCCAGTCAAATTATATTTGTCTACTAACTGCTCTAAAAGAGTGAAAAACCATCAACTCTTTCTTTACTGAATCTTCTCATTCTGGCAAGGGATGTGGTTTCCGTCTAAGGAAGAGATAGCTTTGGATTTCTTGCCATAAATTTGTAAAACACTTTTTTTCCACCTATCGTTTTTTCAACGTTAAAACAGTGTGGAATATTATGCACTTTGCCAACATCAAACGCAAGTTTTCTTACATCTCTAATCGTTAATCCAAAAAACGATTCTTCAAACTGTACAATATTGGTTCCTAACTCGTTTTCCATTTCTTTCGTGAAGACAGGCGGCCGAACAAAATTTTTCTTAAATATCTTTTCGATGTTGTTTGTGGTACGCCATATCTTCGAGCTGCTTCATTGACTCCTACATCTAATTGACGAACAGCATTTAAAACCAAGGCTAAATATTCTTTTGGCCATACTTGCCTTTCGCTAACATCTTTCTGTAAAATAAAAAAGTTTCCTAATTTGGACCCGTCCAATGTAGGCCATTGAGTCGGTTCAATATAGTTTTGTGATAAAAATATTTTTTACTAAATAACTTCTAAATATATTTGAATCCAACTAACACATAAACATTGCCAAAACATCTAATAATATTATAAAAATATTGAAACAACTTGATTATAAACAGCTGTTCTTTTAGCTAAGACTTACGAAATATTACTTCGGGCAAAGAAAATTTGAGACTTCCACACTCAACGGAAACTTAAACTAAACTGGATGTACTAAACTACAGTTTGTTCAGTGACCGCTGATCCCTGCCTGCGCGTAATAAAATAACCTAATTTCAAAAAATTAGGGTATGTCGAATATAAATTCAGTCAATTTGATATTTTAATGACAAAGATAATGTTTTTTCTTAAGCTAGGTTTTCATAGGGATGAATTTTTGTGAATAAAAAAAAAAACGCTCTTTTACCTACAAAGGAACCTAAACAGAAACTTATTTCTCCACGTCCATTAGTGAATGTAATAATTCCGAAATCATTTTTAATAATAGAATGAAAAGAGTAGCGCTTTGAATTGTTCTTGAAAAAATTTAAAAACTCGAAAAGGCTGTTCGTTATGGTATTTAGATGTGCAAGAAACCGATTTTGAAATTTACATATACAATTCTCTTAACCGTTGAGCAAGAAACTCCTAAAGAATCAGAAACTCTCTAAAACAGATAGTAGATAAATACTATTTTCATATACTATTTACGATTTTATTGATACGTATTTTTCTACTTACCTCATATACTGCAATCAAGGGCAAAAGAGTCGTTCCAGCATCTTTTTCCCGTTGGAAATAATCAATTAATTTCAATATTAACTCTTGTTCTTTTTCAACATAACGCGACATTTTTTTAAACTTTATTTTATTAACCATGTAATTTGTAGTTTCATACTTCTACACCAGACTAGCAGCACTATCGCTACCTCACATACGTAATAAACCACTGGTCCAAATTACGAAGCGGTCCAATATGGGCAACTTTCCCCTACAGGGTGACAAACGAAAACCGCAAATTTAAGAGATGATAAGAAGTGATAAAGGCTAAAATGACGTAAATTCATATCTATGGTAAAATCCAGATTTAGAATGCAGTGTAGGTAGCATAGCCCACTGCATTTTAAATGGAAGAATGCTCGGCGGCGATGCCAGCTTGGCGCGATAACGGAACAGATGCGCCCCGCCGGTCCTAACGTGCTCAACCTTCGGTTTTCTAACGTGTCCGTCTACTTGACATCGGCGGCAACCCTGCGCTCCATAAGGCCTACAATGCATTCTAAATCTGGCTTTCACCATAGAATTTGCGCTTTTCGTATATCACTAGAGTGTATGGTCATCCTTATTGTATACTAAATAATATCATATATTTTATTTTAGACGAATCTACCCAAGCTTTGACCCTAAACACGGAAATCGTCTGCAAAACTTTATCAGATTTACTAAGACAGTTTGGATTAAATAAGGGTGCCTCCATTGTAAAAAAATTAACAACTGGTTAATTTGATAATTAACAGTCATTAAATCTAGATACTGTTTGACATCACGAGCTATCATCATGTGTCATATTTTTATTTCTTGATAAATAGATAACAGATGTTTAGTGTAAAACTTTGACGGATCCTACTTGTGTCTTTTGACACATAATAAACCCCGTTTTAAAAGCATACTTTTTTTTATTACACAAATCACAAATGTTGATTTTGACACAGTTAACACTAATATTATAATAATTATGCGATTAGTAGATGAAAAACTGACCCTAAATCAATGATTAATGTGTATTAATAAAATTTTTTGTGTATAGATTTTTATATCACGATATATTTTGTAAATCAAATAGAATTATTTGACCATTTTAAATACGAGTATTGTTAAAATACACATTTGACGTATAACGCTGTAAAAAATTAAATAAAAATAAATCATAAAAATTCAAATTGTTATTTTATTTCCATAACTTATCTCTACCTGAAAGTACCAATATCTTCTATCTATCCATTGTAAATTTTATAGAAATCGAGAAATATTAATTTATTTTTTAAATATCAACCAAACATTTTAATGTACAGACTTTAAGGAGATACTGGTACTTCATGCGGTCTCCTTTGATATGAAAACTAGCAAAGGACCATGCACTTTTCCTATGGAAGTTGATTCTAGGACCGATTTTTTTAAAATTTGGTACACATTTTTTGGGTCATATCGATCATTTTTCCTCATTGCATCACGACTCCAAAAATTTTCTATTCATAAATACTTATTATTATTTTTATTATCATTATATATAGTAAACGATACATTAAAATTGAATTTCGAGAAAACTAACATACAGGTTATCTTAAAAAAAAGCCTTTACTCTTAAGCTTATTTTATTTTAATCAATTATATTTAAACCTGCTTTCCTTTAGCCGATACTTAGAGTCATTTTTTTTATAAGAATTGTATCTTAATAAAGATACAAAGTGATAAAAAACTAGAAAAACAAATAATTATAAAACTGACTCAAAGGTACTCTAGTGTATCCACCTTTATACAGGTGTGAGTGGACGATAGGTGCTTTCCTATTTTAGATAGGCAAAAATGTCTTGAATAAAAGTTTTGAAGAGAGATGAAAGCTATATGTTTTAAAAATATAACTACCAGTTTCAGCCACAACATAGGCCCCTGCCTTTAAACACCTGGGGTTTCAAGAAATGAATGAATCTTGTTGAATAGGTAACATGCAAATCTTCGTTACTGGACGCTTTTGCTCGCCAACAGTAGTTTTGACAGTCACTGAACGAATAACATGGGCACTTCCTTTATTTACATTAAGGATCCTGCCCATTTTCCACTTTAAAGGATGAAATCCATCCTCCTTTATAACGACCATATGGTACCATTTTGAAGAAGTTGGGGATGGTTTGTTTTTCACTTAGAACAAAGATTGGAATTGAAAATCGTATATTTTAACTTTAAGTGGGACAAAACTGTTTACATACTCCTAGTTTAACTTTCTGTTTACTACTTGATAGCATATGGGAAAAATGTATACAAAAGGTTATCAAGAGTACGCTAACTTTTATCACCCCATATACATTTTGTTCTTATGCCACCAAGTAGAACTATATGTAAGCCGTTTTATTGGATTTTATGTCGTTTGGCCGGAGCAATCACTTAAAATTGAAAAAATCCTACTTTCAATTGTCTATAACTACAAAACTATTTAATTTATATTATAGGTTTAATAGGTTTTGAAATCAGTTTCTCAGGACGGATTTAATTTGAAAAATACAGGGGTTTCATTTAAAAATAAATAACTTTAATAAGTCACAGATATTTATCGGACACCCTGTATATTTGGATAACTTCAAGATACGTAAGTTTTTCTACAATCAATTACAAGTAAATCAGGAGGTAAATGTATAACAAAAATAAAATAATCGGTCAAGTGCGTGTCGGACTTCGCACATTTAGGGTTCCGTACCAAATTTAGAATATAAACCAGCTGTGCAGAGGCAGGGTTCTTAAAGGAGGACTTTAAAATTTTAATCGAAATAAAATGTCAAAAATACTTGGTAAAAAAATTTAAAGAATTGAAAAGAAAAATAACCTGGCGGATGTGTGTTCGACGAAAAAAAAAAAATTATGAGACGAAAAATGCGTTTTTTAACAAATCTAATACGATTGCACACAAAGAATAATAAACCATGGTATATCACAATTCGCATATATACGAAGGTACAGAACGATAAAAATGAGGGAATGGTAATGAAAAAAATCATAATTATTAATATATATTGCTATTTGTTGGTAAAATATACGTAACAATAAACATTATCACCAAATTTCAAGTTCATAGGTCAATGAAAAGTTAAAAAATACTTCGGAACAAAATTTTATAAAAAAATGCTGACTTTGGCGGCTTCTCATGCCTACGTTTTGCAATATTTTTTTAAAAAAAAATACAGCTTTTATCTACTCAATGAGCACTATTCAACCATACCTCACTTGATGGGGTAGGCCAATTTTTTTTTCAGCGACCCCCTTTAGCTGTATGGGAGCCCCCCTTGAAAACATTTAAATATATTTTATATAATTTATTTGGCTTTGGGTCAACAAGACGCATATACTGTGAAAATTTGAAGATCTCCAACGGTTTAGCTGCTAGACCGGTGTGACAGACGGACGGACGGACACCGAGTGAGCAGGGTTCCGTTTCGACCCTTTGGGGTACGGAACCCTAAAAATGGTACATACAGTGGTATATCTAAATCACAAATATAAGAGAACTAAATGCACTATCATTTAATTAGTCAAATACTTAAAACATGCACATTTTATAAAAATCAAGTGAGAAATTCCGCTCGCTGTAAATCACCCGTTTTAAAAATAGACGGAGAGCTAAATATATCTTCCTGGTAGAAGAAATCGTTTTTAAAAAGAAAAAATGTTTATTTAAAGTTAAAGTTACAATTTGGATTATTTTTACAAGTATAAAAATTGAACGAAGAATAACTAAGACCGACTAAATAAGACTAAAGAATGAATCAAGAATTAAAACAAGAATGAATTCCTAACGCTAGAAACTACTTTTATATAATGCAATAAATTGATAACAAAAGTGCTTATTCTATATATTTAGCTGATATAATTAGCTGGCTACATAAATAAATCGGTCAAGTGCGTGTCGGACTTCGCACATTTAGGGTTCCGTACCAAATGTAGAATATAAGCCAGCTGTGCATAAGGTACAAGGTTAATTTGTATTGAAAAAGAAACCTTTGGTGAAGTCGAACATAAATTTTCTTGTCTGATATCGCGAGGCTGGGACCTAAGGCACGCTTAAATATGTCAAATTTAAGTACAAAAAAGTACACGGATTCTGATTACGAAAAAAGCATTTTTTTATATTCAAGAAACGCGCAAAGATATTGGCAGATAGTTTGCTAGGGGCTAACATGCTGACAGAGCGTTCCAAAGAGGCGTAAAAAAATATCACGAGGTACATGAATTATTATTATTTTGTTTTAATATTTAAACATAAAAAAACAATTTGAGCTATGGCAGACAAAAAAGTGGGGTCTAAAGCCGTGGCAGACGTTAGATATTATATACCACTTGCCACGAGATATTCGAAACTATCGGCCCGATTGACTTGAAATTTGGCATAGTTACTATTTCCCTGGCGTAGACGGCCAGTAAGAAAGAATTTTTGGAAATTGCAACCCTAAGGTAGGGAAAAAGGCGGGAAAACTTTTTTATGAGAATCTGTATCACACACACCGAGGATGTTACAACCTTGAAAATTGGTATTGAGGCTATTTTTAAAATAAACAAATACGTGTTTTATCATTTTTCAAAACTCCAATTACGTGGGGTGAAGAGGGTGGGTACTTTTTTAGGGACTTTATTTATTACATCTCAAAAATCGTAACATGTTACAGAGTTGACAACATACAGCACATGACATACAGAAACTAACTAGTTTCTGTATGGTTGACAATTGGTATTTAGATTCTTCTTAAAATATAAAGAAATACGTTTTTAGCCTGTCTCTTCATGCTTTGGTAATTCGCATCATTGTATATACAATGTTCGCATCCTTCCATTTTGACAATTTTGACATATTAAAATAATGTTTAATGTTTATAATAAGCAAACGTCAACAATATAATTGATTATATTTCGTTATATAATCGTACCGAATATCACGCGAGCATACGAAATAGCTATTTGTGTATTAAGAGCGGAAAGTGATACTTTGCTGCTTGAGGCAGAGAGTTGCCCGCGCGACGCGTAGCGGAGCGCGGGCAATCTGCCGAAAGCGGCAAAGCACTTTCTGCTCGAATTGCACACAAGATTTTTTCTACGATCACATTATTTTTAGACAAATAATTAAAAAAAACATGAAAATACACTTCATAACCTAAAAATGAAATAATGTGTACCTAGGTGTATCTAGGTGTACCTTCTGACTGTTATATTTTTACTAGATAAATTTTATAAAATAAAGTTTAATTTCGTTCGAAATATCTTCAAATATTAATATTTCAACTAAAATATTCAAACTGCCCTACATTTTGTTTTAATACACCTGTTATTTACTACCTTTCTTTAGTTTATTGTAAATGAAAACAGGCGAGCGGAAAAGTACGCGCTAGAGCGACAATAATGTCAAATTATTACAGATCACGGAAAACGTCAACTTTGCGGTTAGATTTGAGTGTGCAAAAGCCTACTTTGGGTAGTGATCGTAGGAAAATAATATTTATACGGTCCTTCTCACTTGACGTATTTTTTAAAACACCACTTGAGCTGCGCTCTCGTGGTGTATCGCAGAAATACGTCTCGTGAGTCAGACGTATAATCGATTATTTTCGATGCTCTTGTGATATTACTACTGAAAATTTATTTGGGAACCTTATAATTATTGATGAGGTAAGTCCATATTGCATATTTTTCATCTTATTGCTAAAATTTATTTCCTTAAAATCTTTCAAAAACTTTATTTCAGTAAAACTACTAAAATAAACATAACTGAATGATTCGACTTGGCAACGTGGCACTGCAGCTCTTTTCCGTGATTGGATATTGAGGAGGGCGGGCTTTTACTATATTTTAAAATTAAAAAGGCTTTATTTTGAAATATGGTTATTATTGGCAATACAGGAATAATTATTAGAGAATATGCTCTTTATTTAATGAGTTTTATATGAGATTAGTACTACAGTGACGTCACCATGTATTTTAGCTGAAATATTTGTCTGATTAATCAATGCTGTTACTATCAACCAACCTTGGACTTAACCTAACCTAAGATAATAAATAAATTTAATAAAGATAAATATTCATATTCATACTACATCCAAACAGATTTATTTATATATACAATATATGTCTACATAAGTCCTTTAAATTGAAAATTCTGTAGCAGAAACTCGAGTAGAAATGAATATTATAAATTGGTCGAAAATAGAGGCGGCCTTGAATATTTCCTTTTGTATCGTATCAACAATCATAAATGTCAACGAAAGAAAAAACCAAAAACCACTTCGAACACGAGAACACAAAAAATGTTGAACATTAAAAACTGGTGGGAGTATCAAACTGAGATAAATAAGTAGCAGTTAATATTTAATCAGTCAGCGAATTTTGATTAATTATGAGTGAATCCCAAGTTCCGGAAATGGAGCCGCTGGAGTCTGGTAATATTTTTTCACGTTTTTCATCGGGCTTTTTTACTGTCAGAAGTTTTGAAATTATCGGAACAGTATTTTCTTAATTTTCCGCAGTTTTGTAGTAGCAAAAAGAAAGTTTTATCGGCTATAATATTGAATATTATGATAACCACTATTGATAAAAAATACCAGATTATGATTCATTTATGGTCATTTTATTTTCTGTTATTGTTTCTTGTAAATATTAAAATTTCCAAGGTAAATTGCTTGTTAAAGTACATTTTTCATTTGACTCCTGTGCAAATATATATTCATGCTTTACCATTTACCATATAAAATCAAATTTTTAATATATAGTGGTGAAATATGTATTTTGATCTATTTTCCATTTTAACAAATATAAATTAATCTTAAAGGCGATTCAAAGTTCTCCATCAGAAAAAAAGTATGGAACCACATGGCCAAAAATAAATTAGTAGTGTTTCCAAAACCTTTTGGTCGCATTCCCAATTTTGAAGGAGCTGAAGAAGCCTCCGCTAGATTATTAGAATTAGATGCCTTCAAAACTGCCAAAGCCGTAGAAGTGAACCCAGATAAACCTCTGGCCCCAATGAGGGCTCTGGTATTGTCTAACCAGAAAGAACTGTATGTGCCTTTTCCCAGATTACAGGAATGCCTGATGAAGAAACTGGAATTGGACGAGAAGATGGATGTTAAAATGGTCGTTTCTAGATGGGGCATTGAATATACTGGTCAGTTTATTTAATTTAAGAGCATGCAGGGTGATTTTTTTTTAGTTAAAATTATTTTAATTAAATAGTTTTCAGTAAATTAGTGATAATTTGAATAAATCTAAATTTTCATGTTCACAACTTGTGAATATATTGCATTCAGTTTTGTAGAAAAACCACACTTTTATATTTTACAAGAAAATTACTCACTTTTACCCAAAACATATTTCAAAGTTTGTGCCAGTAATTATCCATCATTTTGAAAAACGGCATGAAAATCGCTTGTTCCATTTTCAAAATATACCCAAAAAGCACTTTCTGTTTAGCAAGCAAGTTAGTGAATAATGGACTCGGTTTTTTTGCATTTAGTTTGTATCAGTTCAAGAAAGAACTGATTAGGTTTTGGGATATAGTTGTTTAATTAATTAACGACAAAAATAGCAAATTCTTTCATTTTTCCATAGAAAAAAACTTGGACATGTTGTGAATATGACTGTGAAGCGTGATCTGCTTCATTATTAGTTCACTTTATTTTTTGGTTAGACTAATGACTAGTTATTTGTGTAACTAGTGCAAAAAGTGTATATTTTTTGCATGAAGCATGAAACAAATATGCTTTTTGCACATGTTGTACACAACATTTTTTCTATGATTGAATTAAATTTTTTTAGTCAAATTTATTTTCAAATTAACTTTGGTAACTGATGGAAAAACTTCATTTCCAGTGATGTTTTGAATTTTTGCACTAGTGCAAAAAGTTAAACTTTTGGTACTGTAGATAGTGCAAAAAATGGTAACTTTCGCATGAACGTAGAAAAAATGAATTTATAATAATTTTAATCTGATTTTTGTTGTTTTTATTACTGTTTTGCTTCTTAGAATGGTGTTGCCCCTATTTTTCCATTGTCTTGTGCTTTTTTATTGTATATTTGATATTTTTTATCTTTTTTCAAACTTTCTGGTTATTTTATTCATAATTTTTTTTATTTTTTTTTATAACATACATGGCCACGTTTTCATATTATTTTACACACTTTTTAATACCTTTGCCTGTTTTTTTATACCACATCTTTACTAGTTTTTTTTAAAATCTTATTCGAGTTTTTGCCTTTGAATTTTTTTTTGCATCTTGTTTGCTTTTACTTGGGTACATTTTTGCTTTTTTTGGAATACATTTGTATTTTTTCTGAATACTTTGTTATTTTTGTTTCTTTTTAATATTTTTTTTCGTCATGTGGTACTTTAATAATCTTTTATTTCGTTTTGTTGATTTTTAGTTTTCTGACCCTCTATTTCCACTTGTCACTGTTATTTGATACTAATCGGCAATTATTGAATAATTTAAATAAAAAATCTGATGTGGCCAGCACATGACCTCGCCATTTTTGAATCAAAAATTTACACGGCAACACAAAAAAGTATGAAAAAAATTTACTTTTTTTGTAAATCTGGCAACAATGGCAAAATTTTTGAAAATTTTAATGATACGAAAATAAAGTAGTGTATACAAAATATATGTATAAAACTTTATTGAAATTTTGTTTAGTAATGACGTCATCACTCATAGCAACTGCCACTTCCGGTTGTTCGATGGTCACCAATATCTAATCAGATCTAATCTAGGGTATCAGACTCCTGTATGCAAAATTTCAATTTTTTTTATTCAGTAGTTTTTGAGTTATCGTTACTAAAACATCCATCCTAACACACACACAGACATCATCGCAAAAATATCAAAATCGGATTCTAGGGACGTGTTTATCCATTGAAAACTCACTACCCAATTTTTAGCATGATTACTATACCTCTCTTATCTGAAGGGCGAGAGGTAAAAAACTGGATGTTTATTATTATTTAGGTACCAAAATTGATGAAAAGGATGAAGTAAAAATCGATTTGCTTGTATTGGGCAGTGTGGCTGTATCTAAGGAAGGCCACAGGATTGGAAAGGGAGCCGGCTTTGCCGATTTAGAATTTGGAATTTTTAAAGAAATGAACAGTATCACTGATGATACCGTCATAGCCACCATAGTGCATGATTCACAGGTAACAATGAACAATAGGAGGGAAATATTGTTTCGAAATAAAAAAATTCTTATCTGAATTTAGATAAGAATTCAATTACTTGCAGTTAGTTCTTACTAATATTAGATCATTTTTATTTATGAATACAATTGTTTGATTTAAAATTAATTTATCTACTAGGACAAAATTTAATTATAAATTGCTGAAACTTTCAGATAATTTTGTTGATTAGATTTTAAATAACATTAACAATAACAAAAAAATTCTAGTGTCTGGGCAGAATTTAAATTTTTTTACAGTAGAATTATAAGAAAATTAGTAGGGATTTTTTAACATTTTAGGTGTTTGATGTATTATCAAAAGATTTATTCCAAAAATACGACGTGCCTGTAGATTACATTATAACCCCAACTCGCACAATTAAGGTAGAAAAAAGGCTGCCGCGACCTGAAGGACTGTTTTGGAACGAATTGACCAAAGGTCAAGTTCGGGGTAGGAAAATTTTGCAGAACCTCAGAAAAAAACACCAAAGGTAATTTTTTTATTTTTTAACAAGTTTTTAACAAAGTTTTTATACTTGGCGAAAATCATATTCATAATAATATTTATTTCAAATACAATGTTATAACAATTCTACGAACATAAATAACATTATAGTGAGATGAGGTCACAAATTTTCAGCCTAATAATAATTACCAATTAAAATTATAATTTAACTATTCTGAAATGCATTTCAATCAATAATGTTTTGATAAGTTTTTTAAAATATTTAATACTTTTAATATTTTTAAGGCTATGTGGCAAATCATTTAAACAATTTTATGCACATATAATGACAATTTTTTTTCTTTAATGTAAGTCAGTGATATGGATACTTGAGATCCATATTTCTTGTATTGTAAACTGGTATTAATTCAATGATAAATTTGTTTTTATTTTTAATTACAAACATTAAACATTCATATATGTATAGCCCATATATTGTCATTATTCCTTTCTCTTTAAAAATTGTTCTGTATGATTCTCTGAAACTCATTTTATGTATAGTCTTACCTTACCATTTTTTTTGTATAAAAAAAATCTAGTAACCTCAGAACTTCCACCCAAAAAAAATATGCTATATTTACAAACCGCTTTGAAACTGCCTCATTAAATTATTTTGACCGATTTTTTGTGCAAATATTTACTGATAATTTGAAGCCCATATGCTAATCTACTTAAGAGTAAGGTTATCTAAGTGGTTTGTTCAGCTCAGAAATTCATCTAGAGATTTTGTACTTTCCATTAAATTTCACACTTGATTGCACAAGGAAACATTATTTGGTCTATCTACTTGCCAGTATTTGAATCTGAACAGTGTTAGTTGAGTTTTTACATCATTAAGTACCAACTTGTTTTGTGAAAAACATTCCATATAACCTGAGATTTTTATATCTACATCATATAGCTTCTGGGCCATGTAGTTTCATTCAGATACTTGATCATAACTAAATATCCACCAACGACCTGATACGTACAATGAAATGTATGTCCCATAGGACTAACATGGCCTGTTAAAGCAACTGTGTTGGTCTCATCGGACCAACGCGACCGGTTCGGGCACCATCTGTGTTGGTCCCATCGGACCAGCCAGGCAGGGAATGTGTTAAAACCAGTTGGATTTATATTTTTTTTGCCTCAATAAAAGCACAATAATATTTTCATTGCTTTTATACTGATTTTTAGTGAAGGAAGAGATACGACTTTGAAAGTTTTGAAACCTGGTGAGCGGCCTTTTCGTAGGCCATTTTTCTGGCGCAGGTTTGATTTTAAAAGGAGACAAAATAGAGATATCCAGGAGAAAACTAAAAGGGATATTAAAGACTCACAGAACGAGATCGCACAAAATGATGGTATGTTTTTTCAAAATACTTTCAATTTCAAAATAAATGGTATAATTCCAATTTTTTAATGAAAATTTTTCAAAAATTTTCATTTCTAATATCTTTTTATTGAAAGAAACCTTTTTTCAAAAAATCCAAAAGCAAGAAAAAAAGACTAATTAACTATTTAGTTTTAACCTAATTTTTTATGATTTAGTTTTTGTAGCTTTCTTGTTATTTGTGGCCTAACTAAACCTTATGTTATGTAACTAACACACTAAATGTTCTGTTTTTCACTCACACTAACTCGAAAAGTTTGGCCCTTTTTAGCCTTTTCACCAGTTTACAGTTGTTGATTAACTGGATTACTTTGGTGTTTGTATAGTTATGGAGACTCTTTTCAGACTTGTCCACATGCAGTTCCGCGTTTCTTATATACCAAGGAGTATCGACTATACACCTTAGGATTTTGTTTTGGAAGCAAATTATATATTGTAAATTTGTTTTTCTGGTACATTCCCATACGCAGACAACTTAAGGCTCAAATTTCTACTCCCATACCCAGAATATTTTTAATTTTAAATATTGTGTCTCTTGGAGTTTGTGGACAGGAAGTGGTTATTTGATTTTATATTTTAAGATATTAATTACACTGAGTATTTTGTGATTTCACTTTCTCAGATCTAAGACAAACGAATCCCATTAAACTATTTTTATGATTTTCTGTACGTTTTGTCATCACTTACATTAATTTTAACCTCATCACCATTTATACATACTGCAGTTGATATTTTCGTCTTCTGATATTGTGGTGGTTTGCATATTTTTTCTATGCTTTATGTTCTTTATATATAAGAATATTTTATTAAACAAATTTTGATTTAAAAAAAAATTCAGATAATAAACACCCAAAGCGCAGATCAGTTAAATTCGAAGAACCTATAAACAGCAACCAATCCAGAGGCGTACAAGAAAATCTAGAAAACATTCCTCCTCAGAATAAAAACAGAAAGAAGAAGAAAAAGCCCCACATTGATTATTCTTTGAGAGTAAGCAACATCCAGAAAAATGTCAGGTTAGTGTTACATTCCTTAACTTCTGTGAACATTTTTTCGACATTTTGTATTTTAGAGTTCGCGATTTCAAAAACGCCCTGCGAGAAAAGGGCATCAAGCCGAATAACATTACGTGGAAAGGAAGCCGAGGCTTCTGTTACCTTCACTATGCAAAAAAGAACCAAAAAAAGGACAATGAGGATTCTGATGCCATAAACAGTGTCATTGAGATGATCCAGGATTTGAAGATCAATTCAAACACTCAGAAAAATTTAAATGTGAAAGTTATGGAACCAATCACCAGGATCGAAACTGTTGATGTCACTGCTGTTTAGCAGAATTTTTAAGGTTAGTCATTGATATTAGATTAAATTGATGTTGAAGTTATTGATATTAGATTAAATAAGTAATTTTTATTTTTATTAATTTTAGATATTGATGCTGCCAAAAAAATTGCCTCTTCCAGTTTTACAAATTGTGATTTTTTCGGTATTAGAATTTTTAGATTATGTTTTCTATTTTTGGAAAGTTTTTTATTTTGTGTTAAACAATTCTAGTAGTACAAAATGATTTGATAATAATTAGTTCCTTATATTGCCAAATTAAATTTTGGTATACTAATGTGTTAATTTTGACATTTAATAATTGACGCATTTATAGATTTAATTCGTTTTTTGAGAAACGACTCTTCCAATTTGTTATTGTTTAAAAAAGCTTTAAGTAGAGTTATACCCATGTGCAAGAACTTTAATGCTAGAGATATTTAGAGTATACAAACATTATTTTGCTTTTTATAGAGGTCCCATGGGACTTGATTTCATACAAACAAATTGACTGATGCTTAAAATATGACATACTATTTATAAATATTCTTACGTTTATAGTGCATGAATTGGTCAAAAATGGGACTTTTTAAGATTTAAAATCTAAGTCTCGTTAGTAAAAAAAGTTTTCTTGGGCATGGTTTTTATAGTTTTATAATAATTTATATTATATTTCTTAGTAGTTTGAGTACTTTCAGAGTATTTTCTTAATATATAATATTTTGTTAAAAAGTGTGTTTTATTCTTTTAGCTCCCATTATTAAATTAATACGAACAGCATAGTTTAACATTATCATTAACAGTAATGATTAAATTATTGGAGATCCAAAATTTGAAATTGGCATTGCACTTTCAATAAACGTAAATATAAAGAACCCCTCACGTAAAAGTACGTCAGAAAAGTTTAGCAAAATTCAAATTTTGCACAAACATTGACTATATCTAGAATAACTGTATTCACTTTTGATCTTTTTTCTACTTCTGAGGGTGTTTACTACCCCTTTGACGGTTTGCAAATAATTTACATCTTAATACAGTTATTCTACTTATAGTCAATCATTTTTGTGCAAAATTTGAACTTTGCTAAACGTTTTATTTTTGATTTTTTAATAATTGTAATGCTGATAACTATACCATAGAAAACCCTTGATAATATTTGTATAGTGTTTCCGATGTGTGGCAATATTTTCAATTTATATATTACAAGTCCCTTAATAGTTATTTATGATATAAGTTTAAAAAATACACAAATATCATACAATAATTGAAAATTAAATGTTTAGAATCTCTTACATCTAGATTTAAAATTTGAAAGGTTTTGTAAGTTGTATTAAAACGCTAGTGCTTTAAGGCACTAGTACCTTAAAGTAACATTTTTAAGGCTAGTAGACAGTGTTAAAAGTTCCATTTTTAACACGTTTGTAGAAAAAAGTATTTTTTTCACGAATAAAATCATCTTCCGACGCCACTAGTCATTTGGCGTGAAAATCGGCTGCCTGAAAGTAGCTGCTAAGTTCATACCGGTTATTAAAGTCATTTTGTTAATTTTTTGCATTTTTAAGAAAACTAATCAGCTCATCTTGAATTTGTTAATGGGAGAATTTAGTCATATGAGTGGTATAGAAAAAATAGATTAATAGTACCAAAAAGTCAGTGGAGCTACTTTATTTTTAAAATTACTAATATTGATAACCATAGTTTTGATAAATTCTTAATTTCTTTAAAAAAAAAAATATATATACAGGGTGTCCCACGACGTTTTGACATGACATGTATGAAATTTGGCAGATATAAACAGTCGAAACTGATGCTTATATTTATTATAAAATGACTTCCGTTTTTCCTGTCGTTTCGGGTCACGTGACCCCAACATAATTTTTTTAAATGGGACAACCGGTATAATATTACAATTTTGGATATATCATTCAAAAACAAATTCAACGATACCACACTTGTAATCATTGTATTGTGCAATAATGATAATAGTAGCTATTTATTTTTATTAAATTTATTTAAGCAATATTTTGCACTCAAAAGTGTAGATGGCTGTGAAACAATAGTATCAACAACATAGGTTGTCATTCATTATTGTTAGGTAAAATTTATTGAAGAACTGTCATTATTAGTCATATTCTGGTGAAGATACTGTAATAATAAGTAAATAATGCCTTCAATTTTTACTTACGATGAATATGTTGACATGCTACTTATTTATGGAGAATGTGGAAAAAACAAAACTCATGCTGAAGGTTTGTACAGAAATCGTTTTCCTCATAGAATAACTCTAAGCAAAAATACTTTTGTCTATGTCGAACGAAAGCTAAGAACTGGTTCTTTTCCAAGCGGTAAAAATCAAGTTCCTCGTCAAAAGACCGCTCAGACAGATGATAATGTGATAAATATTTTGGCTTATTTTCAAGTAAATCCTCACACCTCAATACGATTTCTTGAACAAGAATTACAAATAAGTAGAAGTTCAATACAAAGAGTATTGAAAAATCACAAATACCATCCTTATAAAATACATTTAACTCAAGGTTTAGTTCCTGCAGATCCGGAAAGGAGAATAACTTTTATTGCTGAAATGTTAGTACATATTAATGATGACCCTTTTTTTTAGAAAATATATTATGGAGTGATGAAAGTAGATTTCATAACAATGGTATTGTTAATCGCCATAATTGTTATTATTGGTCGCAGGAGAATCCAAAGTGGATGCGCGAAACCAATTTTCAAACAGTATGGGGAATCAATGTTTGGTGCGGTTTATTTAACGGTCGGTTGATTGGTCCCTATTTGTATGAAGGAACATTAACGGGGCGAAGATACTTAGATTTTCTTCAAAATACTCTACCAGAAATACTTGAAGATATTCCCTTACATGAAAGGCAAACAATGTGGTGGCAGCAAGATGGAGCATCTCCTCACTTTTTTAGAGAATATCTTGACAAGAGATTTCCTGAAAAATGGATTGGTCGGAATGGTGCAATTCTGTGGCCACCCCGTTCTCCGGATATTACACCCTTAGGTTTCTTTCTCTGGGGTTACTTAAAAGGTCGAGTTTATGTCAAACCCCCGATTGATTTAGATGATTTAAAAGATAAAATAAGACAGGCATGTCGGACCGTAACACACGCAATGATTACAGCATCACTTGCAAGAAATCTTTTAACAAGGTTTGAACATTGTATCAATGTACATGGTCATCAATTTGAACAATTTCTTTAATTACTTGTACTTTTTAATTCCCTATGTTACGTTTTTTGATAAAATAATTTATACAGATGTTCATTTACATAATTGCCCCTATTATCACTACTGCACAATACAATGATGACAAGTGTGGTATCGTTGAATTTGTTTTTGAATGATATATCCAAAATTGTAATATTATACCGGTTGTCCCATTTAAAAAAATTATGTTGGGGTCACGTGACCCGAAACGACAGGAAAAACGGAAGTCATTTTATAATAAATATAAGCATCAGTTTCGACTGTTTATATCTGCCAAATTTCATACATGTCATATGAACAGTTTTCGAGAATTTTGACTGTCAAAACGTCGTCGTGGGACACCCTGTATATATGCTTTACAGGTCATTATTCAAAGAAAAACTGGTCTATGTGAAGTTTGAAAACTTACCCACGAAGTTGAATGTTGGACATTTGTAACAGATTTGTAGCTGAAAATAGTAACATTTACTATTGATGTAAAATATATTCTGCCTGAGAAGCATTATTGTTTATATGTTTACAGGGTGTTTCAAATATTCTGCAACCTTTTAAAAATCTTTGGGTATGGAAAATAAATCCTTATATATAAAACTAGCGAAAGGAATAATCTCAAGACTTCGGCCCGTTTCCGACAGCGGAAGAAAGTCCGATTCCAAAAAATTGAGAATTTTTTCCTATAATTTTTTTTTTCAAATTTTTCAATTTTTTTTTTCAACTAGCCCCATGCGATATGGATATCAATCCACGCTTCTTGACTTGCGCACACCTTAAAAGAAATCAGTATCGATAAATATGCTTTACTTATCGAGATATCTCGAATACAAGTTTCATTTAGTAGGCGGGCCCAGGATCCTCTGATCTAAAATAGCTCATCTTCTGATAGAGCCTTCTTTTTTGAATAAAAACACATATGGCCGAAAGAATTTTCCGGATCGGCCTTACCGTTCTTGAGTTATCGTGCGCACAGACATCCACACAGACAGACTTTTTTTCGCGGAAAATCAATTTTCTCTACGTTTCATGACATTTTAAGTCACTTGAAGCAAAAAAAATTTTGAGATTTTTGCACGATATCAATACTACGGTTTGCCCTACTTCACCAAAGGTGAAGTATGGACGGGCCGTAGTAAATTATTTTTATGCGCTGCCGTACCGTTCATCCGATTGCGATTAAACTGGGTCAACTTATTGCTTTCACTTGCGCGAAGGTTATATAGAGGCCGATGATGAAGTTTAAATTCAATATTCAAATGCCACTTTTGGTCTGTTTTGGGTCAGGATTTTCCTGATCCTTTTCCTATGTTCCTGTTTAATCAATCAATATCAATGAGACACATTGTGTGTCCTCATAATGTTTGTGTTAATTTTAATTTTATATTATAACTAATTTATCGGTACCATAACCCCCTCTTTTTTAAATTTAATGTTACGTTTACCCCTTAACCAAAAATTTTATCTAATCGTTTGCTCTATGATGTTCATGACCTGATGATGGCGGAAGCCGAAACTAGTTGCCAATTTCATTTTTAAACTATTACAACAAATATATTACTGTAGTACTCTGGACTTTGTGTGTTTCATTACTAATTAAAAATTACTTATATGTGAAAAGTGCAAAGTTACAGTTTATTTATCAAGGGTATTTTTAGTTAAAATAACGCTGGTGAAAAATAAAAAATGAGAAAGTTTTAATTAACAAATATAATAAAAGTACAATAATTTGTTTCACATATTTAAAAAACTTAGTCAAAACATAATGAAACAAATGTTAGTTATTCCCGGTGTTGTGCGTTTTCTTGACGATATTTTATTAACCGGTAGGAATGATATGGAGCACCTAGATCGGTTAGAAAAAGTTTTTATGTGTTTGCAAGATGTTGACTAAAGTCAAAAGACAAAATTATACTTTTTTTAAAAATTCTGTTAAATATTTAGACCGCGTTATTGATAAAATCGGATTACATATTTCAGATGAGAAAGTTTTATCAATAAAAAGAGCTAAAGTCCCAGAAACTGTAACTGAATTAAAATCCTTTCTGGGAAAGGTAAATTTTTATTGCAAGTTTATTAAAAATGCTTCAGAAAAATTGAGACCACTTCATAATTTATTAGAAAAGGATTCCGTTTGGTCATGGACTAAATAGTGCACAAAAAGTTTTGAGCAAGCAAAAATTATGTTAATCTCTCCCCCAGTTTTAGCACGTTTTAACCCAGGAAAAAAAATTAACAGTAGACGCGTCTCAATTTGCTATCGGGCTACAATTTCACATGTATATGATGATAAATCTGAGAAACCAATCTCTTTTGCATCACGATTATGAAATCCCAGCTAAATAAAATATTTACAAATCAAGACAGAGGTTTTAGCGATAATTTTTGGCGTTAAAAACAAATACATACAAATAACAAACTCATTGCAGGCGAAAAATGCCATAGAACTAAGTAGTGACAGTGTTTGTCTATTTTTCAATAGTGCGTGCTTTAGTGTCACTCAAGGGCTAAAATTGCCACTTTTGGCACAATTGTGCTATATTTGACAACACTGATTCATTCGGCCGAAAACGGTTCCAATGGACGGGAAGTCTATAAAATGCTTCTCCAGCTATTACGGCTAAAACTGACCCAGATTTTTTATGAACAAGATTTTTTAAAGTCAGTTATACCGTTTTTTATTTCATAAAAAATTTTATAGCTTCTTATATAAAATTATTATTATTTTAAACACTAATTAATCCAGTAATAATGGAATTTTAAATTTGCTGATATAAAAACTAAGTTATTTCTCTTTTTTATCTTTATTTTAAATATTGAATTCGATCTACTTTACAAAAATTTCTTAGTAACATTTTCTCTATCATTTTAACAAAATTCGATAAAACTATTCTACAGTGTGTCCCAAATTCAATTCTAACCATTAAACATTTTTCTATATAGCCTAGATTTCGAGAAAAAAACTCTTGTATTTTTTGTGTGTTATTTAATGAAATCAAAAACAGAAAACTTCTTCAAAGTCACTTTTTCTCCCTTCGTCTGGTTAAAGCCACCAACAACTATTTTTTTAAAATACGTATATGCTAACAATTCGCTAAATTCATGAAATGTTCTAAATGGTTATTTTTAGAGAAATTGCTCAAAAGGTGAACCATGCGTTCCAATACACTTTTTAGCTCGTTTTAAGACATATTTCACTTCTTTTTTAAAATCAATCCTATTCCATTTCGAACCTGCCTTTTTAGTTCTATTATATAAAAAAAAATTGAAAAAATTTTATATTATGTTCAACTATTTTGACTTAGTTTACTGCACAGTAAAATGGTTAATAAAATAGAAAGACCAAAAAAATTCACTAAAATAAATTAGTCTTAATTTTTCAAAAATCCCCCATTTTCATTTAAATTTCCGTATTTTCTATTAAATTTCAGTTAAATTTAATATATGGGACAAAATATTAAGTTTTCTCTGAATTATTACAAAAATAAGAAAGATGGTTGAAATGTCTTGAATTATTTTTTTATTTAAATAATTTCAGCTAAACAAATATGTTCTTATACTTTACAATTTTTTTCCCTGTTGAATGAATCGATTAGTCTAGATATTATTAAGGTTTCTTTTAAAATTTCTAGTGTTTATTAAATTTTAATAGAATTAGAAAATACTAAAATTTCAATAAAAAAAAAATTAACACGTCAACAGAAAAAAGTATGAAAGGCAACAATGACGGATTTTACACCCAGGGGTATGCTGACACGTACTCATACTTGTAGTGGAGAATTTTACAAATATTGTCTCACCAGGCAAAATGTAAATAACATTACGGTTATATAAAGCAGAAATTTTATTCGTTTTTTGTTAATTTAAAATAATAAAAACGAAAAATCAAAATATCCGTTGTTTCAAAATTTCTAGAAATCTAAAACTTTCCTAAATACCAAATGGTTAGAATTGAATTTGAGACACACTGTATATTTTTCAATGTGATTATTCTTTAACTATAAAAATTATATATTCTGATGCCCATAATCCAATATTTAAGCATTATATATTTTTTTAACTTAAGCTTAAAATACGTAACTATTGGCAGTTGTCGGTGATGTTTTAAGAATCCTACTTATTTTTACCACCAAAAAAAGTTAACTATGAAGTGAAATTAAAAATAAATAGTACCCTTTGATTTATTTTACTATTATAATGAATTAAATTAAAATTAATTATTTAAATGCACGTAATGATATATTCCAATTTGTGAAAGCCCTACATATTAAATATTTGCTCGAAATTGAGGTATTTTGTTATTTATATAAATTTTTTAAAATAAATTACATGTAGCCAATTATCACAAAATTAAATTTATTTATTTTGTTTCCAATTTAGAAAATTACTTTTATTGTATAAATCTTGGCGTATTTTGAAATTAGAAATTATGGGAAACCAGATAAATAAAAATATAATGATATACATACTTTTGTATATATTTCTGAAATTTGTAATTTGGAAAACTAGAATTTAACAAAGTTAAGATTTTTAAAAAGTTATATACCAAATGGTATTTTTCTGTTTTTAAAATGTTAAGAAATGATATGACGTCATACTTAATAATAAAGTGCAGCCAATAAAACAATCATAAAGTCTCCAAAAACATAATGTTGAAAACATATCAAACTAGAGAAACTATTGATTTCAAGTTTCCTACACTGTTTGATGTCAAATCGTCTAAATGAAAATCGTGAAAATATTTGTTATTATACTTGTGTATTTAGCTTCGTGTTTTTATTTTAAGTCAGTGATTATAAACCAAACTTATTTTCAAAACTGTTTTAACTTATAGTGTTGCTTCATCAAGTCCATTCTCAAAAAATTGTAGCTTCTCGTATAAACTATTTTAAACCAGAATGTGAAAACGGAATGCTCCCTTTTCTTCCCCATAATGATGTAAGAGACGTAAGTAATGATATTTACTTTTTTTAATCCCAAATTTAATTAACAAGTTATAAAACGGCTTATCGAAAAAGTTAGGTTGTGTTTAAATTGTTAATTTTATTTATGATTTTTTCAGTATTTTAATTTATTAATTCGAAATTGACTTTTCTTCAAAATCCTTTAATATTTTAATACACAGTAAGATATTGATTTGTGCCGTCATATCATATCTTAACGTAAAAAACCTATATAATACATTTTTAGAACTATCAAATTAAGATTGAAAATAAAAGCAAATGGTAGAATACAATGTTGTTTGGTTCATTATTTTTAAAAACATCCAAGATAGGATTAAAAACACAATAATAAATGGGTCATGCACCCCTATAACTTTTAAACGGGGTAATATATTTATACCAAATTTTGGTCAATTATAATAGATTTGGATTTTTTTTAATAAAAATCTAATATGACCGACATCCGGTTTGACCGGACATTCAAATGGAACACCCGGTATATTTCTACATATTTGGATTCTACAACTTCAAACCATAGAGATAGGAATGGTAAAGAGAACATGAAGGAGACAGACTTATGGGTATTGAATGTAAAGCTTTCTTACTGAGTGTCTACGTCGGTGAAAGAGTAACTATAACAAATTTCAAGTCAATCGAGCGGATAGTTTCGGAGAAATAGTGATGCGATATAGTAGTTTTTCCCCGTTTTCCTACCTTTCAGGTGGTTATCGTTACTACAACATCCATCCTAACACACATACTAATACACACAGACATCATCGCGAAAATATCAAAATCGTATTTTAGGGACCTTAAAACGCGTTTATCCATTGAAAACTCACTACCAAATTTTTAGCCTGATTACTATACCTCTCTTATCTGAAGGGCGAGAGGTAAAAACTGAATTTGCTGAATTAAATGTTTAATAAAAGTAACAAAAATAATAGGTAATTCAAGTTTAATTATAAGTAATTTAGACCAAATCATGACCACTTAGGATGGATACAAAAAATCACAAATAAAATAAGAAATGTACTGGGTGTTCCATTTGAATTTACAATTTTCATGTAATTTCCGGCCAAACCGGATGTCGGCCATATTGGATTTTTATGTAAAAAAATCCAAAAATAGATCTATTATAATCGACCCAAATTTGGTATAAATCTAGTACACTGTTTAAAAGTTGTAGGGGTGACCCATGACCCATTTACACCCGGTATACCAAGAATCGCTTTAAAATTGCGCAAAATGTATAGCCATTCCTTATATACACAATATAATATAGCAGATAGTAATTAAATAGCAGTAATCAAAATAAATATGTTATCCAATCCATATTTAAGAAAAGTTTAACTTTTAGTTTAAAAATTAAATCTATCGCGCCTTTTGGGATTTTGTCAAATATCTCCGGAATTAATCAAAATTTTAAGATTTAAGGACCCATCAAAATATGAAACTTGTACGATCCGATCAATTTTTTGCTAAGATTTATTTGTTCTAGTTTTCCACTTACATTACAAATACAATTTCATTAATAAATTCCGATTTTCAAAATTTAATGTGGCCAATTCACCACTTCAAAACTATTATCAGAATCGGTACCAAATTCTTCCGACTCTTCTGACTCTTCCGAATCGTTCAATTTAAACCAATCTCTATTGATTACTGTTGGTCCGTTTTTGACCAAAGGTGGCAGAAAGACGTAGGGGAGCTGGCGCTATTCTTCTACCAGCTGCCAGAGCATCAAAGAAGCGTCGGTTCCTCCCACGGACACAATATTTCGATCATTAAAGAGGAACCTAGCACAAGCTACGGTTCCACTATAGACCTTTTCTTCGTTGTATTCTGCCTTAGGGCTCAGGCAAGGATACCTATGAAAAAAATTAAATTGATAGAAAACTTCATTCATGAAATAATTTGCATACATTTTTTAAACATTCCCAAAGGAAACTTTTAATAAGATTTAAAAAATAAATAAATCTGGCAACATCCTTTGAAAAATTTGGTCATAAGTCACGCTTTAAAGTCAGTATAAGAAAGTTACCTGAATAATCTCAAATATCCATCAGTATCTCCCGAAATTACCAAATCATGAGCTGCTGACCTACTAGCCGTGCTGATTATTGACGTCATTGGATAAAATCTGTTATTCCAAATTCCTAAAAATATTTTTATAATTAATTTTAGGCGATGACAATTACGAGACACCAATTTACCTGTTATAAGGAAGCCTACTGTCGAATTGTGAGTATACCATTTTACATCTTTTACAGCTATAGGACTTTTTTCGGCAGATAAAGTCTTTACATCCCCTAAAATTAAAAAAATCATGTAAATGACGTCTTTCGAATATTTTCATAAATTGTTGTTTAGTTCATTATTTTTATACCTTCGCGTCCAGGTGATTTGCGCGATTTGCTTAATAATAGCAAATTTTGCCGAAAATCTGCAATGAATTTTTGTTTTACCTAATACTATTTATTTCTATTTGGAGAAGTGATCAACAATTATTACCTAATAATAGGTTCCAAAATATATCCCTGCTCATCAAAATGATGTGCACATAATTTAACCCTTTCGGGAATATAGCTACATCTTGTAAAATTAAAACAGCCCTATATTCGATAAATAATGAAGATCTTCATCGCCGAGTGAGTCACGAATTATTATAAATTTTGGGCATTTGCACCATCTTGTACAGCATTTACTCTTGAACCAATAATAGTCGTTTAGCTGATTTAACAGTTTCAATCCTAACATCTACTATATTCTAATTTTAAACTTCAACAGTTTGTTTTAAATAATTGCCAAAAACTCCAAATCAGCATAAAGGATGTTATACTATATTCTTTTTTTTCTTGTAATTGTGAATCATTCTGTATGTGTAATTTGTTTACTTATTTAATATTAATATATTAAGTTTAATAAAATGTTACCCAAACAATACATAGATATACGAACCTCATATATCTCAGATAGACTATTTTGAATTCATCCAGAAGATTCATATTATTTCAAGAGATAAAGGCAGGAGTACTCCAGGGCGAAGTGTTCTTAGAGCGTACTATATTTATTATACACGAGAGATATACCAGAGCTAGAACAAGTGATACCGGCTACCTTTGCAGGTGATAGAACATTCTAGTAATAGCCCAAGACTAGACAATATCCATTAGAACTCTACAAACAGCTACTAACAAAATATATGAATGTATTCAGAAATGGAGAACTGAACCTAAGTCAGTCCAAGAAGAATTCATCAATGGAAAAATAAATATCCCTCTGGCAATAGAAATAAATGGCATACGAATAACATACGACAGTACCGCAAAATTTCTGGGAATTACACTGGATGCCAAGCTAAGGTGGAAGGAACACGTCGAGAAGAAAAAGTCAGAATTGAGCTTAAAATATAGACATAACAGATGGAAAATACTGAATTTACATCAGGTGATAAAATCGATTTTAACGTTCCATGGTAAAATGGTATATGCAGATATACACAGAGGTTTGTGAATGCGGGTCATCAAAGACGAGGTCAAAAAGATAGCAAAGAAATACGAAAGCATACTTCAACCTCCATGAAAACGTAAAGGTCCTTCAGCTGCTGAATAACCAGCATCAGGCCCTAAGAGTGAATAGGACCAAACTCTACGAGTTAGTATAGTGTTTTGTGCAAAAAAGCAGAGCATATAGTGCGCGATGAGTGACATACCAATAATAGGGTGAACTACAGAAGCACTAAAGACATTACTAACTGGACTTTAGTTAGATAAGTACTTAAGAATTATCAGATAAAAATTAGTAGTTTTTATTAGATAAAAAACACTGGCATTTTGCTAGTTTTAAATCAAAAAAATATATTAAGTTTAAAGCTAAATATGTTAGAATTATTTGATTGTAGCTGATAATAAAATTTAGACGTTCCGGGATGCTGAAAATCCAGAAAGTTTTTTTAGATTTCTCAACTTTTTCTGCAACTACTTCAGATTCTAAATCGGTTAAGGGTAGAAGAAGCCCTAAGGAGTACTGACTGTCAAGAATGGATTGAAGCAATTAACTCTGAATACGATTCTCTATTAGAAAATGGAACCTGGGATTTGATCGATCTCCCTGCTAATAGAAAACTGACAAATGGCTATTAAAATCAAGAAAGATGCAGAAGAAAAAGTAGCTATGTACAAAACTCGCTTAGTTGTTAAAG
Organism: Neocrepidodera transversa; assembly: GCA_963243735.1. Classification (NCBI taxonomy): domain Eukaryota; kingdom Metazoa; phylum Arthropoda; class Insecta; order Coleoptera; family Chrysomelidae; genus Neocrepidodera; species Neocrepidodera transversa. Next base: position 15,059,649 of record OY725340.1, on the reverse strand, counting down.
GCTGTTCAAAAAGAAAATGTATAGATTTTAATTAAACTTATTCTCCTGTAGTTCGATATTCATTAGTTAGATATCTACTTTCCCTTGCTGCCGAACTTGATTTAGATATTGATCAGCTGGATGCTGTGACAGCTTTTCTACGAGGTGATTTACATGGTCCAACTAGAATGTTATGAGTAATTTTTTCGAAAAAATCCCTATATAGTTTGAAAAAAGCTAGTAGATGTTGGAATTTGAAATTGGAATCAGCCTTAAAGTCTTACGGTTTACACCAATCTAATATCGACCAGTATATATTTTTTAAAGCAATAGTTGATGCACTATTAAATTGTCCGATTGTTGCGATTTATGTGAACGCTATGATTATTTTGTCAAAATTTCAAGATCAAAGACATCGACACTGTATCAAGAAAACTATATTAAAGAGATGCTAAAACGTTTTAATATGGATGATTGTAAGCCAGTCGGTACTACGATGTCTAATAAAGATCATCTTACAAAAAGTATGTGCCCAAACAATGAAGAGAAAAAAGCAATGTCTGAGGTCGCACGTATCAAAAAGCTGTATGTGATTTATTGTATGCATCTCAAGTTTCTAGACCAAGACTTAAGTGTAGCAGTGAATTCCGTGAGCCGTTTTACTAACAATCCTGGTAAAGCTCACTGGGAAGCTGTAAAACGATATTCGCAATAAATATCATATATTTAAACAGAAAATAATAAAAAAATTTTTATAAAATCGATTAGAACCCCTCTATTATGAAAAAAGACAAAAAACAAAGACAAACTTTTAAAAATAGACAAAGTATAAGCCAATTCAAAAATTTATCGTTACTGAATAAGCATGAAGAAAAAGAAAATATTAGGAATATTTTTACGAAAAAGATGTCAACAGGAAACAACCGCAGCTTAAGGAGGGAAGAGTTCTGTGATCACCTTATAAATAAATGCAGCTGTTTCACTTTCGTATTCGCGATATTACCTTTGCCACTAATTTGAAATTATACCTGTCTGTTCCATTAAGTTATTCAAACTTTCTTTTTATTCCTTAAATTGAATACATTTTTTTGATCTTTTATTATTTCCAATACAAAAAACATTATTTGGTTTATAATTTTCTTAAAAAAGGTAATAATGACTTACAAAATGATAGATCATAATCGGCAGTGACTGTTTGTATATAATTCGTATCGGAACTCCAATCCAACTGCATAAGGGGTTGTGCACCCCTAATTTTATTCGACTTTTTGTACGAATACCCATCTCTGCTCACTCTGAATAAATATATACTCCCATTTTGCGACGCAATAGCTAATAGGTCTCCAGCTAAAAAAAAATATATAGTTACCCTATTTTTTGAAAAAAGTAAAGGAACACTGTATTTACTTGGATTATATCCAACGCAGTTTAAGGGAGATCCACATACTCTTATAGTATTAACTACTACTCCGGTTTCGGAATTTATTATAATCAAGTGACCTTCGGTACTTCCAACTGCTAAGGCGACTCCAAATGGATGGAAGCACAATGAAATACACTCAAATGACACCTAAAATATTTAATTCAGTAAAATTCATTTGTTTAAAACATACTAGTACGCACCTGTGTGACCCATATGAGTTTATTTTTTCTCCATAAGGCAATATTTTTGTCATGGCCAGCAGTAGCAAATACCTCGTCATCAGGATGTACAGCCAATCCCCACAATTGTCTTCCATGGCCGAAAACCACCTATAACACCAGATTTATGTCTATGTAGCATTAAATTTGGAGAAAAATATTTTATTTCGCAAGTGGCGTAAATTCACTAACACAGCGTGGTAAAAAATTTAGCTGTTGCGGAAAAAGTTGATGAGAGCTTAGATATTTAAAAATATTTAAAGCTGAAAAACATGAACCAGTAAAAATTACAGATTTGCAGAAGTACCTGTAAAAAATAAGGGCGTTCATTTTGAACTATTTCTTCGAAAAAAACGCTATTTCCTCTGACCAAACCGCCTCTCATTTGTTCTTGGTATTTGTGAGTCAGGCAGGTCTAAGTAATAATAAAAACCCTCCTCAGATAGAAATTGATTAGAAAAAAAGCTAGGTTGATTTAGACAAAAATAAAGTTGTTTGTTTTATTACTTCCATTAATGAGAAAAATACAAATTTATTAAAAACTAAATTTCATGTAAAAATAAAACTGTACCTGATTGAACCTTCTTTGCAGCGATCCTTCCAAAATATTATTTTTGGTCGTTCCAACGTAAATATTACCATCATTTCTTCCTGGCCTTTGGGGATAGATCGATCTTACTCCTCCAAAGACATCTGGTAACTAAAAGACATAAAAAGATCTGTCAAAATCAAACTGTTATTAGATATACGTAAAATTCCTTTATAGTGATCTCAACATGCGATTGGCACAACTTTTAGAAACGAAACAATACATACTTTTTTCGAATTTAGGACTGTTTTCGAAAGACAATTTTTCGAACGACAGTTTTTCCATGAACAGTTTTTCGAACAGACTGTTTTTCGAAAATACATTATTGAGGAATGATAAAGTGTAGGTAATTTAAACAAAAATTATTTTAGTTATGTATTTATTGGAAATGTTTTTACATGCTATATTACTAAATACATGACTTATTTATATTTCAATATATAACAAAAGGAACTTATTTATAGGACAAATTACAAGCTATATGATTTAAGTATTCTATAGGGTTTTTAGGAGAAAACTGAGTGATAATTTTGTGTAATCTGATATTTAATTGGAAGTACTCCGTTTCCTTTGGTACAGCGGGATTTCCACAGTAAAATTGCGAAATTCTCATTTCAGTTAAGGATTGCTCGCGTTGAATGCAGTAATAAACTTCCATATTGTGGGATGGCTGGTAGAAAGTTGGCTTTCGAAGGTAAGGTGCCAACCCTCAATGTGGTTATTAGTCTTGGGTTGCCTGTTTAAAACATTAGCACAGTTACACATTTCCCAATCAAACAACGGTGACCTTCGACGATTACAACGAATCATCCCAATCCATGTTTCCTCAAAATAGTCCAGAAACTCGGTAGCTTCTTCTGGTAAATCTTCGCTTAATGCATTAGAAAATGCCTGTATGTATTTTGTAGGTACAAAAGCTAATGCAGCTAAAAGCGCTTCATGTGCAAAGTTTTTGAACTTTTTCTGTAAATTGCCTGTGAAAAGTGAAAGAAACATCCTTGTCCAGTTGAATTCAGAAATTCTTGATGTATTGCTCCTAGCATCGCTGCTTCAAAATCTATTAGAACCGATTGCGGTCTGAGCGCTGGTGCTGGATCTTTAAGGGCCCAAATTAACTTTATATAAGTGTCTTTTGATTTGTCAGGTAGAAGTGCATATACCAGTGTATGGATTCCTCGTTTATCAATGTATGTATGGTGTAGAGCTGGTAAAAAAAACATAAGTGCAGTCTTAAAAGTTCCATCCATGTATCAGTAATCAGCTTTTTGTAGATAATCCAGGTTGTCTTTCGTGATGAAAATCTGAATTCTTTGTTTTATATTACCAGAATCGAAAAGTGGGAATGGTTCGCCTTTTGTGGTGTTTTTAAAAGAATCAGGTAGATATAATAGATACAAGTGCTCTAGACTTTTCGGCTGTATGGGCTCCATGTTTTCTTTTACTCTTTCCCTGCGCATTGTCCGCTTTAAAGTATTTAATTTACTTAGTTTGGCTGCTGTTAGTTTGTCAACTTTACTTGATAATGCTGACACTATGTAGTGTGGAGTGTTTCTTGTCCGAGCATTGTCCTTCAGTTTAGTCTTAAAACGTATGGCATCTTCTTCTGCTGCATCCGCAGGGCGGTTGTGAGAAGTCTCCTTGCAAACATCATCATGGCTTGTAATCGCTCGCGATTTACATTTCTTAGACAAAAAGAACTCGCACTTCCATTACATCTTTTCATCAATGGCTTTGTGTTTAACCAATAAAAATCCGTTCAAAAATAACTGCCTATTTACTAGAGGGATGGCATTTAATCTGAACAATAAAATCCTTATTTAAAACATTACCATTTCCCTAAATTTATAGACATTTTAACTAAATTATATTATTAATGGAATACATGATGGCATTTAGTTCAATAATCATTATAAAACCCTTATTTTAAAGATTACCATTTCTCAAAATGTATTATAGAGATTATAACTAAATTATATTACTTGGATTACCTGATCTCAAAATTCAAAGGGATTATATTAAAATTAAATTAAAAACTAACTTATTATCAAATATGATAGTAGTAGAGTAACTAAACATAACAGTTGGTTGGGAAGAAAATCTAAAAGTTAGAGCACAAGAAAAAGATAAAATATTTGTGTGATAGAAAAATATTGTATTACCAAGTAATTTTTACCACCAAAGTACACTAGAACTTCTCAATTCAAATAATTTAGTAAATTCACAATTCTTCAATGTTAATATTCAAGAATTAATTGCACAACAAAACACTAGAAACGAAATCTTTTATTCCATCGTGATTTCCGTCGCAAGTGAGACAAATTCTCATAACGTTAACTTTCGTCTGTAGTTTCAATCATTTCCCGCCCTCGTATATAGTGTTTTGATGACTTTAAATTATTAATAAACAAAGACAGGAATCATTTCTATAATTAGAATGCATTTTTAACTTTTGTTTATAATAGAATCGTAAAATATCGTGAGATTTAATAACAATTTATATCTAGTTGCCTGGTTTCATTAGTTTGACGTTGTAGAAAAAGTAAGTGTTTCACTAGTCGAAAACATTTTTTGAACATTACTTTCGTCACTCATAAAACAATGTACTACTTTGTGCTACCACTTCAGAAAGTTCGTCTTTGTCGACCTAAATCGGAAAATTGACATAACTGCTCGGCAAAGTGACATAACTGTCAAACTTGCATTAAATATCACAATTGCTAAGACAGTACTGTAGCCATCTGTCAGTAGATATTTTTGACATTTTGATTCGTAATTTTTTTTCTATTTTTAAAAATTAAGGTGTTATTTAAATAAATCGAAATTTTGGGTTTCTCCAAATATCTCGGAAACCGGTTTTGATATTCTAATTTTGAAAAAAAAACTATTCAATTAGTATTGAAAATGCGCATCCTTTTTCTCATTTAACCAACTTTGTATCTAACGGTTTACAAAATCCTAATTTGCACCACCCGTGTACAGCTTGTAAATCTTTTTCTATGATGTTTTGTCATGTTTATTGAGAATAGTAACAGCGTTTATTCTAAAGCCGGCGCCAGACGATGCTACCAACACCTTTAAACGTTGGACACTGATGGTTGGACGTATCGTGTGGCTGATGCTCGAACTACGAGTGTCCAATGTCAATCGTCCATCTTTGTTTTGATCCGTTTCAAAGGGTTTTTTCACTGGACGGTATAGTTGGAAGACACTTCATACACTTCTACACGATTCCTGAAGTTCTTTTAGTAAATTTAATAATAAATCTGCCTACAAGATTCACTCTTATTTATAATTTTTATAAATATTTTTTAGTACTTTAAAGACACCATCAACCACCTTCGTTTTTTGCGTCTTTTTTATTCATCTCAAGCTGCAATTTGCAACAAGACAATAATATTGTGGCGGCAGCAGCCATAATATCTTCATCCTAAATTTTTTAAATAACGATTAAAAAAATATATATAAGAAAGTATTCAATACAAGTTTTAGTTTTGACACATTCATTGTTTTGCCAAATCAAATGTATTGGATTCAAACATTTGTTCCACCGTGTAGTAGAGGGTGCTCGCTATGTCCATTGTCCAACATTTGAGTAAAACGTTGGTATCGTCTGGCGCCGGCTTAAGCAGGGAAGGCATGCCTTATAGAAATATGGCTTCCTTGTGTATTCCCTGGCATCTAAATGTGATTGTTGAATGGGATTTCTCGATCGTCGACTGTCGCAAAATGCAAAGCTCTCTTGTCATATTGCTTATTCGAGACATTGCTATGCACAGTACAAAGATTTACAATCTGTATATACTGTTAGAATTTAAAAACTGATAAAATAGGTGTTGTAGAAAAAATACAACATATTATTCCAGTTGTAAGGCAATTACGCACTTGTAAAATTACGTTACTCGCCACTACGCGGCTCATACGCAAACTTTCCACTTGCGCGTAATATGCTTCTTACAACTCTCGTTATATAATATACTATTAATTATATATAAAAAAAACTCATTAACTTCGGTTATTTTATGTACCATTAGTTGCGTATAAAATGTTGCCCACATTTTAAACGTGTTGTCCATTAGAGATTGCCCTCCTTCTATACGCTCCATAAGCCATAACATAAAAGTGTCATCAACAGCTGTTATTATTTTATCTCTGCTTTAAGAATTTATCTATATGGTGTCCTTACACTTTTTCGTTGTAATTTTAAGTTATGTTTGAAAATAACATTTTTTAAAATACAGATATTATTTGAATTAAAAAACTTACTTTTGTATCTGTAATTTTCTTGTAATTCTGCAATGAATCCCAGGCGGCTATTCTTCTGTCTTTCTCTCCTCCTGATAAAAGGGTTCCTTCTGATAACATTATCAAAGAACTAACACCTTTATTGTGAGCTTCGTATTCCATTCTAACAAAATAGGCTCCGTCTGCATCTACACTGTATATTGTTATAAATCCATCGCTATCTGCAGTAATCACGTCGCCGTCTTGCTCGAATTGTAGGGATGTGATCAAAGTTCTTGATGGCTTCAATAAAAAAATATAAAAATTACACACATTAGCACGTTTTTTATAATATTAATGTACCAAATGACACTTTTTAAAGCTATAAATTGTAGTTTGGTTTCAAATTTAATTAATACAGTTTTTTTCCAGAAATTTAAAACGTCAAACTTTTTAATAATATGAATAAATCATGGTCTGGATTAATTAATTAATAAACCAATAGATGTTAAAGTATGGATTCATACCGGTTTTATAATGTCAGTTCTTTCGAAAAATCCATCTTTCCTTCGATTCCAAAATGTTAAATGACCTTTCCCGTGTGTTATCATTAAATTATCGTCAAGAGGATGAAACACAGCACCAGTAAGTTCTTCTTGTAAGGTCTAAAATACAAAATTACGTTTATAATTTTCAATTACTATACTTTTTTTAAATTGTACTTACAGCTACTTTACCCAAGAGATGTCCCCATTGCCACTGCCAAACTGACAATATACTTTCCCTACCTGCGTCTACGGCTAAAACATAACTTCCGCCGTTCTAGAATAAAAAATATGGGTTATAGAAAATTTAATACTATTTAAATAATCAGAAAAAGTATATTACACACCACGCTCAAACCATCGGATTATTGAAATGTACACTTTTTAGCGTGTAATTAACTCATCAAAACTTAATCTGAAGCGTTCGAGTATTTCCAACAATCTATTTTTTTTTAATATTCTGATCGGTTATCCTACAGACACGGCCCTGTATAGAGGGCTTAGATTTGTGGATGTACTTAACAGAGTGCAAGGTATCCCTCATATGTTAAGCTAGATTATGACAACTTACCAGTTGTGAAAAAGCTACTGCTGACACCCCAACTTCAAACTCTCCCATTCCGAAAACATATAACGTTTGTAAAGTTTCTGTACTCCATATTCTAATATGAGCTTGTGTTTTCCTATTTCTACCTGCCCTTTGTCCAGACGCTACCATCTCCCGAGAAGGATGCAGTTCCATACTAAAAACAAACTATTTTTTCTACGATTTTGTTAACATAAAGAATAGTGAATGTTTATTTTCTAATAGTTTCTGCTTTTAGGTTTCATCAAATTACTACAATAAAGAAATTTTATCAACTAACCATTGTATATCCTCTGTATGTCCTATATAATGCCTTTGGGTCTCTTCATCTCTATCATACATTACAGCTACAGCAGCTACAAAATACAGGAGCTCTCCTGTTGGAAGCACCCACAGATTTCTTCTGGAATCAGTCCCTCGATAACCATATCTAAATTATTTCTGTTAAGTAAAATATAATTCATAGAATATTATAACAAACATAAACATTCAATTTCTTAGTATCCGTTGACAGGCGAGTGTTTCGTAAAAACTGACTGTGGAACTATTTAATCCAAGTTTATATTAGAGGAGACACCTCAAATATAATCTTTTTAAATTCTGAAACGATTGTTCACCTCAGCTCCAATTTTACACCAAGCCCATACAACTAATTATCTGCTGCATCTTGGCTGTGGACATTTCTGGTCAAAAAAAGTCTGCCCTGGGTGTTTTCACAGACATAGAAGGTACTTTTGACAAGAACACCTTGTATAGAATAATACACTCATTAACCAATAGGAATTTTCTACAAGTGGTTGGTGAATGGATACATAACATGTTCTCAAATTGTGTAGTTAATATAAGCGTAACTATGCGAGGCTTGGTTGCTAGATATCCACAGGGAGGGGTGCTATCACCTCTACTGTATAACATGGTCCTGGGCACTGTCATCAGCCGCTTTAACAATGACCATCACTACACAAACATACGTGGATGACTTAGCCTTCGGGAACGCACTCTGCGAAAAAATGCGTAGCTCTCAGAGGAGCACTCACTGCCTATCAAGAAGAAATTGTTCTCTTCACAAGGAATATATACAGAAACTAAAACCTCCAGAACTTCTTAAAACAAAACTAAACTTAGCAACAGAGGCGAAATACCTACGTCTTGCCTTTGACACCAAGTTAATCTGAAACTCATACCCAGGAAATAGAGTTAAAAAAGCATACATTGCTTATCAATAATACCGTCGAACTTTGTGGTGCACCTGGGGCTTTTACCCTCAGAGTCGTCGCATGGACGTACACGGCCGTCATAAGTCCTATACTAACATATGGTGTGCGGTCATCTGGGGACCAAAAACCTAACAACAGAAAACTACCCGCAAATTCAAAGAACAGCATGTCTCAACATAACTGAAGCCATGAAAACAACATCAACCAAAGCTATGAAAGTCATCCTCATTCTCACCCCTTGATATTTATATCAGGGAGGTCGCGTTAACGACTATTACAAGACTCCGCTTGGCTGAAAAAAACCTGGTGTAGAATTCGGCAAGGTGAGATGTTGCTTCTAGCGGGAGGCACTTGACACGCTTCTTTAAGCGATGACAGGAGTAACCTTGAATGAGCCAATTTCGCTATTTTTGACCTTGGATTTTCTTATCGAGATTTACATGTGAAAATGGAGAACCGGTGTAGATCCTTTACTCTCTTTTTTGATATTTCAACTCACTAGTAGCATGTGTCCATTTTCCTATAAAAATGAACATAGACAGAGGAAAGCATTTCCTTGTCTATATTCATTTTTTTTAATTCATCCAGTAGTTCTCTGTCTTTTCTACTTAATTCCACATTTCAATTGTAGGAACTATATTTTTCTTTCTTTCTATCTGTTGTTTTATTTTTTTCCTAGAAATCATTTCCTTGTCTATTTGTCCATCTCCATTTCCGCCATAGTATCCTTTTGTTAGATCTTTATTTATTAGTTTTGTTCGGTGGTTCGAATTGGTTTTCATATTTGATCTTTAAAATTGTATCCCTCTGGTAAATTTTTCTATTGCCTTGCCTTTTAAAGCTACTGCTTTCTTTACCATCTTCGTGTTCCATTTCATCTTGCCGTTGTAAATCGTTTGTGATGTATATTTCACTATTTATTACTAATTTATTGTATCTTATTTGGGCCTTCTATTATTTATCTCTTGCTTCCTTCATTTAAGAGATCAACTTAGAATAATGCTAATAATCTTGTCTGAAGTGTGATGATTTATTAATGTCAATAAAATATATTTTCTATTATTAATTTAACTGGAGCCATTATGTAAAATAACGGGTTATTATATTTAAAATAATTAGGGTATAAAAGTCCAGTATTGACCTGAAATTTCATAATTTGTTGTGGTTACCGGAATAGTGACCTTCCGCCATGTCAAGCTAAGAATAAGATTGAAACTTTCGTGCTGCTTTTTTGCGTGTCAATACCAAATAAGAGAAAATTATAAGTTAGTTGAAAAATTATAAATAACAAGCGATTGAACAAAGAAGAATTGTGATTTTAGTGAAGTTAAAAAAATAGTCCAAATATTTATAATTTCGGAAAATTTACCTCCAGATTCTTATTTTTAATAAAAATATCTATTAAAATAACATCGAAATAATCTCTTATAGGTAAAAAAACTTCCATATACGTTAGAAACTTGTAGTGAATAATAAATCTTAACTTGCCTTGCTAAACGGTTAATAAATTTGAAAAAGTAGAGCAACTATGGCAATTTGCATAATTCAAAAATTAAAAGTGCATGATATTAGGCAATTTTCTTATAAAAAACGCATATTTAGCATAGTTTTTATCCTCTTATAATAATAGATTACCTGATGTCTTTTTTTTTTGTTAAAATGCAAGCAGATTTTTATTTTGTAATTAGTTTAGATTTTTGTTAACAAATTACTAATTAAAAGTAATGTTATTTTTATTAATTTGTTTCTTGATTAATGAAAAAATAGTAGAAAACTATTGCTAAAATCTCGAAATTTCCTGTTAATTCACTGATAATTAATTAAAGTTAAATAAAGGATACACCCATTCTAGAGCCATTTTTTTCTCAGGCGGAGTATTGTCTATAGGAGCATGATGCACGGGAGGATAAAAAGTCCTTCTTAGTCCTTTAATCGTCAATCTGATTGGTTCTTCTTTTAAAACTTCTAATAATGTATAATCTATTAAAACAAAACACAAATTAAAAATATGTTAAAAACATAAATATATATTTTCTCTTCTACCTCTTATTATTGTATAACTTAATTTTTTTCAAAGTCAATTCGCTGAAAAATCTAAATTGGAGCTACTATAGTATTTTTTAATATACAGAGTCTCATCTGTATTTGTACAGTATTTGTTCTATTTCTGTTTCTCTTTTTCTTAACAATTTTGTTCATACAAGAAATATTTTTTTCTAAATAAAATTGGAATATATAAACATATGGTCTTAGAAAAAATATACAACTATACTTTTTTTATATACAATGAGAGGATTAAGTTTTACCCCCCCCCCCCCCGTCAACTCGTTTATTTTAAAGAATGAAAACATCGTCTATTTTTTCACTTATCCGAGTATCTAATGATTTCGGTATTTAGATGAACCTCCCTCAGGTGACAGCCACTCCCTCAATATTTTTTAAGCAGTGGGTTCATGTGACACTTTATTTGAAAGGTTATACGAATCTGATTACAAAAATATATTACAATAATAATTTAAGTTAACGAGAATTATGAAAAAAGTATTATTATTAAAAAATTTAGTGTAAAAACTATACGAAATATTCACCATTAACCACTTTTCAGTAGTATAATCTATTTTACATTTGTTCTTCAACAATTTGTAACATTTCTCTTGTGATATTGTTACATTCTTCTAGTAATCTCTGGCTAAGTCATCAATAATTTCTGGCTTCGTCTATACCTTCAATTTAAGATAAAATGGGATAAGATTCTGCAACGAAGTTACTTCATTACCTTGATACTTAAAATATATTTACTATTATTAACTTAAAATTATCGTAAAGGCAACCCCCCTTCGAATATAAGATATCTAAGGTTGAGTTACTCGCGTACTGGTTTGGCATACTCAGACAATCTTATAGTATACCGTGGCCAAAGTCTATCTAGTCAGTTGCAGTGGTACTAGTGACAGTCCAAGTTACAGTAGCAGTCATAGTTTAAGTTGGAGCTCAGCTGAGAACCAGGATCCTGCTATATAGTACCCGCTCCGCGACCTTTAAAGACAGGTCTAGCTGAAGGAAGCGAAGCTGAAGTTGAACGCAAGCCTTGTACCAGACAAAGAGGCCAGACTAGAAGAACCGTATACAGCCAAGCACACAACAGAGGACCGATCGCCGAGCATACTGCGACCGACACCGACTCTAAGTAAGAAATCCGGAAAGTTACACACCTTTCTTCCGGATTTGGTTTGATATTAAATAAAGGGTTTTTCCTTTTACCTCTTGATTTTATTTGGCGTGAGTTTTAAATTTCAGCAGCATAAATAACCAGGTACTCAACCCAGTAGAGCTGCCAAGTCATTGGTTGATACCATAACGTTCCCTGGAGTATTTCTTCTCCACTGACGCTGTCCTTGCAAATGGTCTTTACACTATATACGGAAAGTGGCACCCGAGGCAATCCGAAACCTGGACTAAAGCGCCAAAAAACCGCTTGATAACGCAAAGGGGTTTACAATACGGTAATCTCGTTGACCACTCTATGTGTCCATGTCGTCCAATCCATCGTCAGGGAAAAACGGCGTCTAAATAATTATGTACCCTGAGAGTATACAGAAGTGAACCTCCGTCTTGCGGGAAAATTTTATCTTTATGAAAATATTGTGGATGATTCGTAATGATTAGTTATTCCAGCTATTTGAGTCTCCCAACATATTGAGGTATTTTTCGCCATTTAAATTTCTATCAATGATTATTGGAACTACTAGATAATTGCCCAATATTTATTTAAGGAAATAAAAATCAATGTTCAGTACCACAATATATTAAAGCAAATTAATTGGAAGAGGAACTGGCATACAAATGCCATCATCAGACCTATAATACAAATAGTAACAACGAGCAATAAAAGAGAACATGTTTTTACAAAAGACTTATCATAGATTAAACTATACATTGAAATAAAATTGACATTAAATTAATTTAAACCATAAAAAAAATTTATTATAGAATGTGCGCACTTACGAAACCTCTGGGGTATTGGAAAAATTGAAACATACTTTGGGGTATAAAATGTGGTAATTCACAACATAGTGTTAGTTATAGGTCTGATAAGACTTAAAAATTGATTGATAAAGGTGCCATGATTGGCGAGGAAAGGCTATAAAGGTTTAATGGTGAAGTATGCGGTGCTAGAAAACAAAGCATTGGGCTGGCGAGCAAACGCTACTGGCGGCCAACCGCACATTAATTTAATTACTATTAATAATGGTTTCAGCAAGGGTAAACTTAGATGTAACTTTAACATTAACAGCATAACCGCGCAGCGTATCGTACAAATATATTTAACATCGTGGGAAATTGTGAATGTCCTTTAAAAAACAACCTGGGATTTTTAATGGTAACAAACATGTTTTAAATACTTGGGATTTTGTCTAAGAATTGTAGTTGCCTGCTTGCTATTAATTTTAACGTCTCTTTTCTGCTACCAAGGCTAATCTGGACGGGACCTACAGCTTATCATGGACTATGCCTTTGTCATTCAGGTGATCTACCGACTAGCAAGTGTGTAATTGTACCACCAACCCCTATCAATTCCACGAGATATCCAATCTCATCCGGCCTGGTTACCGGCGTCAATGAAACTGCGCATGGCACAAATACCTTTTTGCACTTGTCCAAAGTCTTATCTTACTTTAATTCCACTTGAGATTCATGGCAATCGAACCCACGACCCGAACAATGACCAAATATAAAGGCCGATGTTCTAACCACCCTAACGACCTGGCCACCGTTCCGGTAAAGAATTGTGGTTATATTTTCACAATAGTCGGTTCGTTTCTCTGGATCATCTTGTTGATAGTTTATGACCAATCTGCAATTTGTACGGATGGAATTTATTCTTTTTAAGTATTTTCAAAACTATTTGATGCAGATGGATTCACAACGAATTTTGTTAATAAATTTCGGTTCGTCTTCTGTAGTGGTTTTTCTACCACAAGGTTTCTTGTTTTGTAAGCTGCCAGTTTCAAAAAATTTAAAAATAGTCTATAATAATAAGAATCATTTCCGTACATTTAAGTCTGAAAAATATAACACTCAGATACTGCGTAAAAAATTTCTTTCCGTATTTAATCTATGAGGTGTCCTATACATAAGACCGTTCTTCCCACCAAAACCCGACTATTATTAACGAAGTTAGAGCTAATGATTTTTTGTCATTCTTACACATATTTTTTTTTACCTTATGCTACGAGATGTCCTAAATATAATAGCGTTTGTCTCACCCAAATCCAACTATTAATAACGAGGTTAGACGCTAAGGCCGTTTTGCGATTCTTACTGCGCATGATTTTTTTTTAACTATATTCTACATATCAGTTATATTACAATACCGCTTGTCTCACCCAAATCCGAATATTAATAACGATTTTAGATATGAATGTCCTTTTGTCATTGGTTCTGTGCATAATGTTTTTAACGTATATATTCTGCGTCATATTTATAATACAGTGGCATTTGTCCTGTTTAAATCTAATCACTAATAACGAAGTTATACTCTAATACCTTTTTGTCGTTGCCACTGCGCATGATTTTTGTTTACGTATTTATTATACGTCATATTTATAATACAATGTCATTTTTCGCGTTTTTTTCGCTCTTGGACACTGAAACTCTAACAAATTGAATTCCATATCCTTGCGGCACAACAAATATGTAGACTATCTGCTGGCCAGCTTGACCGAAAATTATAATTGTCTCACGTTTATTCCAAGGATGAGTCATGTTAAAATTCAGAAAACAGCAAAATTGTAACCAATAAAAAAATTTGATAATAATCGTTTTTTTCAATAGGTTTATTTTTTTACGTACTTTTAACAAAAAATAATAGACTAAATAAATAAACTAAAATAACACATGCATAAATGGTTTAAAAATATCTGCTGAAATGTTTTAAACGTTGATTACATAATTATCATTGTTTACATCTTTAATTGTAAGTTACTACTGTGATACATTTTTGAAATCAGATTTTTATAACCTTTCAAATGAAGTATCACATGATCCCCCTTGCTATTTTAAAAAAAATAAAGGGGGTGGCTGTCACCTGAAGGGAATTCATATAAATATCAAAACTTTTATACCATAAGGTACTCGGATAAGTGTAAAAATCGACGTGTTCGAGTGTTTTTTTACTCTTTAATATAAACAAGTTGACAGGGGGTGAAGGTAAGACTTAATATTCTCAAAGTATAATAATAAAAGTGTTTCTCACCGTTAGTCCTAATAATCTCACTTTCGGGCGCATATAGCGTCCGGGGTCTACTCTTACTTCTACTTCTCCTCTGCTTACTGATATCTTCGACAATCGCCGTTTGAGGCGCTCGCGATCGCGCTCTTCTGACAGGTGACAGCATGACAGCCGGCGTGCCTCCGCCTCCTACGCTTCCCACTCCTAAATAGAAAGTATCCACGTCTGCGAATTCGTTACGTAATTGCGAAAAGCTTCGGACTTCTTGACCCGAAACCGTATACATGCGTTTCGCGCCGTTCATCTTCAGGACTTGTCCCAGATCTTCGAGAACTTCTTCGAAGGGTTGGGAAGTGCGCAGGTTGAGCAAAACGCGACACTAAAAAAGTTTTATTATTAAATTGTTATTTTAAAATAAATTATAAATTTTTTTATCTTATCAAAGAAGGTTCCTTTTTTAATACAAATCAACCGTGTACCTGATGTATATATTTTTTATTTTTCTCTGTCTAATATTAGTTATCTGCAAATTTTATTTTTTTCCTGTCATACTTTTTCGAATTTATTTAAAAATACATATAATTTAATACCTGTACTGTATGGTCCATATTATTAATAATTCTAATGACTCTGCCAGTGCTTGGTTTGATAGGACCGCCTCCTGATGGAGGCACATCTGTTTCAACAATTGATGCTTTTCTGCTGGGAGCTTTACTCCAACCTTGCCCGCCCGGTGCAGCGTACCAAATACCGTTTTTCTTTCCATAACTAGCAGCCTAGAAAAATAAAATTATTATTTTACTTACAGCCACGTGCAATGCCACTCTTAATGAACAAAATTTAAAAATTATTAGAGAACAACAATAATTCGAAATTAAATAAAAATCACACTAAATCGTTAGAAAATAGCATTTATAACAACTAAAAATTATTTTACGGGTCTAAAAAGGATAGTGAAAAGTGTCGGTAACGAAGTTTGTCTGAATCCTAAAAAGCAAGAAAATACAAGCAATGTTATCCATTACACGCACTAAAGTATTCTATAATCCATGGATTGATTCAAACCTAGATACAAATTTAAATAGTCCTCATATATGGGGAATACTAAACTTCGAAAGAAGGCTAGGAAAAAATCTTGATAAATATTACAGTCATTGGGTCATTGGAAGTTTTTAATTACGTTTTTAAAATTTTCTATCCATCAAATACGTCTGAAAAAGGGTTAACAGCCTCCTTTTGACGAAGTGCTTAGGTTAGGCGCGGAAAGTTATATTGCTAAAGGGAAGCTTTATAAATTGCAGATTTGGCTCATTAAGTCCATCTGCGCAAGAACCTTATTTTATCATTCAAAATAAAATCATGCGGATAATAAACAATATTTACCGAAGGGAATTTATTCCATTAAAGTGACAAAGAGAGAGTCGCGGAGGAATTACTGTCAGTCCATTAGGAATGACTCTTAGGTAAGAAGGACCACAGAAAATCTTATCCAAAAATCTTATAAAATGGCAAATGGCAAATACAATACGGATAAAAAAAGAAACTTTCAATGTTTTAATAAGGGCAGCGTTGAAATTGAAGTGGATGAGGAAACTTGTGAAACAAGTCATCACTTACAAGATAATATCTCCAGGTATTGATAATATTCAATAAGTCATGCTTAGGCAGGGCATCATAATAATGGCACCACTTCTACTAAAGGTCTTTAGAAGCATGACATTATTCGTTCTTAAATCGATTCAAATTCTAATAGAAAACCCGCTGCAAAGAAATCAACATTCCTACCAAAATAGAAAATCATACAAATCAGCCTTACATCAATGTTGAAGAATATCGTAACTCTAACCAAAACTACACTTTTTTAACACTGTACATACGTTTCGCTAACTATGTTAGCATAATCAGTTTATCGTCAACTCCTATTTAATTACACCAATACAATTCTAAAATTGTATGGGACTGCCTACAATCACTTAGTACCTTTGCAACGAATAATAATGTGACTATTGTTTGGGTACTAGGAAATAGTGGAGTAAAAGATAATGAGAAAGCTGATAGCCTCGCAAGGAAAGGAACATATGACACTTTTAAGGGGACCCTAACCAGTATGTAGAACCTCGTATGCACTGGTTCGTTCTGAAAATAAAACAGTGGATGCTCAACTAGCATACAAATCACTAGAACTCATTACATGGCAATAGGCACAGGAAAAAAGTTATAAAACAACCTTCTCGTAAACTAGTAACTGACCTGTTGAAGCTCAATCTACAGAGAAGTTATCGACCTGATAACAGGCCATTGCAAACTACGCAAGCACTCAAAAAAATGGGACTTTATCATGCAGCCACCAATTATAGAATGTGTGATATTGCAGAAGAAATTGTAGTACACATTATGTTTGACTATGAAGCACTGGTGCGAAGAGAGGAGAGTTTAGAAAATCCTCAAGTTTACCCAAGCTTTATGATTCAACATAATTAACTAGAAGGCCCTTCAAGTGGGAGCACAATATATCAATGATCGATTTGCAAAGGGATAGAGTCCCTCGATAAGAAATAGTTGATCAACTAGGATCAATATTAATATTTGGAACATCTACAGACGTTCATTAAAAAGAAATTGCTTTCGTTTATGACGGCATGTTGTTGGATTTTAGCTGAACTAAGGCTGGTCTCTTTCAGAAAGAAGATTCCTTGTAGCTCTTTTGGTTGTTATTTATATTATTTCTATATACAAGGTGTTTCACGAGTGACTGGCCAAACTTTACCAGATGGTAGAGGACCATGTAGTTGTTTCATATCGGCTATTATTATGTTCCAAATATCTTTTGTTTAATATATACAGGGTCTTTGCGTTTATTTTCAAAAATTTCAATTGTCAATATATTGGCGATGGTTGTTCTAATTTGAACAAAATTTGGTACGTATTATAATGGAATCATTTTGTATGAGTTATATAAGTAATTTATTATTGTTATTAGTATAAAGTCATAATTTTTATATACAATTTGTCAACGAGTTTAAATTTTGTATTTTAATAAAAATACCTGAAATATATGTAAATTTATATATTGCAAGTAATAAAACCAATAAAAAAGGATACAATTTTTATTTAAAAGATAAGGAAAAGTTACGATTTATCAAAAAAAAATATGGTATAGGGGAAAATTTTGAGCAGTTGAGGAAGGTACATCTCAGAATTATCATAGACGAAGAAAAAGGAGAACTTGGAAGGCAATTTATAATTTCAAAATTTTATTAATTATTAATTTTTTTTTGTATAAATTTATGATTTTTCTTTTATATAAAACCCACTCCCAATGGAGATAGAGAGTATCAGCAGTTTTAATATAACAATAAATATGCAGATCATTATAGTATATTCTAATGTGGGTAATTTACCAAATTCTGTATTGTAAACCACAAAAATTTATTTTAACGCCGTCAAAAAAAATAATTTTTTTACAAAGTATAAAACTTCACCCTGTATATGAATTTTGCCAACTTTCGATATCTATTAATAAACTACAATAATAACGTAAACAAATCAAACTCTCAGAGTTTTTGGCACATTTTTAGTAATTCTAGTTTTAATTCCAAAATGTTACGATTAACCGTTTTTAAATAATATTTACATACGAACATGCTTTAAAACCCCAGAAATATTCATAAAACTTTTTAATTTTGCGAAATAAAACTTTTAATTGTATTACTCCTATTGGCCAACATACGTCAAAAATAATGACCGAGACAAAACAGGTACTTAAAATTATGTTAAATAATAAATAAAAGAAATTAACTAAAACTAATACATAAAAACAAAACTAATACAAGGTAACAAGATTATAACAAGTTTTCCAAATATCCAAGTCCAATTTAAATGCAATTTTCTTGATCACTAAATTATTTACAGCAGCTCTGATAATTTAGCGTATACTATTTGTTTTAGATGATCACACAAAAAATAATCTAAAGGGGTAAGGTCGGGTGAGCGAGCGGCCCACAGAACTGGACCGTTATGACAAATTAATCTGTTCTGCGTAAGAGTGGTTTAAATGTTCCATTACCTATCGTGAACTTCTATGAATATTTCTATGGTTTATAAGCAGGTACGTACCTAAATATTATTTAAAAACGGTTAATCGTAACATTCTGGAATTAAAACTAGAACTCTTAGAGTTTGATTTGTTTAAGTTATTATTGAAGTTTATTAATCGATATAAAAAATTGTCAAAATTCGAATACAGGGTGAATTTTTATACTTGGTAAAAAAAATTTTTTTTTTACGGCGTTAAAATAAATTTTATTGTTTATGGTCCAGAATTTGGTAGATTACTCACATTAGAATATACATACCAAATTTGGTTCAAATTAGAGCAACTTTCGCCAAAATATTGACAATTGAAATTTTTGAAAATAAACGAAAACACCCTGTATATATTAAACAAAAGATATTTGGGACACACTAATAGCCGATATGAAACCACTTCATGGTCCTTTACCATCTGGTAAAGTTTGGCCGGTCACTCGCGAAACACCCTGTATAATGGTCGTAGTCTAAAAGATTCGTGGTTATTTACCTAACTTTTAAATAGTTATTTGTATGCAAGGTCGCGAAATACCTTTTTGGTGGACCGAAAGAAAAATTATTGCGGAGGTCGCTTGCGGCCGAAGCAAGATAATCTTGAGGTCGCCAAAAAGTTTCGCGGCCGTGGTAAACACACTATTTTTCGTGCAATCGTTAAAATGATGAAATTAGATCATTGCAAATAAACATATTATTACTTTAAAATCAACAGGAGTTAAATTTAATTAACCAAATCACGCAAATATGTCTGACATTGATAGTATTGCTTAAACTTCGGGAGTAACTATAAGTAATAATACAAACTGTACAATTAATCTGAATATTTATCTTGAATAATATAAGTATGTATTTGTTAATTTAAAAAGTAATACTATGATTAATAAAAAGTAATAACATTGTTTCGTATTGTAGAAATGTGAAATTAGCAAGTGACCTTTGCTTTTTCGGCAGTTGTCATGGGTAACGGCCGCGAAATTGAATTTCGCGTACTGTGTGGAGAACGCGGAGTATTCACTTCGCGTACGATTGCACGAAAAATTACTTTAATAAGTGTCAGTTACACTTCGTAAAGAAGCCCTTTATTTAAATATACGTGATTAAGTTTCCTTACTGTTCACCACGTTATTGTGGTCTCTCGCAGATGGAAAACTAATCCATGGATTAGGAGCTGTACCAAGAATATACTCCGGCCGTTCCATTTGATTGGAGTTCAATGACTGTTAAAAAAGGGATTTTATCTTGGTGTTAAACGTGAATGTTATATTTTGAATTTCGTCCTTCGTCTTTTGAAAGTTGACATTTTCGACTCGGATTTGAAAACATTAGATCTTCAAGTACGTTATGTTCCATTAGTTGCTGTTGAACCAATATAAGCTCATCACCGAATTTACTTTAAATTATGGGAATACAGGTTATTTTTGATAACTTTACTTAAAAATTTACGTAAACTTATATTTGAGAACTGGCTCTGAGCTAACATTTGATAATGTAATATACAAGCTCAAGTATAACGGTATATTATTGGCCAATAAAAGCAATCAACACCACTCACCAGCATCTTAAACATTTTAAATATTCTCATCAATACCTAGATAAGAGGGTCGAACAAACTTAAATTGCGGTCTTTTAAATGCAAAATTATAAGTTTTAAATTCTAGGGATGCTCAAATGCTGGTACACTGTTTCGGGACATCGGCCCATCGAGTACTGGAATAGTGCGATCCTAGCCAAATTTCTCCCATACATGTAAGATAATATACACTAGACAGACATAATGCCCCAGCGGGCATTAAGTACAAAATACGAAATAATAATTTTTTTGTTCTTTATGTGTAACCAGAAAGTAAAAAAAAACGATTCGTAGCTGTATAATAAACGTATCTTCCAATAATTACTCAGTGATGCGCAAAATTGTCCAAAAATGGAAAATTCCCCACAAATCGGCATCACTGTTGATTACTAACTGACCGAGCTACTAATTTTTAGATAGTTTTTCCCTTAAGAAAAAAAACCACTAATGATACGGCTCTGTACGTCTGTCCAACGGTCAATGGCTATAAATTCAACACATCTTGAATGTGTGCATAGGCAAATTTCAGGTTCCTACGACTTTCGGTTTCAAAACCGGTTTTACAAACCTGTACCGCACAAGCCATTGGCTTCTGGGGTTCACTCGTAAGGGGGTGAAATGTAGGGCGAGTATTATTATTATTATTATTATTATTATTTAGTGATGATGATTATCACTTGTGTTGTTCTTTACTGTGATATCAAACAACAACCATAAACTACATCGTACCAGTCAGTAACGTATTATAATACTGGTTAGTTTTGACTTTACTTCTGTGCGTGGCGCCCTCTACCGAATACTTTTCATTGTCACCTAACACCCAGTGATCCACTCCCGTCTTACAATTGAGTGTCCGAATAAACTCATCCTCCACCTTAATCGTAGTGACCAATTTGAGTTGAAAGGTTTAATTTATATTCTGATATTCAATAATTATGGGTTTTATACAAAGAAACAGCCAAAATTTGTTTGAGACGTGCATCAAACACACATTTTTTGCATTCTAAACATTTCATGATATCGGTAAATCCAAATGTCTTGGCTCCTATCGTGAATATCATTAATTTGGTCAATATTGAATGGAAAATTTGCCTTGACGTCACGTAACAAGAAAACAAAAACACAAAATCGATAATTTTGATAATGCATTTTAAATAAAGGTCAGTACACTACAAGTTTTGGCGGTTAAACGTGTATTAGTAGCATAAATCTTCTTACGAAGACATCCGGCACTCCGCAAGCCTTCAATAAAATAAAAGTAAACTTTAACTGCATCGAATTTAGACAGAGACGGACTCCTCACAAAATACAAAATAGACTTATTTTGTACTGATTATATACACACATTTAATACAAAAAGAAAAATAGTGAATATAACTTTAAACTCATAATCGCTAAAAATATGTTATTGAATTTAAATAATCTGTAATCTTAAATTGAAATTTCGGAACATATAACTCTAGAATGCAGTCCTGTCGTTATGCATTCATGATGATAAATCCAGCTTCGTTAATTCCTTCATATTTATCATTACCTATATACATTATTTTATTAGCATCGTTTTTATTATACATTAAAGGAAAATAATTATTCAAGACAATGTAGGTTTCTAAAGTAGGTCACCATTTTCATTAATTTGGAAGTACATATTTTGCTGCCATGTTAAGTGTTTTTTTAATTTGTCTTAGTACATGTAAATTGCGTGAATACTTTTTTTGGTCATAAATATTCATTTTGATAAATAGGGTAATTTATTTTAGAATTTAATAGAGGTAAATTACTGGAAATATTTTGGTACTCTTGGCAAAGAAAACTGAAGTTAAAAAAATTAATTTCAAATTTAAAAGTGGTGTATTATATCAGGACATTTCTATAATTAATTGTAATTCGCACGAAACCCTACGCCATCGAACTTCAGGAAAACTCATGATAAATTTGAAAAAAGAAATGGAAATATTCTAAGAAATAAATAGCATGTAAAGATAATTAAATTCTTATACAATTCTAAATAAATGCAATATTTTCACAGTCACTTTTTTTGAGCTAAATGTAATATAGAAAATTCGTATTGGGAGCGACAAATGTCTGATTAGAATAAATGATTAATCCGGGTTGAATTAATTAATAGAAAATAAGAAGCTGTGGGAGTTCCGGTCGTGGGAGATGCGGTTAAAGGTGAAAACAAAGGGATTTACGGTCGAAAGGGGATGGTGTCTTTACTGTATAAGTGGGAGTAAAAGATACATAACTGCAAAAAAAATCATTTTTCAAATTGGTACCTGAACAATACAAACCAGTCACTATTTTTTTTAATGACTTGACTCGGCCAATGCATAACCAGTTACTATTTTTATGTATTTTTAAAAATATTCCATTCTGCGTTTTTTGATTTTTTTTTTAAAGATTTTTTTAAATTTTATTCTAAATTAACAGTATTTGAAATAATCAGTTGCAGATACAGGAAAACCCTCGGGGAGGGGGGGGGTCGTGAAAGATATCTTGAGCTATAGGTTTCCTATACTACTATCGGAATAACAAAATAATCAAGTCACATGCAAACCCGCATCATGCGAGTTCGCACGGAGGGGAGCGCCCCACATTTGTATCCGCTATTGGAAATAATAGATAAAAATCTTATAGCATTTCCGTCTTGCTCATACTTGGTAGTATTTCTGTCAGTTGAGTATTTTTTTAAAAGTTTCTATACTTTTTTATTTGTTCTTTTTATTTCAGATTTTTTATACATTTTTTTTTAAGATTTTTTATATATTTTTTTAAATTTTATTCTAAATTAACACTATTAGAAAAAAAATAGACATAAATCTTGTAGCATTTCCGTTTTTATGGCATTTTCGTTTTGCTAGTTTTTCTGCAGTGCATTTTAACATGAAACTGTATGGTTTAATTTTACTAATAAAAAAACTAGGGCTTCACATAAGGCGAGATAAGGCGAGAATTTCAAAAATTTCGTCTCGGTCTCGTTAGTTGAAAAAAAATAAGTCTTGTTTCAGTTTCGGTCTTGATATTTATTAAAAAAAACCCATATGTATGATTTAACTGCACCAGGTTCCATTATGGAAAAAAATGTATTAATAGTTCGTACCAAAATAGAAAAATCAAAACATGTTTTTTTATATTTGAAAAATAAAAAATAATTCTTAATGACACTCAATAACAAATTTATACTTGAAAAATGAGAACTGAAATTCGAATCCAAGTCAAGTAAAAATTAAGCTCTACTAAATAAAATAATGTAAAAAATAAATCATGACCGTTCCCTAAGCAATAAAATAGATTATCTTTTTTGTAGCACCTTTTGTTTTGCACATGTTTTAAAGTTTATGGATTTGTAGGTACTTGCAGGTACAAAAGATCTTTTTAAGATGGTGTAAGGGTTTCGTATCCTAATTTTTACAATAAGAACTAAACTTATTTTTTCCTATTTCTTATAATTATTTTCACTATGTTTATTCCACCAAATGGAAAATACGAATACAAATGCATGTAAGCCAAACAATGTATAACATTCAGATTTTTTATTTAATTTTTAATCAAAAATAACTAACTTCATTCGTTATATATAAACATTAATTGTTTTGAATTTTGTTATCAAAATATAAATAAAAACTATAAGTATACAATAAAACTATGGCACTTTATGACCACTACGCTCTTTACAGAATAATGGCTTTTTATATTCGGCTAAGTACTCAAGTAACAGATGGTTAGATGGTTACCAGATTTTAGATTTCGTAAATATATCGTAACCTATGCAGACCTTTTTTTATTATAAAAAAAATTAAATGTTTATACTGCTTGTTAGTTTATATTTCTCGGAAATTCTGAAGAAATATGAACGAGACCAGAAACGAGACTCTCGGGTCTCGCCGTACGTGGTCTCGGTATCGCCTGAATAATTTTCAAAAAGGTCTCGGCTCGCTCTCGTCTCGGTTTTACGAGACGAGAAAAGTATCGTTCTCGTGTGAAGCCCTAAAAAAACACTGAAGAAAGCATAAGAAATGTCAAAACGTTAGGATAATAGTAAAATTTTCGTAATTAAAATAATAATCTTTTTATCCAAGAATAAAAGTAAGATATCTAAATATTTATGTAATATGTATGCATTTAAAAATCTATATTGAAAATGTTCTAAATAATAAACATCTTTTATAACAATAGTGATTTAAATTCGGCAAATAATAATAATAGCCGTCCCTTCCCCTCACAAGCCATTGAATTCTGGGGTTCACTCGTAAGGGGGTGGAATGTAGGGCGAGTATTATTATTATTATTATTATAATCTAATTTGTATTGCCTGCTGTTAATTGCCTATGTGCTGAAATGTGACCGCATCTCGTACTCCGTACAGGTAAGAAATCAAAAGTAACCGCATCTCCCACTGACCGCATCTCATACAACACCGAAAATAATCATGTAGAAATAAATAGATTTGTCAAATAAATTTTGGGATTAAGGGAATTTTTAAATTGTAAAACAGGAATTTTCTAGAAATATTAAGAAATATATTTACTGGTTTGTTAAAAAAACAATTAAAATAATCAAGGGTGAGAATAATATTTTGTTGTTTCCTTGAAAATTATGCATCTTACGGAACAAAATCCTCCTTAAAATATCTCGAGGTGTTAGTCGAAGGGTATTTCTGTAGGATTTTGTTGAGTGAAATCTCCATAATTGTTAAGGAAAGTATAAAATGTAAAATTGACTGTCAACGAAAACTGACCTTTCTACGAGTACATTTTTATTATCTGAAACAGGTAAACCACGGCATGAAAGCCCTGGAAAAGATGTCTTTTGAACTTTGGCAAATTTCAATTTTCCTGCAGGTACATCTTCCGTTAATTCCATTTTTTTTAAAGTATGTTTAACTTTACTGTCAATAGGGAAATCAAAAATGTGTACTCCCCCTCTAGCGCTGCCTCTGGTGGATTTTTTAAGAAGGTATATTTAGAATAGTTGGAGTTAATGAAAAATATGTTATAAGCTGTTATGGAAATTAAATAAACATTGATTTAAAAAAAGCAAAATTTGTATTTATTACAAATTAAAATAAAAAGAAGTGAGCAGAATCGCCAATTTAAAGTAACAGAGAGTTAGTAGTGAGTCATTTTATTTTTGCGTTTGATTTTATAAAATTGAAAAAAATTACAATTGTTATAGCTTCAATTTCGTCGTAAACGACAAATTAATTTTAAAACTAGAAGATAAAAAATCTGAGATAGAAATGATCAGCAATTTAGAAAAATGAACAATATTAAAAAAAAAAGTACTTTTAAATGACAAACCTGTCAAAAATGTCAAAAAAAACTGAAAAAAATTCGATAATCTTGAAGTCCAAAATGCCAAAAAGGTTTCGAGAGTTTTAAAAATTTCATCAATTTCGAAAATATTAAAAAATTATCTATAACTCCAAAAATTCTGAAGAAAAAAAAAACGAAAATTTCAAGAACATCTTGCAAAATTTGAATTTTGAAACTTCAAAAATTTCAAGTCAAGAATTTCAAACCTATTCGATCTAAAAATTTCAACAAGTTTATTATTTAAAAAATTTCCAAAATTACAAAAACCATAAACAAAGAATTCCGAAAATATCAGTCAAGAATTTCAAATAAACGACAAAAATTTCCGAATATTAAAAATTGTCAGAAATTTCGAAAATGTTGAGTTTCAAAAATTTCACAGAAAATTCAAATATTCTGAAAATTTCAAAAAATATATCAAATCAAAAAAGTCAATTAAAATGTCCAAAATTCGAAAATATCAATCAAGAACTTCCTCAATGATTTTGGAAATATCAGTTTGAAAAATTTCAAAAAATTCGACTATAATAAAGAAATGTATCAATGATTTCAAAGAAACACAGGAACTCCAAAAATCGAAAATTTCAAGTCAAAAATTTCAGCCACCTTTTGTTTAATCTATTTTAATTCAGAACTATCAAATACTTCCACAAAGGAGTATATGAGACAATTTTCGGTAGTACAGTCTTCAATTTTCTTTTCTCCAACACCATTTTACGAGTACATCGTAAGCTTTTTAATATATATTAGGTACTTTTTACGATTTTGTTGGAATTATATTATTCATTAAAAACCACGAAAAATTTATAATAGGACAGTCTCAATCTTCTGTCATTATTTTCATAATATATCCATCAGCCTTTTTTTTCTTTTTCTCGATTTTTTACAAATATGTAATTAATTTTTTTTCATATTTTTTAAGTAAATAATTATTTGAATTTTAAGCTGGCTTGGGTCTCGCGGTGTAAAAAATAGTGTATATACCACAGGACAAAAGTGTCTTTTAATCCCTCAGGTGATTGTTTCCATCGGGATTAAAAGATTTACTTTAGTCCCTTGGTATATAATATACTATTACCGTTATTTAGATATATTGAACACAGACCATATGAGAGAACATCTGATTAATGGAAAACAGAAATTCCTGCTTTATTAATTTATATATATATTTACAACTTGATAGATATCAGGGATGGATATGATCAAGATCAACAGACCAAAGATTGATCCTTGTGGAAATCCTCAAGTAAAGCCTTTATGACTATTTTCATAACTCGATTAGTAACAAAAAATTTAAATTTTTTTGTGAAAACAAACCTAAAGCTTTAGATAAATCAAATTGTGTTAATATTTTTAAAAAATACGAGATCTTAGAATATTTAACAAATAAACAGCAATACATTTTTTCTAAAAAGATGTTTATAATTAAGTATTTCGTTGTCAATCGGTATAATCCAATTTTCTCTATTTATTATTCTTTCACTGAATTTGAATTTTTCGTCCTCTTTCGTATAATAGGAGATATTTTTAAAAAAGTAATAATAAAAAAGTTTTCTACAAATTTATAAAAAAATTTCGTTTCCTGATATTTAATAATTAAAATTTTTATTTCATATATACTTACCATGTTGGGTACCGTAAAAACAGCAAATGTTGTGTCGTCATCAAATTCAAAATTTAACATCTGATTTTCGTTAGGAAAACAAAAAGTTGAAATTTATTGCCTTCTACGTGAAGGCAAAATAAATTATTAATGAAAATGTTACTAAATTCACGTTTAACACCATTAATGAAACTATACGGGGAGTAATTAATTTAATTGTAAAGTCATATTTAATATTTAATTTAAATAAAATATAAAAATAGCAGTACAATTACATAAATTAAATTTTTTCACCATAAATGTATTTATAAAATTTTAAAACAAAATATTAACATATTAAAATAATTTTGTAATTATTGCAAATTAAATATCAGACTTTGTATCAATTAATATACTCGCCATATAACTTAATTTTCACTAGAATAACTCCAAAAATAAAAAAACTACAATCAGCTTGCCAAAATCGTATTAGATCAACGATCAGATCGCCAAAATCACAAGAGATGTGACAAACAAATGACAACTCGCCAAAATCACAATAGCTGTAGAAACAATCACGAATCGCCAAGTTTCCTTTCTCGCCAAAATCGCAAGAGATGAAAGAAACAAGCGAACAAGCTACGATCGTGTCAAAGTCAAAATCTCTCGACGTCGATCTACGTTGGCGAAACAAGTGAATAACTGGGAATGAACGAGGCGGCCGCCCCCGATCGCATTCGAAGTTTGAAACGATTTTATGCTGATAAGTGCTGTGTGATTTGTGATAATGAAGGGGTAGGGGTAGCTGAACACACCGGCCGTAACTCCTTCAAGGTCACTTTCGTTATGAAGGGTCCGTCCGGCAGCAAGAGTCTTTTACAGGGTAGCTATAGCCAAATCCATATTTGTAGGTATTTTTTGGACTTGTAATTAAATACTGTTGATTGAACACTTGTAAAAACGACAAAAATCCAACTGTTTTAACCAATCATTTTTTAGGTGTATTGAAAACGTAGTAATCGGAAGATTTTGACAACTCACTTCTGTTACCGTAGGAACATAGTTATACTACTATGCTGAAATATCCAAGTCAAAAAGTTCTTTTGGCGAAGTTAATTTATCTCTTTCTTACATCATTTTTGTTCTTCTCGCACGAGTCGGAAATAAATATTATAAAAAGGTGTATTCTCCGTTCGACCTTATGTCTTCTAGCCCATCCTCTACACGTAATGCGAGGGAAATTAGCTAAATCTATCACAACTTAAAACGAATTAAAACAGGTTATCCATATCCCAAATGTGGTCAAGTGTTCAATAAAAGTAATGAATCTCAAAATCATGTACCACAGTAGTTTAATATAAACGGCAACTAGTTTCGGCTAATTAGCCATCATCAGGTCATGTAAGTAACAAGAAGTAATTGAATTAAAAATTGCACAATTGCATAAAGATGATGCGCATCAGAAAAGGTGGTGGAGTTTGTAGGGATAAACTATGGAAAGGAAAAATTTTTTGGGGTACATGAAATAACATGGAAGGTTGAAAAAAGGGGAATTATAAAAAAGGTTGATAAAGGATGTTTGAAACCTTTATCAACCTTTTTTATAATTTTTTTATCATTCCAAGTTTTTGAAACTTTCATGTTATTTCATGTACCCGAAAAATTTTTTCCTTTCCATATTTTATCCCTACAAACTCCACCACCTTTTCTGATGTGCATCATCTTTATGCAATTGTGTAATTTTTAATTCAATTACTTCTTGTTATTTACATGACCTGGTGATGGCTAATTGGCCGAAACTAGTTGCCGTTTATATTAAATTACTGTGGTACATGATTTTGAGTTTCATTACTTTTATTAAAAAAGAATTAGTGCAGTTGATACTTTGACATAGACGTTTAACGTTGTAAAATTAGCTATAAATTGCATCAGGTTTTGTTCATAAACGCAACGTTAAATCTATTCTTCAATATCATATCTTATCTTGCGCTCCGTTAATATTACAGATAGGAAGCTTCGGTTTTCACCAATCGATTCTTGAGAGCGCGTCTGTGGCACTTTTTTTAAAACTATTAAAAGTGATAAGACTATCAACTTTTTTTTCTAGATAAATTTGAAAAAAGTAGCACAGACGCGCTCTTCTAATAAATATTTTACATATAATAAAATAACCCGCATATTTTTAGTTGCTAGATAAGGCGAGATCTGGTCCAAATACGAATAATTATGTTTTGCGGCGTTCTACCCTGTTCTGCGCAGAAAAAAATGGACTAGAGGGTAGGATTATTTTCGGTATTTGATTTTATAAATTTTTAAACAATTTGCGTTAGTTAAAATTGTTTTATTTCATCTTATTATAAGATTTCTCAGACACTTACAAAAATATAAACGAACATTTAAATCATTATTAACGTGCCTATTATATTTTAAAATATAAAATGTTGAAAGATTGAATATTATTCTTTTCAATTAAATAACGAAATTACTTAATTACCGTACTAATTAAAATATATTAATTAAATCTCGAACGGCACAGGACTAAAAGTAACATAAAATTATGGTAAAGGTCAGTAGTAAACCCCCGCCGAAAGGTGGAATGACTCGCTTACGTGTTTTGCATACCCAGCCAACCATATGGTACATGGGGGCCGTAGTCGACCTAGTCAGTTGCAGTGGCAGTCCCAATTAGAGTTGGAGCTAGAGTTGGGTAGTTCCGGATTGTAGCTGGATTTAACATGGAACAATTCATTTGTTAGATGGAAGTAGTTTCAGGAAACATGTTCACGGAACTACCTAGTTCCAATATTTCTCATCGCGTCATATTCCTTTTCGATTTAATTTAATTTAGATTAGACAATAATAAATAAAATAAAGGTTCGGTTTTTTAACAAAAACACAAGATAGGTAACAAAAAGATCAATTAATAACTTCAGTAAAAAAATTAAAATATTTTTTTGATTTATTCACACATATTTGTATAATATAAGATACACGCATCTTCTAGTGTGCCACCTGGCCAGAGTATAGGATCTTCAAATCTCTTTATAATCGGTTCATTTATATATTTTCATAGTTCAGTTATTCCAACTGCCGCAGTATTTTCTGGCACAAAACTGGCAATTTCCATGTTTAAGTCCTTCCAAAGATACTCTCTCTTATATACCTCAGACGTAGAAGTAGTTACAGGAGCCGCAAATGCACTTGCAGATAATTTTGTTTTAATTGATAGGTTTTATACTGCACCTACTTTTAATTTTAAAGATTCAAACGCACTTTCATTATTTGATACATCACTCAATCTTTTATGATTAAATCTTTGATCTATTGTTGTGGATCCAGCATAAAGCGGATTTTTTTTAGACTATAAAAGCAGTTGTTCATTAAGAACCGTTACTATGTATTTTATTTTCTTGATAAAAAGTAATTCTTATTTAAGAAATGAAATACATTTTTTTTTTATAAAATGGGATGTTTCATAATTTTTTAGCTGAAGTTAAATATAATCAATAGCTACATAAAAAAGTAATCTATTATACCGATGCATTTAAACAATTTTTAATAACTTCGATAAATTTCAATAAATTTTGATGACGAATGGAAAAAACACATAAGTACTAATTATTTCTCCCTCGCAGCTCGCAACCTTTTTCTTGCACCTGCAGTAAATTATCTATTCGACTATTCGACTTCGATCGGGTATTTTCGAGTCTCGATTCCAACGGACTGGAATGCCAAAATATTTTTTATTTATACTATTAATAGAATGATTATGGTAAATGATACCTGATTAGAACTAAGAAAATGGTAGGATTATTTTGCGGAAAGAATGGAATTGTCTTCGACAAATGACGTTCCTGGTACTATACAGCTCTGGAACTACCCAAATCTAGTTAGCTCTCGAGCCGTGAACCAGTCCAGTACCTGTTCAGCGACCTTTAGATAGAGACAGATTAAGTTGAAGGTAGCGAAGCCAAGATTAATTGTACCGGAACCGTCACTCTGACCGCCATGCTAGCTTGGAAGACGTGCCTGTACCGTCCGATACATCAACGATTTAGAAACCGTGTTACATCTTTTCCTCCTCGCCCCGATTTGGTAAAAATAAAATTGGGTTATTAGATTTTTTATTTTTTTCGTACTTTCGTACTTTTAACATTCTACCAGCAGATACACCGGTCCGCAGCACAGGGCAAGATTGGTCGAGACCATAACGACCCATAGAGTATTTTTTTTTTCACTGACGCTGTCACATACAAGTGGCCTTCACACTATAAACGAAAGTGGCACCCGACGCAATCCGAAACCTGGACAAAGGCGCCAAAAGACCGTGTAACGACGCAAAGAGCGTTATAATCATACATTTGTGGCTGAGTTATGACTATGAGAAATAAACACAACGACGTTTATTTCAAACACAGTGTAAAAAGCATCAGAAGAACAAATCGAATTTCAAAAATCAAACTTTCAAGACCATCAACCGAAATTCCAAAACTGAACGTCCAGACCTATAAGTATTCCTTTAAAAGTTCTGATAACTCTCTCAGCCATAGCAGCTTTCATAATATTTGAAATTACTCTGTTTCATAAAAAAATTTCTGTGCCCAAGTCGGATTATAAATGTTTCGAAGCATATCCACTTTTTCCAATTCAGCTTCAACAGCGTTCGTAAATGTTGTAGCAGTTATATTTTAAACAAATTTAGTTATAGCAGTAGTTATTATTATCTTAAGCGTATTTTTGTATGTAAGCCAGCTCACATACATTGCTACAAATAGTACAAATCATATATATCTTTTACCAAGGGCGTAGATATGGGGGGAAAAGTAATTACCTCTCCCAGGATACCAAAAAATAGCACGAAAAGAAGAAATAAAATATATGAAATGTAAAAGACAAACATTTGTCTAAAAGTTTGATTGCCCCCCCCCCCCCCCCAGAAAGAAATGTACCACCCCCAGGAAAAAGAATTATCTACACCCTTGTCGTTTACTATAGTTTTTATTCTTAAAAAGTTTCTTCGATTCTGCTTCTGCAAAACGTTTATGATATATATCATTAAAGCATTCATTTTTTTCACCCCAGTGCTAGCCAATTCTTGACTGCGTTTATCTTATGATCTTTATGATCCAGACAGGTGCGATGGTCAAGAAAACCGATTGCTTACGTACACGCTACAGAGTAGGTTTTTGAAACCATGCATTCCGACAAAGTACCATTGATGATTCCTATAAGGATGAAACATGTATGGTAATGGTCGAATGTATAGTTTCAAAAACTTACTCTATTTATTTTTGATATTACTCAA
The DNA here is from genome assembly GCA_963243735.1 of Neocrepidodera transversa. Taxonomy (NCBI): domain Eukaryota; kingdom Metazoa; phylum Arthropoda; class Insecta; order Coleoptera; family Chrysomelidae; genus Neocrepidodera; species Neocrepidodera transversa. The sequence continues at coordinate 15,026,778 of OY725340.1, read as the reverse complement.
CATTGTTTAGCTCAATTGTAAACCTTACTATATATTAATTATAATATATATGTTATATTTTTTAAATACATCATTTTTAGAAAACCAAAAATAATCCAAATTCCTTTATATTTTGTTGTGGATGTGGACCACCCTCTAATCATGTGGAGTATCGTGTGACCTCTACGGCGTGGCTTTCGTTCGTTTATTGCGCTGAAGTTGAAAAACTTTCATTAAAAACTTTAACTGCCAATAAGTGACTGGCCTTCAGCGAGGATATTCGCAAATTAGGGGTTAGGTTGTGTTTTTATGTAAAAAAAATCAAAACGAAAATTTATAGCATTGTCAGATATCTAGATATAATAGAATATGAAGAAGTGATTACTAATTTATCAAAGTAAAATACGTTTTTTAAAAAAAAGTTTTTAATTCTTTTGTTTCTGTTATTGACAAATCGGATTATATTTTCTGAGTCACTATTAAATGAAATATAAGGTATAAAACTGTAAAATGTAACCAAAGCTTTTTTATAAACGAAATCCTAGAAATGAAAGTGATGAATTTTCAGGGCCAGCATCCTCCTATAGCAATGGTATAAAACGTCGATTTAATTAGTGTTAATTAGAGGATTATCCAAGGAAAATGTGCTTGTATTCTAATAAATTGGGTGTAAAAATAATTTTTTCTTTGCAGAACATAATTATTCCTTTTTGGACGAGAAAAATTAGTTTTTAAAAGTAAAGATGAAACAGATTCCTTTAGAATTAATTTTATTTTATTAACACAAGTGGCGCACATTTTTTTGTATGTTCTAAGCAGATTGGTTTCGAACATTTACGCCACACGTAAAATGTTTTTCTTTTTAACACCCGAGGACATAAGTGACACGTTTTCTTCTTTTTTTTAAGTTTTTTATCTTTATCTTCACGTAATGCTTGTGATAAATTCTGCTTAAAATTTATGACGTTCACACTACGCGCCGGTACCATATACAATATTCAAACCTTATTGATTGTCCCACGAATTCGAATTTGATACTGATATTTTCTATGGATCATCAAAAAATCGAGAAAGTAAATATAAGCGTTCCAACTTTCCTGCCCATATGTTATCTTTCCTGAAATGGTTTTTGGACGGGCGCTTCGTTAATATTATTAAACTACTTATTTGAAATAAATCAAAAATTAACCATTTACAAACACCATAAATCCTCACTTAATAGCGTTATAAACAAATCTGCACTACCCTTTTGAAGTCAGGTACGGACTAAGTTCAATGGTTAATGAGGCACATTTTTTTTATCTATCATTTTTTTCACTTCTAAATATGACAGCTAAATTCCACAAACAACTATAAAAGAAAAACGTCCTCTTCTGACAATTCTATAAAATTAACAGTTTTCAGAGATATGTGAAATTTTATGCGCCACTGCACATCAATTGCGCGTTCACCATTTTAAAAAAAATACTTACGAGGAAAGGAAACCTCTCGTATTACTATTAAATTATTAATAAATCAGGACAGTCTACACTTTTTATAAATTTTATTTATAAAAAATTATTATTATTATTATTATTTTATTTATTAAAAAAAGTAGAAGTTTATTATCCTATTGTTACTTAATTTGGAAATCGAGCCTTACGGAAGATCCGAACAGATTTCATGAAAATAAAATAAAAAAATCGAGACTAGAACAATTGAAGATTGGGTGACATGGGTTATGCGAACATGGGCTTTACGAATATTTACCTGCACATACCCTAGGTTAGTTTATGGGAACCATGGGGTTTGCGAAGTTAAATTTGTAAATCTATACAAAGTTTAGAGGGGCCATTTATTATTTAGTCACATTTCGGCACATAGGCAAATAATAGCATGCAACAAAAAATTTATTATTTTACGAAGACAGTCAATCCATTAAAAAATATATCAAAAAATACTGACTGGTTTGCATTTGTCACAGTCAAGTGATTTTTTATTAAAAAATAACTAAAAATTACATAAAAATAGTGACTGATCTAGCAGTAACAAAAATCATTCAATCGTTAGAATGTTCGCCAGTCCCACATATGGTTAGCGCTTAGATTAATACCAGTTATTTTTGTTCACAAACCGCCACGTTTATCAGCTCATCAATAAATGGGTATTGTCGAAGTTATATTTCATACAAATTTTATTGTTTATTTAATTATTTTAAAAATAAATTATATTAAGAAAAAAAGGTAAAACTGATTAATTACTGGATACGGATAAGTTTCTCTTTACATAAGATATATTATAAATTTAAGCCATGACTCCTTTTGTTCTTTTAAGTCTTTGTTTAAACAAGCCATTGTAAAAGCTATTTTGCAGAATGTAGAATCTGAATAGTTGTAAAGTGTTGGCATTGTGTTGTTTCATTTTATTTAAAAAATGTTAAATAATGTGCTTAACATACTAACAAATATTTAAAGTTATTAATTAATTATTATTAAATTTTCCAATGCCTTAAAATTATGGTTATCTGGATGTACACAACAACAAAATAGTCTTAGTGAACTAGAATAAGTATGACGATGTTAAAAAAACAATTTAAGGCCGAATAGCCCTGGCAGCTGTGGCAGTTAAAATTAAGAAAGAACAAACAATATTTTCACACTACAGTATTAAAGTGACACTATTTATAATAAAATGAGTAAAAAACAATTTTTCAGATATGAGTAATAAAACATCTGGAAATGCTATTCTACTCTACAAACTCCTGTTTGAAAGCTATATGTCTTTCTGCCTGTCTATCTGTCTGTCTGTCTCTGTCAATGAAGTAATAGTTTTTAAATTCGTGTATATTTCTGGTAAATGAACAAAGTTGTCATAAATATATAATATATGACCAATCAATGGGTGCTTATAATTTGTAGTCTCATCTCAATATCTATTACCGTTTAACAGATATGATTTTTCAATAATTTTAACTTTGGCTGCCTTTTTGTCAGTAACAGTTCGTTAGACATAAAAACTAAAAACACTTTATTGGCATACTTTTTCGGTCTAAATAATAATCTGAAGTCAGATTAAAAATATCTTAATCTTACACACGCAGACAGAATTATAGATTCCAATACTTAACTCAGAAGAAGTTTGTGAAAATCATTAAAATGTTACATTTGTTGCTGTGTGGAAAACTACTGTAGTAGAAAATTTTTTTCTCATAACCCGTTAAATTTTTTTTGACAATATTTATTTGAAGGTCTCATTCACAAAAACACATGGATAAATATCCTTAAATATTTTCATTAAACCTGACCCTAATTTCTTTTGAATGAGAGGTCAGACTTACTGCGCCCTACTTTTATTAACGAAGATTTTCCACACGCCAATACGAATTTTCGGACACTTTTACGACAATTAACCTTGGGACCATTCGTCCCATGAATTAATAAACATACAAATTGATGTAAAAGAAAATGCTCTTTAAGTGTATAACAATTTAACCTCTTTATGGGACATAAAACGGTCTTATTTAATTATTATCGTTGAGAATTTGGCCTTAACACGTTAACTGCGTCTAGAAAATCGCATAACTTTTCTGCAGGGTGATACGGGACATATGCCGAGTTAAAGTACTTTTAATTGATTTAAATACTAAAATAAATAGTTAATTATTGACATTATTGACGTTTAATATTCTTAGGCAAATAAAATGTATCTAAAACACGTATGCAGTTCAACGTTTTATCTACAATAACTTTCATTTAGAATCAGAACCGCCAAAAATTCTCATCAAAAAATGATTTGACATTTTGCTCTGACAGCGGCTGCCACCACCTCAAAAATCATTGAAATTACGTACAAAAATATCGAGAGGTGTTGAATAGTTGCTCTTTATTTTTCATTATTCCACTAGTGAAATAAAGTAATTTCATTACATTCTTGCGCGAATAAAATGCTATCTAAAACATTTATACAATAAACAGGGACGCGCCGCCCATAAGAGCAAGGTCGTACGGCGCATGACGGCGACAAAGAGGTACTTTATACGGTTCATAAGTGTGGATAAAACTTTAATTATAATGTGATTGTGGATAAATAAAATAATGAAAAGTATGAAACAATAACATGTCAAACTATCTAATCGAATTCCACTTAAATGATTTTTTTCCACTACTAGTATTAGAAGATGTCATTATTTGTGCTGTTTCCGAGCCGAGACGTTAAATTTCTCTGCTACATGTAGATAATTTTTGATTATTGACTATTAGTAGATTATAAAAAAAAATGAAGACTACTCGTGATGTCAGAGGTAGGCGATTTAGGAAATATTTCAAATTAATTATATGCAACTATCATTGCGTTTGTCACAAGAGTTTTTTTTAAAAATTATAAAGAATTCGACAGAAAATAAGCACTTTCTTTTGAATTCCTATCATTTCAATTGAATTTTCGACCTAATCAAATAAAATCGAGGTAAGTAATTCTTTATCAGATATATTTTCGTTTGAAATAGTTTAAGGTTGTGTAATAAATATTTCGATATTGATTAGTGCTTTTACGCAATGATTTTCAAATCTAAGTGACAAATGAAACGAATTCTTCATGTCTTCATCCCTACTTGAAAGTTTTAAAATTCACAGTGCAATTGCTTTCACAAACTGCTTCGTTTCCATTAAATTCTTTTCAAAAATATACCCAAAAAAATCCAAAAAATATCATTGTAAAAATGATTAAATGTTCTAGTAGTGGAAAAAATAGTATATAAAACACGGTAGAAAAGATTTTTTTCAGCCTCGCATCTCGGGATAATAATAATACTCGTCTGAGAAAAATTTACTTCTCGACCTTGCAGTGTATAATATACTACAGGGTGTTTCATTATATTCTGACTGTTCTTAAAAGATCATATCTTCCAAACTGTTATAGATAATGAGATGCGGTTTTCACAGTTCAGTTTAAAATTATTTCAAGTTTTGTTGTGACATATTAAATTTCCTACTTCCAATTTACCTGCTTTAAAAGTGGCGTGTTTTCGATATTCCAGTTAAAGTTCTGAAACTTCGCTTTCTGTGTACCGAATTTAAACTTTAAGGTACCGTTACAAAGTAAAAGTATGTGTCTTTTAGAATATTACCTAATACACAGAGTGTGATCGATTTAAAAAATAACATCTATTGTCCTCTGAAAACACGTCACTTTTACATCGAGTAAACCGGAAGTAGGCCACTTATATCAATACGTAACAACAAACCTTTAAACAGAACTATGAAAACCGCATATCATTCTCTAGAACCGCTTGGAAGATATAAGCTTTTAAAAATAATCCCTGTATTATGCTCTTAAATTACGTTTTTTCTTACCTTGGTTGATATAGGTTAAAGCATTATATCTGAACCTGGAGTAAATTGCAGCTTGCAATTTTGTGAATCAGGTACATATTTTTTATTTTTTCAAAATTTGTAACTTTATCTTAAATTATAATAATAGCAAGAAACGCAATACGGGTCATAAATGTCCTGTACGCAGTTAACGTGTCAAGAAGGGATTAAAATCGGTTTTTTTACATAAAGGCCATTATTTTAAACGTCCTTGTTATGCTGAATGTGTAAGAAATTTTATTATCTTTCGTTAAACGGTCACGCAAAAAGATGGCTTAATAATAACCTTCAATAAATTCAGTAAATTGTAAAATCCTGAAGAAAAGAGGGAAATGTTTAAATTTCATTCATACAAAAACAATATAATTTTATTCTAAAATAACCAAACTTTTAACACTGAAAGAACGTTTAAAATTAGAGTAACAAATTAACATTTAACACGTCGATTGACGAATGTTAATTTTCCTCTCCGAAAATAGTGATCTTATTAAAGAAATAGGTAGACATTATTTTAAACAAAAAATTATTATGCAATTTTTTTCTCCCGTTCTTATTAAAAACAAAACCGAATAATTAAAAATAAAATTTAATGGTCAAATAACCGGCAACATCGCTTTATCCGTTGCATTTGTAGAAACTTTTTTTTAGAATAAGACATTTGTCTTTGTTATTTACATTGTGTGCAGTTATAATTTATGATTTGTGCTTAAATTCGCGCTAATAATGGTAAAGTAAACGGAATCCAGAATAGCGACATACAAATGCATGAGCAGCCTAGGTTTTAAATACCACTTTAAAATTCGATAAAAATTATTTTTGATTTTTTTGACAAATTGCTTAGGGTAATACGGTTAAGAGTGGATCAGTATTTTTTTACGAGCCCTTACCTTCCACATTTACAGCCGGAACTGCTGTGCATTCTATTAATAGCACAGGTCGACTAATGTATCTGGTTCCAAAATTGTAATGATTCTAATATTGTAGACTGTATACCCCGGATTGTACTCACTGAATCGTTCACTGGTCAACAGTGGATCAAAGGTATAGGTTATGTTAAATTACAAAATGAAAACACAAATAACATTTTAACATATTCCTACATAATAGTACACGGAGAAAAAAATTCACAAACTGTAAGTGAAAATTCGCTTACTCCAAGTAAAAATCTGTATTAAATACGAGACAAATGAACAGTAAACATAAATCAAGAAAAAAAAAGTTCCTGAAACTGGAAACTTGCTGTAAGTGAATTTATAGATTACTTACACTAAGTAAATGTTTTTGCTAAAACAGGTTACCATTTAACTTATAGCAGGAAATATCGCAACTAATGGTAGCAACAAAATTAACTCAGAACAGCTTAATTTTTATTGATTTTCGCTTAACGTAAGCCAAAGTTTTGACGAGACTAAGTCAACAATTCAGTTGTTTTAAGAAAAACCAAAACTTAAGAGAGCAAAAAAATGAATTTACTATAGCTAAAAAATATTCTTGGTCTAGGTAACACTTTAGCTACCACAAAAAACACTTTTTCTACTTTAGCACTTTGGTTTAACCTGAATCATGTGATTATTTTAGTTATTCCTTTGAAAAAAAAATCAAACAAAAATTATTTTGGATTAAGGGATGGATAGGGCATTAAATATACAAAAGGTATTCAATACAAAAATTTATTCACTGCAATAATAATTGCATTTTTACAGGTATTCAACATATAAGTTTAACAACTGAAATATAAATACAGGGTGGCCCATTGAAAACTACCAATGCCGTTTATTTTGAACTACGACCAAAATATTACGAAATAAATAAATAAACGGAATTGGTCCTTTTCAATGGGCCACAATGTATAACAATATATAACTGATTCAAGAACTACATTTACACTATTACAAACTCAAGTTTAGTAGAAAGGAAAAACAGGTTATCCCAACGAAAACTTGACATCCGGAAAGTTTTTCAGAATTTAAGAAAACGCGTCGTTTTATAGGCATGGGGACGAATTTTAATATAAAATATTCACACTCACAAAATCAACCCTCTGAGGTCCAGCATCAACTCCCTCATTTTTTAATTGCATGTGTGGTCAAGTAACACAACATTTGAAAGGTGATTTTTTTCTCTGTACAGCCCTATAAAGTTTTTTTAGTACCAATCTGGTAAACCCCAATGTACTAGTAAAATTTGATATCTTCCATCTCATAGCACCTGTTTGTCCAATGCCCACTTTCACTCACAAAACGAACACAAAAACCGTCTTTCCCTATTTTTAAATATTCGAAGAAACTGGACTAACAAAGGAGCCTCAAATATCTATTTGCCTATTTCGGTTATCGTTCGATAATTTTCGTTAGAACAAGAGTAACGACTATTAATGACAATTGGCAATGTTTTTTATATATGCAAATCAGTCATTATCTTTTTCATACGTCTGACGACCATTAAATTTAAATGTCTGTAAAAATATTAACTTAAAACAAGTGAACTGTTTAGTTAGAATAAGTAAAAATATTTCAGGAGAGTCAAAAAAAAGTGTAGGAAGTTTGTTCACTTGTTTTAGCTATCTGAAGTATATTTTTTTTATTGAAATTAACTTTTTGGATGACAATTAGCTTACAATAGTTTAATGGGGTACCTATTCTAGAATGTTATGATTAGGAAAATTATTGTTTTTACTACAGCATGAAAATTATGCTCATGTAAGATAAAAAGTAGTTGGTATAATTAAATAAATGTCAGAAAAAAAATGTTCTTGGCCCCGTTTTCTCTGTGTATTTATTCAATCGTTTCAAACAAACCAAAATTTCTGTATACAGAAAGCAAAAAGGTAAAATCTTTTTTTGTATAAAACTTAATAAAATGAAACTATTTTCTGAGAAAAAATACAAGTAGCATAACGAAATAACGTAAATGTAAATGTGACAAATCCATCGAAAACTTAAAACAAGAATGGGCGCATTCAGCAGAGAGAACAGTTGTGGAACATTTTATGATTTTCCTGCTGGTGCAAGCGCCAACATGTTATGGAGCTTTCGCCATTTTTTGTAGTGAGGAAAAAGTACGATCACTTTTGGGAGTTGTGAACATATCAAATATGAAAAATAATAAAATATGAATTTAATGAACAGTTTTACGATGTTGAAGGTACCTCAGAAATTCATGCAAGGTTACGAAATGGTATTTTCTCATTTCCATTAATTGTAATTACTTTAAAAGCAGTCCGAGCCATTTTAAAGTGTTCCTTAAAGAAATCATCCATGTACAATTGAATTGTTATTTCATAAAAACCTTCATTATTGGGTAAATTTTTTCTTTCGTTGTTTTCAAGGATTCCCATTGGTTGTGCTAAATCATTTACAATTTCCCCTATCAAATTAAAATCTATTACATCATTATCAATTAAATATAGATGCAAATTATCCATATTAAACGGTAATTTAAATTAAACAAATTGTCGAAAAAAGAAAACTGTCATCAAAAATCAACTGTCACTTTACTGTCAAATGTCAAATCATCTAGCGGTGTCCCAGCAGAATTTCGCTGCCGCTTCCCACCGGTGGCAACAACTGTTTTGTCTGCCGAATGCGCCCATTGTTATCTTGTAGTACTTCCAGTTACTGTAGGTTTAGGTAATATGAATTAAATATTTTGCACTATACAGGGTATCCCAAAAATTAGATTTAAATAAAACAAAGTATCATTTACTAAAACTTAAATTTATTTTGTAAATATACTTTATTTATTAATTGAAATTAAACAAATGAACTAATTCTACATTATTTACAACTATTTAATCTAAATCTAGTTCAGTATCACTATCGTCTTCATTTAAATTAATAACTAAGGGTGCTACAGTAACATTAACATTTCGATATGAACCTTCAACCTTAATAACATGCTGAATCGAATTTTTCCAGCTATCAATGGGAATATTACTTGTCACATTTCTGATTAACACTTGAGTTTAATGTTGGTGAAACGTCTTCCGATCTAACTCTGGATTTTAGCTGATGCCGCATGTGTTCTATGGGATTAAATATGCAATAATCTGGGGGAAGCCGTAATATTGTGTGGCCCATATTTTTAGCGATTGTATCACAAACGTATTCTTTTTCAATACCGAACGCTGCTACAACTTGTAAGAGATCACGTTTTGTGTATGATTCTTCAAAATAAAGGTCTTTTTTAACAAATACTCTTGAATTTCCCATTTATTGTTGTTGCTATTTGGTACTTTATTTATTTGACGGCTATGATAAGTTGCATTGTCCATTACAATTATACTTTTTCCCTGTATATTCGGCAATAAATAATTTTCAAACCAATCTTCAAAAAGTTCTGCTGTCGTATCTTAATATTCTTTGCTGATAACAATAAAGCGTTTGGTACCCAACCTGTTTCCGATCCAGCATGTATTATTGTAATTCTTTGTCCTTTATTTGATGGAGCCTTTGTTTTGCATTTTCCCGATGAATCAACAAAACCCTTCGTTGGAGTATCATGGGTGTCATACCATGTCTCGTCGAGGTAGATAATTGAACGATTTTCACGTCTATATTTTTGAATAGCTTGTAAGTAATCATTGTGAAATGTACTTTACATTGAGATTGTAGAATAGTTCGACTGGTTTTTATCTGAAAAAACTAACGAATACTTCTAGCGATGCATTTTTGCTTTCTAATTCCTTACATATATACAGTGTGCCTACTTAAGTTGGAATCATATGGGAAACTTTTTTATTATTGATTTTAGGAAAAAATTATTCTTCATAAAAAGTTATGCATGGTCTACAACCTAAAATGCAACCATAAGATAATACATTTTCTTACCCGTATACGAGGGGCGTCAAAAAATATTATTTCTAAACAAGTTTTCCAAATAATATTTTTCTATATTTTTTAAAATAACTGTACTTTACTTATATTTTTTGACGCCCTTCGTATACGGGTAAAAAAACTTATTATTTGATAGTTGCATTTTAAGTTTTGGACCATGCATAACTTTTTATGAAGAATAACTTTTTTCCTAAAACCAGTAATAAAAAAGTTTCCCATATGAGTCGCAACTTAAGTAGTGCTAATTCGACAATGACATAATCTCCTACAGATGGTGGTCGATTAAGTGGTTTTCACAAGCAGTCTTCGGTCTCTTCTTAAAACCAGTTCGTGTCATCATTGTCCTCTTGGAACACAACTTCCTCGTCTTTTTTTTTCGGACTCGCTTTGAAAAACATTACGAACACTAGCCTTGTTTCCTTTTATTTCTTTTCTTCTTTAAGCAGACTCCCTTTTCATGTTAATTTCTGATTTTTCCGGTGTATCCGTATTTATAAATCTTCTACCTAACTTTCTTTGTTTTCTTTTTCCAGTTCTTGGTTTTGCTTTTATTCATTGTCGAAATTGGCCAGGAGTTAATATTTCGCAATTTCTTGATGTCGAAGGAACTACATTAATTTCAGTAGATTATGAATCTGGGTTTGGTCTATCTGTAACTTTACTGGCCAAAAATCAGCATCTGTAAACTTGGTCTATCGAAGGGTACTAGTCCGGTCTCGTTACATCCTTGTCGTGTATTGGATGGTGTCATGGATTAATTGATTAAATGATAATCGCATCAACTACGAATCCATGGCAGAATAATAATAATTTTTGAATGGTCCAAAAATCGATACATCTAGAGGCTGCATTTTCGCTGGGGTGTGAAGATGTAATGTGAGTATAATCACACCCGATTCCTTTGCCAAATCTAATGCTTCAATTGATAAATGCGACTCATGGTTGTCCATTATTAAGATACTCGGATTTTCCAGTGAACTGTTACTGTTTTTGATGTAGTGTTTTATATAAATCGTCATTTATCCAACCCGATATCGCACCTAAAATCTAGGTTCCAGGTGGAGAACCATTGTCCATTCTAAGGTTTACCTTGCGTGGGAAAATAATTGCTGGAGGAAAAGCTTTTTCACCGCTAGTTACCTTGCAAAGATTTTTATGACCCTTTGAAGATCCAGGTGACTGTCTTGGTCCAGGAGTAAACATAAAAAGCTTCTTTGGCCTGTGATTTTAGTAAGAAAGTCTTCGGTAGACGTCGCGATTATACTGTTTGTTATTCTATATTTTCCTTTGTTCCATTTTAATAAATTTCTAACTGTCTATTTTGTATATTTGTGTTTTTGTAAACATTGAATTTGTATCGGAAAACTGAACTTCTGGAATTGCCATATTTGAGTCCATACACGAACTTTTTTAATCCTTGGTTTAGTTTTACGTCATATTGGAAAAGAAAATATTTATTTTATTTATTAAAAATAATTAAAAAAGTTAGTCTATATATTATGTACTGGGTTTACTTTATTCTAATCAATGTAACAATAATTAATATCTATTGATTTATAACATTTTAATAGATGGGAAGTCATAATCTTTGCTTTTTTTTTAATTATTATATGAGTGTCCCTTTATTATGATAATTTGCAGAAAAATTTTAAATTGGCGCTTTGACGTTTGAATAATCCTTATTTATCCAAATGTTTGTGTCTTTAAGATTTCCTAATTGTTTTGAAATCTCCACCATTTTTTAAGTTCCGTAAATATTTTTAGTTGTGTCGATCTTATTTGTCCCAATTCAAAAAATCCCAATCGTCTGACTTTGTCAATTTCTTTTTTGTAACTATTTTCCTCATTTTTTTCCTCTATTTAATGTAGTTATCCATTATTTCTAATTTACTATTTATTAAAGTAAACATTTTCTCTATTCTTTCCATATTTGAATTCATATATTGTTATGATATTAACAACTTATCTCATTAATTTGGGTTGGGTTCTAGTCAAAAAGGAAAAAAAATAATAAACATTACAAAATATAAAGTAAAATTTGTATATGCCCTGCTATTTCATTTCTTCTATATCCTGTACCAGTTTCACTTTTCTAGTTTGACCTTATATTTTTTTCTTACTGCCTGCTCTTAACTTGATTTCCTGGTCGCTGCTTCTTAATTTCTGTAACTCGATACTGTTCTTCCTGTGCTCTTGTTTTTTGTTGTGGTCTTCCTATCTGCTTATTACTTCGCTAATTTTTAATTCTTTTTTTTTAATCAAATTTTTTTATTTTTCCAGTGTCGTTATATGGTTTTATTACTTTCCTTTAACATCTTTACAATTACTATTACATAAATCCTCTCTTACAAATTTCTTTCAACATTGACCTCTTCCAAAAATTCTATCTCAACCAAAAACATTAATCAAAAATTGACTTGTTTTTTATTTTTTTTGTCCAAAAAAAATTTTTTTTACCACTAGATTTTTTTTAAATATCCCAGCCTTTGTTTAGTTTATTAACCCTATATTCGCTGTTTACTATCTGACTTTGACTACCTAAATTTCATATATGACACCTCCAAAATTTCAATTTTACTATAGCGTTTTTCATTATTTTATTTAATTTAAGATTCTTTCACTTTTAAATTTATTGCCAATTTAACTAGATATAATACCTTCGTTTCCTTTTCTTTATTCACATATCAACTCTCCTATCTTATTTAATAAACATAACATTTAACTTTTAATAATCTTTAAATAAATTAAATATCAACTCAAACAAAAAAAATTAATTTCTAAAATTCCCTATACAGGGTGAACTTTTTCATAACAATATATATAAAAAAAAAAAAATAATCTTGAATGGTTTTATAATTTTTTTCCATAAATGGAAAAAGAAGTGCAAAATCAATTAACTCTTATTTTTTTGTTTTTACTAAAGATGGCGATATTCAAACTAAATGATACCACAGAGCGATATTAATCTATTATTTGCGTGTTTGGAACCTTAAACATATGTATTTTAATAAATATATCGATTTTAAAATATGAATCATAATAAGGTGGACATATTATGCGCATTTATTTAATATTTGTTTTAACCTTACCTTGCGCATATCAATTTCGCAACAAGGTCTATCTGGAAATTAAAATATGACGGCCGATTTGGTTAATTTCGTCATTTTTTGATGTACAACAAGGACGTTTTAACATGATATATAACAATTTATAAAAATAATAAATACGAAAGTAGCGGTTAAAATGCAAAGTAAAATTGAGCCAAACATGGCGATTGCGTTTTTAAGGTTTAATAAAAACAAATCAAAAACCTTTCTTTAATTTGTTTTAATACTCGATGCAAACCGATACTAAAAAATATTATAAATGACATTATGAATATTTTTTTAAATTAATTTATTAAGTAAATAGTAATAATGGATATAATTTCATACTCACATACGCGTAAGGTTATGTAATCCACCATATTAGAACTTTTTAACAATAAACGAAAGAATAAGAATTTTTAAAAAAAAGGAACCACAACAAATAGAAATCCTATATGGAACCACTAGCATCTAGACAGCGATCGATAAATTAATGAAAATGCAAAGAATCAAACCCGAAAAAAATGACCGAGAATAACCAAAGAAAAGTCGACATCTATGAGGACAAAACATATCAAATAGTCAGGAAAAAGAGGACAAGAAAACAAAATCTACAGACAAAACAGGCAGAAAAAGAAAAAGATAAATTAACAAAAAGATCACCGTCAATCAATTTGACTCCACACAGGAGTGAAATAAATTGCAGACCGGAATTGTAGTTAGAAATATCGGCATAAAACTGGCAACATACATAAGACAAACAAACCAGGTAAACACGAAAGGCATACCAGAAGTAAAATGGTGTACATCAGGAAGAATGACGAGGACAAAATGTATAGTAATCAAAGAATTACAAGACACCTTAAGTAAATAATGAGATAATAGAAGCTGGACTAAAACCACAGAGAGTCACACAAAAAGTAACTACGGTGAATAGAAATGGACGAAGGAGAAACAGAAGATGACTGCAAGAACCTGAACTGTGCATATGAGAATTCAAGTGGAGCAAATGAGAAGATGGGAAGGGGTGTTACAAATGCCAAGGATTCCGCCATGGACAGATGATATGCCACAACGACAAGATATGTGTCATATGAGGAGACGCTTACAGAGCAAAAAATGCCGAAAACCCCGAAAAGTATGGAAAAACCACGACATATCTCCAGCAAAACTACATCAGGAATCAATTATAGCAATGCAACTAGAGGACAGAAGAACCAACAAAAACACCTAAAAAGAATATCCCCAAGGGACTAAAGAAATGGCACAACCGAGCGAAGTCCAACCGAAGAAAAACCAGACCGACATAGAAGACAACATCAGTGAATATTATCATTATAACAGTCAGACTGACAAGACTCTATTTTGTGGAAATTCTAATTTAATTCGTACACAGTGAATTATCTGTGAAGAAAACCAAAAAACACACAAAAAAGCGAAGTAAAAGACGACAAAGCAAGCATGCTGAAGTGCTAGTCAGACCTATCTGAAATAAATGATGGGAGGTGAATAAAGTAAGCTCTCCGGCATTAAACTTATTTTGATACAATTAAGTTGAAAAGTGTAAGATCTGGTGTGGTCTAGTGGGCCTAGCTTTTATCCAAATGACTTTGGTTCGATTCTCAGTACGAGGACTATGGAGCGTATAGAAGGAGGGCAATCTCTAATGGACAATACATCTAAAATGTGGTCAAAATTGTGTAAGCAACTAAAGGTACATAAAATAACCGACGTGGCGTTGATGATCGTATGTTGACAGACTGTTTAAAGTTAGTTACAATTATACTTGTCTAATGGATTAGAATTAACTAAAAGTAATAAGAAAGGAAACCTTCCTTCGATAAGGCCGTGACACCAGTTGAACCTTCTCCCGATGGCTGGAGACACTCGCGTCAGTGCTGCTTATGCCCGTATCAGACCACCGGCCGCTCAGCCGTCGACGGCTACGGCCACAGATACGATTATGCCCGTATCAGACTACTGGCTGCTCTGCCGTCGACGGCTACGGCTACGACTACGGCTGGACCGTCGACCAACCAGCATACAGTCCACGATCACGGCTGCAGACGGAGAAATAGAACTGCTTATATATTATTGGCTACGGCTCCGAACCGTAACCAATCAGAGAGACGCAATAATTAAGGTTGCAACCAAATCCTTGTTATTTTTCTCATTATCCCCTAGAATTGCACAGACCAAGGCACAAGTGAATATCTTACGATGATATAAATTAAAATAATACACTTATTCGGAATATCATGTTGACATATTATGACAGCTTGGATATTTAACATCTACGTTGGTGGGTGGAGTCAGTCATTGAACCGTTAACAGTGTGATTGGGAATAGCCGTATCCCTATCCGTGGTCGTAGCCGTCAATCTAGTGTCATTAGTTGCAGTGGCATTCCGAGTTCCGGTTACCGTCCCAGTCATAGTTGGAAATCGAGCCTGTTAGAAGCCTGAATCGACTATAAGTTTTAGCTTGAATAAGATTGACTTCATAGAGTACAAAACAATATATTATATAATGAAATATACAACTATAAAATGTATGAAAAACGTATTAACTTAAAGGCTGGCAATTATTCGTATAAAATGTTTGATGTCACTCTGACGTATCTCTTAATAGATACAGGATGTTCTTAACATTTTAACACTTTCCCTCGAAACGTTTTCGTTATATGCGACATGCTTCGTCCTGGCATGAAACACGGGATTCTCTGCAAGTTTTAAGGCCGACAGATTATCATGATATCATTTAATTTTTCCATTCTCAATTCCTGGATGAACCTATTTAAATAAACTGATTATTTTGTACCCTCAGTACTCAGATTCCGTCGAAGACAACGCCACTGTCTTTTGGTTCTTCGATTTCCATGAAATGGATCCATTACTCAAGGTAAAAATATATCCACTACAGAAACGTCGATCTTCTAATTGATTTCCAGAATCTGAATCAACAAATCCCTTGATACGTTTAGAAGATTGCTGATATTTAATTCAGAGGTTCATAGTTATTTTTAAATAACGTAGAATACGTTTCGCAACTTTCCAATGCTCCTCCTTGAAACAATGATTGAACTGACTTAAGTAACTTACCGAAAAACTAAAATTAAGTCTAGCTTCAACGGCTCAATAAGTAAGGCACCCCATTAATTCTCGATAACAAAACTTATTTTCTTCAGCCCCTATATTACTCTGATTACCTTTGGTTACTTTTAAATTTTGGTCCATCGGAGTATTCATTGGATTACAATCGCTGATATTTTTTCCATGTCTGTTGAATTCAATCTCCAAACAGTATCCAAATTCTCCCAAACTTTTGATTTCAATTTAACTTCTTAAATGTCTTTCTAATTCTTTGATAGTGTCTAAGTTACGCAAGCAACCAGAATATCATCTACATAAATTTCTATTAAAAGTAAGTTTTCCCCACTATCCTTGGAAGATATACAGGGATCGGCATTAGTAGGAATAACGTCAAAATTCTTTAAAACATGGTCTAACTTTTTATACCAGATTCTTCCTGATTGTTAAAGTCCATAATATAAAGCTTTCTTTAATTTACAAACTTTGTTTACAGCATTTAAGTCCTTAAACATTTCTTGTGCCTTCAGACATTCGAACTACTTTTCGTTTCCACTAAATTTTGTAAGACGTCATAAAAATACTTAGGAGTTTCCATGAAGATGTCTTCTTCAAGTTCTCCATTCAGGTATGCTGTACTCACATCAAACTGATATTATTTTCATCCCAAAATGTACAGCAAGTGAAGTCATAAGTCTTATCAAACCTATTCGAGCAACCGGTGCAAAATTTTCATTAAAATGAATTACTGGTTGTTCATTGAAGCCTTGACTTACTAAACTTTCTATTCGATTGTGCCATTCGACTTGTATTTATTTCTTAGCATTAATCTACTTTCAATTATTTCAACCTTCTCTGGCCAATTTATAAGCTTCATTGTTAATTATTGATTTTATCTCACTTGTTATTGCAGCGAACCATGCGTTGCTCTCTGGATTAGATAATGCTTGTCCCACAGGGACTTCGGAAATAAAAACATGATCTTCATCATCCGCAGCATACTTAACAGTTTGATATTCTTTTATCGGTCTTTCCCTGGGACCGATTCTTATTAATCTTGGTCTTCCGGGACCTCTGTTTCGGTTTATTGTATGAATTTCCACATTTTCAGAAGAAGATTCATTTTCGTGAATTGAACATGAAGTTGTCTTCTCATCGAGCGGTTCAAGCGGCAGTATTTGCACTCAAGTCTCGGCACTTTGATCTACGTGGTGTTCAATTCGTTCTTTTTTACTACCCACCAGAGAAGCATAGTTTCCATATGTGGGATATTTGTAGGAAGAGATTTGTAATTCTTTTGTAATGTTGTTAGCAGGCAAATATTTAGGATAATTTCAGAATAATTGCATACCTATTCGTATTTATCATTTCACTGTGGTCGATCCGAGTACTGAGTCCGGTTCAAAGACCTTTAGAGATAGGTTGAGCTGAAGAAGCGATACCAAGTTTAATTTTACCGGAAACCGTCAATCCGACCGCGCCACGATAGCCTGGAAGACGTTCCTATACCGTCCGATGTATCACCAATTAAAGAACCGTATTGTACACCTTTTCCTTCTCGCCCGGATTTGGTGAAAATAAAATTGGGTTATTCGAATTTAATGATTTTTATTTTTTTTTCGCAACATTCTACCGACAGATACTTCGATCCGCAGCCCAGGGGGACAACGTAAAGCCCATCCTTCTGGCAGCCAAGGGTTTTGGTTATAACGACCCCTGGGGTATCTTTTATTCCACTGACGCTGCCCTGTACAAGTGGCCTTCACGCTATAAACTAAAGATGGCGCCCGAGGCAATCCGAAACCTGGACCAAGGCGTCAAAAGATCGCTTGACGGCGCAAAGAGCGTTACAACGCAAAGAATATTGTAAATTTTTTTATGATTTGTTTTTTTTAATAACCAGTACGAAATAAATAAAATATAATTATAAATCCCTAATGGACTTGATACAGCATATTAATATTGATCAAAAATACATAAAAATAGTAACTGGTTACAACGGCGTCTGTGATTAGGCAACATTAGCTTAGTTTCCAGTTTTATTTATCAATCTTTATTATAATTAAAACAAGTCTCTCACTTCTCAATTCTTGATTTCTGGTACAATACAATGTTTCGTGACTTGCTTTTATAAAAAAAATCTATGACAATTTGACTATAATCCTACATTATTAAATTAACTGATTTCGTCAGTATAATTTGAAGGTAGCAAATCTTAAATCTAATATCGTTAAAAGTGCCACCACACCTTTGAACTAATATCGAGCCGTTTAGTTTGGTTTATTTCAGGTCACTAGTTTATATGCAATACAATTGCATGATAGTCTGTCAGAAGTTATGAGAAAAATTCTCATGTTGTGCATATATTAACGCAGATTTATATTCCTATTGAAACTAAAGCCATTATGTGCCTATTTAAATTAGGTCAGTTAAAAAAAACTATACTTGAAACAAAATAATAGTTCAACTGTATTTCTTAAATCGTGTTTTTGAAAAATAAAAATATTATATAACATATTTCATTCTTTGAGGTTCGTAAACTAAAAGTCCCAAAAATTTTGAAACATCTGCTGCTGATCATTCTTAAATAGAAAAGAAAATTGAAAATGTAAGAATTAATAGAAATAAAAAATAAATTCAGAAATATACATAGATGAAGAGATGGAAAAATGCAAAACAACCATTCGGTCTAAAAGAATAACAGAAGTAGAAAAAGTACAGTATAATGAATATCAGATACAACTGTCATAAAACAAAGGTGAGCTGACAAGAAGTGAACAAGCCGAAAAGAAACTAAGTATGGGATGAAAGATAGAAAAAATAAAGGGGCATGAAAGCTTATAAAAAAATACTATGGGAAAAACAACGAATGGATAAATTTCTTGTAAAATTAACCCAGCGTCCATATTAAAATCATAATAATAATTTAAATTTGTCTTGACTTTTATATTAATACGTCATTTTAAAATTTCTAGAAAGATCGTGCCAACGATTACGCATTATTTTCTATCTCAATGTTAAGCATTTTTCTCTTTCCCCCTTGTATGCTGCAATAAATATTATATCGAAAATTGATCATATTACGAAGCGTAATTATTTATTTCTTACAGTGAATACAAACGGGATAATATTCTTACAATTTATCTGATATATATCTAGACATACAAATTATTAGTAAATAAACAATTTCAAGAAGAATTAACATATTTAGAAGCAAACAGAATTGATAAAAAACAGTTAATTAAATAATTATTAATTAAATATAGTTTTAACAGCGAAAACGAACATGTTGCCTGACAAGACTCAAAAATACAATAAATGTAATTTACTATTCTGTTTTTTTGCTGTTTTTAATTTTGATTTTTTTATAAATAAATTTGTAATAATAATAATAATAATATTTAACTTATGTTAAATCACTTTTTAATTTTTTTAATTGTAACATGAAAATAAGTTGATTAAAAACTTACCTCTAACTTTTTGTACAACTTCTACCATTGTACCAGATTTTATATTTCGTAAATGTATCGTAACCTATGCAGACCTTTTTTTATTATAAAAAAAATTTAATGTTTATACTGCTTGATAGTTTATTTTTGTCCCAAATTCAGAAAAAAATTCTGAAATATGAACGAGACTCTCGGGTTTCGCCGTATGTGGTTTCAGTATCGCCTAAATAATTTTCAAAAAGGACTCGTCTCGGTTTTACGAGACGAGGCGAGAAATGTATCATTCTCGTGTAAAGTCCTAACGCAATGCTTCATATTTTTTACCCGGTCCTTATAATCTCAGAGAAGCAGACGCTTTTGCACCTTTTCAATTAAAACATTCAAATCCATCCTGTATAACCCAGTAAAGTATACGTCAACTGTCCATATTCACTTGTAAATTAGTACTAAAACTGATCATACATTACAGCCTTTTTAATAAAATTGCTGGCTTTTCTTAAATAATAATTGCGCATGCGTATCGGCCCATTTTCAATGCAACTTTGCATATTTTTAGTGATTTTAGATTTTTACAACTTAATTATCGTGTTGGTAGTTTTGTATAACGGCCGACTATAAAGTACAAGAATCATTAACCATAAATTATCTATTTATATTTTGTTTTGGTTAAATAAATTCTAAAATTATTTCAGAGATTTGTTGGCTTGTTTGTTTTAAAATTTTAACCGTAAAATTAATCTAGTAATCTCAATAGTCAAAAAAGTCTTAGAAATTTGCAGCAAATTAATATTGCATGCAAAAAAGTTGTTGCAAAAAGGCTGTAATGTTAGATTAGTTTAATGTAAATCTACAGCGCCCAACGTGCATTTTATTGTCCGTTGTAATTCATAACATACAAGAATGCGGTCGTTTACTTAACACACAGCATTTTTACTGCAACGTCCCCTTTGGGCATGCCTTCCTTTGTTTTAAGTGACGTACATTACAACGCATTATTTGCAGGACTTCGAATTTAACGCTTGTGTACACTGGTACTAATGATGTTGTCAACGCAACAGAAATATATTTATTATTTTGTTGAATGAATACCATACGTACCAATCTTTGACCGAAACATAGGAGTACACTTAAGACTGTTCATTCAAAACTGCTGTCGGTGCCACAAAACAAATAACATATGTTTTTATGTTTTGTGACCTAAGGCCGAAATTATTTCATCAGAGACCCCTTTGTTTTATCTACGTCATTGGTTCGGGATTGGGAATAACAGCGACAAAGTAATATTTGATAATACCTTTCTCTCTCATTTTCTGTTTTCTCCCTCAGGCTGTCGCGTGTTATTATGTGTAATCTTTGGTAATATATGAGACAAAAACTTTAGTCGTGGTCTCTCGTACTATTAAGGTTTTCAGAGGGATGGCTAACGGTCTCAATATCCATAATATAAAAGAAATTCTAATGGATATGTACGAAATAACTGCTCATTTTCGAAGATAACAACTAAATATCTCGCACTACCCAGTTATCACTCTTGATTACCTGAATAAAAATGTGTGATAGAGTGACATGAGAATTCCGGAAAAATACACAATGCCACAATTGTCAAGAACGAGGACAGTCAACAACAAATTGTGGCAAACATCCAAAATACATGCGATTGGTATAAATAAATTAAAAAATTATTTAACGCCTTTTTCTTGCGAAAATTTTAGTATTTTTCAAAAAATTGAATTAATGTCAACTTTTCATTATTTCATTAGATATGGATACATATAGATTTTGAAGATTATGATTAATTATCGATGATTTTAGGTAATAAAATTTGCCGAAAAATTTAATAATGATAATGCATCCGTTGAATATTCAGAATATTCAGAAGAAAAAACAAAACTGCCACTCCTCGGCCCACTATAATGGACTTTACCTACTTTAACTGACCGTCTTGCGATTAAAAATCGATATTCTACACAAATACAAAACCCAGACGAGACTCACTTTCAATGTTATTACAATATCGAAAAATTGAAATGTTTGATGAAATACAATTTAATTTTTTTTTAAATATGAATTTTTTCTTTAGTTACTATTATTTATTTAATATTAAAAATCCATGTTTAAAAAAAAAAATGAGATTTTTCAAATTTTGGATGGGGTGATAACCCCGCCTTTATTTATAAACGTTTATTGGTTGCTAAGGTGTTGTTGTGGAAAAGTTTGAAGGGAGGAGTCAAAACAAATGACACACCAGGACAATATTACCAATAACATTCCATATCCGGTAATTATATCAAACAACGCATCATATGCGCAAACTTTTTTAAATAAAATACTTTAGAGATTTTTTAATTTATTTTTATTTTAAAATGAATTAGCTAAATATATAGAGATATTGAAATGTAGTGTTTTTGAAATTTTTAAAATATTTATAATGAAATTTTAATATTTGGCCATCCTCGTCTAATAAACGGAGCAGATCCATGTATAAGCCTTCGAGATTTATCGTCTCAACTGAATATTAGTAAGGATAAAATCAGAAGATGTTTCGTACATCACAAGATCAAGCCTATAAACTGAAGTTCTTACATACATTGAAAGAAGATGAGAATAATGAAATATTAGACTATTGTATCGTCTCAAAGGCTTATGACCGCTTCGTACCCTGTCATCTCGTACCGCTACCTATAGAATGTCTCACTTCGTACCGCGTCGCAGATGTATACATGTGGCTAGTTTCATTTCGTACCGCATATTATTATTATTATTTCAAATACCTAAATACATATTTTTTTGTACTGTAACTTTTCTAAGCACGCTCCAACAGATTTTCTTCCTTCTACAAAATCACTGACAGTATCCTCTATTGCAGTCAAAATTCTTGTATACCTTGTTTCTTTTTGAAGTAGTCAAATGTAAATCAATCTATTGTTTAAGAAACCCTGCATGCATAGAATCTTTTTTCAATGATTTAACAAGTTCCAGTAAATTAGGGTTATGTTTACCAATTGCTCGGTTCAATTTACTATGCTAGGCTTCTAGGCTATTGGTGGTTCGGTATTTTTCTCTAAACAAATCCAATTATTGTGTTATTTTCCAAGACCTGGTCAACAAAATAATCGATGAATCGTCGTAAATCTGGATTCTCTGGCCCGTTTTCCATGATATATAAGAATCAAACTTCTGCGGGTTTAGATGGTAGATATGATAATGCTGAACATAACCGTACATGCTTCCGTTTTTCTTTATTTTCGCGATATAAAACCGACAAACTTTACCACACAAAATATATGACATTAGTGTTTCATTTTGACTAAAAAGTTTATTACAGCATTTGTTTTCGCCAAAAATAGTCGCTCGATTCTTGTAAGCATTGACGGTCATACTTGCTCCAAAAATTCAATATACGGTTTTATCCATTCCCATCATCAATAATTAAACAATCTTCTTCTTTCTATTGTGGAATTATTACATCCCTTCTGCTTGCAAAACTAGAAAAGTCTAGTACTCGGTGGTAATTTCTATATAAAGTGATTTTCTTTTTTGAAAATAACGGTACTTTGGTGACAAAATCTAAACCAGCATCTTTCAATTCAGAGAATTCCTCATTAAATATCTTTAGGGCCTTTTTCTTGTATTTATCAAAGCACTTCAAAACTCCGTTTATAGGTTCATCAGGTACACATACAGCTCATTTATTATTACTAATAATTTGTTACTTGCTGTTATCAAACTACTCCACAGGTGTTCCTATTTACACAGGATCAATTTTTCGATCCGTTTTTATTTATGCGCTTCAGATAATGTCGATAACCCAAATATAAGGCCATTTCATGACCCCTAGAACTAAATTACTACTTCCTCTATTCAATATAATCAAAACTAACTAGCGAAAAAATGTTTATTTACCGGTTAAATAGGAAATATTCGGGTCTTCGTTTGGATACACCCTCATTTTAACCCCTTTCAGTCAGATAATAAAATATCGAAATATTTCACTAGTTTATAAATAGGAATGGAATTAAATTCCAAACTAAATTTAAATAACTCTTTAGCAGATATAAGGGAGGGTAATACGGTACCAAATGAAACTGTTTATATTTATTTCATAAGTCACGGTACCAATGGGGAGTTCAACTTCAAATATTAGTCCATCTTTTTTTGCATTATTTGAAAAAAAATTAATTTCTTTTTATGAAAAAATCGTGTTTTCGGTTTTTTTCTTTAATTTAACATGAAAAAATTGATATTTAAAAATTACTGCATCTATGCAACGGTGCACCTACGTCACTTATGTGCAATAGCTGCAGCATAATATTAACGTGGTCCAGTTTCTCTAAATAAAATTGACGCTTTCAAATATAGATGACGTTTGCTTATAAAGTGTAGTTTGGTCAATATGTTTTTAATTGTGTTTACTTTTACCTTTGTTTGCGTATCTTTACAAATACAAATAAACACGGAAAATTATCAACATCAACCAGATCTTCAGAGTACAAACTACAACAGTGATAGTGAACTATGCAGTAAGCGGATGCGGACGCGACCTTTCACTTAATCAGGAACGCTTGTGCCCAGCACTTATGTACCAAACAGCAACTTATTACCTGATCTCGTTCAAATAGTTATTTTCTTTATCTAACAGCGGAATCTAATATCTATTTATCTCTCTCGATTTTTACTGCGAATTCATAGTGGATAGGTCCAATTTTTCATTTTTATCCAATTATCATATAATGGTTTTCTCCATCTTTGTCTGCAGAAGTGAGATTTAATAGCTTGTATTCATTCGTATTCTCTTCTTTATACATGTGCAGTTAATGGCTTGACGGACTTCATTGCACATAAGTGACGTCACGATCGTAATAGCGGCATATTCAAATAATTGGAAATTTGAATTTTTAAATTAATTTATTCAAAAATCTAGCTCAAATTACGGTAGATAATTAAACTCAATGGGTTCTATTTGATCAATTCTAACTGTTAATAGAGAAAAAACGTGAGGTCATATTTTTTTTGAACTCCCCATTGTAACTAAAACAGGTAAAATTTTTGGACGGTATGAAATGAAATTACACCGTCTCAAAATTGTAGAAACAGAAAGTCAATGTCTGGTGTGGGTTTTTATTAGACCGTACAATTGGTTCTTTTTTATTTAATGGATCATTGAATGGTGTTCGCTTTGTTAACTTCCTCCATGGAGAATTTTAGGATGCAAAAAATTACCTAGGACCAAAATTATATAATGACATTCTGATTTCAAAACAATCAACTCTGATAACCTTTTCAAAAAAAAATTACTGACTGGGTTTTAAGAATACCACACTGAGGAAAAAGTTTATTCAGCATTATTAAGAATTGAATTATAGTAGTTAAAAACTTTAATACGTATTAGGACTCAACAAACGTTTAGTTGTGACAATAAAAAGGGCATTTATTGTAATCATTAGGATTAATTAACTTAATATAATTAAACAGTTTAATAACAAATAAAAAACAGTAACCGTTAGTAACCAAAAATTAATCACCTTAGAAATCCAAATTATTGGGATTATTAAATATTTTATTTAACACAATTGAACAAATTATTAACAATAATTATACTCTATTCCAATTCTTTTTGCAACTCAGTTGGCCGTGATTTAGTTTTAACAAAGTTGGTACGATAATTTGTGTCAGATTAAAATGTCATTCTCTTAGATGTTATCTATTTATTTGAATATATTGTTGAAATAAATAATAATAGTGGTAATTCTATAACGAATATGTTAAAATTTAACGGACGTTAAAAATATAACGTATGTTAAATATGGAAAGCAATTCTGCACATTCATGTTTAATTTTAACATGTTACAATTTACATATTAGTTCATTTATACCGCAAAAATCTATTCCACAAGCACAAATATGTTAAAAATTTAACATAAATGTGTTAATTTGACGTTTTAAATTTTGGAAATTAACGGGTATCCTATTAGTAGGCTTTAAAACTTAACGTATAAGAAAATATGGCTTTTAATGGATTAATTAATCTGTTATTACAAAGAAAATCATGTAAATAAGTTGAGAATATAAATCAAATAAGTTATCCATATCTCTAATGTGGTCAAATGTTAATCATAAATGAAAACCCCAAAATCATGTACCACAATAACATTTAATTAAAAAATTTTTTCTTAAAGGCAACTAGTTTCGGTTAAATAACCATCTTCAGGCCAAGAGATTAACAGGAATTAAATGTTAAATAAAAATTAGCATATTTATAACAGGGTGTGTGCTGCTACTAATT
The DNA here is from genome assembly GCA_963243735.1 of Neocrepidodera transversa. Lineage (NCBI taxonomy): Eukaryota > Metazoa > Arthropoda > Insecta > Coleoptera > Chrysomelidae > Neocrepidodera > Neocrepidodera transversa. Next base: position 15,000,710 of record OY725340.1, on the reverse strand, counting down.
GAAGGAGGAGGTAGGATAGTAATGAGGGAAAGGGGGGAACATGAAAAAGTAAAAAATTAAACCCGCAGGTGGGTAAAAACACTAATTAAAGTAAAACATAATTAAAATAAAAATTGAGGCGTCCCATTGTGACCAAGTTCACAACCCCCCTTTACCACTCAATTTTTATTTTAATTACGTTTTAGTGTTTTTACCCACCTGGGTTTAATTTTTTACTTTTTCATGTAGCCCCCTTTCCCTCATTACTATCCTACCTCCTCCTTTAATTAGTAGCAGCACACCCTGTTATAACATGCTAATTTTTATTTAACATTTAATTCCTGTTAATCTCTTGGCCTGAAGATGCTTATTTAACCGAAACTAGTTGCCTTAAAGAAAAAAAAAATTTTTTTAATAAATGTTATTGTGGTACATGATTTTGGGGTTTTCATTTATGATTTGAGAATATAAGTTTAAATAAGGGTTTTGCAATAAGTAATTTGAATAGTTAAGAAATGATATTTTATTTGTAGCCCATGTAAATCTTTTGTCAATAGGTAGTAAGTATGGGTTTGTTGTAGAAGGCGAAATAATCAATTAACCAGGAATTTGCGAGACGCCAGCAATCAATTTTAATTTGTGACCTTCCAAGTAGTTTACCATAAACTCTTTTTGAAATTTGGTCATTTGACCGCTTCTTTTGTCCATATGTTGTATTTATTTATATAAACAATAAATAATAGAATGGATGAAATCGATGGAATCACTTAGAAAGCACAGATTGAATGCCATTCAATTGACAAATCATAAACCTTACCATACTTTTTCTTCTTTTTATTATTAATTTGAACTACTTTTAACGTATGTTTATTCGATTGAAAATTTAGCGCATATGTTAATTTTATTTTTACAGAATTACAATTTATGTTAAAATTATAAAATTTAACACCCGTTAAAAATAAACATACTAGTTATAGAATTACCACTATAATGTGTTAAAAAAGATGTTTTAATTTTAATGTAGCTAAAATTAAATCGCCTTCGGAATAAGTTCTTGAATTTGATTCTTTAGTTTAGTTTAATATAAAAGCAAATGAATAATTTTAGCTAAAAAGTTTAGTTATTTATAAGAATTCCATAAATTGACTTATCTTTCGGTACTAGTGGCAACGCAGCTTGCGTGAACATGTTAAAATGCTTAAACTCAAATTTTTACATGCAGTGACAGTTATATATAGGGCGAAATTTAGCACCCTAACAACGCCAACTGAGTTGCAAAAAGAATTGGAATAAAGTATAAACAAGTTGTATAGTGACCGGTGATAAGTTTTATTAGTTTTGTGTTACAAAAGTATGGTTTAAAAATGGAATTTGAAGTATTTCTCATAGAATGGGGGCTCGGGAATTTCCTGGGCCGCTTTAGAGCTAAGTTTTACAAATTAATCATACGATATTATTTTTATCTTGGATATAATATAGGTACCTTAAATGTTAAAGTCCCAATGATCCAATTTGCCTGAACAAACCACAAAACGCAAAATAGGGATATATTCTATTTAAATCTACGTATTTAAAATAAGAATTCTGTTTATCCAAGACAAGACTAGTTAGAGAATATTGTAATATGATTAATTTCTTAAACTTGCCTCTAACGCGGTCTAGGAATTCTCAGAGCCCCCATTCTAAGAGAGATACTTCAAATTCCATTTTTAAACCACACTTTTTCAAGGCTTGTTCATTAATGGTTAAACCAAAATTTTCCTATGCGTTGGATAGACAGAAACAGTGGCCTCCGAGGTCTCCCGATGTTACACCACTTGATTTTTAATTTTTGGGGAATATAAGACTTAGAAATCGAGATGAACTTTGTGTCTGTCAAGAAATTAGCATCCCCGAACTTAGACGATATTTAAACAAAATCGTATATAATCGAAAAATGCTTCGAATAGACGGAGAACTAGTTTAGAGAGGTCACATTTTATAGTTATTTATTTGTATTATGAAAATTATTATTTTATATCTTTTCTTAGACTTAATCATTTATCAAAATTGTTTTCCCATAATAATAAAATAATTATACCTTTGAAAGTGCTGTTTATTTTACTAAAATATTTGAATACGTGACAATGTGTAAAGATTTTACTTTCATGGCACATTATTTATCATAATAAACTTGTGTATAGAGTAAAAATGAAAAATGCCTTTGTAATGAAACTTGGGGTATGTGGGGTTAAAATAATATTCTGACCAACCTTTTTTAATATTTTTTTTCGGTACCTCTAACGCGAAGCCCTATTTGTGAAATCGTAGTAGGCTGAATTTAAAGTTCAGATTTCAGTTTATTATCTTAAAAGATGTGGCCCATCATCCTGTAAGACTTTGCAAAAATTCGAATATGTAATTCTTCAAACAGTGTATCTACGGGAATGCGACACGCTGTATATGTTTGTTTGATTTTGCTTTTTAGTTTGTTTCTTTGTTAAGGTTGTAGTGATTTGTTTTGTTGTTGAAAAAATTTGTTGTAGATAAAAGTTTGTTAGCAATGGTATCTAGATGTGCAAGATACTAATTTTGAATTTTTTATGTTTTTCATTTTGTGTTTGTTGCAATTTGAAAGTTTTTTGTTTCGATTAGACGAGAACAGGCTGTCCATCGTGTTAGTATTATTATAAACAATTAATACAATGTTTTTGTGGTTTCCAACCTCCTCCGGAATCGTCGAGTCTAGAGACAGAAATTCTACTTTGATTTCGTGACTGAAGCGCTCCAAGTGACAATTGACAAGAATTATACTTAACCTCATATTGTACATTAACTTGAAACTTTGATTATTTATCATTGTGTGGCATGTGGTCCCGTGAGTAAACTGCATGCTTTACATATAAAAGATCCGGGTTCGATACCCGAGGAGAAAACAATTTTTTTAATACACAGGCTAGTTTAGGTAGTCAAGACTTCTTTTCATAAAAAAAATATTTTTTGAGTTCAATTCCCGAGGAAATATTTTTTTATCTTTTTTTTAATACACAGGCTAGTTTAGATAGTCATGACTTCTTTTAATAAAAAAAATATTTTTTTAATACTATAATTTATAAACACTATTTACATTTGGCAGTTTTGACATTAAAACGCACCGACAGATGAGAGAAATCAAAGTAGAATTCTAGTCTTCAGGATTAGCTTAGGTATAGTACATTGTTTTTTCAATAAATTATTAGTATGTTCAATGACGTAGGATTTCGTGCATCCGCCACCTGAATTAAAATAATAATAAAAGTAAATATAAGAAAGCTTAAAATAAATATTATAATGTATAATACTTTTCTAAAAATAAAACTAAAAATGTAAATATAGTAGGTCAACATAACATGAAACATCAACTTGAGACTGGGTAGTTTGCCAGCTTTGAGTAAAGTTAGAATTCTTCCACATAGAAGGGAATTTTTTGTCAAAATACAGCATTACAGAGGTATCTAGGACAGCATTTTCACAGTTATTAGGTCAAAGCCTGGTAAAAATAACTACTCTATTGAAGCCAGAAAAAAGATCAACTAAGGTCTGATAAAACTCGAGTTAAACCAGAAAATTGGGTTAAAAGCGAATCGGCTCGCCCAATCAGAGTTCCGTACCAGTTTTATTACCAAACGACAACTTGTAACACTTATCATTCATTATTATTAAATTTATTAAGTGTATCCAAATTTAAAATGCAGTTTGAAATTAATTTTTTAGTTAATATTAAAAATTAAATTTTTTTTATTCTTTAAATTTAATTTCTTCACCTTGTCATAAGCTCGTATTTAGTAAATTTAAAATCCCTCCTCTCTCAAATAAGCTATGGTGTGATTTACGTGCTCTACTAACGATATTTTTACGAATTATCTTTGTTTTAAAAAAGTCATTTGATTGTTAAATCTTGTAGTTCAGAGTGTTGTTTTGTTTCTATTCAGTACACAGGGTGGCGCAAATTTAATTTAAAAAAAATTAAAAAAACATCAGAAAAAGTACATGCAGAGCTTTCATACAGACAGCAGAGGCAAAGAGTACGAGTTAATGAAGAGAAATTAAAATTTATGAAAATGACAACACCACAAATCAAAGAGACAAAAATACATTTTTTAGAATACTAAAGGAAATTCACCAAGGCACAAAACAATACTTTACTAAAATTTAGTTACTTTTCGTGCGTCGAATTTTAATTCAGTTGAATGCATGTAAACATAGCCGTAGCACCACTAAGTTTTTAAGGAGAAACGAACGTGTATTTGGAAAAGGTATTCATTTCCGATTATTCAGTCATATAAAATGAAAATGGACGTATATATTTGTAAAAGTATTAAGTTTTACCGTTTTACATAATACATTATTCGTCTAATGTTTCTTCTTCATCATTGGTGTTTTCTTGATCTACATTAATTATAAATGGATCAACGTTAACTGCATCCGAAAATTTTTCCTATGTATTCTACGTATTCGAAATAACTTTTTCGGTGTAACGGACATATGAACTCCCAACTGTTTTTCTGGAACAGAATTAATTACTTGGACCCACACATTTATAACATCTTTAGGAGTTATTTGGTTTTTTATATTACTGTCATAAAATCTTTCAGACTCTGACCATACCATTTCTATAGAATTGTATTGGCAGTGGTAGGACGGTAATCTTAAAACTTTATGTTCATTTTGGAATTGGATGTCTGAATTTCCAGGCGATTTTTTCAACCTGTTCAGGCTCCTCCTAGAAACTTTGAGCGCCGCTGCTTTTTCCCTGTTGTTGACAGAAGTCTGTATGAGTCTCAGAAAAGGCTAACACATTTGAAATTAATTCTTTCGACTTATCGTTAAAGCGTTTAACCAGATTTAATTTTACTTTTGCAGATAATAAATACAACTTCGAAATGTCAAACTTTTGACAGTAGTATTAATGTGATATTAGGTTCGTGCTTAATAATAACATTATCGTGCAAAGTCGGAAATCTCAGACTTTCGATTGGTTGACGCTGGGTTTAACAGTACTTAAATATTTTTCAGCCATTAAAAAACCAGTATTTTCCTTTTATTTTTGCTTGTTGTGCTACTCTAAATCCAATTTTAAGTTACGACATTAATTTTAGCCAGCGTTTTTCATTTCATAAAGTTTTGTTGAGATAAACAAAGAGACATTTGTGCCTTGGTGAATTTCCTTGAGTATAGATAGAACTAAACGGATAAAGGGTAAGTAATGAAATTTGAACAAGTCCAAATCTACGTCTATCTAGGTATATAGTTATATTAAATAAGATGCCGATGAGGAGAAGAAATCTTAATAAAATAATAAACTCGAAGAAAGTATCCAGAAAAACCATGTTACATCTACCTATACAAAACAGTTATAAGACCAACGGCACTCTATGGAAGTGAAACATGAATATTAAATAAGGAGGAAAAAGTAAAATAAATATATTGGAAAGGACAATACTTAGGAGGATAATAGGTGGGAAAAAGAGGAAGAAGTGTGGTTAAGAAGATCAAACTAAGAAATTAAGAATTTATATGGAGAAGTAAAAGAATAAGGTAAAAATAATAGGATGGCTGGGTCATATCCAGATAATGCCAGATACCAAAATGACAAAAAAGTGATAGATAACGGGTCGTAGTCTTGAAAAATCAAGCAGAGATTTGTTCTCTTACTAGTTTATTATTTGTCTTGATTCAGTGTTGTATTAGTTTTTTAAATAAATTGTTAGAAATTAGTGTGTACATACTTTAAACAATTTAAACAATCAGTATCGTTAAATTTCAATAATATCCAGATGTGGATATTTTGGTAAACATATTAAATTGTTATATAAATTTGAATTGTTTAAAATATTTATTTAGTCTACGTATATAAATATTTCTATTATTCTACATTAAAACTCTCTGGAAATTAATTCTTCACAAATTCTTTTGCTTGTATACCTCAAGAACCCGTCTCTAACGGAAGGGGTTAAAATCTGGTGTAAATTATGATTTCACAATGGTATTTTATTGTTTATTACAAACATGCTTTACATGTTACAAAAGTTAATATTAATCAGCAAATATAAACCAATATTGTCAGAAGTACATCAAGAATACGACCTCCACTATCTAATTGTAATATGATAACGTTCAATTTTTCGTGGATGTATCGTTTAAGAAAACAATAAATAACCATTGTGAAAAACATTACCAATGCGCGTCCTCTGTTTGTAAATGGCCTAGTTCAAACATTCTTGGTATAGATCTCTATCGCGTTAAATTTGTTCTGATTCTTATAGGAATATATACTCCAATTGATATATAAATACATGACTTTGACCTCGATATTAAATTAAGACGAGGCAAAATTCTTTTGTTTTAGTGTTTGCAACCACGAACAAATTGTGATTAGTAATTCATATTACATCTGGGCCTCAATTCTCGAGATTATTCCTATAGGAAAACCAATATATCACCTACCTTACTTTTTGTACATAATAGGTCGGTTTTCCTATAGGAAGTAAAGTCGAGAATCGAGGCCCTGGTATGGAATTGGCATAAATTGTATGATACAAGTAATTTTTTCCTGTATCTTATTTTCCTATTTAAAAAACTTTAGTTTATAACGTTTGCATTTGTTTGAAATACATTTTGTTTACGAACAATATTACAAACGATGATTTACGCCGGAATTTCTTTTTTAAATGCTAAAATTTAAATTCACAAAATATTCTAGTTAACACTAAATTTTATTCGTTTTTACTTTAATTCATTTTCAATAAAATTTCTCTTATAATATTCTCAAATATATTTAATTAAAATGATCGTTTTATTCCTTATTATTATTTTTTGTCTCTTCATATTAGGAATATACATACAGGGTGTTCCTAAACTCGACTACCAACGCTCTGTGACATATTCCTTATTACTTTCAAAAATACAGGGCGTTAAAGTTTAAAAAATAAAATAGTTTATTATCGATAAATTTCAAACGGTGCCATCGATTGTAATAAAACTATAGGAGAATTATCAGGTTGGTAAACTACTTGTTTTAACGGGAAATTGATAGTTTCCAGATTTTTCCAGAGGCGTGCAGTAGGGGCTAAGAACCATTTTTCCGCACCTGAATTTGCCACGATTCGTTAAATGATGGCATTTTTAAATTTTTGAATTCTATCAAGTTTCCTTAGTAAAAAAATTAATTTGATTTAATAATATAATATATAAACTGGTACCGCGCACATTCGCCCTTATCATTTACAGAATCTTTTTGAAGTTAAAACTGAAATCGGTGTTAATTAATTTCGAGTTGTTCAATTTAGCTTTTTTTTGTTTTTTCCTTGGGACTAAAAACAATTACAAGAATACACTGGCGCCCCATTAACCCTTTATCTATAACTAAAACAAAATACTATACCTGAAAAGAATAAGTTTCAGTAACTCTTTTAAAGTTTTTAGTTATTTTTTTTTTTTTTTAGAAATTTAAATTGTTATTGTTAAGTAGTAAATTTGTATACACAATTTTTTTTTGATTTTGTAAAAAATATGTAAGTAATGCTGAAACATGACTATTTCTGGAATTAAAATAATGCTGGAGAAATTAGGATACAAAAATACGATCATTTGTTTTAAATAAATGAAGTTGGTTTCTTACCTTGAAGGTTTTGTAAGAAGACACAACGTAGGAAGCACCGTCTTCTAATTCGTCTAGTCTATATTTTCTATCTCCGTCCATAGAAAAAATGTATCTAGCACCACGTGGTAAGTCCATCCTTAATGATAGTTTGTCCAAAAGAGACTCTAAACTAACTATATCCCTTCCGGGCTTAAATCTGGAAGAAAAATTAATACTTTTTATGTATTTTTTAGTTTCATAGAATTTTTTGAATCATTAAGATTTTTTTTATTTTGGAACTGAAAAATTTTTTGGCCCATTTAAGAATTTTTCTTGGATTTTCAGTTTATTAAGGAAGGAATTTTTTATTTTTTTTTTAGCTGAAAGATTTAATCAGTTTTCGAAATAGTTAAAGGTTTTTGAGAAAGTTCTTCATTATTATCCCTTCTCTTTAAAAAATTAATTCTTTTTTCCGAATTTTGCACAAATAATAAAATTTCAAATATATTTAATGATTATTGATAAAATATACAGGGTGATTCATCAAGGGTGGCAACCGGCCGTATCTCGGAAATCGTTTGTCCTATAATTTGGGGAAAATTTATCAGTTTGCGCTTTTGATAGATCAATAAGTCATCTTATTTGTCTTTTAGTTATAGCATTGCATTTGAAATTTCTCAAAAAAAAATATAAATAGGGCTAGGTGTCACGTAACACCCTGTAGTTGCAGATTGAGAAATTAAACGTGATATTGTTTTTTGTTTCTGAAATCTCCCTTTAATGCTCTTTGCATGGAGTATACATTTATGAATATCGGTTCAGGCATATGCAAGGCGTAGATATGGGGGTAAAAGGGGTAAATTACCCCCCCCCCAGGATACCAAAAAAAGGAAGAAATAAAATATATAAAATGTAGAAACGGACAAACGTATTTGTCTAAAAGTTTGATTACCCCCTAGGCAAAATGCACCCCTCCCCAGGAAAAAAGTTGTCTACGCCCTTGGGCATATGGAAGTTACAGTCCTTTTGGTTCCAAGGAAAGTACACTTCCCCCACCACTTAAGAATAAGTGAAACAAAAACATGACTTAGACAAAAGTTGTAGAATAAAGCTGATATTTGTTTCCAACCTAAGTTAGGGTATTTTGTAAAAAGCAAAATTATTTGTTGTAAGTGATAGAATGCGCCACCTAGCGGAAATTTACGACCTTTAAAATATTTTTAAACAATTTTTTAGAACCAATTTTGTTATAAAAATGTTTCTCCAAATTTTGGTACAAACGATTTAATGAATCACCCTATATACATTTTTCAATTTTTTTAATGGAATATTTTTTTTCTTACCTGAATTCAATTCCGGGAAAAAAAGGATCTCCATTTTTGTAAAAAACAACTCTTCTCGCTCTCCAATAGGACAAATTGGAATAACGGCTGGTCGTCATCTCGGCTCGACTTTTAGGCCTCGTAGGAGGAGGAGCTGGTACCATAGAAGATGCGTCACTAGCATTGTCAGCCATAGAAGGTGAGCCAGGCCTGGAGGCCGCCCCTGAACGCCAGTAGCCGCCTAAAAATAATGAATTTTATTAAAACACCGAATGATAAAAGGATTTGGTTTACTTCTGTTTTCTCGTTTACCAAAAATTAAATTTTCTCAGAAATAGGGGAGCGAAAATCAATCTGTGGTTCTATGTTTATAAAGTTTCAGTTTATGTATCAAGAAAAATTTTTTTAATAGACTCGTTCGAGTCCTGCTTGTTACCCCTTTACCCTCTCTCTCTCTCCCTCTCTCTTTCTCCCTTTTCTTAGTGGGAAAAAGTGGTGATTACATTTTAGACACTTTTACGAAGAGTGAATTTTTCTGAAAAAATGATATTAAGTGCTGTAGAAATTAAAATAATATCATGAGTCCCAGATACCTCAAAGCTTATCTACTATATTTTTTTAATTAGACATGATTGAATTTTACGACAAAAAAATATTGTCCAATTATCAAATCTATCGGCTAATACCAAACATAGCGAAGTCCAGTTTTATTATTAATTGTAAAGTAACATTTATTTATTATTATTTTAAGATACAAATTGTGATTTTATTCAAATAACTTCTAATCGAACTGTGAGTATAATTGATAAGTTGACTATAAATAGAAGTACACATTTTCAAAAATGATTATTATTTATATTTAAAAACAAAACGACACAAATAAACTTAACTGATTTTTAATTGACTTGACCAACTCTAATAATTTCTGTTTATAAATTGTAAATATTTATTTGTAATAATTTTACAATTTTTTTACTATTTCATTTTATTTTTTTAAAAAATTGCACACGCTGTCATCCTCCTTAAACATTAATTATGGAAACGGTAATGTAAGTTAGCGCCATCTATGATTCTCACTCACCGTTTCCGATCCTTCCTTCGTCCTCTTCGTCTGTGTCCCCTCTTTGTCCTCTTCTGTGATTCCCAGCTGGTGTAGCGCCTCCACGAACGCCGTTCCCGACGCTGTCACGATTCGAACTGGCAACCGTCGCGACGCCCCCGTTCGCCAGTTTCTCTTCTTCTTCATCTTCACCGGCCTCGTAGTAATCTTCGTCTTGCGATCGGCCGTTGGTAATGGCGCCCTCTGGTGGAGGGTCGCCGTTCACGGCGGCTCGCGGCGCTGTTCCTTCTTCGACGCCGCCGTCGCCGTCGTCGTCTTCGTAATGCTGCATACGGCTGCCGGCGCGAGATGGAGCTACCGACTGTAAATTATGGTTGTTAATAGAAATATTAAGGGTGCGGTAATATCGCTGTTAACTGGTATGGTTAAAATTTTTGAATTTTTGGTATATTTTATCTTTCAGTAAGGATTTTTTTATACATTTTTGATAGATTTCAAGATTTTTTTTATATATTTCGAGATATTTTGAGATATTTTAGGTTATTTCAGTTGAGTTCTAAATATTTCAGGATATTTAAGGATATTTTTTTTTTCAAATTTCAGGATATTTCTGGATATTAAGAGAAAATTACAAGATATTTTAGATTATTTCAGGATACTTCAGGATATTTTTGTAAATTTTTAATAGATTTCAAGATTTTCTTATATATTTCAGTATATTTTGAGATATTTTAGAAAATTTCGGGAGATTTTAAAATATTTTACGAAAGTTTAAGTAATTTTATAATATTTCTGGATATTTTGAGTTATTTTAGAAAAGTTCATAATATTTTATGAAATTTTAAGATATTTTAGATCATTTCAGCCAAGTTTTGGATATTTCAGGATATTTGAGAATATATTTTTGACATTTCAGGATATTTCTTAATATTAAGAGAATATTTCAAAATCTTTCAGATTATTTTAGGATACTTCAAGATTTTTTAAATATTTTTGGATGTTTTGAGATATTTTAGAAAATTTCGTTTTCAAATATTTTATGAAATTTTAAGATATTTTAGGTTGTTTCAGGTAAGTTCTGGATATTTTACTAGATTTCAGGACATGTTTTTGACAGTTTAGGATATATCTGGATATTGAGAGAAAATTTCAGTATATTTCAGGTTATTTCAGGATATTTTTGAAAATTTTTTCATTAATTTTTAATATAATTCAAGATTTTTTTCATATATTTCGGGATATTGTACTAAATATTAAGAGATTTTAGGTTATTTCAGCTAATTTCTGAATATTTCAGGATATTTGAGGATATTTTTGACATTTCAGGATATTTCTGGATATTTTGAGATATTTTAGAAAATTTCGGAATATTTTAAAAGATTTTATGAAATTTTTATGATATTTTAGGAGATTTTAGATTATTTCAGTTAAGTTCTGGATATTTCAGGATATTTGAGGACATTTTTTGTCATTTCAGGATATTTCTGGATATTTTGAGTTATTTTAGAAAATTTCGGAATATTCTAAGATATTTTAGGATATTTGAGGACATTTTTTTGACATTTTATGATATTTCTGGAGAAAATTTCAAAAAAGTTCAAGTTATTTCAGGATACTTCAGGATATTTTTGGAATTTTTTTTATAAATTTTTAATGTATTTCAAGATTTTTTTCATATAGTTCGGGATATTGTACGAAATATTAAGAGATTTTAGGTATTTCAGCTAATTTCTGAATATTTCAGGATATTTGAGGATATTTTGAGATATTTTAGAAAATTTCGGAATATTTTTAGATTTTATGAAATTTTAAGTAATTTTAGGTTATATCAGCATAGTTCTGGATATTTCAGAATATTTGAGGACATTTTTTGACAGTTCAGAATATTTGAGGACATTTTTTGACATTTCAGGATATTTCTGGATATTTCGAGTTATTTTAGAAAATTTCGGAATATTTTAAGATATTTGAGAATATTTTTTTGACATTTCAGGATATTTCTGGATGTTAAGAGAATATTTCAAGATATTTCAGGTTATTTCAGGATACTTCCGGATATTTTTGGATAATTTTTATACATTTCTAATAGATGTCAAGATTTTTTAAATATTTCTGGATGTTTTGAGATATTTTAGAAAATTTCGTAATATTTTAAAATATTTTATGAAATTTTAAGATATTTTAAGTTATTTCAGCTAAGTTCTGTATATTTCATGTTATTTAAGGATATTCTTTTGAAATTTCAGAATATTTCTTGATATTAAGATATCAAGATATTTTAGGTTATTTCAGAATACTTCAGAATACTTTTGGATATTTAACTATATTTAAGGATTTTTTGGATATATCAGCATTTTTCAGGACATTGAGAGATATTAAGGGATATTTTTGGATATTTCAGGAAAATATTTCAGTACATTTAAATATATTCCAGGTTATTCCAGGATGTTACAGAATATATTAAATTTCTTTCTTAAAATCATTTTTATCTAGTTTATCGATGACGATTAAATTACTGGTATATTTTAGCCATTTTTATTATGATTTATTTAAAGATTTTCTACAAATTTTTGACAGATTTTTAAATTTTTTATATATTTTGGGATAGTTAAGTATATTTTAGAATATTTCAGGATATTTAAGGACATTTTAGAATATTTTAAAATACCTTAGGATAGTTTAAAATACTTCATGATAATTTCACAGTGCAACATTTTCGGGTCAGCGAATGTAACCTAAATTTTGACTTCAGTTTCTGGAAATGTACCTAATTTTTTTTTGCTCGAGTTTTAATTTTGCTCGGATATATCACGTAAATTATTTTGAATTTTTCAATCCAATATTTTAATAGCTGAAATTTTGGTGTTAAATGTGCTATTTGGTGGCGAAACTTCTTAAACAAAAGAACTATAAGAATCAATTGTAGGTTATTGCAATATGTACGGTTTGTGAGTTATGAGTGAAAATGTGAAAAAAATGTGTATTCATTGGTGTGAAGAATATTTAGTCTAAAAATTGAATTGAGAAATTCAAATTGGATTTGGCTAGTTTGGGTGGGCACTTCCAGAAACTGAAGTTAGAATTTATTTTACATTTTATGTGTTGCACTGTGTTTATTAAAGACTAAAAAAGATTCCTACCTTTGAAATTTAGTTTATAGAGGATCAGGCGCCGAATCAATAGGAAATTGGCTTACGATGAATTTGCTAGATTTTACTTTCCCGACCCACTATCCGAGAGAGGAAAGTATTGTGAACGAGCTAAAAAAAATTGATCAGAATCATAACTCTGTAATACCTATACAAAAAATTGGAACAAATTCCTTAGCCGCAGTTGGCGATGTTCTAAACTCCTCTGTAATCAGAAGATATGCTACTCTCTGTATCTTGTCTGGTTATCTAGCTGCGTTTGCACTGTTCGCTTTGTGCCACCATATTACATATGCGTAGGTTACAGCGGGTCTCACAACCTATAGAGCCAATGCACCATTCCCGAGTAGATTTCACACTTAGATCCCAACATCCCCTTGCAGGACCAAAGGGCTTTTAGAACTTTTCCGTTGCCCTGCCTATATGGGTAGAGAACGTTAATTTTTTTATCTAGGATAACTCCTAAATATTTAGCCTCTGTTGTCAATTTTAGTTTTTTTCTCCACACTCTTTCTGCTATTTCTATAATATTAAGTGTCCGTTGCATACTTTTAGATAAAACTGCATCAAATTTTCCATTTATATTGATCTACGTCGTCAAAAAATTCTTATGCGCAGATATTTTCTCTCTTAAGCACGCTCAGAAGGTCATCAACTACGCAAGATCCACATCAGTTGAGAGAGTACTCCCCCTTGAGGGCATCCTTTGGTAGCAACGACCCCCCTTCTTACGTTGTAAAGAGTGCTGTAAACATTCCTATGCTGAAGCATCGCGTAATGCTCTGAGCATTGTATGATGCCAAGTCGAATGCCCTTCTATGTCGCTAGGCCGATTTCTTGATAGTCCAATGCTTGTTACGCCTTGAACGCTAACGTTTGAATCGTTGCGTCACAGGATTTCCCAGATTGGTATGGATTTCCCAGATTGGTATGCGAATTGGTTTCGGTGTATCGGATTGCCTACCAATAATTCGTCCCTTATATATCTGTCAATCATCTTTTCTAACGTTTTTATTATTAATGATGTCAGACTGATAGGTCTATAAGATTTGACTTCTGCGTAGCACGCTTTACCCGGTGTGGGTATGAAAACGACTCTTATAGAACTCTATTTTGTTGGTACATACCCCAATACCAGGCTGGCACAAAGTCCTAGTTGGCACAGCAGGCCTTCTAGCTCTTACTGTCTATTATGAATAAGGAGCGGGAATATGCCATCCGGTCCAGCGGTCTTGTATGGCTGAAAACTTCTCGAAGATGACGTTACCATTTTTAATAATAATACTCTCAATACATTTGCCCCCTTACGAGTGAACCCCAGAAGCTAAAGACTTATGCGGGGAAGGGACAGCTATTATTATTATTTGCGGTGGCGCTACGGGGCGACTTACTCAGGACTGATGATGCCATTTGGCTATAAGTGTAGAAAACCCGGAAAACCTCACGACCATCATTGGCACGGTGACACAGGGCGATTGAAAATCTAGGCTCCGCATTAAACGAGGTGATTTTCAAAGAAGAATTACCGTCAGTGCTCATTTGGAATATTTAATTGATCGAACTCTTAATATTTTGAACAAAATTCATGGTTCCACAATAATGCGACTGTAAATCGTCATAATATGCTAATATTGGTCTTATGAAAATCCTCTTTCGGTTCGGGAAACTAATTTCCATTTGGGAGTAAATGTTTAAAGGCACGTTAACTAGTACTAGACACCTAAAGTTTCTAGAAAATAATCTTTCCGAATTTCTCGAAGACATTTTACTAGAGGAAACAGATGATATGTGGATGCAACAAGACGGAGCTCTTGTCCATAATAATAATGGTATCAGAATACTTGAATGGACATTTTGGAAATCGGTGGATTGGAAAATAGAATATTTCAAGCCTATAATAATGATACACCAGAAATGATTAGAGCATTTTGCACTCTTGAACTGATTAGACCTATTGAAGTATGTTTGACACAAATAAAATTTTAAAAAAAATATAAATATTTTTATTTAACTATTTTTTATTATTCGTTTTTTAATATTATAGTTTATTGAAACATGAACTATTTATTAAAATAAAGCTTACCCAAGCTTTAGAATGCAGCATAATAAACTAGGCGGGCCTGCAAGATGGATCACAATAGGTCAATAACCGAATTGCAAAGTTATATTCAATAAAATAAAAAAAAATAAAAAACACCCACCTTTCATTAGTAAAACTCATTAAACAAGAAATTCATAAACTGAATAATAAATCACTGATTCCTTTCTCACAAAGGCATAAAAGGAAACAAATTAGCCGATAAATATGCGAAAGAGGTCGTCGAAGATCCAACACTTGCGTACTGTATGAATATACCACCAACAGACCTGTAGTTTTTAAATATAAAATTGAAGAACTTTGGAATAAGAATTGGCAGATAATACCATCTAAACTCCATGAGATCAAACCATGGCACAAATCTACCAGTCGCTTCCATAAAATTATCAGGACGAGTCTTGACTCGTTTGACACTTCGCGTGTGAAGTCCCTAATGACAATCAAACATATTCTTATGGAGTAGGTGAGTTTCAGTGTTGTAAGACTCGGTAATAATATTCCCATGTATATGTATGTTAAATCGTACTTTCGAAAAATAACTTTTTAAAAAAACTACTTTTATTGGTTACAATATAAAGCTCATAAGCATGTGAATTACAAATAATAACTGACTAACTTGTTTACAAATTGCCCTTTTATATTAAAAGGATTCGCTGATTCAGCCCCCACAGAAACGACTTATTATTTCTTATCATATGTAGGCGTTTCTGCGAATGCTATTACATATCAGCAGTTTTTAGAAGAAGTTGATAACGTATTTGCGTTTAATTATTAAATGACCTTGAAAACGTATATAACAACTTCCCCCTTAATGAAAAAGTTGATATTATATTATATCAACTTTTTTTCTAATTTAAAGTTGAGCGTAGTTCAATATCTTCTTCAGAGGATTCGTCCCGGTGGACACCAGGTCGTCTTCTGGGTAGAATACTGCGGAATACGTCTTTCATTTTCGTGGATGGGTTCCTTGGAGGTACCGGGGGTGGACCTCCTGATGGCATAATACTGATCCGGGTCTGTTTTCTTTTTCTACACTTGCAACAGAGGTAAAGTAGGACAAGTGTAATAATAAGTGTGATTGTAAGATAGGTGAACCATGAAACATGTTTCTTCACGTAGGGTTCGTTGATCATTTTATCAAGTTCTTCAGAGTATTGGGTTAATTTATGCTGGGCGATGTTGAGATCATCTACATCTAATTTGTTTATTTTAAGTGGCTTCAATTTTGGTAGTCTTTGTTTTTCCGGGAGGTGTTGGCAGCAATCATACGGTATCAGGATTTCTTGGCTTTTGTAAGTTAAGTTTTTTAATTGGTTGGTTGAATGTTTAACGTGGATTCTTGTGCTTCCAACAAAACCATTACATTCGGGTTGTAGTTGGAGTAATGAATTTTGGTTAATTATCTTCGTTTCTGCCTCCCTTCCGGAACATTTAATTGTTATTGGTAATTGATCGGTTAGTGAAATTAGCCAATGATTTGCGGTTAGCTCTAATATGTTGTAACCACGTGCGAAGATCACTGATGATTTACAGTTTTTTGGTACTTCTACTAGCTGTCGAAGTAGTTGTGTTTCACAAATGGCATTTGTGTCGATTGGATAGGGTAGTACATCAGAACAGATTTTCGTATGCGATTGTAAGTTCTTACAATGGTCCAGGTTATTGAAGGCTACATAAAGTATTGAATCGTCGTCTCTTGCGATAAATCGCTTTGAAGTTATTAATAAATGGTGAAGCCCTGTTCGATTATCTAATATTGGAATTGGAATAAGTTGAAAGATTTGATAAGTTTCGGGTTCGACAAGAGGTATTTTCAGGACGAATACTAATTTTGCATCCGTTTGATAGGCTGATAATTCAATAATATCAAGGTATTGGGAAATGGCCGATAGGTAAATAGGTAGTGGTAGATTATTTTTTGTTAAAGATTGAGATATTTCTTGAAGAGAGGCTACTAGATCTCTGGGAGCAATAATTGAAGTGTGAATTATTTTTAATCTTGCAAAAGTAATTGAATTTAAAATGTCATCAATAGTTGATTTTAAAAATACGTAACTTTCCATAAGCGTTTCGCAAATATTAATTATTTCTAATTGTGATTCGTAAAAGGAGAGGTCGTTACTAATGTCATATAGTGCTGTTTCGATTGCTTGGAGATCGTCATTAAAGGTCATTTCGTCAATTTGTAATTTTTGTATAGTTGTGTTAAAACTTTTTATGACAGAAGTTGTTACTGAAATTTGGTTTTTCATTAAATTTTCCAATTCGTATTCGTCTTTTGTAACTTTTTCGATACATTCATTGAAATATTCTCCATCTGATGCGTCTAAATTTCCTGTAAGGGCTTTCCAAATGGAACCGACTCCGTTAATTAATCCTCGTTTATATCTATGAGATAACGAAGTATCAGCAAATATTTCTCGGTATTTTGAATTTAATGAATCAGATATTTGAGTTAACAAACTTACATGAGTTTGTACTTGACTTTTAAAACTTAACATTCGCGAGTTATTTACGTTAATCATTGATTCTATAGATTCTAAAATTTTGTCATTTTTCTCTAGAGCAATTTTAATAGCATTAATATCTTTATAGATTAGTAGTGTCCATTTGTTATTGGAAATCTTCATGGTTGATTCTTGATGATAGAAGACTCCCAGGGTATTATTGATGGGTTCGATTTTAAATTGACAATATGCCGCTGTGACCAGCAGTAAAGACCTATAATGAAAATTAATTCTCATAATAAGGTTTTAAATTATCAAAGTTTATTTTAGTTTTTTGTTTTGTTTGTGGATTTAAAAGAGTCGCGGAATTTTGGAAAATTTCTAAAATTTCAAAAGGTCCGTTAAATTTATTGCCTAATTTGTTCGTTATCTGTGATTCTTTCACGTAAACTTTATCTCCGACTTTAAATTCGGCTTGTTTTTGAGGAACATTTTTATCGAATCGGGTTTTAGCACTTAATTTAGATTTTTCAATATTAGCTCGTGCTAATTTATAATAGTATGATATTTTGTTATTAAGGTCGCGAACATATTTGGTGATTAATTCTTTTTGGTTGTATAATATTTCTGGAGGTCTACTGGAAGAGTGTCCGAACAATAGTTCGTAGGGTGTAAACCCATGTGTTTTATTCTTAGTGACATTGTGACAGATGGTTGCATATGGTAGGATTGTTAAAGGGTGTTCATTAGGGTTTTCGAGCTGGTGAGCTCTTATCATTTCCATAAGAGTGGCATGAAACCTTTCTAATGAACCGTTAGACTGAGGATGGTTAACACTTGAAAAAGTTAACTTAATATCGTAAAGAGTACATAAATCTTTTATTATGGCATTGTTAAATTCCCTACCGGAATCGCAATGAATTCTTAATGGGGTTCCGTAATGTTGAAAATAAACTAGTAGTGCGTTAGCTATTGTTTTTGCGGTTTTATCTTCTAGAGGGTATGCTTGGGTAAATTTAGTGAGTTCGTCTCTGATAGTCAATGCATAATATTTGGTTGGAATTTCTAATATGTCGATATTTATTCTTTCAAAGGGTGTTCTTGGAGTTTCAGTTATTACTAGTGGATTACTCAAGTTTTTTCTACAAATTTTTGTCTTTTGGCATGTTTCACAATTTTTTATAAATTCTTCGACTTGTCGAGTCAGTCCGTCCCAGTTGTATTTTTCTTTTATTCGTCTAATTGTTTCATTAATTCCTCGGTGAAGGTTTGCTTTTCCCGAGTGGTTATGGTCAATTATAATGGGTATTTCGTCGGGGCTGGGATTTTTAATGATATTTTGGCAGATTTTTATTTTTATATCTTTTTCGGAAAAAATAAATGAAAATATTTCTAAAATTGGTAATTCTAAATTATTTTCAATTACGAATGTTTTTGTTAGGTCTAGGTCATTTTTATTTTGGTAAATTACGGCGAACAAGTGTTCGACAACCATTTCAGGATCATAGGGTAGGACTATTATATAATATCTACGGTCTTTAACTGTCTTACTACTTAATATATTAATTTTGTCGTATCGGAAGTCTGCTTCTTCCTCAAATATGTCTTCTATTATTTCGTGATGTAATTTTGTCATTTTGTTTTGCCAAAAAAAGGTTACAATATTTTTATTTAGTTTATCTAGAATTTGAGAATTTGAAAATTGAATTTTTGAATAATCAATAACTGATTTTGTTTTATATGAATTTATGAAAATTTCAAATTCTTGTATAATTTCCTCTAGAATTTCATTCGGTACTGGTTCCATAGGGGAAGTACAGATACTAGGCGAATCTACGTCTTTGCTGGTGCTTGGTTTATTTTCGTCATTATTGTTATGAAGGATTTTAGTTTGAATTTTTGAACATTCTTGAAAATGGTTTATTTTGATTCGAGAAAGGGCGTCAGCATTTTTATTTATTTTCCCGGGTTTATATATAACCTCATAGTCATATTCTTCTAATTTCAATCGCCAACGAGCCAGTCTGCTCCCTGGATCTTTGATTGAAAATAGCCAAGTTAAGGGTCTGTGATCGGTAATTAGTTTAAACTTTCTTCCAAATAGATAAGGGCGAAAATGTTTCACAGCCCAAACAATTGCGAGGAGTTCTCTTTCAATTGTAGAATATTTAGTTTCGGCTGCGCATAAAGAGCGAGACGCGTATGCGATAGGAAGGTCCTTTCCAATAGGTCCTTGTGACAATACAGCGCCAATCGAGAAGGCACTTGCATCGGTCGTTAGGAGGAACGTTTCCTCAAAATTTGGGTAAATTAAAATTGGTGATGTTATTAATGCCTGTTTTAAAGTTTCGAATGCATTTATACAGTCATCGTCAAAGTCAAATGTTGTGTCTTTCTGGAGTAATCTGTTAAGAGGTTTAGAGATTTTAGCAAAGTTATGTATGAATCTTCGATAGTAACCCGCGAGTCCTAGAAATGATTTGATTTCTTTCGTATTAGTTGGCTGTGGAAAGTTTTTTACGCATTCCACTTTAGAAGGGTTCGGTTTCACACCATCTTCGGTGATAATGTGACCGAGGTAAGCTACTTCTTTGCGAAGGAATTCACATTTGTCTGGTTGGATTTTTAAGTTTGCTTGTCGTAGTCTTTTAAAAACTTCAGTAAGTCTATTAATATGTTCGTGAATGGTCGGGGAGTATACAATAATGTCATCCATGTAAACGAGGCATCTCTCGTTTTGGATTCCTAATAAAATATGGTCCATCACGCGTTGAAACGTTGATGGAGCGTTTTTTAAGCCGAAGGGCATACGAACGAATTCGTAGTGTCCATTTTCGACTGAAAAAGCCGTTTTCTCTATGTCTTTAGGGTCTATCTCGATCTGATGGAACCCTGAAGCTAAGTCAAGTGTCGTAAAGTATTGGCACTTACCTAACTGGTCTAATAAGTCTGAAATTATTGGAAGAGGGTATTTATCGTCTATGGTCACTTCATTTAGTTTCCTGTAGTCAATAACAACCCTATATTTTTGTTTATTACTAGCGTCGGGCTTCTTTGGCACCACCCACACACTTGAACTCCAAGGTGAGGTAGAGGGGCGGATTATTCCCTGGTCGAGCATATTTGAAATTTGGTTTTTTACTTCTTCTTTATGAACTTGGGGGTATCTGTATGATTTTGTATATATGGGTTTAGTATGGTTAGTTATTATGGGGTGTTTAATTTCACTAGTAAACGTAAGGTTATCACCTTCAAGGTAGAATATGTCAGAAAATTCTAAGCATAATTTTGTAATTTGTTCATATTCTTCTTCGTTAAGGTGATCAAGTCGTAGTTCGTTTTTTATTCTGTTAGTTCTACTTGACGATGTAGTTTCGTTTGTGTAACTTAGTTCACTTAGACTGTTTATTTGATGAGTTTCTAATGGTTCTAGTATTATTTTGTCAAAATTTATCGTTTTTTGAATAGCATTTGCATTAAGAACTGACGTAAGAAATTCGCCGTTTTCATTCGTTTTTATTATCGCGTTTGGTATTCTAACATTTTCGATTACTTGACTTGTTAATATGGCTTCTGAATTAATTAGGTTACTTTGGAATTTGCAGATTTTTTCTGTACGTGGTTCTATCGAAATTTTATTTTCAATTTTTTTTGTGTTATTATGAGTTTTTAGATCAGATACTTTAAAGAGTGGAATTGTTTTAAAGTCCGTAATCAATTGTTTATTTTTGTAATCAATAATACAGTGGTAATGATCGAAAAAATCAGAGCCTAGTAATCCATCAAATTCTATATCCAAATTATGGATGTAAACTTTAAGAGGATTATTTTGCGCGAATGGGACTAACGCGGATTCATTTATTAAAATTTTCTGATCAGTTATTCCTTGAATTATTAAATTTTCAGGTGATCGTTTTTGATAATTTTCGCAGGTTTTCGGTTTAAAGATAGATAAGCCTGCACCTGTATCTATTAAAATTTTAAATTTATTTGAAGCGTCTTTTATATAAAATAAGTTTTTTGAACTTATTGTGAATGTAGGTTTTACAAAAACAGTTGTTCTGGGCAATTGATATTTGGATTGTAATTGTCCAGTTTCAAGGTTTTCATCCCGGATTCTAATTCGTGGGTTGAGTGACTCTCCTGCGTAGTCGGGATAGGAGGGGCACCGTGTAACAGGTCGTACTGAAAATCCTGTGTGTTAATGTTTTGATTTTCAATTTGAATGTCATTTTTATATTGTTCATCGATCGCGTAATTTTGTCTGTTAGCAGTATAACAGCCATCAAAAGAATTTTCATAATAATTAGTTTGCGTATCCTCAGAATAAAAATTATTTTGAAAATTTGTTTCATATGGACCACTAGCAGTATAGTAGTCTTCTTCTGCGTAAGAAGTAGATTGGTTTTGCTCTATGTTATTATACAAATATTGACTTTCATCATCATCCGGATAATATTGATTTTCGGTTTTCTCTAGATGTAAATGGTGAGTTCTTTGAGTTGAAAATGTATTTGGGTTTGGTTGAATTGCCGAAGGTCGTTGATTATTATAGTTAGGGTTAGGTCTTATTATTGAGGGGCGGTTTTGCTGAAACTGACTTTGCATGTTTGAGTTAGATTGATTCGAACGTTCAAAATTCGGATTTTGAAATCTTTGGTTTTGTGAGGGTTGATTTTGTACAGGTCTTTGGTTATTATATTGAAAAGATGGATTTTGGAAATTTCTTTGTTGATTATTTTGAGAATTAAACTGTTTTTGTCTGCATTCATTTATTACATGACCTATGCGCCCACAGTAAGAGCATTTTTTCTCTTGCTGGTTCGTTATAGGTTTTCGTTGTATAATAGGTTGGTTAATTGGTTTATTGAATTTTTGTATTTCAAAGTAATTTAATTGCAATTCTCTTTTTACTCTCGCTATTGCAGTTAACATGTCTGGTGGGTCGCTTGCGCGTATTATTTGTCCCAATTTGGGTTCAAGTCCGGTTAAAAGGGTATTGAGTGTCATTGTTTCAACGAGTCTAGATTGTGCGTCCTTTTGATCCGGATTTAATGGTTGTTTAGAAATGGATGCGTGCATTTTTGCATTATGTGTTTGTAGTCGTGACACAAACGTTAGAGGGGATTCGTTTGATATTTGTCTGATTCTTTGTAAGTCTTGTATTAATGCAGTTAGGTCCCTAGAATCTCCGAAATGCGTATCTAATAAATGTTTGATCTCTGGCCACGATTGTGGGTTTCTAGAATTTACTAGTTCAGCAGCCCTACCGCGTAGTTTATTTTTTATATGCAAAACAAGAAATATTCGCTGATCGTTAACGGCCATCCTGTAGGCAGTACTACAGGATTGTAAAAATGTCGTAAGAAAAATTGGGTTCCCGTCATATTCGGGTACTATGGAGAATATTTCACTAAGTTTGTATGGTTCTAATTCCGGCAGTACTTCGCCACCTTCGTTTTCATTTGGATTATTGTCGTTAGGCATTATAGAATTGTTTAGTCAATATTAGATATTCGAACAGTGTTTTCAAAATAACGAATAATAAAAATTAAAAATAAAACAGTTAATGAGAGAAAAGAGTCAGATTCAAACTTACAGTATTTGTAGCATTGGATCTTTCTACGTTGTCTGCCAGGGATTTCACTATGTGTTCCTTCCACAGATTCCCGTCGATGGTTCTTTTTCTCTGGTAAAGGATGTCTCCACCAGCACTAGTTAGGGTTGACCGTGTTCTAGCACTGTGCACAGAATCCTACTGACTGCGCCAATTTGTTAAATCGTACTTTCGAAAAATAACTTTTTAAAAAAACTACTTTTATTGGTTACAATATAAAGCTCATAAGCATGTGAATTACAAATAATAACTGACTAACTTGTTTACAAATTGCCCTTTTATATTAAAAGGATTCGCTGATTCAGCCCCCACAGAAACGACTTATTATTTCTTATCATATGTAGGCGTTTCTGCGAATGCTATTACATATCAGCAGTTTTTAGAAGAAGTTGATAACGTATTTGCGTTTAATTATTAAATGACCTTGAAAACGTATATAACATGTATAAAAAAAACTGAGGGTGGTATTTGAAAAAAAGATTCAAATGTCGTTCCTAAAGGATGTAATGGTGGATTTTAGTAGTACACCTTTAAAGGTTGCAAGGCATAAATTACTCAGACTTTTTCAGAATTTTATGTCATAAAACAACGTAAATATCTGCTAGGCTAGGCAAAAAAATCTTAGGCGCCTGGTATATTTCGTTACATATTTCTTTACTAATTTTCCCGTTATTATCTAGTTGATCGATGACGATAGAATTCTGCAGTCGCCTCTACACGTACCACCGATAATTATAGCGATTAACATCATAACGTTCTTATGATGCAAATCACTATGATCGATTACATTTATATTAATGAATTAGTACCTAGTGTTGCACGGAGTGACACAAAAATGACAACTAATGATAATAAAATTAATCCCTGGCGTTGAATGTAGTCATTTTTATATGAGTATTTTTTTAAAAATGTCAAATAATAAACGTTTTTGAAATATTTTGTTATCTACCATCTGTAATAACGGGTAAATATTAGGTTATTTTTATAAATTAAATACCGGGTGATTCAAACTATACCCAATATATGTACCCAAATAAATGTAACGGCAGCGTTATTGCCACCACTCTCATAGGAGAGAAAATACGGCCTTGAACGTTAGCCAAGGCTCTGAAAAGATCTACGTGTTCCCTTGCAAAACTCTCTGGGCTGGAACGGCCACTCTTCAACTTTACAGATATGATTATGGGACGAGGGAGGTTTTATTTACACAGAGGTTAAATATGTAAATCTTTAAATAGTGTAAATTTTTACCAGGACCTTATGCCTGTATCACTTCCTTTACATCCCACGCTCAGATGGAAAAATTAAAATAGGCTACTGTTATTTTTAAGCGTGGTTTATTATAAAGAATAAAATGTAAAAAAAGTTAACAACAACAAAAATTAAGAAATTGAAGTGTGAATTAGTAAAATAGATACAGATTGAAAGTATGGCAATTACTAATAACCCAAACCGTTGACATTGAACACTTGAACACCCTATATCTCGAAAACTGGTTATTAAACTATGTTCATATTTGGAAAATTAATTTGAGAGCTCACATTTACCACCTAGAAAAAAAAATACGGAATTTCACCAACGAACCGTTGAAATACAGGGTGTTTTTGAAATATTGCAATTTTGCACAATTTTTTCCATGTTACACCTTTTAAAACACGCTGCGGATATGTTAAGTATTTATTTTATCTAGGGAGTGTACAAATACAAGTGACATATATAACAAAATATACAGATTGTCTCACTAAATAATGGTCATGTACATTTCATTACTCTTGACTCACCCTGTACACAAGGTATATGTTGGGACAGATTATTGTTAATGGTAGTTGTTTTAATGTAGTATACAAAAATATTACTACTTCCTGTTAGAAACGTAAAATTGAAAATAACACCCAGTTTACTCTTGACTAGCCCTGTAGGTTCTTGCAATTTTGATAATATTCGTGGTCCATTGCATAACTGAAGTATAAGTGAATATTTAGGTGGAGCAATAAAAATATATGTGTAATTTTAAAATTCAATACTCTGTAGAAAAAAAAACTGTTCATTATTGAAGCTTGTGCCCATGGACACTTTTGATCAGAATGGTCGAAAATGCAACATATCAAAAATTTTGCGAATTTCACCAAGAACCACTTTGCATAAGAAAAGTGCGGGCTCCTTGAACTTTACTACAACACAAAATATTGTTTGTCGTGAAAATTAAAAAGGTAAAAAAATTGTACATGTGTATTTTTTACTTCCTATAGCGTCGAATCTATGGAAAATTCGAAAAAAGTTAAATACTAAAGTTGTAGGGAATTTTATGCTCTACAATTTTGCACCCGAAAAGTGAATAGGTTGTCCTCAAATTTAAAAAACGCAAAAAAATTCTACATGTGTATTTTTTCGCCCTCTAACGGCGAAAATATGAGGGACTCGAAAAAAATTTTGAACACAAATGTAAAAGGAAATTTGATGCTCTACAACTTTGTACTAAAACATTATGCATTAAAGTGCATTGTTTGTCCTCAAAATCTGGAAAAACTACGGAAAACCTACATGCGGTCTTTTCGCGCCCTAATGGAAATTCTGAAAAAAGTTTCAGACAGAAATTGTAGGGAATTTAATGCTGTATAAATGTGTAATAAAGCGATTTGTACAAAAGTGCATTGTTTGTTCTCAAAATTTAAAAAATGAAAAATCCCGCTTCTATTTTTTACTCCCTCTAGCGACGAAACTATGTAAAATTCGAAAAAAGTTAAATACAAAAGTTGTAGGGAATTTTATGATGTACAACTTTGCACCATAATATTTTGTACAAAAAAATGCATTGATTGTCCTCAAAATTTACAAAAGTTAAAAATGCTACATGTGTATTTTTTCGCCCTCTAACGGCTAAAATATAAGGAAGTAGAAAAAAATTTTAATACAAAAGTTAAAGGAAATTTGATGCTCTGCAACTTTACACTAAAACATTTTGTCCTCAAAATCTGGAAAAACTATGGAAAACCTACAAGCACATTTTCTCGCGCCCTCTAGTGGCGCAACTAATTGAAATTCTGGAAAAAGTTTTATACAAAAAATGTAGTAAATTTAATGCTCTATAACTTTGCAATAAAACAATTTGTACTGTATTGATTGGCCTTTTAAAATCTTACATGTGTAATCAATCAATGTCGTACTTGAGGACCTTCTACTGCACCATTTTAAACCAAAAACTAATGGTCGCATTCGTCATATACATCAACTCTTCATACCAAATTTCAGCTTGATTGGTCAAACGGTTCTGCAATTATCGTGGAAGATTACACACAGACAGACACACGAACAAACCTTACTCTGAAAATGGTCTCAATCTTCTCGAGGGACTTCAAAGTATATATTTCCATCGATATCTCGAATTTTTTTTTTCTTTTCACTATATTTTGAGTTCAGAAAGAATGGAAACAAACTTAACAACTATTTTATTTTTTTACGTATATAATTTTGAGTTATATGGTATAATTATTAAAATCCAAATGCAGCACTTCAAGTGAGTTTTTAATAAAATTTCTAGATGCCATTGGTGAAGTTAATATTTATTAAATTGTCAAATTTCACTGCTACTTTTGCACATTTTTACCGATTCTATTGCAAAAAGGACAAATGCACAAATTACAACTTACTAGGTAAAAATTGTAAATCAATATGTGCAGTGATTATAAAATTTTCAAATTTTCGAATAGTAAAAAAATGTATTTTTCTCTTTATTTATTTTTTAGAATGAACCTTCAGCAGTGTCAAGTAAAAATTTTATACTAAAGTAGGTAAATATTTGTCTGTAATATTTTTCCTAGTCTTTAAAATTCAAAATACTCTAGAAATATAAAAAAAGTGACAAATATTTTTTGACAAAATATAACAGAAATATTTTTTAAATTAAAATTAAACCCTCAATTATTGTAAAATTTATTCACAATAACTTACCATTTTAACACACGGTACTACACGTAGGTAACTCACAACAAAGTCTTAAAACTTTCTCTAAACTTCCAGGTCAAAGTCCTATTTAGCATAAACCAAGGGTCATTGTCCTGTTAGACCATTTTAATCAATGTTTTTTTTACATTTTCCACTTAATTATCATCTTAAAAAAACCGAAGGCGTAAGATGAGATGTCAAATAAAAAAATACTATCGAAAACGAATTTTAACGTCTGATCGTTCTTTGAAGTTACGGAGTTGTGGGGTAAATTCCGGTGACGATAGGTGAAAATTTTATTCGCCAGTAAAACTTGTTGCGTTTTTGTATTGACTTGCGATGCTTTCGCTGCCAGTGGTGTACAAAAATAATTTATAACTTATATTTAAGAAGTTGAAAAAAAAATCAAACTGTTAAAAAACTGAATCTGTAACCTAACAAAATTCCATCGAAAAAAATGTCACCTTTATAAAACTGTTTTATTGGACTAACGGCCATTGAACCCATATTTCAAAGAAATCCAACTTGGTCTATATTGAACAACATGTCTCGTACATACTTTAAAATCACTTACGTAAGTGAAGTTATCAGAGACTCTAACTCAAGAAGCACCATTTTTATTAATTAATGAATATTATAAAAACAATGCAAATGAACATAAGCAACTGGGTTCTTTAAGCTATTCATTCATTAATATTAAACCAATAAATTCGTTCCTACTGGATAAGTCCGAACCAATAAGAAAAAACCACTTTTTTATCTATTATGTGCCTAAACAGAAACTTATTTATTTATTCTAATTTAATATTTTCCTACTTACTTTAAAAAGTGTACTCAAGGGCAAAAGAATCTTTCCGGCATCTTATTCCCGTTGAAAATAATCAACTAATTTCAGTCTAAACTGTTATTCTTTCTCACAATATCGCGCCATTTTTTTAAATGCTTAAATGTCAAATTGTAAAATCAAAACTGACATAAAATTTGATCTGATTATTGCAGTTATCTAAGACATACAATTTAGATGCAAATTGTCGGTCTCATTTGATATACATATGCTACTAAGACAAGCGACAGTGATGTAATAAATATTATTATCATTATTTTTTCTTAAATACTCGGATAATTAGTACATCTTTAACGATATTTTTTTAACATATAGATTAAATAATCATTCAGATTCTTATTATTATCTATCTTATCTACAAGAAAACTGAGTATTATTTTATCCCAAGTATATTTGTTAACAATCTGGTAAAGTTGATTACATTGTAGTCATACTAATAAACCGCCGTGGCGAATTCCAATATCTAAATACTAAAATTATTAAATTCAGAAATAACTCAAAAAATTACTGATTGTCATTTTGTTTTCAGATTTTGTCTTAACGTATTTTTGGATTGTGGATCTATATTAATGGTGAAATTTAATGCATTTTTAATAAATTTTTGACATTTTCTGGCGTAATTTCCAGTATGAAGGCCATTTTTCAAAATTTTTTTATGGAATAAAATTTTCTTCATTTATGGAAACCTTTAAAATGAGCTATCAAATATTTCGATGATTAGATTTAGAAGTTTTTTCAACAATCATCTGATCATACCACCGACAATTTCTAAGCCAATCGATGGTTCTAAACATTTTTAGAACATTGAATGTGTGTCTTGCCAGGCCGCGAATGTTCGACCTAAACATGTTAAAAGATGGGATTTTTAGTTCATTTGGGATGAACAATTTAAATAACTGGTTAATCATGTTACTTTATCTTATGGGCTACAGTAAATTTTTCCATAGAAAAAATAATTTAGTGAAAGAATAAAACTATACACAATAACTTCCTTATAGTACGCCAATGTATAAATAAGCACTTTTCTACCCTATAACATTACAGTAATCACTAAATATCACCCTCTATTTCCACCCTAAAACTGCTTTTAAATAAAGGATATAATAGCTTACAACTAATCTTTATTCTAGGATGATTTTCACTGCGGAAAATCTATTTTCTTTCTATTGGCACGCGTGTCGGTATAGTTGTCCAATAGCGCAAGGCGGCGTTGGCCTCTTTTAGTCAACCACCCAACCCCCCTGAGCCGGCCCCGGCCGCCCCATTGGTGTTTCCGGAATAGGTAGCTGCAATGTGTTTCAGATCGTTATCACGCATGCGGTGGAGATTTTCTTATAATTAGGGGGAAACTTTTTGATTTAACGAAGATTTTTTTATGAAGTGTCGATTAAAAATTATATCATCAGTGACATCTTAAAAAATGTGTTTCTGCGAAATACAATTTGAGGGAGGGCTCTTTTGATTCGGGATGGTCTTTTCAAAATTATGCTAAAAAATTGAACCTGCAAATGATAAACAAATAAATATTTAAAAAATGAGGAGTCCAGTTTTTTGCAAATCACTCAAAACTGATAAGCAATGCAGTTAATTAAAAAAAAAATTGTGAAAAGGGAAGAAATATAAAATCAAAAAGTCCCAACTCCCGGAACTCTATCTTAATTATTAAGTAGCGAAGCGAAAGTACTTATTGTCTCTCCATCCGCCTGTCTGTCTGTCCCAGCGATAACTTGAATTTTGGAGCTCTGTTTTCAGCAATCGATAACTGGTGACCTTTATAGGGTTTGGAATTTTAGAGATTTTTGGAATTTTTGGAAGATTTGGAAATTTTGGACGATTTGGAAATTATAGAGTTAAAAAAATTTCGAAATATTTAAATTTTTGAAATTTTTTGGATTTTTTGGAATTTTTGGAATTTTCGGAATTTTTAGAATATAGTTTTTGGAACTTTGGACATTTTTAAAACGTCTGAAATTTTGGAATTTTTGGAAATTTAGGAATTTCTGAAATATTTGGAGTTTTTAGTGTTTGGAATTTTCGGAATTTTAGAGATTTTCGGAATTTTTGGGAGGTTTTGAAACTTTGGAGAATTTGAAAATTTTGGAGGTAATAAAATTTTTGGAATTTTTTGGAAGTTTCGGAATTTTTGAAACTTTAGACATTTAGAAAACGTTTCAAATTAGAGAATTTTTTAAAATTTAGGAATTTTTGAAATATTGGAAATTTTTATTGTTTGTAATTTTAGGAATTTTGGATGATTTGGAAATTATTGATATTTTGAACTACTATTTTCAGTGACCTAAGTCAACTACAACTGCCTGTATGTATTCCTATATTTCCCTCATGTTAGTTTTAAATTAACTCTAGCGTTATGCTCTTTAATGTTATTTTATAATGTACAATAAATACATATGGCCTGAAGATGGCTCATTAGCCGAAACTAGTCACCGCTTACTTGTCTCTAAATACATATTTTGGTTAATTGATTGATTGATTTGAACGATGTTCTTGGCTAAGGTTTAGGCCTCAACACAGCAGCCTTAAGACTTATTGTGTTATGCCATTTACATCGTTGTTTATGAGTCTTAGCAGCGTCGCACCAGATTTTCTGTGGGGAATGCCTTCTGTGAATTTTCTGCCCCCATGACGTTGTACCCTCAGCGTATAAGTGCGTGACACTTAAGTATAATGTGACAGACTGTTTTCTCCTCTTCATTACATAATCTACAAAATAGTTCGTCTTGGTAGATGCCCATTTTGTGTAGGTGTTCCCTAAGGTGGCACGTCCAGTTATTAGTTCGTGACATGGCTTAGTTGATATCTGCTTAGCTGCAGAAAATCGTTAGTCAGTACTTTTGATGTTTTTTTGACCATGAGTTTACTGTTTTTTTGAGTTGGCACGAGATTCCAGCTTTACTGATGTTCTTTAACAGTTTTTCTAGCCAGCCAGAGTCGTACTGGACAGTTTCGGAATGCCAAACACCGACCCGCGGCCCGTTAATTTGGTCGTTGAGGCTTTTCTTACCAGAGCGTCTACTTCCTCGTTGCCTATTATCCCTTTGTGTCCAGAAACCTATTTAAGTGTTACCTTGCTTTGGTTTGCCAGAACAAGTAGAGTTTGTAGACAGTTCTAGACCAGCTTTTATCTGATTTTTTTTGTATGCTAGGGCTTGTAGCTACCTGATTGTCGGAGTAAATGAGGATTGTTTTCCATCTATAACCCCTTTCAATGTTCTTCCTCAGACATAACTCTATGGCATGTACATCTGCTGGGAATACTGATGCATAATTCCCCAGTGACACATGCTTTTGCGTCTTGATTTATCACCATTTATTCCAGCATCTGTTCCACTGTAGGTTTTGGATCTATCAGTATACCATACCAGTGTTCCCTCTCAACGGATGTGTCTTTACCTTCCGATGGTAAATGAATTTTGAATGGTTTCGTGAAGTTATTTTTTGATATCATTTCATCACTTCTCATTTCTATGTCCTTGTTCGCTTGGACACCAGTTACCGTTGTACTAGAATCTGAATGCCCCCACTGGGCGCCACGGCCAACGGGGCGCCGCAACCTGAAGATAAAAAATTGTTCTAAATTTTGAATCTTATAAAATTTTTGTACTTGTTTGATTCCGAATAACCTAATTTCAAGTAGTAAGAATTAGAGGGTAAAACATCGTGAAATTTGAGTTTTTACCATTAATATTAACGCGTACTACTGTATATCTAATCTGTATTTCTAAAATAAATTAGTGACACAATTTTTATAATGAAATACCGTTAGATGATGCTGATGATGCCTTCAGTCTCAGGGGTGCTATTTTTAACACATGCGAATGCTATTTTTTTAGGTTGAAATCCGTCACATAGTCAAATCTATGCGAAACAAATGTTCGGCATTCGAAATTATGAGAAAAAGTTCAAAAGAGTAAAAAATAACGGTTGAAAAATACTTAATGTATTACAGGCTGTACAATAACATTATAAAAAAAATCGGTTGTGTCGCCCCAAAACTTTCCCGACGAGTATCCTCGAATACTTTATCAGATATTTAATGTTAAAGTTTGAATTTTTGACATTTTTCAATTTTGACAGGTGACAGTTGGAGAAATAATTTTGACTGTTCTGAATAGAGTTTTTCAAGGGCTTTCAAACGACATATTGCATGTCCAATTCCGTGACATATTGCATCTGTCATATTTTGATAGTGATATTTCCGTTTGACAGATCTCGTACAAAAACTAATTGATTCTTCCGACAGATAGCCCAAACCCATATACCAAATTTCAGCTCAATCGGATTAATACTTCTTCAGATATTTAATGCTGAAGTTTCAAATTTTGACATTTTTTTATTTTTGACAGGTGACAGTTGGAGAAATAATTTTAACTGTTCTGAATAATTTTTCTAGGGCTTTCAAATGACAGATAGTATGTCCAATTCCGTGACATATTGCATCTGTCATTTTTTGATAGTGATACTTCCGTTTGACAGATGTCGTACAAA
The DNA here is from genome assembly GCA_963243735.1 of Neocrepidodera transversa. Classification (NCBI taxonomy): domain Eukaryota; kingdom Metazoa; phylum Arthropoda; class Insecta; order Coleoptera; family Chrysomelidae; genus Neocrepidodera; species Neocrepidodera transversa. The sequence continues at coordinate 14,968,146 of OY725340.1, read as the reverse complement.
AACTAATGGGTTCTTCCGACGGGTAACCCAAACTCCTATACCAAATTTCAGCTCAATCGGATTAAACGTGTGGCCTCTATCGTTGAAGAATACACACACACACACACACACACATACACACACACAGACCGACAGACAGACTTCCATCTGGAAATGGTCTTAATCGTCTCAGGGGACCCGAAAATGGATATTTCTGTTTTTATCTCGAATTTTTTTTTTAGCTAGTTCACAATACTTTTCCCTTCTGGGAGGTGGGTCACGAAACTAAAACGTACTGAAGGGGGGGCGCCTGGCGAAATTTCGCCCCGAGCGCTTACAACTCACGCGACGGCCCTGGATATGAATATCCAGTGGCGGGAGGTTTAGTATTGTTTCCATAGCCGCGGTTGTCATAGTGATCCTAATTTAAATAATTAAAAAGTTAAAAAAGTTAAAATTTTATGGATGACCATTCCACAAACCTTGTTACATAAGGACACCAGTTCCTCGTTTTTCAACTCCTTTGTGGAATGGTCACGTTTTAAGTTTTTAATCATTTAAATTATCTTTCATCTACTCCTACATCCCCCCATGTCAATTTTAAATTTACCCTAGCGTTATGCTCTTTAATGTTATTAAATAATTTTTCAATAACTACATATGGCCTAAAGATAGGTTATTAGCCAGAAACTTGTGTAAGGTTAGCTTACTAAAATGCTTGATTCATTAATTAAAACTTTATTTAAACAATCTTCACCAACATGATGTGTCTACCGATACTGGTTATATCTGAATGTCCATATTTCCCACTTACCTTTCAATGGTGTCCCAGATTCCTAAACAATCAACATCTATTGATTTGTGACGCTGTTAAAGTGATCTGGTCCAAAGCACTTGACTCGTCATCATAATTTCTTACAGTCACTGCTTAACTTATGCTTTTAAATATATATTATGCTACATGATATTGAGTTTCATTTCATTTAATTGAACACTTGACGACACTTGAGATATGGATAATTTTTTGGATTAAAAAAAATAAAAGACAAAACTCAAACTAAATATTCTTGACACCATTTTTCATAAGGTCAGAACAAATATTTCTATTAGTTTTATTATGTTTTTTCAGACAGACATCCTTGAATTAATATATCATTTAATAAAAAATAAATAAAATTTCTCCATTTATCAGATATACCTATCGTATCAGATCGAAAATATTCACGAAAGCTACAAAAAAAATGTAAATGTTTACAAGCTATTTAGTACTGAGTTCATATGTAAAAAAAAAGATTTGGTGAAAATATAGACAAGGTCAGATTTAATATACTAAAGCTTTAGTTTTATACAAGGTCAGGCAAAACTCCGTTCCCGTTCCTATAGGTAAATAATATTGAAGGTTGATTCAAAATAAAGCGGCGTTTACACTGGTCAAGTGAGTTGATCAAGTCAGATGAATTCAAGTGACTTAAAAGCGAATTGAATATTTAAACCCTTACATTAATTTCGCTTGACCGCTTGAATTGAACAGCATCTCAGAAAACATGTTCAACTTTTTGCATTCAAGTGAATAAAAAACTGGTGTTAAAAATAGCGTCTAGATGGTCAGAAGAGAAATCTTTCAAGTGTATTACGATTTATGATAAATATAAATATCTGTGGAATAGTAAAACGAAGGAATATAAAAATAGAGATGCTAGATCGGCTAAAATTAGGAAAGTTATAGAAAAATTGGGTATAAAAATGACAGAAATGACGCTTTACTGATCTTGGGTGTGACTTTTTCCAGTAAATATTCGAATTGCTTCTCATTTTTCCATAGAAAATGTTTGTAATCCTGAAATCTTGAAATTTAAGTTCACGTAGATGCTTTTTTGATGCACCTTACATCTTTCCTCGAGTAATTCACTGTCTAACCCATATTCCCTTCTTCCGTTGTTTTTTTTTCATGATTTCTGCTACTTTGGCTAGACTTAAGCTTTCTTTACGCGTGCGTTTAACGCATGTTTCGCCATTTAAAACCAATTGGTATATATTCGTTTAGAATAAAAATGATACGATAGTCACGACTGTAGTGTGCGTTTTCACTTCTCTACATTTTCCTTAGATTAGGTTGTATAATGACAGTTGGTCGGTTTTTATTTTATAACCTCTTTTATGAATTTCTGGCACGGAACTAGCTGAAGAAAGAAATCGTTCCGGAGTTTCAAGTTTCCGGATTTTTCGGCCAACTACGAAAAAATGAAAACAAGGAAGAAAGAAAAACATCTGATTATTATTATTGATTTCTTGGGCTAGCAATCAAATATTTTGTACACCTCAAAAAATATAATTATACAACTTATTTAAATATCAACATTTTTGTTAAATATGGAACAACTTATTTAAATATCAACATTTTTATTAAATATGGAACAATAACGTATTCCTCTAAACCTTCAAGTGGATATTCGGCCTTGGTCTGGATTTTTCGCCGAATTCTACAACGACATCTATCGTAGATAATGGAACCTATCCGCCACCATAATGTCTTATCTACCAGCACTAAGTTGTACTTGCTTAGTCGCTTTTACAGAGGATTTTATTCTATTAAGTTTCCATGTCTGGTTGGTACCCATCAACGTACGATAGACGTCGTGACTATCTATCATTTTTATAGAAGAAATACTTGAGGTAGAGTAGGTTTTTGAAACTATGCATTTCAACAAAGTACCACTGATGATTCCTATAAGGGCGAAACATGTGTGGTAATGGTCGGAGTGTATAGTTTCAAAAACTTACTCTCTCTGTTTTTGATTTAATTGCATGGTGGTCGCTCTTCCCTTTAAGGCATTGTGACGGTGGATGGGTTTCATCATCTACTGGCACAAGTTGTACTTGGGTAGTCACTTTTACAGAGGATTTTATCCTATTAAGTGGCTATGTCCAGTTTTAACCCATCAATTACGATAGATGTCGAGATTATCTATCATTTTTATTAAACTTTATAATTTAAGAATCCCAAGTATCGATAATAAGAAAATCCTAGCACCGAGAACTGACACTTTCTAATCAAATTAATCGCAATAATGAGTTATATATTAGGTACTCGGTTCTCGGTCGACTTCTCGATTCTTATCAGTATTCCAGAATTGAGTTCTAGATTCTTTAAAGTATTCGATTCTTCCCATCACTACTTTAGAGATGTTCTATACATGTCAATACTTTGATTGTCGATACTCGATATTTTTTATCGATACTTCTAGCTGTATCGATACCCTGTAACGTTTTTCGGGAGTTCGGCCCATCGAGCGAACATGATCTGACGTAATTTTTTTTTAATTTGCAGTGCAAAAAAGTTTATGGATCGTTGTCTGGCGGATACCGTAATGGGGACGGTCCGATGCTGCTTCCTTGGACAAAACTAACTAGGTTAAGTGAAAACCGGAACTCGATCGGAGCTTTCGTTCAAAAGTTACAGTGTTTACACTCAGACAGACAGGGGCAGGATTTTTTTTGCATTCACATTTCAGCCCCTTTTTCTGCAGCTCCAACATTCCTCCTTAGTTTGCTTGAGCACTTTATAAAAATAGAACTTACGTTGTCCATCTCTTGACCACTTTATCAAAGTAACTGAACTTTACTCAACTACAGAGGTGAATACTAAAAAAATATCTACATTTTCGAACTACATATTATATACATCGAGAATTCTAAAACTTATTCAAAGACAATTATTAAACGAAAAGGTACAAACTCGTAATTTTTAACAAATATCGCAACGATCGATTTGTAATAAATATTTTTTAAGAGACGCCTATGCATACTTAAAATTTTATTTTTATTTAGACTGCTATTTGTATGTTTTATGCACATGGCCAGCGACCCAAAACTTTAGACTGCAATTCGGCATTTGTAAAAATTTGAACTGCAGTTTACCGGAACCGGAATTGTTATGTGCCAATTTTTCCCAAGTCATATAACACCATAACTGGTTTCAAATTTTGTATCAAAATTTTCGAATGGAACGGTCCAAATTTTAAGAAAAAAGGAAAACCTAACATTTTCGATAATTCTATATTTTGTATCGTTAATGAGTATCGATACTTTTTAGGGTATCGACCATGTAAATATTTTTCATTAGCTACCATTGTAATGGATGTTAATAAAAATATGGGACGTTGCTAGGCAAGGGAATCTTCGTGGTCTAAAACAGATTTAAAAATAGAAATGATTTATTAAAATTAGGGTAAATACCATGTTTGAAGTATGAATTTGATTGTTTCTGGGGAAAATAATGAACTTTTACGACTTACATATTTAGTTTTTGTAAGATATTTAGTATTTAATTATTGTTCATTTTAACAAGAACACTTATATTTTGTTTCTTAGTAATCGTGTCATATAGCATTCATGACCGCTAATCACACCATTTTATAACAAGAGGCCATAAAAAAATAAGCTAAAACTTATATACACTCATTTACTTTATATTTTGCACTCTGTATTTCATTTTTTGCACTCTGTATATCAAAATACTTATAATGCTTTAAGGCATGCGATCATTTTAGGGTCGTGCTGAAATTTATTTTTCTATCCGTGAATAAAAACAATAACGTATAATTATATATTTTGTACTTAATAGCACTAGCATTTATTTCTCAGCAGCTTGCGAAATGTTCTAATACCATTTATTAAAATCATATATGGGGCAAGTGTAGTGTTGTGAACAAAAATTTATAGTTAAGAATACATATTATGACCTACTTGAAGTTTTACCTCATTACTTACCGAACACAACATAGTTGTATATAAAGGAAAATTTAACACACATACCTCAAACCCAATTATATTGCAACTTTCCATTGTATCAATTTGTTATAAAAATGGATTAATTGAGGTGGGGTATGACGACAATCAATCAAAAAATTGATGTAACAAACTCCAAAAATAACTTGTTAGTTAAATTCTCAAGTCAAATAATGCTAATTCTACTAAATCTTAACTCGTCGCTATCATCTCAGGAAATGCAATTCGTTAGAATTCCAGATTTTCAATACCCGGATTTTACTGGTTATCAAGGATTTAAGGTACACTAAATCATTTTCTCTTCTTAAAAATACTTCAGTTCAAATAACTTGACTTGCTTAAACTATGTCCTCTAGATCACCTCCTAGTATCTTCCAGTCACGGTTTCCAGTAGCTAATGTAACTTGTAAGTTACTTTCTTTAATTCTATATTTAATGTATTTTGTTTCGTCTTAGACTTTATTCATTTTCTCAAGCCACTTGATCTGTCTGGGTTTATATTGGCAAAACTCATTATTTTTAATTATATTTTATTTTATGTCGTCTTCATTTCCAATTTTCTCATGATTCTTTAGATGTCTGTCTTTAAAGAAAATCAAATAGTACACGGTACCACAGTACATTATGACGAGAAATGTTTAGTCAAACTCGGGATATAAACGTGGTTGAAAGCAGGAGAAAACACCAGTCAAAAATCACCAACACATCTCCGAAGTTCCTGTATCCAGCGCCGAGACGCCGAAGCCTATAATTTTGACAGACAGTTAGGTTTGACTTCTTCAAAACCCAGAAAATTGACTTCTGGTAGTGTATATGGGACAATGGGAAAAATGGCAGAAACACTTACAAGCTAATAAAAACTATTAGAACAACTAACATAAAGGACATAAATTGGAAAACGATCCAATTGCTAACTGGGCACGGTAACTTTAAGTCCTATTACGATCGGTTCAGACTTCGACAAATTAATACACTATGCGAATGCCTAAATGTAGATGAGGACCAAAATCATGTAATAGTAGACTGCCAAAATGCTAAAAGAATAAGTGCAGGAGAAATCTTTAATAATGAATTAAATCATGAACAGAGATGTAATCTAGATTTATCAGACGACATAATAGCTAACATAACAAATAATAAGGCTGAAAAGAGAAAAAAAAACAATCCTTTCAGCCTGTTTCAAGAACCTCGATCCCCTAGTCCATAGATAAAAACACGACATCCTACCACATCATCACAAACCACATTAAACCACATCAATCTAAGACAAACCATACCAATCCAAGGCAAACCTGTCCATAGAACATCAACCACCTATGCTTCCCCTCGCAACCATATTAAAACGGCACCTATGGTCCCCCGCTAATTTTTGGAGTGCGGAGTTGGTTAGAGGTTCGTTCCATTGACAAGGATTTTGTTAGATAGCGGATAACATCATCTGCCTCATGCCGAAAGGTGGGAAGGCGGATCCACATCGGCTTGCAGATCCAATCTTGAGTCCCTGAGCCAAAGGTTAAATTGAAACAGCTTATAAAATTTCCATCTTTCCTGTGTTTACGGGGGGGTGACGTTTATCAGATAATTGTACCATCCTATATAAGAACTTTTAGCATATATATTTCTAAAATATATTCTAAATGTTACTCAAAGCATTATATATTTCTACATTATGGTTCAACGAGTATTCAGCCTTAAATATGGGTTACTTCGCTGGTACTGGTCTGGCAGTAACTCAATAGGGTTGTCCATACAAACTACATAATAATAATATAAAGGTATTTCTAAGTTATTAAGAATTTTTTTTAGATATTCATTGGTAAATGTCCCAGTAGTGGGTATTCGTTGAATGGAGCTTTTATAAGCTCCAAAAAGGCTGGCTACAATTTACTTCTAATTTATTTATTGTCAACTTAATTGGTTAATTATTTATAATTAATATATCAGGGTAATTAGGTATTTCCGGTTGTCCGGTTTCCCCTATATCTTTTATGCCAAATGATGCCATCATTCTTTAGTAAGACGCCCCGAGCGCAACAGTAGTATTTCTTAATGAATAAATATTTGACATTTTTGTGTTTTGATTTATGTTCACTACGATTATTAAACAAAACGTGGATTCCATATTAAACAAAAGACGATCACAACTATTGGGGTAAAAAGGCCACAAGTAAAAAAAAGAATAAAATTCATTTATAAAGTGTAAATAATTTCTTGGAAATAGTAAAACTTTACACAGCATGAGGGTGGAAGGTCACACTATGTCATCTATCATAACTCGACTCACAAAAGACTGCACTAAAAACAATAATCTTCAAGAAAATCATAGAATATAAAAATAATGAATAACACTTCTGCTAGAAATTAACTCTATTGTCAGGATACTTTGTAATGTGGCGAAAAAACCTCTTTAATCTCCTCCAATCGAGATAAACAACGACACAATATGCAGAGATGATGAGAAATGATTTTTAGCAAGTACCTCTACGAAGTATTCAAAAATTACTCTTATAACGACCAAGAACAAGAAACATACAACGACAAATATGAATGCGTCGTAGTCCCTCCATCATTTGACTACACCGAAAGAGTATTCTGTGGTCACATTAATCACTTTCTTGCGTATGCATTTTTCTATGGCATCTATAATAACACGACTCATAAAAGACTTTTCTAGAAAAAATAATCTTCAAGAAAATCATGGAATATAAAAATAATAAATAACACTTCGGCTTGCTAGAAATCAACTGTATTGTTAAGACACTTTGTAATGTGACAGAAAAAACCTCCTATATCATCTCCAATCGAAATAAACAATGACACAATATGCAGAAAGGATCTTTGGCGAGTACCTCTACGAAGTATTCAATAATTACTCTTATAACGACAAGAACAAGACAACATACAACGACTAATATGAATTCATCTTAGTCCCTCCATACCATCTGACTACACCGAAAGAGATTAAAAACACCTCGTTACAATTTTTTTTTCAAATGTTTCTTATTCACACCTGCCATATTGTTAACGCCTATAAATTTTTAGGTCATTAGATCATATTTTTGCCCCAGCCCACCTGAAAAATAGTTATAATATTTTGCTTTATCTTGATTAGTTATAACCAATACAGTAATAAGTAAAAATATGAAAAAGAACCATCTCAAATTTCATACACACAAAACCGCCCGTTAATTAAAAAGGAAGATATAGAAGTGTCTAATTTTTTGGAAGATTTGAGTCCGAAAAAATATGTCAACTGCCCACCAATGGAGATATACTTCGCTACTTTATTTTTTGGATGATTTTCTAAAATTTATTATCCTGAAAGCAGAACAGTTTTGGGAGCACTCTGGCAATCTAATAAATTAATTATGCAATACAAAAATCTTCTGAAACATAAAGCAAGAAAGACCTTCTCAGGTGATAGTAAATAACAGATGTAGGACTAGAATCATGATTCTTGAGTTGGCTGATCTACGCAAAAGTAATAAGGAAATTATGTCAGAATAATAAAGACACTGTTTCAGATATCTTGGATGATTCTGATTCAATTGAAGATGAAGAGTTTGTATGTTCTTCAACCAGCAATGGACCAACAGGTACAGGTGCAACACTCTTTAAAAAAAGTTTAGCAATTGCTGTACACAACCCAGACACTTACAAGTAAAAGCATATCAACCATGAAAGATAGGCTTAATCTAACAGCTGGTTAATGAACTGCATTCGTGGAAGCAATTTTTACAAAAGGTTGAGTTGCGTGGAAAAAGCAACTCTTTAAATTATGTGATATGCATAGTATCACCCTGTAATTAATTATTTAATAGGTTAAATTTTAGTTATTATTAAATATTAGGTGTTGAAATTATTGTTAGCAATTTCAGCAAAATTAGTTATATTTATATTTATAATGCATAAATAAAATAAATGGGATTTAAAATCAGAACCTCACAAACTGCAGGTAACGAAGTCAAAGCAAGCAATTAAGGCTCCATTCACAGCTCCGAAGCTCATAACACTACATTGGGATGGTAAACTGTGCCTGAATTTTAAAATAAGTCTTCGGGTTTGAGGATGCAAGTCTTTATTTAAAAATTTAGACGGAAAAGGTCTCCACAACGCCATCTTGATTAAATAATAACAACAAAAAAACAATTTAGAAAAACACGACACTAATGCAAGTCACTGCCTAAAATTCGCAAAATCTCAGAATAAACTAATTTTATAAATACTAACCCAAGCCCCCAAGATTCAGCACTGACAATTCACTCAAAAATGCAAACGCAGGCGTTTTCAATGGACTCGGCATTTTTTTTATCTTGATATTTTGCTTGTGTATCCAATACAGCATACAGCGGGCCGACTTTGAATAAGTGATAAGAAATTCATACAAGGTCTAATCATCAATTTTATATGGTAGGTTTTAGTAAATTTATCAGACTCGATACTTTTTTTAGCTATTCGGATTGACTACTATCGCACTCCATAAATTAACTGAATTTCTTACTTGTCGCAATTCGTAAATGTGGTTTTGATGTGTTACGTAAAAGAATTAGAACTGCTTTAGACGAGATCGATCCAGATCGCGTTACTCTCGCAGTCTCGCTACAGCCCAAATCTAGGTATATAAAATTGTCGTGTCGCTGACTGACTGACAATCAACGCACAGCCTAAACCAGATGTGACAAAGACGTCAAATTTTCAGGGTACCTTCCTTTGGTAGTGTAGGGAAGCACAAAGAAAGGAATTTTGAAAATTCGCCCTTTAAAGGGGTTCAAATTGGGTTTAAAGGTCAGCAACAAATATTGAATATCTCGAAAACTATAAATGATAGGTGCTTGAAAACTGGTGCGTAGATTCTCCTAAAGAAATAAGCTAAAACGTGTTTCTGGATTTTTTTTTTGTATTCTTTACTCCAGACGCAAATAGAAGGGTTATAAGTTTAACATGTCTGTGGCATCGTAGCTCGTAATCAGATGAATCAATTTTGATTTAGTTTTTGTTAGAAAGGTGACTTGATCGAGAGTGTTCTTAGTTATGATTCAATTTTTTTTGGATCTTGCGTACATCTAGGGGTGGCTCTACCCCCCCCCCCCCCGAGAGGGTGAAACTATTTTTTTCCACCGCAGGAAGTGAAACTAATACTTTATTTTGCGGGACTAAAGTGCCACTTTTACTCCCAAGGGACTAAAATATTTTAATCCCGCAAATTAAAAACAATTGAAACCAGCCACCTTGTTTATTCTAATTTAATTCAGAACTGTCAAATACTTCAACAAAGGAGTATAGAAAACAATTTTCGGTAGTATAGTCTTCAATTTTCTTTTCTCCAACACCATTTTACGAGATCGTCGTAAACTTTTTCATATATTTTTTACGATTTTATTCTAAAATATCTTAAAAGGGACAAAGTCGCAATCTTCTATCATTATTTACATAATCCGTATAAGACAAGGTTTTACAAATATTTTTTATTGTCAGAATTAGCTCAGTTTGTTCGCGCAACGGTAATTTGAATGCGGATCGAAATTGGTCTGGGTCCGGGAACCTTGTTTTTTTTAAGTGCCGGTATTTTATAAAAAATACATAATTTAATATCAAACATGATTGCCTAATCAGAAGTAGGAAACTTACAAATAATAGAATTGATTGTTACGTTTAAATATTTACAAAATTAACAGGTAAATAATTATTCGATTTTTAAGGGGGCTTGGGTACCGCGGTATAAAAAATAGCGTATATACCACAGGACTAAAGTGTCTTTTAATCCCTCGGGAAACAATCTTCACCCTCGGGATTAAAAGATGCACTTTAGTCCCTTGGTACCTATATAATATACTATATTATTTGTCTCCAAGTAATTTAATTAGAAGGAAGAAGTATAAATTATTTATCTCAACTTATTTATCTCAACTCAATGTCTATCGGATTTTAAAGCGATTAAGCGGTAGTTTTCACCCCCGAAGGGATGAAAACAATTTGTGTTAATTTTACGACTCCATTCACTTGAACTTACCTAAAAAAAAGTTAAATAAAATTTTTTTCCAGCATTTTTCAATTGTACAGAGCATTATTTGAAGATCTCACAAAAAATGTTACGAAACACCCCCAAAAAGAGTGGTTTTTGGCGATTTTAGAGATGACGCAACCATTTTAGAGCCGCGGGAACCTGATTTTCATTATTATCTTCCCAAAAGGCATAAAGTAAAAGCAGTCTCGTTGCGTAGAGCGTTCCGAGCGTCATATCCGCGTTTTAAATGGACTATAATACTAAAACCGAGGTTACCTTGGCTCTAAATACAATGCGAATTTCTGCAGATTCTGCTGAAATGTTAAGACAAGTGGGGGTTTATAAAATATATTTATTTAGCAGTGATATTTTTATGGACTTTACTACTTACTAAAGTCCCCGGATTTTCCCACCGCTAGCTTTTGCCCGCGACTTCGCCCGCGTTGATGTTGGAATAAATAAAAGTTTCTTTCTTATACCGGTTTCCTTCTCCTACTTTTCAAATTCTGGAATGAATATAAATGTACTTCAGTTTCTGATATTTTCAAAGGGGTATATTCTTTACAAAAAAAACAGAGTCGAACTCGCGCACCGGGCTTTCGTCCAGCTAAAACTGAAACTTCAATAATTATTTTTATTTAAATTTTGATACTTAATTTCATTATTTCTATAAAATATAGATGATTGTCTATTAGTATGAATTATTTGAGATTTTTTTTATTTAAAACTGCAGGTCCGTATTTCAGAAAAGAAAGTTGAGAGTGACTGGGCAGAAACTAAAAGCGAGATTTAAAATCTAATATTATCATACAGCGGGTAACACGTTTTCAGACAAAAAAGTTTCATGCACTTTTTTTCTATTGTTCAAAATAAAATCACTGGAGCAAAAATAGAAAATGTGCAATTTGGTTTTTATCAATTATTATGAAAACCGCCCCTGATATCTTTGGGTGCACAGCACCAGTCGATTATCATTTAAATTGAGAAACTTTTGTTCCATTTAACCGACTTTGTACCTCTTACGGTTTCCGAGATTATAATACATTACAACAAAATTTTCGCCACCCTGTATATGAAGTCTTAACGGTTAGGCTTGGGCCCGAGAACTACAATGAAAACTTACTTGAAATTCTTAGTAGTTTCTTAATAAATATTTATTACTTATCTAAGCGCCCGGACTATAAATTATTTCCTATTACTTCTTCTTACCCTGAGCTTATGTAGGTACCGGGCACTACACTAACTTTAAGTTAGAAAAAAAACTAATTGTTTTTATATTCATTAGTAACAGTTATTAATCGAAAAAATTAAAAGAAATAATGTTCTTCCCATTTGACCCCAATATACAAATAAATTCGTTCGCTTTATTTTTATTTTTTTTTAAGAATTAAAATCGTGCTATGGACGCGACATACTGAAAATTAATATGCGGTCACGGAATATACAAATCAGGCCCTAATAAAAATATTAAAGTGGGACAAACATCGAATTATACATTTCAGAATGCGGCACATCGTTGCAAAAAAATTATTAATATGCATATGTTTGAAGAAAGTGCGAAAAAATAATATCAGCCATAGTCATTTTTTAGGAAACTATCATTTATTAAGTACTTTAACAAAATTTGGCCATTCGGATTTCACCCGGAGCCGAGTAAATAATTATTGAAATTCAAATATTTATGTCTTGTGACGTGAACCAATAAATTCGTAGGATTTAAATTTTGTTGCTAAATGTTTACTTTTATTTCCCATTAGTCCTATCTGTGTTTGAATTATGAGAAGAGTGAAATAGAAACTTAATTATATGTCTTTTCTCAATTTTAATATGCATTATGTTGCGTAATAGCTAATTAAAAAGGGTAGCGCTGAGTAAAATTTATATATAAAATATTTTGAAATTGTAGTTATCGATATGAATTTTAAATAAATATAGATACATAATAGAAATTCCTAATCTGTAATGTTTTTACTTTTATAATTTAAAATACAAATCAAAATATATAATAAATAAATGTTTATTTAAACGTTATATGACCTATTGAATATAATTAAAAATAAAATCAAAATTTCAGATTTTAATCTTTTAATTCCCCCTTAAATTGCATTTAGGCGGTGATTTTTCGAAAAATTAAAAAATTCGATAAAACTCAGATTATAATCAATCACAACTAGAACAAAAATACAATAACTAAACGCTGAAACTATCTTTGAATTACGAGAAGAAAATAAAAGTGTTTAAAAAAATACCTTTGATATAATAAATACAATCTGTATTTGGCAACGTTGTAATCATTTGTAATAATTTTATTGGTTACTTTTGACCGCGAATAATAAACGATAATATTATTTTAATATCAATTTTCTTAGAAAACTAGAGACTTATATAGAGACTTTATTGAATGTTTTGAGTACGTAAATAAGATTAAAAGTTCTATACATCATAAGAAAAAATACTGTTTAGGCAACCAAAATTACGTTTTCTAGTAATGTTGGTTGCCAGTATTCTGATGTTTTATCGACACTTCTAAAAATTTATTTTGTTTGTTATAAGTTTTCCGTTATTTTCTATCACCAGTTTAATTTACGTTGTAACTTTTTTCCACTCGTTTCTTATTTATATTGAATAATCTGCGGGTAGGTATATATTTTTTCCGAGCGAAATCCCTACCTATATTGGCAGGCTAAAAATTATATCGCAATATTGATTTCAATAACTTGTTCTATTTATAGTCGTAACAAAAAAATTTGTTAAAAACAAAAAAGTACCATCCCTATTTATATTCAATAAAGTAATAAATATATATTGTAAATCTCTATTAAGTTGAAACTGAAATTTATAAGTTACTCAACAGATGTCAGGACAGGTTTCAATATTGTAAAGATTTTTATTAAAATATAAACTTATATTTATGCGATACTACGTTATTATCAACATTTTGTAATTTTTTATTTTTATCTAAATAACATGACTATCACAAACTGCAACTGTTTTCTTTGTCTCTTTGTTCATTTTACTTCGCATTAAAAACTGAAGTTGCATGCATGTTAAATTTTGTTGAGTCACAATGACGTCATCGTAAACCTTGGGATGACGTAAGCGCACAAATATAATGCGCGGGGCAGATTGGGTAGTTCGGCAAATTTTACAAAACCGTGACCTTTAGTTTTCATGTTCAATAGGGCATAAAAAATAGAAATTAATGTATAAATGTAATATACTTAAGGATATCTAAAAATGATTTATGAAATAAACATGGTAATTTGAGATCAGTCTACCCATATTTTAAAAGTTTAAACTAAAAATAACATTAAAATAAGTATATCTATACTTCGTTTAAAAACATATTGGTAGTTATACTTATGAATATATAAATTTTAATTAAAAAAAATATAGATATTCGGCAAAAAATAACTTTGGTTGCATAAATAATGGTGTGTTAAAAATTTGCGATTTGTGTTTTCTCTAAATAAATCAATCAATCAACGACAGAAAAATGAATATTTGAAATGAAATAAAACAGATTCATATTTAACCGACATGTGGAGCCCAGTCAGGGCGCGGAAATCGGTGTAAATAATGTAAATGAATATTTTAATGTAGTGAGCGCTAAAGGAGACAGAGACGGCCTTAAATGTCCGGACACTACCGAAAAGTACAAAACTGATAAGACTTGAATATAAAGAAATTGATTATTTCCATAAAAGTATTATACATATTCGCCAAATTAAATTCTAACGCTGCAGTTTAACGTTGTACATTTGATATACCGGGTGTACCATTATATTTTCCGGTATTTCAAGAGTTCATAACTTTTAAACGAATAAAGACAGATAGGTACATGCGGTTTTCACTGAAATACTTCTTTAATGATGCAAGTTTTCTTTAGATTCGTAAAAGTTTTTTTCTCACTTCCAGTTAAACAAAATGGCGTTTTTTATTCTGGTTTAGTTTTAGGGAAAAAAAGAACAACATTTTCCTGTTCTTTATCGGAAAATACCATTTTTATGTAAAAAATCTAGTGAGTGAAAAAACTCAGATACAAGGATTGTGATATTCACGATAAAAATATTCCCGTATCTACTAAAAAATTTTGATAATTAATTGTTGATTGCTGATTTTACAGGCGTATATTTAAACATTAATTGAGCAGTTAATTCTGCATCGATTTTAAAAAACCTTATACCGACAGATAGCTGAAAGAAGTGGCTTTCTTCTCATCAGAAAATATACATTTACAAAGCAAATTACAAGATTTAAAAAAACCATTTTGTTTTTTTTTAACCGGAAGTGAGAAAAAACTTTAATGATTGTTAACAATAGTGTATTATCTACTATAAGAGACTAAAGTGCTACCTTTAATCCCAAAAGAGAATAACAATCACTCTAGGGATTAAAAGTAGCACTCAAATCACGTGGTACTTACGCTATTTTTTGCACCTCAGGGACTAAAACTTTGTAATTCATACAATAATTATGTGAAAAGAAACACTTAATATTATTTCACAACGATAACTTAATCGATGACTTAATGGTTATGAAAACATTAAAAAAAAAATTTAAAAAAATTTAGTAGCTTATAAACGAGGTCTTGTTATATTACCCCATAGTAAAATAGTTTGCTATGGTTTCCATTGGTTTTGTTATTCGAGGGACTAAAAATTGTAATCCCTCGGGGAGATTAAAAATATTTTTATTCCAATGGAGTAAAAAGTGGCACTTTAGTCAATAAAAAGAGGGAATAAAATGCACGTTTTAGACCCTGAGGTGCAAAAAACATGTATCATTGTAAAGTATTTCAATGAGAACAGCATGTATTTGTCAAATTTAACTTCTCTTCCATGATATTTTACTTTTTCCTCGAGTTTTTTTAATTACTGCTTTATGTGACCTATATATCCTTGTTATAAATTTTGTTGAGTTTACTGTTTTGTTTGATTGTTTGTTGTTGTAAAAATTTGAAAAGTTTCTTCGTTATGGTGACTACATATACAGGAAACCAATTTTTAATTTTAATTGCAAGATGGCGATTCCAAGATGGCGGACGAAATTTATGATTATTTACCGATTCAATTCAAAATTGATATGTGGGGATTTTTGGGATAGGAAATTATGAATGTTTTGTCAAAATTAATAAACTCGTTGTTGTTGTATATTTTGTTTTTGTTGCAGTTTGAAAGTTCGAAAGTTCATATTTTCTTCTGATCATCTTTTACTTTTAAATTGTTTTCTTTTATATTTTAGAATTTTATAATTTTTAGTTTACTCAATAATAATACATATATTTGTTTAATTGGGTATCAACATTTTCATTCCATATCTTTATATATTATCTCATTCGATAAACCTTTTTAAAAAATCAATTTTACATTCCAAAAAATTGTCTATTGACTTTTCACAAGCATTTTTGTTCATGACTTTGTTTATTATTTTTCTGCCTTTTCAAATTTTTCTTAACACTTTCCTCCTAGATAATCATGATTTTATGAAAATTTAATCTAATAACCTTAATATTGTTACGAGGCCGGCCCTGTGGACACACCGCTCTCTACATATACCGAGAATATTCCAGCAATCGTGACGTCACCCTTCCAGATGTCTCTAGAAATAACGCGATGAGTGCGTTCGGTCATTATAAGTTTATATATACTTGGAAGAAGGAGAGAAAACGATGTTTCAGAATATCTATCTCTCTCAAAATAGTATCGTAGTTAGAATGTTAGAGATAGCGCTAGTCCGAAACTATACGCCGTCTTCCTTCCACTTTGACGATTTTGCTGAAAATTTCGGAAAATACTAGTCTAGCTATCATATTGAATTTTTGAATTTGTATTTAATTTTTCCCGGGTCAACTTATTTAAACCGAGGGCTGAAATGAATTTTCTTTCTCTGTGGTTATGGGAAATTTTAAAATGCTCTTGATGCACAAATTCTAATCAGGATCTCAAATCAAAATTAGAAAAATCTAATGTCAATCAGAAAATAGTGTTTTCCGTTCACCATTCTGGAGCACTCTCCGCAACGCTCCGCTAGAAATTTCATGTTCGATCCATCCCCCTAACTTGCTCTAGCAATCTACATGTGTTCGGTTGAACCACTTTCAGATTGCTCTATGTTGTTCTGATTGTAAGACAGATCGTTTGGTTGATTCCTTCCACAATGACGTCATTGCATCACTTTGGAGCGCTCTCGAAACGAATCTTGAGCGATGAATCGAAAACGCTATAAATTGTTATGAATGTGAATTTATTACTTAAACTGAAGCTAGCGACTCTAGTGGTGAAAAAAGAAAACTGACCAATAATTATTAATCCAATATTTTTTAACCCTATATTCGCCCTAAAAATCAAAAAAATAAAACCTATGACGATATGAAGTAGATCAGTTAAAGAAATATGAGTAAGATGGAGCCAGTCGTCAGGTTGTTTTTAAAAATCCGAGAAAAATATTATATTATATTCTCCCGTTTGAATTCGTGCTATAGTCTCCATGTTATGACACTATGGAAATATTGGAAACAAAAATTAACGTTTGTGAGGGTTTTTCTTTTTTTTGTTATAATAGACGAGGAAAGTCATGACGTCACAAATGTAATTCTTGTCAAAAACTCAGTCCAAACAAACCTCTGTCAAAGTCAAATTTATCAGCTCCAGCCATATTTAAGATAAAAACAATTCTTTTGGCTGTGAAAACAACATCCAAACAACCAAACACAAGCTAATAAGCAAATCATCAACAGAGAACGGTACTCAAATTCTTTCTTTGGACTCAATTTTTGACAAGAATGACATTTGTGGCGACACACTTTGCTTGTCTATTATATACGGATTGAGGATTGAGTTAATATTTAAATTCTAGCACTATATACATTTATCGTATTGAAGTATAGTTAATAAGTAAATAACCCATTATTACAATTTTTTCGTAAATTCTGTGAAATATAAACAAGATTATTATATACAAACAATCGTATGTTGGAGAAAGCTTCGAATGGCGTTCCTATGATTTGCCATGAGTGATTTCTCTACCAGTGAAATATTATTTTTGATGTATTTAGTTCGCTTAAGCCGGTCCTGTAAAGAGGGGAGAGTGTATCGCACTTGGGCGCCATTGCTGTGACGCGCACTTTAGTTCGGAACTCGTCCAGTGACGATCGTCCTAGAATTTTGACGTGGCTACTACGTATCACCCGTTTACCCACTCCTATTGCAGCAAACTTGGTGACGACGAATACGTAATTGGTAAGTACCCAGCTGAAGAATAATAACACACCGACATGGCTCAGACACCCCTTTGAAGGTAGTGAATTTTCGAAAAAAATAAATAAATGAGCCTTTTTATTGAAAAGTTAGGTGTCTTTTAAACATATTTTTTTAGAATAGCAGTGAAAATGGCGTCATACTTTAAACAATGTGTATTTAAATTTAGATTGCCATTCGATTTGTGCCGCGAATTATTTTTTTTTTCATTATCAGGAATTTACTGTTTAGATTTTTTTGTTTTGTTGTGTGTAATTCCGGTGAAGATTGTACCTTAACCTCAAAATTTGAAGTGACAGCCAGGGGAATTAGTTCATAAAAAAATATTTTTCATTTGTGCGCATTTATTTAATTTATGTAAATAGTTACATCACCACAATATTCCCGCACTTATTGATTATCAAACTAAAAAAATATATTAATAACTGCAATAATTAGACGAAAACAACTTTAAGAAAAACAATAAAAACATTGTTATCGTTCATCCTTATTCTCGTTTATTTTTTCGATTTTTGTCTGCTAAATAATGCTAAATAAACACGCTCTCGTCATTGCACTGTACTTTATTGTAAGATTTTTTATTTGACCTTGTTCTAGTAATTTTATTGAAGGTACAAATATCAACTATATTCAAATGAAATAGTTAACCGATTTTGTATTGTTAACATGCAGAAATTATAATTCTAAAAGTTTATTTAAATGAATTCTAAATAAAATTGGTTTCTTATTAAATTATGTTGCTTTTTAAAATATCTTAAACAATACAAGCTACCATTAGGAGCAAAAAAAGTTATGTTAATAACTAGTTGAACAAATACAGCATCGAACTTTCTAGATATTTGAAATTTCTGTTCGAATAGGTAAAGAAAATTAAACAACTTATAGTGTTGTGAAAAATGTAAAATAAAACCGTTCATTTATTACACAAAACTATTTTTATGTTATTTTTGTATCTTTGAATATATAAACAATACTTAAACATACTTATATCTATTAAAAAATTATAATGATAATCTAAAAATAATATAAAACGTTATAACTTATCTATATTATTTTTAAATTTCACTGAAGGTAGTGGTTTGGTGGATACATCTGCTAGCTACTCACCTGTGGGAATATATTTCTGCAGTTTAGTGCCACTTTGGCTGTTCCCACTTGGACCGTTAAATAGAAAAGTTGCATTTTGTCTGGTTACACTTTTTAGCAGATTTAAATTTAGATTACTTAAATATTACTTATTATAAACCTGTTAAATTTTTTAGCATAACATAGAAATAGAAATCTTTATTGGTACCAAGAACAATTATACATTGTGTAGTACAAGTCTAAGAGTCATACATTATTTAGAATATATAAAGTTTTACAAACTGGGGATAATCTATAAATTATTGAAAAATTGTTAGTGATACTACAAAATAGGGATAAACTACAAATTTATAAAAATGTTAGTGGTTACGTCACTAATAGTATAGGGCTCTGCAGATATAATGGACTTTTTTACAATTTGTTTAAATACAGTGATAGAGGTAATTTTTCTAATTTCTCTAGGTAGGAGATCAAACAGTTCTAGGCATTTATATAAGCAACCCTTTTCTATTAAACTAGTTCTATGCAAGTTATACCGAAAAACGTCTTTTTTTCTGGTGTTATGGTCATGTTCCATAATGAAAGTTGAAAAATATTGTTGATTACGAAATATACAACAAAGACATTCGTAGATATACAATGCAGGAACAGTTAATAAGTTCAAGGATTTAAAAAAGCCTCTTCAACTATCTCTAAGTTTAAGACCGGCTAAGATTCGGACAGCTCTTTTTTGTAAAGGAAAAACAGTTTACTGTGTGTACCACCCCAAAAAATAATTCCATAGGTCTGCAGTGAATGGAATTGACCATAATAAGCTGTTAGAATGGTATATTGATTCACAACTGTTTTCAATTCTTTTAAGCAATAACAGTTTCTGCTAAGTTTGCCAGAAAGCTGCTGTACATGGCCCATCCAATTCATGTGCTCATCAATGGTAACTCCTAAAAATTTTGTTGTTGAGTAAAATTCAATTATGTCACCATTTAGGTCAATATCTATAGGATAAACAGTTTTCATTAAACCATTTAGAAACCATTGAAAGAGTTGACGCTGTTTTATTTTTAATTTCATTGTAGTCTTTTCCGACAACTAGTATGTTTGTGTTGTCTGCGTAGTTTGTTAAAAATATGGAGTTATCATTTAAATAAACTGATAAGTCATTTATATACACTAGAAATAATATTGGGCCAAGTACACTACCCTGTGGAACTCCTAAAGATATAGACTTTAAACTAGAAGTTTATTCCGTGGAATTGGAAGTAATACAAACTTTTTGAGATCGGTCTGATAGGTAAGACTTGAACCAATTGTAGGCTAATCCTCGAATACCTATTTTTTCTAATTTCATAACCAAAGTGTAATGATGCACAGAGTCAAAGGCCTTCGATAAGTCGAGAAACGCACCCAAAGCTAGATTACCATTATCACGTGCATCCAGAATTTTCCGCGCGAAAGTGAAGACATCAGTTGTTGTGGACTTTGATTTTTGAAAACCATGTTGGTTTTGGCTTATTATATTTTTAGAGCTGAAAAAAGAAACCAATCACCTTAACATTGCTATTTCAAAAACTTTTGCAAAAGTTGAGAGCAGACTAATTGGTCTATAATTTTCTTTTAGTAATGGATCTCCCTTTTTGAACAAACATACAAACAGTTAAAAGAAAAACAAATTTAATAAATACAACATCTTTATTAAAGTTTCACAATATTTTTTAGAAAAATAATAAAAAAACGTAACGTCGGGAGTTGCTCATGGGTCTCATTGTGCATCTCTTCTGTTCCAACATTTTTATTTATGACATTGATTGCTTTGAATATTCAAACTTTCTAATGTTTGCAGATGTTCTTAAAATTTTCAGACCAATAGAATCATTAGACGATGTTATACTAATACAACATGATTTGAATAACTTGGATAGGTGGTGTATTGAAAACAACTTACATATGAAGATCAGCAAATGCAGCTGTATTATCTTTTACAAATTGAATAGGACATTTAATGATCTATAATTTGTGGATTATATCAATCATATTGCAGTCAATACGTCAAAGCTACTGGGTTTTATATAACGGAACTGCAAACTATTATCGGTTAATTCAATGAGAACTGTATATCTAGCCTTAATAGTCTCCCGTTTAGAATATGGATCAATTATTTGGTCACCATTTAATGTGAATTACTATGTCACATTAGAAAGAGTCGAACATAAATTTCTGAGATTCTGTGCTTATAAAATGAACGTACATATTGATAATCATGATTGCATGTTTCTTTTAAACAGTCTTAACTTATGTGCCCTGAACTTCTTGAGATGATACACTTACATGTGCCTAAGAGAATCCTCAGAAATAATGATCTGTTTCACGTTTCCTTCCACCATGCAAGCTATGGAATACACTCTTCTATTGATCGCTCGCTTAGGATGATCAATGATAAGAATCTAGATATTACAGGTATAAACCTGTCAAAATTCAAGTACCTTATGAAAGAAACTTTTATTATATTCTTAGTACCAAAAATAGAGGTTTATTATATTCCCAAAATTTGTTTTAAAAAATTTAAATTATATGCTTTTTTTTAATTATTTTCTTTTTTAATATGCTCATTTAATATTTATAGGTGCTTTATTATACTCCACTTATCTCTGTATTTTAAATTGTATAATCTATAGCTTAGTCTGGTGCTTGTGTTCATTTTCATGTGCTTGCGTTTACTCAAAGTTATTTTTACTTGTAATTGTGTATATGTATATTTATCATATCATATAACAAAAAAATTGTTAAATGTAAAATTATAATATAAAAGGGGTGATCCCGTGTAATAATAATAAAGAAATAAATAAATAGATAATACACAGTATGTATACATATAACGCTGTCAAAATAACACAATTTTACTAAAATTTAGCAATCTGAACCTACATAAATTTGTTCAACGCATTTTTTAGTTCAATATTTTTGTCCCTTAAATCATTTAATGTTTTTGTTAAATTCTAATATCGATATCAGCGTATTTTTTTTTAAGTACCAGTACTTATTCAAAGTGGATCTAAGTACAAGTACCAGTACCAAGAATATTTAAGTACTTAAGTATTTCGTTTAAGTATTACTTGAAAGTAAATTTAAGTACTAAATATTAAGTAACCTATTTGTGATTACGCGTACCGCGCGGTTCAGGAATTCAGGAACAAATCAAGAAAATACTTGTCAAAACATGATTTCCACAGCAAATCGAACACATTGAAGATTTTTGTTGCAGTAAACCGTAATACTTAAGTACTTTTTAAAGGTTTTAAGTACTTTTCGAATACTTATGCTCTACAGGCCTTGTAAACCCAGGGCAGTTATTTTTCTCCATTCTTCTCTATTCTTAGCTTCATCTTTCCAATTTCGTATTTTCAGTTGATTAGAGTTTTCGAAGAAAAAAATTTATAAAACTGTTTTGTCCGTCCGTCTGTTAGCCTGATTCAACTCGAGAACAGTGAGAAATAATAGAGACAACCATATGACTGTATTATATAAGGTATATACCTATATAGAAATTTATTTTCGTAACTTTAAATTTTCGAAAACTAGAAATTACGGCAAAAATATTGCCGTTTTCACTAGTTTATATCAGACATCACATTTTCGAACCATCTTTTTCTGGGCCACCTTCTTTTTTTGACAATTACAGCCCGGTAGAGTGCCATTTTCGTCATTCTTTCTTTGTTTAATCTCTCTGTGTCCCAACCACCTCTGTACTTTTATTCTTGATGTTATCTTTGATTCTTCATATAACATGTATATTTCTTCAATTGTTCTCCTCCATCCTTTCGGTGTTGTACCATCTGTTTTTACTTAAGATCTTCTGATAATGGCTTCTAGTGTTAAGTTGAGTAAAACAGTTGATAGCGGATTCCCTTGTCTTATGCCGATTCTGACCCTGAACACAGTTTATTTGTATCCGTTCCAAGTTATTTTGTTTCCTGTGTTCAAAACAGTCATTTTTGTTAACCTGTTCGCCTGTTGCTCCTAAATCATGCTTGGTACTCCCCTAGTATATTCTCAGCATACTTATTTAATCAAGCCCTCATTAATCTTGCCAGGATTTTATACATCGTATCTAATAACGCAATACCACTATAGTTGTCTCCTTTTTTTATTCAGAGAGGTTATCAGAGCTATATTCCACTTTGGTATTTTTTCTGAGTTCCATATATGCTTTATTAGCTCGTATATTTCATTTAACAGTTTTGCGTCTCCTCCTTTGATCATTTCTGCTGTTATTTCGTTTTCTCCTGGGGCTTTGTTGTTTTTCATATACTTTACAACTTCTTCTACTTCTTGTCTTGTAGGTTCTTCTATCTCCTCTTTCGTCTTTGTTCACTTTCTGATCTTTTTTATTGAGTAACTCAAAATGTTCCTTCCATCTTTGTATAACTTCTGTAGGTTCTGAGATTAGCAACCCTCCTAGATTTGTAATAAATACTTCTTAATTGACATCCTGATCTTATTCTCCTTGTTTCCTGATAAAAAATTTCAAATCTCTATTTTTAAAGTTTTCTTCTATACATTTTTGAGTTTCTTCTCCACCGCTTCCCTTATTTCGTCTGCTGACTGCTTTTAGATCTTTTCCTCAATTTTTTGTACTTTTTTTTTAACAATATCTTTGTGATTTCTTAATAACAGTTGTCTTTTTTTACTTCTCTTTTCCTCTAATTTTGTACACTCTTCGTCAAACAAGTCTTTGGTTGTGTTCTTTGCCTTCTTCGGTAAGATTTTTTTATTCGTTTCTTTTATTGCTATTTTTGCCATGTCTCTGTTGGTTGCAATATATCTGTGAGTCATGAAAATGATAGATACGACATCTATCGTAGGTTGATGGGTACCAACCGGGAAGTAGCTAAAGTACCACTGATGAACCTATAAGGACGAAACATTTATTGTTATGATCGGAGTGTGTAGTTTCAAAAACTTATTCTCTCTGTTTATGCTATCTGTGAGTCCTTGATTGATCTCTAGTTCGTATTTTCTTGTTATCATTTCATTTTCTAAACGTTTATGTCGTACTTCCTTCCTCTAGTTCTCCTTGGATTATTTTTCATGGTTTATGTAACATCCATTTTGCAACTTACTTTTAGCAAGAAATGATTGTATCCGCATCTGTGCCTCTCAGACATACTTCTTATATTGGTTGTAAATTTCATATGTCGGTTTTCTATTAAAACATGATATATTTGATTAACTATTTGCTGGTCAGGAGATATCCATGTCCCATTGTAAATTTTTTATGTTGAAACTGTACTTCTTACTACCATATCTCTTTCTGCCGCAAAACTTTATTGTTCTTTGTCCGTTATCATTTGTTCCCTCGTGTTTGCTAAATAAACCTATTGTCGGAATATACACACCTTCTTTGCTAATTTCTGCATTCTAGTCCCCTAAAACAATTTTAATATCATAATTGGGCAATTTATTATATTCATTTTCTACTGATTCATAAAATAGATCTTTTTCAATGTCTTCTTTTTCTTCAGATGGGGCGTTTATGATTATAATGCTGTTATTTCGGTTTCTTCCTTTTAGACGTAATACGCACATTCGTTCTGATACTGGTTTGAAAGCCATAACTGTATTTCTTATCTTTTGATACAGTTATTGACTCGAAAATGTTTGGATGATTTTTTCCAATTTTTTTTTATTTAATTTACCACGCCATTTTTCCACTGCGTTTGAACATATCTAAATATTTTGGATAATTGGATTATCTAACCATTGTGAAGTAAAATAATCATTAAATTTAATGAGTTAATAAAATTCAAAATCAAGTACCACATAACATATATTTGGAAATGGCAACTAGTTTCGGCATCACTGCCATCATCAGGCCAAAACATTTTTTTAATTAAGAGCGAGTGGTTTAATGCATGGTTTGTAAAGATTTGATGAAATACAAGATGTGTGCGCGCATAGGTACAGGAGGGTGAATTAATAAACTAAAAGTACATATTTGGTACTAACTAATTTAATTACTAAATTTAATAACTAGATCATTCGTAGGGAAAGTTTCCATTATAATCAGTCACCCGTCGTAGATATTTTCTTCGGGTAAATGAGCCAGAGCAGCACACATTCGAATATGATTTCTTATTTATATGATAACACTAAACTTCTAAATCTTGAACTTTGCGTCAGTTTTGGGAAGTACATATCTTATTGCTGTTATTGCAGCTATACTTCAAAATCCAATTTAAATATTTTTATTTAAAACATTTTTTTATTTGCGATAATAAGGATGGGTAATTTATAGTGAATAACCCTGTACATTGACTAGCCGAAAGTATCTGTTTTACCTGAAACGCATGATAGATTTTTCAAAATGACCGAAGTGAGAAAATACCATTTCTGCAAACCAGTAAGCATGTTGTCATATATACAATTTTTATATGTTTACATAAAATTGAGAATCTTTAATATCCTGTTTTCCAAAGTTTAAAATTGTTTTTTAGTTTAATATCTGCTATAAATAAATCTGTACGTTTACATAGCGTTGCATACATTAAAGAATCAATTAAATTTCTACATGATCCATAATATTCATCCTTATTTATAGAATATAAATCTAATTTACTTTATATACTCTTATCTAATTTTCTAATACCTAGACAAAGTTTAATATTTCCTGAATCTTTAAACTTATTTATATGGTAAAACTTATAGTTTTCATATTTTTATTAATACTTTATTGTTCTAAATAATAGATTTTAGGATTTTTAAAATTACATTCTTAATATTTTAAAAAAGTTATATGATGTTTTAAACAATTTATGTAAGTTATATACTTGATGGATTTCGGCAGATTTTAATTTATGATATATATTAAATTGATTTACAAAGACTAGAAAAATTTTGATGAAGTTATGAGGTCTATTCCTAATCTGATAAATATTGTTCACTAAAATCAAAATCTCAAAACTTGAATACATTTTTTTGCGTTTTATACTTGGAAATAGTCAGTATTTCTTATTTTTCCCCAAAACGGCAACATGAATTTTGCTCAAAATTTATAAAAATACTAATTGTTTATATGTGCAACTGCACAAATTTTTGAATGTGAATTAAATTGTCAGGCCCACATACATCTTAATGTGTATGGAGTGATCGTTAGCGATCAAATCAGTCATTTTTTCGATGGTATTTTAAGTGACCTAAAAATTCCAGACGAGTAGGCCCAATTCTAAGCTCGGGTATGAACTTTTTTTTTGTGGGGCTGTGTAATGTATATAGATATATTTGAATTCCATACACACATTCTGAGTGATATCATGCACAATGAGCATCAAACATCTTTCAAATTTTAAAACCCCCAAAGTATCAAAATATGCGTTTTTTCAAAAGGCTACATTTAGGTCAACGGTCCCAATATACAGGCAAACTTGACCCACCATTAGGGACATTTGACCCAGTCGTAGACTTTACACTTAATAATAGAGTTTCAAGGAAATAAAAGCATTGTATTTTTCTGCAAGCATCTAATAAATTATAAAAATTATAATTCTTACTGTCAGTAGATAGAACGTCCTTTAACTTTAAAGATTCAATAACTAAAGGCGATGACGTTTAGAATAAAATTTAACAAGTTGATTTCTTGTACAATTGTCACAATCTAAACGTCATTGTCGTTAGTTACAGAACCGTTAAAGTTAAAGGACGTTCTATCTACTGACAATTATTCTACAGCAGATTTGAAGTTTTGCTTAAATATAAGGTTAGTGATTCTATTATTTTTTTATAAAAATTGTTAAATCCAGAATAACCTCAACTTGTTGGCCACTTGAAACGTTGGTTGTCGATTTTCCGAGCAAATTTCACCAAATAACATCCATGGGAAACATTGAGGACTTGTCCAACAAACCTTATTATGCTTCGCTTTCCGGCAAATGCTACAATAATCCAATCATCTTTTTTGGGTAATTTATTTCTTTCTCTTTCAAGCTTTATTCTGAAATATCTGATTCTGAACTTTCCGTGCCCGACACTAATTTATTGACCTTCCTTCTTTTGGTGGACGATGTTTCTTCCAAAAATAGTAATTTCTTTGCCTTTGCTTTATCTTCTTTTTGTTTCTTCTTTCCTTCCCTTCTTACGGCCTCTATTTGTATTTTTTCTTGGTTTAGTTTTTGGATAGGCAAAATATTTTGAGCACAAATATAAAAATTCCATGTCGAAGCAGGTGTTAAAGAAGTAAATTCTACATTTGTCGTTAAATTTAGTGGAAGGTTAGGCTGACTCTCTTTTACTATGGCTGAATGATCTAAAGAAGGATCTTTGGTGTTCTGTGATCGATTTTCTTCATGTAACCGAGTCTCATCTGATACGGTGATAGAGTGATCCACAATTTGGCCTTATCATGATCAAAAGTTCTATCAGTCACTGCTGCACATAGAAAATCTTCGTCTGTGTAAATATTCTCATTAAAAGGACAAATTCCTGTTGCCTGAAAGCCACTAGTTATGTTAGTTCTCGTAAAATATTTTGGAAACGCTTTTCCTACTATAGCAACAATATCATAAATTGTGATAGGGATTCCGGGTTTCTCAATTGTAAGCCAATTAGTACAATGGACATTGTAACACTTTTGAAACGTCCAGTGGTTGTAATTTATGTGAGCCATGTGGCGTAAATGTTAATATTATAAACCCGTTTGCTGGAGCATAATCAACAGCTCCTAGTGACATATGTATGGCTTTCGTGGTTATCAATCAAGATAACCTTATTTTGAACTGAACAATGGACATATTTTACAAAGTGCTGTAAATATAAAAGAAAGTTGTCTTCTGTCATCCAACCAGCAGTGTGGGCACCCAACAAGCAGTGTCGTCCCAAAACTTTCCCGACGAGTATCCAGAGACGAATACTTTTTCACATATTTAATGTTAACGTTTCAAATTTTGACATTTTTTATTTTTGACAGGTGATAGTTGGAGAAATAATTTTGACTCTTCTGAATAGTTTTTTAAGGGCTTTCAAATGCCATATTGCAAGTCAAATTCCGTGACACATTGCATCTGTCATTTTTTTATAGTGACACTTCCGTTTGACTGATGTCGTACAAAAACTAATGGGTTCTTCAGACGGGTATCCTCAACCCATATACCAAATTTCAGCTGAATCGGATTAAACGTGTGGCCTCTATCGTGGAAGAATACACATAGACAGACAGACAGACTTCCATGTGGAAATGGTCTTAATCATCTCAGGTGACCTCAAAATGGATATTTCCATCTTTGTCTCGAATTTTTTTTTAGATCGTTCACAATACTTTCCCTTCTTCTAGATGGGTCGGGAAAGTAAAATGGAGGAATTCTATTTCTTCCAAATTTCTCTCTAATCAAAATGGTTTTTAAGTTTGTGAAAAAACTTAAAACGTTATGTCGGTTAAAAGTTTTGACCCCATAAAAGCTTTTAACTAAAAATAACCTGCTGCTTTTCTTTTTCCCATTTATGAAGATATTTATTTTTATTTTTAACCGCCAAATCATATGCTAATTTACATGTTAGACCATGATTCATACGGGCCATTACTTCCAAATATTTAGACAGCCCTCTTTCTTCAACATCAGAAAATATTTGGGTGGAGTTATATGTCGGAAAAGATGTAGTTTCTTCACCTGCTTTAAGCTTACGAGCATATATTCTTAGGGTATTTCTTGATAAACCATATTCTTTCGCAATATGGTATTGGCCACCATCCAAAATTTTTTGTACCGCTTCCTTTAATATATGCGGAGGAATTGCTTCACGGGATTTGACACCTTTTATTTTTTTGTGGCATCTGAAACAATAGTTTTGTTTCAATGTCAAGTATCCCTAATTATTCTGAGTCAAGTCTTAATAATCTTTCCGGGTCAACTGTTCCTGCTGAACTGCTTGATATTATTTTTTTAAAGTATACATTATCATGAGAATAATGTTAAAACATACCATTAAAACTAGATATATGACCAATAACATTAAGTAATAATAAAAATCTTACCTTTGAAGATAAAGAAAAAATACGCCGCAACTCACAATTTACAAAAAATACTCTGACTCCGCGACAATTTAGTTTACGATGCAGTTGGACAAATACTGAAAACGTTCATGTTATGACTACAGCTATATGGCGGGCTTTAAAACAGTAAGCAGTGATGTCACTACCAACCTTACAAACGTCCCTTATATTGATAACTTAGCCTTTGGACAAGTTTCCCTATGGGTCAAGGGTCCCTAGCTTCCCCTAAGTCCCCTGGAGCGACAATGCGTCTATTTTTTAACAAACAAATTTTTTTTATTTAATTTTTTTACTTACCACTTTTGATTTTTGATATTTTAAAATGGACATATACCTAAATTTTAAATACTTGTTTGGTTGTATAACTCTTTAGTAAAGCTTAAAAATTAATAATTCAAAATATCAGTCGATGTACTTTCAGTAATAAGGTTTTGATTTTCTGTGGTAAAAAACAGTTTTAACTGCCACTTCTCTATTGTATTGAAATAAATGTTAATGAGAGAGGTGTGAAAACTGAAAGGAAACTTACTTCAGAGTACTGTGCAGTAATGATGATGAGTGTTGTATGATTTTCTAATGATGCTGGGTAAGTATCAACCATCAAAAAATTTTGTTATTTGAAATGCATGTGACCTTGTGACCCCCATACCTCCGGTCCTCTTTGACCTACAGGTCTCAAATTTAAACTCGACCGAGGTATGACTCTGAGGTATCTACATACCAAGTTTGAAGTAAATCGGTCCAGTGCAATGGCTGTGAGAGGTCTCACAGACAGACATACGAACGGGATGATCTCAATAACTTGAAGTAAGTTAATAAAACGATATAAAACGATATGTGAACTATAGCATAGTAAAAAGTCAAGCTTACAACATTTATGAATTTTTTGTTCCACCACATAATAAAAGTACGAAAAATTAAATGATAATAAATCATTGAAATGTCTATTAGTTGGGTGTAAACCAAATGGTAAAATTTCCCACAGTTCGTGGTATCATATTTTATAAAATTAATTATAAAATCACTAAACCATTAAAAATGATATAGTTGCATCATCAATGGGAACTCCTGTTAATGAAACTAATGTTAAAATTATGGAGTTAAAAGGTGATGTCTCAACATTTGAAAATAATAAAAGTGACTCAACCTTAGATAAATTTCTAATATCAGAATGCAAGGATTCTATTTTAGAAATAACAAGACAACTTCGAAAAAGTAATGTTTTTGCTAAAATATTTGATAATATAAATTACAAGCTATGAAGGAAGACATAAATTCGCTTTTATTAAATAAAACTTGATCATTAAAAAACTCTTAATAAACTTAAAAACAAGAATACATACGGATTGTAAATATTTCTGCTAGTCACTTCCATGTGACTTACAGTTGCAATGAACATAAAATATCAGAAAGGAATTTACTGTTGCCATATATTTCTCTCCAGATGCACTTGTTATATAATTAACCTAAAATAAAAACAACATTTTAGAACGATATATAAACTAAATTTGGAAAAATATAGGATATTTTTTTTAGGTGTTGGACTCCTAGGCCATGGATGCTATCGTGGAGGAGAAGTGTCAAGTGGACCCCCTTGCCCCATCGCCTGATCCCCAAACTGGCATAGCACCATCGGTAGGCGTCACTAATAATCGACCCCATCTGGTGACAGCAACTAACATTGTACAACTGACTCTACCGTCTCATACTCAAGCACAGGTAGGGGTTTTTAGCCCCACTGTGCTTTTTTCTTAGTAGTTTAGTAGTAGCTTTATATTAAGCTAGCAGAATGTAATTTTTCATAAAAAGTACCTTGTCGCAATCAATTTTTTTTAAATTGTTTAGTGTTTAAGGTATTTAATGCTACTAAGATTTGTATTAAATCAGCAGAGATTTTTCTTTGAAAATTATGTAAGTAACGATTTTTACAAACGTATTCCATTATAACAATAGCGTATTTGACAGTGGTCATAAACAACATTATAATGCTGAGAATATAACAAATAACTTTAAACAAACATTTTTAATACTATGAAAGGGTGGATAATTTAATAAACGTAAATTTAAATTCAAATATTCGGTTGCCCGATTGGTCGCTTTTAAACAGATCTACGATTGATGTGACGTCCCTTCGCTAGGTCTTTTACTGCCTGTTTCTCTCCGAACAACGGAAATATACAGAGATGAGTAGATTCTATCAAAAAATACAAAATCTGTCGAAAAATGTAAACTTAATTTAGTTGTCAGTTTATATTCTTAATTTCATTGTTACTTTCTCATTTGTCACTTTTGAGAGTGGTCATGTGTCGAGCATAGTGATGTAATCATTTGGTCCGAATTTAAATAAACTTTTTGGAGCCACATTACTCCTTCAAAAATCAATGATGATTTTTCTCGTGAAGATGTTCATTTCCAGAAGAAAAATAATTCACATGTATAATACATATGTATGCTTACTATGTGATATTTTCAATTTTATTTTTCCTGTTTCTGCGTCCTTATTTCCGACATGACCATTAAAAGCTTCCATAATGATTAAAATATACAGAGCAGGACAAAAAGGGCGCCAGTAATTTTTCTACGTCCAATTTTGTCAAAATTTCTTAGCTTTTGAAACGTCACGTCAAGTAGATATTTTAGTGACAATAGTACCTACATATTACTGATAGTTGAATGAGGCAATTAACTATGTGAGAAAGTTAAAAGTTAACTAGAAAAATTTTGACAAAATTGGACTGGCGCATTTTTTTGTTCTGCTCTGTATTTACATCTTCTATTGTCTCCTCTAATTGATCCCATCATCCTTTCTATACTAAGTATCTTCATTTTCAATATTCTGGTGATAGGGCTTGCCTACGTATTTAATTTATTAAACAACCTACCTCTTCTCTTGCTCTTTTTTTCATTTCTACTCCATTATATCATAACAATTGTCTGATTTCACTATTTTTTTGTCTTACCCTTTCATTTTTGTCTCTATTATACGTAGCATACATCTATATCTGTTCCCTCAATTATCTATCTTTTTTAATATACTTCTTGTTCATTGCGACTTACATTATTAACTAATTCGGTCTCCTTATTTTTTTACTTATTTAATTTCTCTCCTTTTTTGTTGGACAGTTAGACATTATTTATTTTGTTTGTTTTTGTATTCCAAATCCATTTTTCCCCATCAACGACTATTTTTTTGGTATAAAATCTAACTTATTTTTATTTCGTTGTTTTTCAGCGATTTCTTTAATTCTTTCTTGTATGCTTCTTTCTTGATTTGTAATATCACTATTTATATACTGTTAGTTTTCTTTTGTTTTTCAGTATTTCCAATTTCGTCACGTATTTATCAATTTGGATAATGTGTTTTTGCCATTTATTTTAATTCCTTTTGGGCTTTTATATTTACTTCTAGCTGGGGTCTTTTCCACATTTTCTGCAAATTTTTCATTATCTCTATTCTCTAATGCAATCCACTTGTAACAATATTGTTTCTATTATGGATTATTTCCATTCATTCCTCCACTCCTTCCATATTTACACTTTGTTCTTAGTTCTTCTTTACATTTGACACTTAGTTCTTTACGTTTGACACTTTACTTCTTTTTTATTTGGTTGGTTCATTTCCCTCATCTCTTATCATTTCCTTTCTTTCTTTCATATTTTCTATTCCTTGTTTATTTTTGAATGTAATTAAATCTAATATAGTTGCGTTGAATAAAAAGACAGTAAAAAGCCATCAATCTGAATATAAAATATGTCATTAAAATACAAAAGTAATAGAAGCAGACCCAATAAGAATCCTTAAGCAACACGACGCTTAATTATTTTTGAGTTCATCGAATGTATTATTTTGTGCTGCCACTTCAGAAAATGCGTTTTTCCGTTCGATTTTTAGCTCGGTCTAGACCGGAAAATTGACATAACTGCTTGGTAAAGTGACATAACCGAGCGATAAATTATAATTTTACCTATCGGTTATGCCAAAAGTTGTATTAAATCACACTTGTCATGACAGTACCTTAGCCATCTGTCATTAGATGTTATTGTGTATTATTGCAAGTTTCTAAACCGTTTAAGATAAAATTACTGGTGGCTGTACAAAAAGACTGTACGCGCCACACCCGGAAAGTGAATTTACAAAATATAGTATATTCCACCAATTTACGCCTGTTTCGGATTAAGTACCGAAGGCATCGACTGAAAGGTACACTTATGAATTACCCCGATATTAAACCCGAAAATTTGTTATAGGTATCATGCTTTTATTGATGTCGCTTTTTTATTCATTGCACTTTTATGAACAAAAATCCATTTTTTTGCTTGGAACTGGGCTCATATTTAATGATACTGAAAGGGAATGCAACAAATAGTAGTTTGTACAAGTGCGCAAAGCGTTACTTTTCCCACGAGCTCAGCAGTTTGTGGCACGAGCCCTTAAGGCGAATGCCGCAAATCTAGCGAGTGGGAAAAGTGCTTTGCGTACAAGTTGTACACAATATTTTTTCTACAACTACATTTATTAATGAAAAAAAGAAAAACAGTAACTTGTCAAAAAAAGTTGACAGGTCATAGCTATGTTTGACATTTCTGCGGGGAAAAGTGCCATAACGTCTACTTTTCGCACTCTTAAATTATTACGTTTCCCACGGATATCAAAGAAATTAAGAAAAGGCCTGCTTTGCGTATAAAATTTGTTTAGAAAAGCGTGTTTTGTATAGTGGTTGTAGAAAAAGGTATTTTGTTCTTTTCTTTCCTAGACACTCTAGATAGTCAGTTCTTAATAAGTAGGTTTTGAGATATTTCGGATGGAAAAATAGGGCCGGTATACTTAAGAAAAAGTTTGTTTGTTTGTTTGGACAACTCGGTCAAAATGACCAAAAACTAAAGCATATATATTTTCGTTTAATTAAAAACTTAATTGTGATTTAAAAATTAGCAATTTGACATAAATATGAACTGATATTAACTTTATTTTAAGTAAAATTCGATAAAATTTTGTGTATGGTAATTTTTTTGCAAAATAACATTAAAACTTTTTGGTTGTAGATACAATTTGCGCCTCTCTTAATCGTTTTTAACGTCGGAAGGCCCTTCATTAGGAAGAATGATCATTAATAGGGTTGAGGGGCAAAATGTACCTAGGATTAAATACTACGGGTATTCCGACTTTAAAAAGGCGCTACCGAAAATATTAGAGAAATTTACTTCGTACTTTCTAAATGCACAGCTGAATATTGGTTGTCGAGGCGTAAATTGGTAGAATATAATATACCACTTTTTGAATAACTATTATTATTACTACTTGTCTGCTAGCTTCATATTAAGCTCTAAAAACTATTGTTTAAAAAAATAGTGGTTTAGTAAAATTTTTGGGTAAAATTGAACTTTGAAATTAAAAATTGATTTTGTAGGTCCAAAGTGTGATTCAACCCAATCAACAGTCGGTGATACAAACTGCTACAAACTTACAGCCCATGTTGAGTAAAGGAAATGTCATATTGGTCAGTAGCAAACCGAATTCCGTCATACATACGACACAAGGAAATTTGCAAACTTTAAGAGTGAGTTTTAATTTTTTTTACAGTTTTAATATATCATAAATTGTATTTTCCAGCTTTTAAAAGTAATGTTATAATAAAATATAATGAACGCTTTGGTAAATCTAATACTAATATAGGATTTAACAAATTCCGAATGGTTTTAAAAATATCAAAAAATTATTTTTGAATAATTCGGTAAATTCTTCTATTATTTAGAGTTAACACATTCATTTCCTTAAATACAATATAAAACAAAATTTTTAAACCATATTAAAAAATTTTGAATTTGATTAAAAAGTGGGTCAATGTCAATGGTGATAGTGTCAACTCAGTGCACAGTCGTATTACAAACTTGACCAAAACTAAAAACATTTTATTTTTATCTAAACGTAATAAAAAATCTTATCTGAAATATTTATTTTTATTCAGCACTGACGATATTTTCTGCCATTTTTGTTGTTAAAGTGTCTATTGTGAAGTTTTTATTATTATTTTTCTATAAAAGATTTCCTTAATGTTAAAATTAACGGATCAAATGATCCTAACAGTATTTTATCTGTGGGACCAGAGTGATGCTCATTTTTACTCTCCTGTGCTTCTTCAGACCTTTCTCATATTGGCAGAAATAATCGAAGGTCTGTGCATAAGTACTTCAGTGTTTTGTTACACCATTCGACAAACTTAAACGCAGACAATATTGTTTTGAGAATCACTGCACATTTATGAATAAATCTCACATCAAGTCCAGTTATATTATTAGAAAAATTATCGGCGTCATCCTAGATGGCTCGTAATTTTGCCGCATGCGAACATATTCGTCATCGACACTATCTACTGAAACTAGCGTATATATTCGTCTTAAATGTTAAAAAAAAGATATTAAAATCCATATGTATTTGACAAAATGTACAATTCAAATGAAAATACATTATATT
This sequence comes from Neocrepidodera transversa, assembly GCA_963243735.1. NCBI lineage: Eukaryota > Metazoa > Arthropoda > Insecta > Coleoptera > Chrysomelidae > Neocrepidodera > Neocrepidodera transversa. Next base: position 14,932,522 of record OY725340.1, on the reverse strand, counting down.
TTTATTGGTCAAGCCTTAGTATAGTAAATCCCAAAACACGGTGCAGGACATAGCCCAGTAGAATACTCTTTACACCAGTACCGGCTTCTTTTCTAATTTTTTTTTCGCAGCATACAGCACATCTACAAAATAAAAAAAAATAACACCTATATACCAATAACTTAAATTACCTTTTAGTTGGTTTTTCTTTTGTTGTTGGTGGGGTCAATGACTGAAAATGGCGTTCAATGAGTCGGGATAGCAATTGTATTACAAAGTTCAATCTTTTTAATTTTCTCCCATTTTTTTTGTAAATATGAGAGGTTAAATGTGGCTATACTCATAAAATGAAAAAATATTTTCATATAGTACTTTTTCATTCTGCTACTGACCGTTCCGTAAAAATGAAGATAATTATCGGTGAGATCCACCCCACCCATTTTCGCATTGTAGTCTGCCACACAAGGCGGTTCTTTCACTTCTTGTTTTGTTTAAACTGTTAGAAAAGTTTCATAATGTCTTGTACTTATCAACAAAATATTCTTTTTGTCTCGCCACTTTTGAATCATAATTATCCTTTCTGTATCTTGCAATCGCTTCTCCTTTATTTAATTTTTTTATGTTATTTCTCGTGGTATACCTGTTCGATTGGCTCGCATTGTTCCTACACAGTCTGTACTTTTTTTTATCAATTTATCAACTAAGGGGATGCTTGGGTAGTAATTATCGAGATAAAGTCGATATCCTTTATCAAGTAGTGGATCAATTAGTGACCAGACTACTTAAACAGTAAAAGGTTTTCTGCAAAATCATTATCGGCACCAGTGTACTTTCACACAACCCAAAAATCTTCACACCAAAAATTTTTCTTTTATTTGCATATATTGTTTCCATGCTAATCTGCCTTTCCAACCTAGCAGAGATTCATCTATAGAAATATCTTGTTCTGGTATATATCCTGTCATGAATTTTTCTCTCAAATGATTCAGAAATGGAAGAATCTTTTTTAACTTATTCGGCTTAGTATTTTCCTGTAAACTGTTATTGTCGACGAAATGTAAAAATTTCAACAACAAATGAAATCTTTTTTCTGTCATAATTTCGTGAATAAAATGGTGTCTCTATACTTTGTCGATGAGAAAAATACATTTATATTCAGACTTAGGGCACACACCTTGTAATATTAATAAACCTAATAGCGTTTTTATTTCATCGCTGTCAGTCTGCTTCCATTTTGTCACTCTAGAGTTTTGTTTTATAATTTCATGTTTATTTATATTAAACTAGATTGCATAACGATTTGTTTCTGTTGCAATAACATCAATTATGATATCATCAAAAAATGTTCAAATATGGACAAACTATCGTTTAAGTTGGGTACTTTTATTCCACTTTAGGAATACCTTCTGAAGTCCATGGCATTTGAATATCCTCGAAAGCATCAAGCGGCTCGTCCTCATTTTCACACTTTTGGACTTTTTTACTTTCCCGACCCACCTCCTAGAAGGGAAAGTATTGTGAACGAGCTAAAAAAAAAATTCGAGATAAAAACAGAAATATCCATTTTCGGGTCCCCTGAGACGATTAAGACAATTTCCAGATGGAAGTCTGTCTGTCGGTCTGTGTGTGTGTATTCTTCCACTATAGAGGCCACACATTTAATCCGATTGAGCTGAAATTTGGTATATGGGTTTGGGTTACCTGTCGGAAGAACCCATTAGTTTTTGTACGACATCTGTCAAACGGAAGTACCACTATCACAAAATGACAGATGCAATATGTCACGGAATTGGACATGCTATATGTCATTTGAAAGCCCTAGAAAAACTCTATTCAGAACAGTTAAAATTATTTCTCCAACTGTCACCTATCAAAAATAAAAAATGTCAAAATTTGAAACTTCAGCATTAAATATCTGAATAAGTTAATCCGATTGAGCTGAAATTTGGTATATGGGTTTGGGCTATCTGACGGAAGAATCAATTAGTTTTTGTACGAGATCTGTCAAACGGAAGTATCACTATCAAAAAATGACATGTGCAATATGTCACGGAATTGGACATGCAATATGTCGTTTGAAAGCCCTTGAAAAACTCTATTCAGAACAGTCAAACTTATTTCTCCAACTGTCACCTGTCAAAAGTGTAAAAAGTTGAAACTTTAACATTAAATATCTGATAAAGTATTCGTGGATACTCGTCGGGAAAGTTTTGGGACGACACAACTGATTTTTTTACCTTTTTGTCGTTTTGCCTTTATTTTCCCTTTTTTGTTTTTTTTTTTTAACTTTTTTTTTGCTTTTTCGGTGTTTTTTCTTTTTCGGTGTTTTTTTCTTTTTTCCCTTTACTTTGTCTTATTTGTCCATTTTTTGACTTTATTAAGCATTTTTTTTTCCTTTTTTTGCTCAATTTGACTTTTTTCCTTCTGTTGCATTTTTGATTTTTTAGCCTTTTTTTGGCTCTTTGTCACTTTTGCCAATTTCTACAAACGATGTTTTAAAAAGCGATATTTGGCCTCCAATAAAAAAGCTTTGTAAACTTTTTTCTAACTTTAAAAATTAAGGTTTAATTAAATAAAACGAAAATCTCTCGTAATATATTTTAATTTTGAAAAAACCATTAAAAATGCACATCTTTCCCCATTTATAATCAACTTTGTATTTATAACGGTTTACGAAATCCCAATAGTGTTCAATTAAATTTGCGCCACCCTAAACACTAATTTTTCCCCAATTTTACTCATTGAATGTTCACGTCATTTGACGATTACTGTATTAACATAGAAAATAAGAGACCACAAAAAATTGTGTGTCTTGATATTTATTTTTTGTTCATAAATTATGATTTTTTTAACGTATAGAAAATTTCTGCGAATTAATTTAGGTTGTGGATGCAGGCGACAGCGACAGTTTCTCAGAGGAAGAATCTCCCAAAAAGCGCAGGGATCTATTGACGAGGAGGCCGTCGTACAGGAAGATTTTAAACGATCTTGGAGGGGGTGAGATAGCTGGTATGTTTTTTAATGCATGCCTTAGAAACTAGTCAAAATTTTTCCGATTTTTCTTTTTAGTTCGACGGATTTTTTTATATAAATACTTTTTTGTGGGTATTCATATTATTTTTGAAAAATATTCCGAGGTATTTTTTTATTTTAATTATTTTTGCATGATTATTTGGGTTTTACATTGAAAATAATTGTTTCTTGAATTGGCGGAAAAATTAATTTTAGTGTAAAAGTATTTTGTAATGCATGATTTTAAATATTTTTTGGTAATGGAATTTTTGAATATTCTGTTATAAAAAAATGATATAAACCCATTGTTTTTTGAAATTTTTCGTTATTTTTATCTCACTTTTGAATTTTTGCATGCCTGGGCTAGATTTATAAGATTTTGTTCCCCTCTCTTATAACACATTCTATTGTGGTATGGGATTTACGGAAAATCTTAAACAATGGGCTTGTCAAATTTTGAAAAAAATCTATTCACAAGTTTTTTTTTTTTTTTGTCGAAAGAGTTTTTAGTGAATTATGAATTGTGTTCTTGGCGAATAGATTTTTTTTGAAAAAGGTTTATATTTTTTTAGGCAAAAAATTGTACAGCGAATTTGTATTCATGAAATATTATTTTTTTAACATAAATGTAATTTTTGAATTACTTTCAGCAATAAACAGGAACACTAATACATTGGACCTGTCATCTGATATTTTTCCCCTTTTCTAAAACGTTTTAAAGCACATTCTATTCCTTGTTAAAAAAACTTAATTATTCCATACCTCTGCCTCAGTTGCTACTTCATCCGTCTCCTTGACCGACTTTCGCCTTTTTCTTACTTGATTTACCCACGTTTCCTAAGTCTGGCTTTTTTTTCTTACCACATCGTTTTATGTTCCCTATTCTAATATGTCAGTACCACCTTAAGTATTTCTGTCGTTTTATGGTCCCCTTATGTTTTCATGTCTATCTTTATATAATTTTGTTTTGTGTTTCCTGTTATTTCCATAAGTAATTTATTTATCTAGTACCTTATTCTTATTATTATTAATTTGTTTAATACATTGAAATAATAATTCCCTGGTTCAAGGTGAATTATCTTCCTTCTCAACTGGGCGGGGTTCAACGGCGCCTAATTAAATGAAAAATAGAATATAAAAAAAAAATGATCTTCTTTTTTGTCTTTCTTCCTTCTGATACTTCTTCTTATCTCTTGATATTTATTTTATCTTTATTTCTTTATTTTTTTTTAATAAATATTATTGCTTACTTTTAAAAAAATATATTTTTATTTCTTTATTTCAATAACCATACATTTCTCATAATTAACATGAATTTTCCCATTATACATTGCCTTTTACAGATTTTTTTTAAATCCCTTTTAAAAAATTTTGACAAACTTCTTTTTTTCTATTATTAATTAATATTTACTAGTTTTTTATTCTATTTAGTTCATCACTTATTATTTTTTTCATTTTTAAATTTTTCTAACTTTTCCTCTATTTTTTGGTCAGTATTTTCCATAAACGTTTCTTCTACCACCTTTATATTTTGTTCCATTTGCCCATCTATTTCTGTAATAGTATTTAACCATTTATTTTCCAAAGTTGTCATTCTTTCTGTATTATTTTGTTCCCCTAATTTCACTTTCTCTATTTCTTCTTCTATTTTCTGTAAATTATATTCTTTTCTTTGAAGTATATAAATTTTTCATCTTGTAATTTCTCTACTTCTACTATTCTTCCTATCATTTCTATTCTTATCTTTTTTTTGTTTCTTCTATTTTATTAACTATATCTTCAATTCTTCTATTTTTTTTAATTATTCCTTCATTATTTTGTTTTATTTCTTGAATCTCTCCTTTATTTTTCCTAAATTCTTGTTCATATTTTCATCTATTTTTTTTAGTATTTTCAGCCATTTTCTTATTATTTTCATCCATCTTCTTACTATTTTCAACCATTTTCTTACTATTTTCATCCATTTTCTTAATAATTTCTTACATTTATTTCTTGCGTTCTTCTTTGTCTTCCTCTCTATTATCTTGCATTACTTTCATCATATATGCCAACATTTCAAACATTGTCTTTGGTGCCGCTACTTTCATCTGTTCTACTTCATGTTTTTGAATATTTTCTCCACCTTCATCGCCGGGAATTGTTATTTCAACATATTTATTTTTATTTATTCTAGTCGCTATTTCTGCATTAATTTTCCATCATTTGATATTTCCGCTCCAAAGTAATTGTTTAAATTCCTGTAAAGTACATTTTTATTTCGTTATTTTCTTCCTGAGTTTCTTTATTATTTATGATGATTGTTTTGCTCCATTCACATCTTTTTTGTTACTCTTGAAAATTCTTTAATCATTTCTATTTAAATAATATTAGCGTTAGAAAGAATGAATTTAAATTTTGTTACAGTGAAAAACCTGGAAAAATCATAGAATTTAAAACTTGTCCTGTGACCGAACCATGAAAAATAATTTCCGAAAAGTATTGGAAAAATACTAATATAACGTATTTTTTTAATTTCAATTTTCCGAAAAATCAACTTAACCTACATTCTTCAGCCAAAGTATAAAAATATTTCTTTTAATAAATACTATACAATTTCCAGTTGTAATTATGACAATATAAATTGTAATTTAGAATAGGAAATTTTCAAATGTAATTTTAATATAAGACAAAAATTGAATTTAAGATTATTGATTTTAATTTTGGAACACAGAAATTGAAATTAGGAATAGTTATTTGATTTTAAGGAAGCAAAAAATTGAATTTCAGAAACTTTTGAAAGCAAAAAAAATTGAATTTCAGAAAAGGCAAGTTGAACTTTTGAAAACAAATGTAATTCGGGAAAATTTAAAATGTATTTTACATTATACACACTGTATAATGTCCACGGATGGGATTCACAAGAGGAGAAAAAATTTTATTTTTGGTTTTATCGAAAATTGTTATTCTTGATAAACGTTTTGCTTATTCTAAAACCTCGTAAAATAAAAAAAATCAGGTTTTTACTGTACTTCTTTTATTTTATAATCAATTTTCTAGATTATAAGTTACTATGATCACAAAAAATTGACTACAACATGAAGCAGGTACGATAAAACATGATTTTTCTTTCGTTTTATGGGCTTTTAGAATAAGCAAAAGTTTTTATGAAGCATGAATTTTTTTGATAAAACCAACAATAACAATTTTTCTTCTCTTGTGAACTACATCGGTGGACACGCTGTGTATATTTCTTATAACAAAAAAGGTTAACAACAATATGTATAACATTAGAAATTTATATTCCTACAAGCATGAAATGATGTGGTATGCTGGGTCATACGCGCACAATCGTCTCTTTGACCACATCGATACTGCAGCCTTTATTCCCGCACTCCTGGTCGATTGACTAAAGGCATTTTGAGCCTGCTTTTAACTGCATCTTTTATGAAGCCAGGCGAAGGAGCGTACCTGGAGTTTCATTAAGAAATCCTTCAATTCTTAAGTGACATGGGTCCTCTAAATTATTCCCCATATCCTCCCACTGATTCATCAGTCTTCTAATAAACTGATTCGCTAAATCGGCTGTATACGAGCATCTTCGCCGTTTCATAACTACTACCCCAACTGCCGAAATGGACACTGGGTCCTCTTACTGAGGGTAGAGCTCTTGAATGCTCCTCATTCCTGCTCTGGAGCGTCCTCGTGTTCGTCGAGAAAATAAATTAAAATTCGTCTCGTCGATCCAGATTATCTGCTTTCCAGCTTGGATGAACTGGTTGAGGGCAGCTCTTATTCTCGGGGGAATTCACTGCGATGGATCGTTTGTGAACTTGTTTAACTGTGAACACTCTTCCTTCAATATAGTTTGCCACTGTTGTCGATACATCCTTATGTAGTTTATGTAAAAAAAAATTCCTTGATTTGTTTTAGGGTAATACCACAATCTTCTTCGATCCAAGATATGATATCATCTATTTCTTCTTCAGTTAAAATTTTAGGTTTGGCCCCTCATTTCTTGCGCGTCTTAGCACGCCCAGATCTTACCCAGTTATGCGCCGTTTTATATCTAACACCAAGTCGTCCTCTTGGTTGACACAGACAACGATCCGTTGACGGCCTTGGTCTGAGTTTTTTTATCATTGGAAGAATATTTTGAATCGACGTTCTGTACAACGAGTAAATATTTCCTCGTGAATTCAAATCACAGCATTTTGTGAAACATGTGGTTGCACGGTAGCAATCTTTGCATAAAGTGCCTTTCATTGGAACTCTGCAAATGGCACAGTTATCACAAATTGACGAACAAACTTTATGTTTCTATGTGAAACACAGATTGAGTAACCTGTGTAAGCACAGGAGAAACTTCTTTTTCAAATTCCCATTATCATTTCCTATTTTCCAAATTACAATTTACGATTTCTAATATTAATTTTACAATTCCGAATATCATTTTTTACTTTCGCAAAATAAATTCACGATTCTATATATCAATTTTTGTTTTCTGAAATCAAACTTACTAATCTGAATTTATGTTGTCTAATATTAAAGTTTAATTTTACGCTTTCCGTAATCAACATTTTAATGTCTAAATTACAACTGAAAATGGTGTAGTGTTGAACAAAACTTTTTATTAAATCAACACTTATGTTCTCTAATTGCAATTTTTTTTTAAAAATGTTTATATTTTTTAGTAAAATAGTTCAAATTCGCCAGAATTTTTTTCCACAAAATTTTGAAACCTTTTGACATAACGTGAACATTGTAATATTTTATATTTTTGAATTCTATGATGTTCACAGAGACAAAACTCGAGCAGACTTCATCAGAAGGAGATAGTGAGTTGTCGTCTCACTCTATCCCATACCACACAGGTTAGTTTTCGTAGCCAAAAAAGCAGTTAAAAAGTGGTGGTAGTAAATAAATTAGGCAATATCACGTGACCAAACTATTTAAAAAAAACTTACAATTTTTTATTTTCGACGTTTAGCTTAAAATTGATCTCGATCACAAATATTAAGTGAAAAATTGTAAGTTTGGATAACAAGTCGACTCAAATATTTCATGAATTTTTATAACGTTTTCTGTATAATTTGGAAACTTTCTAATTGTTTAAAAAGAGTCATAAAATATTACATGTGCGAACGCTTTAATTTTTCTTTTTGTACAGGATGAAATTTCCTAAATATCCTCAGAAGTCAGTAAATTTATTTAAAATGTTTATAAAATGAGTAACATCAATTTTAGGTAAAGTTTTATATTTATGAAAAACATTTAGATGTAAATCATATTACAGAAAAATTTAAAAATTAGCTCACCAAAAATTGAGAAAATTTTGTGAGAAATAACAAATTAAGATAAAATTATTTTTTGTATTATATCGATTTTTTTAATCAATTAAAAGAAATTCAAAAATAAATGAACACTTTTGAAACGGGTAAAAATATTTATCAGGAAAAATTTATATCTATGAAAAAAATAAAGGCTCGAAGTTCTTTCCGATTTTCTCTTGAAAATTTATAATCAGAATTATGTCTAAATTTGTTTTTATTTTATACCAATTTGATCACGTGATATGTCCTTTTTATTATATTTTCTCAATTGGTGGTAAGTCTGTCTCAGCCCTCTTTTTCATTTTGTCTCCTTATTTTAGCCCATGCACTTTTTGTTTTAACTAGTTTTTTTAATATAACTTAACTTAACTAAATAAACTTTACACGTTTATTGCCAGGTTGATATTTTTTTCATCTTTTCGTAGTGAATTAAATAAAAAATAAGTTGTGTTCTTGAATATTTTTGTATTATATAATACAATTTTTTACTATCAATATAATATACCTTTAGCATAGCTCAGTCAGTAATCAAATAGTGATGCCGATTTGTGGGGAATTTCCCATTTTTGGGCATTTTGCACATCATTGGGTAATTATTGGAAGATAAGTATATTATACAGCTATGTACCGTTCTTTTTACTTTCTCGCTACATATAAAGAATAACAAACAAATTAGTAGCTCACTCAGTCAGTAATCAACAGTGATGCACATTGTGGGGGAATTTCCCATTCATGTTTAATTTTTAACTTTTATGTTTTACACCGTATTACTTATTTATTTGGCTCAATAGAACCAAAAGGGCCACCTAGTAAATAATATTTTCAATAATAACAAAATTTTCATTTTTTATACAGTGAACTATAAACTATATCCTGCGGATTAATTAAGATATTCATTAAGAATTTTAAAGATCATGTTCTGAGAGCTCTTCAGTTACTGGAGCGTTGTTATAAATTAGGAAAAAAAATTGCCAGAAATATTATCTCTAGGGTATAAATTATAAAGTAAGCTGTCAATTTATTAGGTTTGACCTTTTAGAACCCCGATTATGTCTTTAATTCGCTTATTTGGTCATCTACCCCGTTGTCTGACATGTTGATTTATAACTCAAAACTAAGAACTGCCCAAGGTTAATAAAAAATGTAACGCTCTGACCTTTGCTCTCTACGTGACGAGGTGTCTTCCCATCTATATCCAGGTTCGAAGGACCAAAAATGTGTCATTAAAATCTTGTCTAAAAGTCCCGGCTTTAAAATACGTAGAAGCACTTAAATTTTAAAAGTAATCCAAAAAAAATCATTGAAACAATAAGAAAATGCTTCAGACAATCAATAAGAAAGACATAAAAACAGCTGAAAACATAAAGTATACAAAAAACTAGTAATAATAGTAGAAAGTAAGAGTCCACGAAACAACAACAGATGCTTTTGAAGTACATTTTAAATTATAAGGACCAAATTAGAAAAAAATGACCAGTCAAATACAAATAAGAGAATATGTGGATGAGGTAGTGATAATTGAAAACAAAAAAGAAAGTTGTAAAAATAGTCACACATAGTATGCTAATAAACAGAAGAAAAAGGATATAGAGGAAAAGAGGGAAATATTCCAGAAAACATCAATTTAGCTCTCACAATAGGCAAATGGTGAATGTAAAAGTGACAGAAAGGATCATAAATAGAAATCAATGTTATGATTTATATGTTTCTACTTGTGGTATTACTAAAATGAAAAAGCATTATTTGGGAATTAAATGTGACATTTCAAAAATAAAATTCAATTTGTATTAAAACAGTGGTTTAATTCTTTATTAATGGATTTTCATGAGAAACAGACCACTATTAAAAAGCAAGACATTAAGCAAAAAATAAACTTGAATTACAACAGATGAACAAGAAAAAGAAAAATTAAGCAGTTATTTCCGTTATGGTCTAGAGATCTTAGCCCAAGAAAAAATCAAAGGATGCGATAGAAGAGGGTACAAAAAAACCAGAGACTGGAAATCAGAATGTAATGATAGATAACAGACTTGGTCAAGACCTATAATAAGATGATTTATCGACCTCTATATTAGGACAATAACGCATTGGTGTTAACCATAATCAGACAGGTTGTAAGGCTTTAAGATAATAATACACCACTTAAATTAGTCCGACATGTTTCTGATGAACCTGAATGACATAACGAAAGATATCAAGACGTTGTAAGAATGTTGGTTTTCACAGCCGGCGTCAATGTAATTGTTTATTTCCGGGCTTTTTACACCGTGGTCTTATTTAGTTATTACTTCCAATCGTTTCGACTACAACTGCGGCAGCCATCCTTAGTTGCAGGGACGAAGTACTCTTCGTGACGTATCAACTAAAACTGAACTCTCCTTCGCTTCGAGTGTGCTATTTATATGCGTGTATGCGGCTTGTATTTGTCGGTTTTATTTTCGCGCTCTTTAGTACTGTGTGCCAGATCCTAGGTAATGTTGTTTCTTTCATTATATTTGTGTTTGTGTCTTTCTATTGCTTCCAAGTTCAATCTGGTCCAGTAAGTTCTTGATGTTGCTAGCAGGTCGGTGTTTTCGAAAAGGATATTGTGGTCTCCGTCGGATAATATGTGTTCGGCGACTGTATACTTCACTTTGTCCTAAACGACAGCTTCGTTTGTGTTCTGTTATTCGTGTGCCAATGCGTCTCTTTGTTTGTCCTATGTTCACTTTTCCTGATGTGATGAGGTATCTGCTGCCTTTTGCCATTTTCAGATCCTCTCCTATTTTCTTTGTTGGTTTGTAGATGGTGTCGAGTTTCTTTTTCTTTAAGATTTTCCCAATCCGGTCAGTGACACCTTCTATGTATGGTAGATATACAGTTCCTTGGTATTATCCTTCACCAGGATTGGTTTTTTCTCCTTCGGATGTGTAGTACGATTTCAGCGTTGACGTGAACCAAGATTACAAATATATTATACGCCATTTTTATTATCAGCATCGTGACTAGAAATAATACTGGAAAATTAAAATCGACTTGTGATTTGTCACTTCTTTTAATTAATACTTGCTATAGTTGAAAATGTTTCCAAATAAAGAAGTAGGTTAACCTAGCAACCTACTTCATGTTTTAATTTGGGTATTCACGCATTTTTCAGTAATAACAACGCAAAATAACGAATAAAGATATCTACAGGCAACTAGAGGTCACCCCAGTACTTAATTTAGTGTTCTAACAAATTGATGTGGACACAAAAAAGATACAAATTGACAGGGAATATTAGTTAGTTGAATCCCAAAAATGTATATTTCAAAATTAATTATAAACTGCTGGATTACGTACAGACATTTCACTTGGGAGGTAGTTGATATGATTTAATTAAAAATAGGGTATATTTGTAAACATTTTTACCTCTCGTCCTTCAGATAAGAGAGGTATTGTAATAATGCTAAAAATTGGGTAGTGAGTTTTCAATGAATAAACACGTTTTAGGGTCTCTAGAATACGATTTTAATATTTTCGCGATGATGTCTGTGTATGTGTGTGTTAGTGTGTTAGGATGGATGTTGTAGTAACGATAACTCAAAAACTACTGAATTAAAAAATTTGAAATTTTGCATTCACGATTCTTATACCCTAGATTAGATCTGATTAGATTTTGGTGTCAATCGGACAACCGGAAGTGGCAGTTGCTATGAGTGATGACGCCGTTACTAAAACAAATGGCAATAAGGTTTTACACATATATTTTGTATACACTATAGTTTATTTTCGTATCATTAAAATTTTCAAAACTTTTGCCATTGTTGCCAGATTTAAAAAAAAGTAAATTTTTTTCATACTTTTTTGTGCCAACGTGAAAATTTTTGATTCAAAAATGGCGAGAGGTCATGTGCTGGCCACATCAGATTTTCACTTTGAAAATTTACAAAAAAAAATGTTTTGTTCGTATCTAAAAGTAAAAACTGAAAAAAAAACAAATAAAATTCAGAATTCATATTAGATACTAATTTATGTTATATTTTTAATAAAACAAATGTTTATAAGTAAATGTTGTTTGCTAAAAGTCATATTTTAAGAATGACTAGCGTTATGGATATTATCATAGAAAAATAGTTATGGTTAACGTGGCAATAAACCTGTTAATGTTTTTTTACAGTTTCTAGCGTGTTCGCCTTGTAGGTTATTAATGAAAAATAAAGTGGCTTTATGTTAAAGGTTAGGTTAGAGGTTAGATAAAAAAAACGTTTTATTTTTAATTAATGGGTTTTTTTTTGAAAATTCTTATTTGTTTTTCGATAATTTTGGCTATTTGTAGAATATTTTTTTATTCTCAATTTTCTTATAAAAACCCAAAATATTTGAAAAAAAAAGAATTACATATTCACAAAAAATTTTTATTGACAATTGTTTAATGGAAGAATATTTTTTACAGTGTTGCCAGCGACTGCTCTCCAGATAACAAGTGGAGAGGGTGGGCAAGGTATCCAAACTCTAACAATGACGAACGCTACTGCGGGCGGAGCTATTGTACAATACGCACAAGGGCAAGAATTTTTTGTACCTGGTAAGCACATGGGCCTTAATTTTTAATTTTCTGTGAAAACTCCTCATTTTTGGACAACTTTTTGGTTGATTGCATATTGCATGTAAAAATTCTATTTTTTATGTATTTTTGTTAAACAATGAAACTAATGAAAACATATTTCCATAAAATTTGTAATAAAATAAAAAATGTTTTGACACTAATTCCTGCTCAAAGAGATGTTTTCCCGTCTCGGCTGGGAAGAACAGGATTATTTTAATTACAAAGTACTAAGCATTACATTAATTTATGGAACTCATTTAAAATAGCGAGCGATGGTGAATACGTCTACAGCTTTACACTGTCCACACAAAATACATTTGACGAAAAGTATCCATACTTATACACTATTTAGAAATATTCCTTATGAACTAATAGTAATACCACATACATAAAAAAAATCCGCATTGACATTGACAGAAAATAATTTATTTGACATCTCATCTGCTGTAAGTGATCTGTGACAAACTAAGCTAGAACGCGAAGAATTCTAAACAGCGCCATCTTACAAAATTCTGGTAAGTTCTATTGAACGCAACAGGTGGTACTCCCAAATAGTTCGAAACAAAATCTAATCAGTGAATACACCAGGGTTTTTAGACATCTTACATCTTGCCCTTCCAACATCAAAGAAATTTCGCCGGCCTTCGCTTCTTGGTATATATGTATTCTTTGCCATAGTTCCATTGAAAAAAAGAATCGATATTGTTCTTGCGGACCTTCTACTCGACAATTTGAACCAAAAACTAATAGTTGCATTTGAGATGGTCTCAATATTCTTGAGGGACCTCAAAATGGATATTTCCGTCGATATCTCGGATTTTTTTTGATCGTTCACTATAATTTCCCTTGGATGAGTCCGGGAAAGTAGTATGAACTAAAATTATAAATTGAACCATTCATTGCTCAATTGCGACGAATATATGACGAAGTGCAGTGTAAATCGTCTCAAGTGTAATAAACTCCCATCATAAATTAAGTCGTAGAAAAAAATTAAAACAAATCTTTTATCATATTTGCTCTCTTTCATACAAGTTTATCCGTTAAATTTATAATCTGATAAAAATACAATTTCGTTATCAAAATAAGTAAAGATTAAAAACAAAACTTGTACAGGTTTTTTAATTTATAATCCCCTTATTATTGAGCTACTTATCTTTGCGTTGGTGCGTTGGCTGAAATCTGGCTTTACTTATTGATTAAAAACGTAGATACTATTTCCAATTAACTTGAATATATACATGGTCGACTGCAATTATTGATTGATTATTTCACTCACCTGCCAAACCATGCATTTCCGAGAATCTGATTGGACTATCACGTCCAATCAGATTGAATAAAATCGATTATTTCCTTCACCTGCTAAACCATGCATTTCCGAGAATCTGATTGGAATATCACGTCCAATCAGATTGAATAAAATCGACTATTGCCCTGCTGGGAAATATTCAATTAAAATAGTCACTATGCGTAGCTTCAGGGCAGTCTCCACTGTCAAAGATATTAAACAGGAATATCTCATTAGATTTAATTGACGAAGGATAAAATAAAGATGGTTCGTGACATAATCTTCCAAACACCACTCGAACTGAATAAATTAGCGGCTATTTATTGTTTAAATTTTCCTCGTCTGCTTAACAATTCAACCAAATTTGCAATTAATAATCAGAGGCAGAATCCCTCTTGCTATTCAGTTCTTGTGGTATTACCTTTGACTATTGCCCTAAAATAGTCACTGCTCATAACTTCAGGGCAGTATCTACTGTCAAAGTATTAAAGATCAAATTTGAAGTATGAATTAATAATGAATCGGTTCGAGAGTATCGCGTTAGATATAATTGACGACAAGATAGTTAGGATAAAATAAAGATGGTTCGTGAAATAATCTTCCAAATGAACCAATCAGGAGCTCTAGTTCGAATTATCGATGACACCAAACTTGACTATTGACTCTGATTGGCCTGTCTGGTTCGGTGTTTTCAGATTTGTGTGTATGTGACAGTTAAACGTCAAATATAAATAATTATACTGTGCACGCATTTAAAAATGAGCAGATTTTTGATAAATTCCATCGAATTAATCGACTAAAAAATTGATGAAAATGTACCGAAAAATACGAAGAAATCGAAGGAGTACAAGGGAGTGTTCAAATAATGTATATAATAAGTGTACCATTTATATAATTGAGAATTATTTAAGTACTTTATGTTAATACTGGATTAAATAAATATGTCCTTAATAGCACAGAAAAATGTACACGACCGACCGTTGGGACGTTTTAAAAACGTTCGTTAATTGACGACAAGAACTTTTTTCTCTGGAGTAAATGTCACAACTTCTAACTTCACTAACTAAATGTTTCGACAAAAGACGTTTTTTGCACATATTTTGGAACTTCCACTGGACTAACGTTTTTAACGGTGCTTTTAAAAATGACTCAAATAAAACGTTTAAACATTCTCAAAATATACTTTAACGGACACAAAACACAACGTTTTTTACAGTGGTTATAAAAACGTTTAAAAAGCGTAACTTTCTGGCTTTTTCTGAAAATATACTTTGACCTAAACAAAACGTTTTTTGAACGCTTTTACTGGTGGATTTAAAAAAGACTCAAATAATACGTTTGAAAAACGTACCTATTGTGACTTTTTAAAAAACATTCTGGTTGAGCAATATGTATATAATGAATAATAAAATACACAACAACAATGAAATAACATACCAAACGCTCAAATAAATACCTAACTAATATATACAAATAAATATTCTTACAATACTTAACACTAAACTAACGAAGATTTTAAGGGACATGTCACTAGGGTCGGTTATTCAAACTGTCAGAGTGCCGACAGCCAAAAGAGACTTTTTCTTGACTGACCTTTTTTAGAAATAATGTCGACCGTTATTTATACTCGACATTGTTTTTAAAAGATGCGTGAACAACCTCGTATAGTTTAGCGTTATTGAACGTACGAAAAATAACTATAAACAATACGAGATCGAATTATTTAATTTATCCATTTTAAGAAAATATAATAATTTGTAAAAGAATTACTTGGAAAAGTGTATGACACTTTTACTATGTGACAATATTTTCGCTTTCGTAGAGTTCTTATTTGGACTCTAACGTATTTTTTACTACCAACATGAGAAATCACCATTATTTACTTCCGGACTACCTAATATTTCGAAATATTTGAAAAATAAGTACGACATAACTAAAGCTAGGTTTATCAAAATCTAATCAAATCAAATATATTAGTTAGTAGTAAAAAAAAGCTATATACACTTTGGTTGAAAAGGCCATTATAAACCTCGCACATTATATCCTTCGGCGCAAGGCGCCTCAGATGCTCGGCCAAAGTGCTCGGTAAATAATAGCTCACTTCTTAACCTAAGTGTATAATATAATATTTAAACAATGTCGACTTGTATGTTTTTATGACAATCAAAGTGACAGTCCTTCATTCTTTTTCACAAAACTTCGATGTCATCAGCTTTAACCTTAATATTTTTCTTATACTATAATTGCAGTTATTTGAGCAAACTTAATATTATTCTGAATTTTAGGTGGTAGTAAAAGTTATCGTGATAGTCAATTTAAATTTTTTGTTTCAGTGGTGGCGCAAAGCGGAAACATGTCCGGAGGTGGCGGTGAAGACCAAGCGCGCAAGCGAGAAATGCGTCTTCTGAAGAACCGAGAGGCGGCGCGCGAATGTCGACGAAAAAAGAAAGAGTATATCAAATGTCTGGAAAACAGGGTGGCGGTACTAGAGAACCAAAACAAGGCACTCATAGACGAGCTCAAATCGCTCAAGGAGCTCTATTGCCAGCAAAAAAGCGAATGAGATCCGTCTAGAAAAATTTCGGTGAAGGACTGAGTTTTAAAAGTAGTTGCTGAGTTACTCGATAGGTGGCAGAGCAGTGCAATTTAGAAATGAAAATTCGTTGCTGATCGTGGAAAAACGATGTTGGAAGATGGAAAGTCGTTATTTTTTGTTGGGAGTTGAAGGTGGAACATAATGGAAAGTTAAAATTTGGGTTTTTTATTAGAAATTGGATTGAATTTTAAGTCTACCAAAAAACTGTAATTTTTTTTAATCAGTTTTTTGGTTTCTGAATTTAAAAGTCTTCTGCTTTTTATCAGTTTTTTTTTTCAAAATTAATGTTTGCTTGAAAATGTTAGTATCTAGAATTTCCAGAAATTTACTATTAGGTAAAAATGGAGTTTTTGATAATTTTTTTAAAAATAAAACTTGATTTGCGTATTTTTATCTCTTTTGTAATGTTTTAAAAAAATTGTGTCTGGTATACAGAAGCTTTTTATTTTTTTATATCCAATTTCCAATAAAAAAAGTTTCTAAGTATCGGAAATATAGAATCTTTTAATATTTTCCTAAGAAATGTCAATAAATTGACGTTAAATTGGCAGACATTTCCCAAAATTTGTTTAAAATATTTCCAACAGCAGGACGAATTTATGACAAATTTTTTTTGGTTATCTGAATATTAAAAAAAAAGTATTTTTGTACATTGTTATGTATAACAAATGATATTTTTGTTGGATCAATCATTGCTTTTAAATAATTAACATATATTTAAGAGTCTTAGGAACCGCGCCATTAACTTGGACCTACATTTACAATATAACTATAATTACTACTGGTAATTTCTATCTAATTTATTTGGTAACGCGAAGCAATTTTGTTTGTATTTTCTAAACAAACTAACTTTATATGTATTTCTATATGTAGTTGCAATCTGATCAAAGTAATGTTTTATTATTTCCTCTGTAAAAAATTTTACCTTCAGAATTTGAAGAATCGATTGTGCCAAATACTGAAGTTTGGGTTATTTTCGTTTTTTTCTGCGTTTAGATTTTTTCAATGTTTTTTAGTTCTCTCTTATACTGATTATTTTTACATGGTAAAGTAAATTCGTTGAAGGAGAAAAACACGGTAACTGCGAATCTCGGATTGTTAAAGAAGTGGGTCGATACTTTTTGTTTGTCCCCAAGGAAAATCTGCCTATTTCTTTTCCAATTATTTTTTCTGGGGTATCAGTGTAAATTCGTCACAAATCTGGCTCTGATTTTCGAAAAAATTTTGGAGTTTTCAACACTGATTATGCATATGTCTGATTTTATGTTGTTGAATGTAATTAAAAACTTTGGATACTATATTCTGAACAAATTGTACAATGGAAATATTTTCGAAAGGTAAATTTCCAGAGCTCTGCTCTACGAATTTTGCTACTTCAGCATGATCTATAACTGAAGATTCCTTAAAATGTTCTAAAATTGAATGGCCAAATTTCAGTTTTGGAAAAGGATTTAGCTAATAGGTGAATTTTTATACTGGATCCTAAATTATAAAAGCTTTTTTCAGTCTTTGTTTAGAAGTACCGAAAATTCCCACAAGGTAGGTACTTCATCGAATTAAATTTTCAGATCAAAAAATGGGCTCAACGGATCAATTGTTTTAATATTGCATTGTAGTTTTTATTCTAATAATTTATTTTCAAAATCTCATTACTTCCATATATTTAAGAAGTTTTATCTCTGATTATCATAAAATGCAACAGCGTTTTTTATTATTATAATATCGGCGGTTTCTAAGACTCTTAAAACAAAAATTTATTGATTTTTGTTGTGCAAATTAGTTAATTAGAAAAAAAAGTCGTGGAAGGAAAGAAGGCTTGTGAAATGTGTTGTAAATTTTTTTTGTTATGAAAAAGCCGTTGTATATATTTAACCAAGAATAAATGTTTTTGGTACCTTCGAATATGAATTCTTCTGTCCTTATTTTCAAAAAAAATAAAAACATTGTTTTATTATACTTTTTTTAAGAGATAATTTTTATTTTTGATGGTACATTTGGAGTCCAGACCTGTGGAGTGCCTTCTAGATTTAAAAAAAATGTATTTTGTAACATATTTGATTATTTTTCCAGTGCCATTTCTCAATTAAAAAAAAAAGGAAATAAATATGAAAGTCAAGTTATAAATTACCAAAACGGCAAAATATGGTGGTCTAATCGTTGAAGAATTTTCAAATCCGATTATTTAAAAATTCTTTGTCGACAAAGCTTTTATACAGGAAGATTGAATTTAATTATATACCGGGTGACCCAGATTTTATGTGGCAGTTATTATATCTTGAACCTGATGGGATAAAAAATTATTCAAAAAATAAAACATGCAGTTAAATAAAAAAACTACCCCACAACTTTTTTTGTAAATGGTTTCTCATGTTGCTATTTATTAGTTCGAAAGTACTTATGTTTCTGAAAACAAAGATATTCATAAAATTTTATCACTTTTACCATTCAAAACTAAATATTAATATGATTATATTATAAAATTAGTTTATAATGACCTGTATTTAATACTAAAGCTCTTTAACCCTTAAATATATATATTTTTTAAAGGAACATAGGAAAATAGCAAAAAATACAAACTAAGAAAAAAACTTCATTAGAAAAAAACAGTTTGTTGTACATGCCACTCTATGAACTAATTTAGCAAAAATTCAACAACATGGTGAAATTGACTAAAACAATTATTTTTTTTTTGTTAAAAAAGAAACGGATTTCCTACGCATAATATCTGTGAATCCCGTACATTTGGGAAATGTACACCTTGGGCTGCGGTAAAATATATATTTAATTTTAAGACCAAAATTCTTTATTAACCCATTCTCTAAATTGAATATTAACGAAGTTACAGGGTGTTAAATTTTCAAAAAAAATAACATATTTTTGTATAACTCCAAAACGGATTAATATTTCTTTTGTCGTTTTTTTTTTACTTGTAACTTTTATAAACCTTTTTAATCCACTTTTTTCTGTTCTCCCGAATTTTATAAAATCTTGTACTATATCCTAAAATTATCCAAAATCCATACTTCCTGAAATTCCCTAAAATGTCAATTATTCCCCGAAATTCCCTAAAATGCCATAATATTCCCGCGTTGTATAAAATATTCAAGGGCACATCTCTTTTTATGTGTCCTTCATACGGGGACGTACGGTAGATAGGGGTCCAACATTTGTACCCCCTAATTTTTACGCCACTGAATTAATTTTAGTTTTGGCATATTTTTTTCAAATCTATATCTGTCTAGTATACAAAGTGCATAAGGTTTTCAAAAGTTTTTGAGATATCCAACATTAAATAGGTCAAAGTTCAGTAATTATATAAAAGTTACTGTTTCTTTTTTTATAAACATTTTTTTTTTTCTAATTTTAACATATAAAGTGACACTTTTATAAACTGATACACGTTATGAAACTTTTTGTAGCTAGTTGCATACAGTAAAATATTATGTAACTGGTGACGAAAAATGGATTTAATAATTAGTGACAAACAGAATTCTATTTATTTAACCGTTATAACACAAGATAAAGACATAACTTATAAATTAATTAATTATTAGAAATATTGATAACACAATTATTACTTGCTGTTATTTGAGATGCGGCGGTCATTGCATTAGATGTTTCACTAAATATTTCTTCCGCTATACGTTTTTTATTTCCCATGGAATTTTCAATATATCCGTGTCTCTAATTTTAAAATATCAGCGCCACTGTCTACTAGGAAAGTGGCAGAGCTTCCTCTGAAGCAGTGGCCAGTATATAGAACAGGATTTAAAAGACCAAGGAATTGTGTAATAACTTTTGACAGACTGCTAAATGTGAGAATTCCCACAGGATTTCTGGTACATTTTCGATTTCCATATTTTACCAAAAATCTGTTGTGTTTAAGATTCTGAGGACGCAACTTAATATATTTTCTTAAAATTTCAACAAGATTCGTATTTTCAATGCCCCCACTGTTAATTGCAAACTGCCGTATAACTTTTGTTTTTGAAGGTGGGATATCAACACGAAAATGGCTTCCTTCATCTGTAATATTTTCAACTGGAAGAAATGTTAATTGTGCTTTTCTGTATGCCCCTGCCATTCCAATTATCATTGCAACCTTAACCATTAAGTATTCTTCGTCATCAGCTTCCACCAAAACAAGTCAGAAGCGCCTGCGCGATAGCCGGCACTTGACGACTTCCAAACACGCATTATCTTATGAAACATAAAAGATATCTCAAATCTGTTTTCAAATATCGATTCAGCGTTAAATTTCACATTGGAATGCTATTTTTGAAACCGGTAGTATAACTTTCGGTTCTGGTTTGTGAAGTCAGTTTTGAAACCGGAAGTCATAAAAAGTTTATTACCGTTGACCGTTTGTCTCTATCTCTTTTCGTTTTTGAGTTATAAATGAGGACAGACAGACAGAGCTGTATTATAAGACTTCTCTCTAAACTTTTTGGTTAAGTCTAAAATTGGAAAAATCTTTGATAAAACCTACTATCAAATTTGTATATTTTTTAATATGAATATTCTTTTTTAGATTTTGTTCAGAACTTAACATTGAGTAAAAGTGTCCATAATGTGAAAACTTTTAGATCTTCCATATCCTCAAAATATGCAAGTAAAACTTTCTCATTAATATGTATTTTTTTTTCTCATCACACCAGGTAACTAATTTTTCGTAAGCCAAATCATAAACTGCCTTTGACTTTTTGGGAATTATTGATAATAGAGCATTACATGCCTCTTCAATATTGCTTGGCAGCTCTTCAGAACTTGAACCACTCATTTTGTAAAAGTAAAATCAAGCGCCCGTTCAGGCTTATTTACAAAATATCAAACCGACATGAAGTGACAGCAGCATTTATGTTTTCACAATTTTTGTCAATTATATTTTATTATTTTTTTTATTACTTTCTTCAAATTTAGAAAAAATCTTGTATGCAATACGTTACGAAATGCAATTTTGTGTAACTTGTGAGCTTTTGCGGAACTCACTGCGTTCGTTCTCACGCTTTACACAAAATTAGGCATTTCGTAACTAGTTGCATAAAAAGCTATTTTTGGCATGTACTTCCTCCAATTATTATTGTGTTAAATTTCAGAAAACTGTTAACTTAATTAGACATCATTTTTATTACGATTAAAATAAAATTAAACACTAAAATTTACATTCACAAAGAAGCAGCTTTAGAGATCATCTTACCATTTTAAATAACAAATCATTACATAAACATAACAATTATACATTTACATAAACATAACTAATATTTAAAAAATTGTTCAAACGAACCCCCTTGCTGGCGAATACAAACATTGCAACGATTCCAAAACAGACTGGCGCACTCTTTCAAAAATTCCAGGCATTGATTGAATCTCAGTACATGCTGCTAATATTCTACCAACCAAATCTTCACAGGAGTTTTCTATACAAGTGATTTAAGGTATCCCCAAAGAAAAAAGTATAATGAGGTAATATCGGTCTATAGAGATCTACCATCTTAAAAATCCACCTATCAGGAAAAATTATTCATTCATTATCATTCCTTTCGTATCTATTTACATAACGTTCACAAAAATTTACTTAATGTCTACTGGGCTTAAAGCCATTATCTTTGTTAGTCAAAAAGTATGTAGCTACTGTTTGATTTTGAGGTATTTAATGATGTAGCAATTTGCCAAATACTTATCGATTCAAAATTATTGTTTCTCGTTCCTCTCGGTCCACAATCTGTTACATGGTTCCTCTGTAACTGGCTCTTTGAGTTACTGCTGCAAAGGTTTTATGAGTAGGTTGAAGTCCATTTGGAAATTTGTGTAAATATAATCTAGCAGCTGTTCTTGAATTTTCTCTTTTCTAGAAATAATGGAAATTTACATAATTTTTTGAGAATTGTCATGTCCAAAACACACTATGCTGTTTAGTTGTATTATTCAAAAATATGGAATATGTTTAATTGTTACGCTTTTATTGTTTATTGTAAAGAAAGAGCTATATCTTTTTTACTATAAATTGACCATTTTTAGTTAACTGAATAACAAAAAAGTAACAAGCAAACATTAAATTCACTATACTTAACAGGCAGGGAACACTACGAAAATAGTTAAATACTTGTAATTGCTTTTATCGATATTCCTGTACTTAAACCATTCGATTTTTATTTTTTGGTTCTGTTTCAGTATTTCTTAAAATTTATAAAAAAACTAATTTTCATTACTAAACAATAATTTATAATTACTGAAATTGTACCTATTTAATGTTGGATATCTCAAAAAACTATTGAAAATTTACATAACAAACCTTATGCACTTTGTGTACTAGAAAGATATATATATATATTTTATAAAAATATGCCAAATATGGTTCAAGTTACAGACACGTAATTGTTACTATAATATTAGACTAATTAATATAGACCTACACAAAAAAATATAAAGCCGTTTTGGAGTTGTACAAAAAAATGTTTTTTTTTCTGAAAATTAACACCCTGTAACTTGGTTAATACTTATTTTAGAGAATGAGTTCATAAAGATTTTTGGTCGTCAAATTAAGTAAAAATTCTACCGCCGAAGTTTGTCGCCTTTATTTTGGAACACACTGTATATGCAAAATGTTAGCTTGTCTCCTGGTGATGCATCCTAACGCTAAAGAGCTAAACATTAAACGGCCCAGTTTTTCCGAATGCAGAATCAAAACTAATCCTATATCGTTGATAATTATAATGGTCGCATTTTCTCATCGACAAGTGTCTCATTCGGAAATACATGACATAATCGACGAATAGCTCCATGAAAAAGGAAAACTTAGCCACAGCTATGGACAAAAAAATTGGTTCTTAGCAGTTCTGTAACTCAATAAAATTCTGGGACACCCTATATATAAATTATTTATTTTTGTTCATTAACTTAAATTATATTTTTGTTTCTTGGGATACATTTTAATTATAATAAAAAAATCTAGATTCTACCAAAAAGATTTTAAATATATTCTCAAAAACGTCTCATTTACTTTGTTTTTAACAATTTTGTATGTTGTGAAACGTCTGTAAGAAAATAAAATCAAAATAATGACCGTTGTTCCAAGAAATAAAACTATCTATATACAATGAGTGTCAAAAAGTTGCATCATTTGGGTAAAATTTTTATTATCCATTTGCTAGAAAATTCTATTGATAAAAGTTGGTGCATTGAATAAACTTAAATTAAAACCAATAAATTTCTAAATTATCATACAAGTAGACGCAAATTAAACAAAAAAACGTAGAATTGAATAAATAATTTATAGGTTTCATATAGTAGGGATATTGTCAATAGGGATATGAACAATGTCCGCAACTTCGCTTTTTTGCCTCAGCTGTTGTTTTTTTTCTCGTATATATTTTCAGATAAACAAAACAAACGTAGTTTTAGTGCAGGGTTAAAATATATAAAATGTTTGTTACGAACTTAGTAGTCTAAACATTATAAGATACTTAAGAAGTAAATATTAATTCGTTTAAGTATTCGACTGTAATCAACATGTGGAATTGCTAAGATTAAAATCGGACCACCTACCCTCTTTTTGTACCAAGATTATAACCCGGAGTAAAAAGGGACAACAAGAAATTTCAAAAAAATATACTTTAGCTCAAATCAATTATTTTCCACAACAAATTAAAGACGACGATGTTATTCAAATTGATATAATGCAGCTATTATAGAGAATAGTATGCACAGTTCACTCCTCAATAGAATTGCCTCTGTCCCTGTTTCTCTAAAACCATCTTTTATTTATCTACTTACATTTCAAACTATGTGCCGCGATAGGTAACGGTATTTCCTTTCCTTTTCGCGACCTCAGTTTTTGTAAAGAATGTTGTAATGGATCTCTGTTGTTTACGTTGTGTTTTAATTGTTGCTGGTCCCCAAAAAAAATATGTCAAAATTACTGAAATTTGTCCCTGCACCGTTTTCAGTTAGTTCCTTTCTTTCCCTTATTTTTTTTTCCTCTGCCTCGTTCAGTTATCGCATTACGATTCCATCTATTTGGGATAGTTTCAGATTTTCCTTGTAATCTGGTATATCATTTTGTTCTTTAACTTGTAGTTCGTAATTGACTTGCTCAATTATGTTAAGTTTTCTCGGGGATTTTACTGATGCTCGATACTGTTTCAGTTTTCTCGGGGATTTTACTGATGCTCGATACTGTTTCTTTGAGTATTTTCTCTTGGGTGTCAATGTTATAGATTACAACAGTTTTCTTATTAAGATAAATAAAACAATGTTTTACGAATTTCACAAAAACTATAACAAAGATTTTTCAATTATTAATGACAATAATTTCATCCGACTAACAATTTTCTTCTGACTGTCGGTTTTTGGTGAGTTTTTATAGATTTTTTATTATATATAGTTTTCTCTGTACCTATCGACTTTATTACTTTTGCTGCTGCGTGTTTTCTGTTTTCTTATTTTTAAAGGATGTTTATTGACTTTGTATTTTTATTTAGTTTTCTCTTGACTTTTTTCAAAAATATATTTCAGCCAGAGTTCTGTATCTTTATTTGTCGAAAAGGAACCAATGAGAAAAAAATCATCTATTCGATTTTTAACAAGGTACCAGCAATGATTCCAAATTTGTAATTGATGGACGTAATTTGATTTATTGTGTGGTATGGTCAAAACAAGGCACATTTACTCAACTTACAGTCAGTTGAAAATTTCAACAGTACATAGAGTATTGAACGACAAGGAATTTCAGTTACAACTGCATGTGTTAATTGTTTATGACGGCGATCTCGCCTCACTCTTATTATTGCTCTTAAAATAAAGATATCCTCTTTTTATAACCTACGCAAGGAAATATAAAGATTTTTAGTAATTGTAAAGAAATTTCTTTTTGAACAAGCTTTACTAATACCACTTCTGCTTTCTTCCAAATATTATTTGGCATAATAAACAAGCCAACGGATTTGAAAGATGTTCTCACTCTTTTGAACAATCCTCAATCTGGCAAAGCTGAAATTTGACGTGAGAAATTTATATTTGTGTTACATAATGCTGAAGGAATAGAAACTTTTTAATAAATAATGTAATTTTATCTAGATTGGCACCAACATCCGCCGCGTTAAAACAATGTTCATACTGAGTATTTTACTAAATTGAATCTTGGGAAGGAAAAAATGTGCAGCCAGCGCAGTAGGGTTGAACGGGCAATACTTTATCACCAGTTTTTACTACTGAGGCATCGATTCTGATTTCTATTTTAGAAGTTATACCGTGTAGGGTTGCGGTAAGCGATGTGGATGTCTTAAAAGTTTGATTGATTTGTTCAATTATGTGCTAGGTGCAGCCCTTGAAGAAATATTAAACGAAGATGAAACACCGAAAGCATTTCTGCCAAATTGGTGGGGTGGAAACACGTTTAAATCTGTTAAAATTTAGCATTAGATATTTTCTGCGAAAATACATATTTTGCTGATATTATTCATATTGATTATAAACATTTTTTTTTGTATACAGTTTCCGAATTTAATAAATGGTTACCAAAAAAATTGCAACCTATACACATTCAGGGCGTTTGTTTTCGCGAAAAGGAATGTTTGGAATACTGAGCAGTTGGGAACATTTCGTTTCTACTCCTATATGAAAACTTTATAAATTATTTCTAATAAGTACTTGTTTAGATTGGACTATACAGTATACAAGGGAGAACAAAAAAATAGGAATTTTCAATAAGTACTATTATCAATAAAGTTCTTTATTAGTTCTTGAACTGTGTTCAAAATTATGACTTAAGTTTTCTTAATGCAATGTTTTTTGTTTAATAGTTTTATTACTACCGTTTTAGCTACTGGTATTATTAAAAAATGATCATAAACTTGTAGATTTTGTATTATTAAATTATTTAGATTAAACGTAGTGGTAGTTGTGAAATAAAAACTGCACCAAGAAAATCGTAAGCATTTTGAACAAACGTCAATAACATTGAAAAAATAATAAATTATATGATGAAAATTTATATTTTTTGTTCTTCCCGGAAATTTAAAAATTTAACGGTTCTAATTTTAAGTTTTACGAACTTCTATCATTAATTTTTTTTGACTTTGTGACCCTCGTTATATAATGTATATATTTTTTTATGTATATAGATGTATTTAATGTATATGTATTTTTTACATATCAGAGAGTTATAACTTTTGCTCAGCCAAAAGTAACTTTTAGATTTGTAAATTTTTCGAGAAAGAGAGAAAAGACGATAAGTTGTGTTTATGTGAAAAGAAAAAATATTTTACATGGTTATTTTTGCACTTGTTGTGTTCTTTTACAGATTGAACCAAATTAGTCATTTAATTCAAACAATAATTTCGTGAAAAAACCTTTTAATTATTTAATTACAGATGACTATTTTTGATGTTCTATAATTTGGTTCGATTTGGATTTGTAAAATTTCTGACAGTATAATCGGAATTTTTGGTAGTTCTCGTAGTTAGGGAATTTGTAAATAAGATTATTACCTACTAGATGTTAAGTATTAGTTGAAATTGATTTATTATTAATATTAAAAATGGATATTTTATTTCATGATTGTTTTTGTTCTCTCCTAGTTTTGTCAACTGTGATAGATTATAATTTTTGTTCGTTTTGCTTCTGGGGCTCTTGGCATTTAAAAGTATTTTTTTCTACTACAATCCATAAAGTCGTAACTTTTACGTACGCTATATAATGCATAATGATACATTTAAATAATTACATCTTATTTTAAAAATAGTTATTTCGCATTATTAAGGACATTTGTTTTTCATGGTTTAATTTATATTGTTAGGAATTTCATATATTTCGCTTATTTAAAACTATTGTGATTTTCACTAGTTATATCCGTCCATGCGTTTTTTATTTCATAATTCAGAATCAGATGGTATATCGAAAATAAGGTAAATTGTCCAAATATTTTTAAGGCTTAAAGAGTAATGGGACTAAATACGGGGTGTCCACTTATATTTCCCCTATTTTAACTGCCTATAACTTCTAAACGGTTCAGAATAGCCATATATGCGTATATAATAAACAACATAAGTATTGTAGTATTCCATTTGTTATTAAATGCAAGCAGCTTCAAATTACGTTTTAATTTCTTAAAATTTCAATATAACATGAACTTTCATAAGGTGTACCCCATGGTAATGGTTTTTGTTATAACTTGAAAGTAAAAATTTGTTCTTGTTTCGTTATCTTCAAATTATTTTTGCTACAATTGTTTTGTCTTTTTTTCTCTTTGCATGCACGTTGACCAAAACTACAACCAAGAAAAACTGAAAATCCTGGTCCTGCTACAGACCATATTGTTGTCACAGGATAAAATATGAAAATATTTACATCAAGTGAAATGAAACTTAATGAAAAATTCATTCGAAACTCCAGTATACTTGTAATAATTGCTAGTAGTTTTATATTTGTAGAAAAAATACATGAAAACTACATTTAATTTACTTTTTAAACTCATTTAATTATTAATTTAATCAAAATTGAGTGAAAAAAAACTTTGGCTTCATTGCATGTCCACTTGGTCTTAAACGTAAGTTTTTATGGTCTTAAGGAAGATAATATCAACAACTACCATATTACTTATTTCACCACTGCGTAAATTTTCAATTAATACATATTTTTTGGTAGGTAGAAAAAATAGATGTGATTGACCCAATTGCATTTGGTTCATGTGACAAAAGTATCACGTAACACAATTTTTGCATAAATAAAAATTTTAACATTCATGTGGGTAAAAAAATTTTTCTACCATATTTGAACAATTTCAAAGCAAGATCATTTTTCATTAACCGTATAAATTTAATGATATATATAAAATGTTATACATTTCAATTAATTCTTGAATTTCAGAGAAAAAGCTCCTTAACGCCAATAATAAGCCGATTATCAAGGATTTATTTTTATGTAGAAGTGCTGAAATTCCTGATTGATTTGTTTCTAATCGTTTGATTGTTATTTAAGTTTAGCTTAATTACATAATGAGCTTTTAACGGTAGTGTGTATAACATTGGTTTAAAATTCTAGTAAAATATGATTGTAGAGGGATTAAATTTCAGGTAAAGTCCAGATTAAGATTTAAACATTAAAAGTGTTTAAATCTGTAAATAATTTAATTCAATAAAATAAGGGCATATATAGTTTTAAAAAGGACTATATTTAAAATGGAATATGTCATCGGGGCCTCTATAACTTCAGGTCATCAGGCCCTTCTGGTCGAAACCTCCCTCTTCAACCCAATACCCCAGGTCAACCCAATTAAAAATCAGATCCTTTTTTTTTAATTTTAAGGACCACTTAGTAGAAATTGTTGTAATGCAGTTTTAGAGCACAAAATTTCCTACAAGTTTTGTATCAAACTTTTCCAGAATTTCCAATAGCTGTGCATGTAGTTTTTCCGTAGTTTTACTAAATTTTTAAGACACGTTGGTGCAAAATTTTGTAGTCAAAAGTTGTAGAACACCACATTTCTTTTAACGTTTATATTTAACTTTTTTTCGAATTCTCCATACAGTTTCGCAGCTAGAGGGCGAAAAATATACGGATTTGGGCTTTTCGTCTTTTTTTTATTTTGAAGACAAACAATGCGCTTTAGTGCAACATGTTCTAGTGCAAAGTTGTTTGTGGCTTTATTTTGATTTTTTTTTATATTTTTTGGCCCTTTTACCCCTTTTTGTTCTTTTTCTTGCGTTTTTAATTTTTTTTGGTCTTTTTGCCTTTTATGCTTCTCTTTCCTTTTTTGGCATTTTTACAACTTTTTTGCCCTTTTAATATAATTTTTTTGGACTTTTTTGTCCTTTTCTGACCTTTTTTTTTGCTTTTTTCCATTTACTTTTTGTCTTATTTGGCTTTTTTTTGTTGGTTTTTGTTTTACCCTTTATTAGGATTCTTTTTCTTTTTTGCTTTATTGTACGTTTTTTCCTTTTGTTAGGTACCTTTTTGCTCTTTGTCTTTTTCTACACCTTTACCTCTTTTTTGTAATTTTTACAAATTATATTAAGATTTTTATCGTATTTTTGATTTTTGCCCATTTTCAATTTTTTTATTATCATTTTAATTTTTGCTGAAATTTAGCAATTCTTTATCGTTTTTAATAATTTTTTGGAAATAATTCGTTGGTATTTTTTCAACAATTTACTTAATTTTTACAGGATTTTATTTTCCCATTGAGGAATTTTGTATTTTTTAATTAAAATAATCTTATTCTCCACAGAAGAGCCGGAAAAGTTCTGGGGTGACACAACCGAATTTTATATAAAATATTTGATACATAAAATAAATTTACAAAAAACTATATTAATAATTTATTCTTGTTTTAGGAATATCAATTTTTAGCTTATAATTATGTTGTTAACAATATTTGTACCTAATGTGTATTAGTCGGAAATTTTAACAATTCACCAATTGGAATTATCCATAGTACCTAAACATTAATAAAAGTGTCCATTATATTTTGATGTTTTATGATTTTCACAAAAAAATAACCATTATGGATGAAGGAATTGTATAAATAAACATATCTTTAGTTTTTTTGAAAATTATAAAATTTATTTATTTATCAAAATAATAAGTACATGTTGTATATGTAAAAAGAAAAAGTACAAATAGGAAATATGAAATATGTATCAAAAAATCTATTTTTATTTGCATTTTGTAAACTATTTTATTTTTTAGAACAAAATTATATTGTCGCGTATTGTACTACAAAAAAAAATAACGCAAAAAAATCAGAAAGGTATTTAATTTTTTGTATATACATTTTATTAAATACGGTAATTTTAATAAACAATAGTTTAAGTACATTAAGTAATCATTATAATATTTTTACATTTACTAATTAAGTTATTTCTTCAGTTTTAATATTATTGGTTTATACCGATCCTGATACTATTCGTACAATTCTTTTAGAATCACTCTGTATATTATGTATAAATTAATAATCGATACTTTAGTGTACACGCATAAAACAATAATTTTTTTATACCAATAACAAGTTTTAAAAATAACTAAATATTGCCTGGATGTAGAACATTCATTTATAAATTCGTACCGCAAGCATTATTTATCATTTTTTTATACAATTACTATATCAACCACTAACTTAAAACATTAATCCGGCCACTAAAGAAGAAAGGGAATGATCTTATAAAGCTCCTAATGTAAGAAATTTGATTTTGATGCGATTTAAGCACTGGTCAGAGTGATGCCTTCATCACTCGGGCCAATGCTAAAATCACATCAAAAATCCAAAATGTCATTAAAAACGATATAAGGGGTAAAAAAACTTTTTAACTACTTCGAAGTATATAAATCTACCAAAAATGATCTCAGGAATGTTCCTAACCTGAGAAGTATTATTTCACTAAAACAAAAAAAAAAACGACTCCTAAATCTATAAATGAACCGGTAAACGACCTCAGAGATGTTAAAGGGGATAAAGAAATTGATGTCGACTCCAAGAGTACATAAGGAATCATTGAATGATCTTAACAAAAGTTCCTAATTTAAGAAATTTGATGTCGCCCAAACAACAAAAGAGTCCTAGGAATCGTCTGACTACAATCTAAGCTCTCCTAAACATTCAAAAGGTAATTTTAATGACCTCAGTGTTCTCAGGGGTGAAGAAACTGATGACATCACTAAAAGAACTCAAAAAAACCCTTAAATAGATTGCCAGATTTTAAGGGATTGGCTAGATTTTTTAACGACAGCCAAAGACACACCAATACTGGCGATATCGATAACAATGAAGAACTTTTCACCAAACTCTTCGAGAGGAAACCTTTGAAAACTTACAGGTAAGGATTATTTATAAAAAAAAATATTTGAAAAGTAATTACATTCGTTTTTATTAATAGGAGCAAGAGTTGTGGATCCCCCAGGAGATTGACTCCTATGGATCACTAAGAAGAAGCCTTCCCATTAAACACGATGTACACAAGAGAGTAGAGCATTGGGTTGAGGAACAGACTAATTTCAGGTAATTTCACACATTCCGTTTCTGTTGACATTTTCTTATAATTATATTTCTAGACTCAATCTGAAACAATTTGAAGAAAAAAAAGGAAGATAAACCTTTAGACGAAATTGAAGAACAGGTTCTACCTAGACCTAAAAGAGGTAAAAGGGAAAATTCCTCTGCCAAAAAAGACGAAATTGTAGAAAAGACCACATCTAGGTCTAGAAGAGACAAAAAGAACAATTCTGATGGTGTAAAAAGCGAAAAAGAAATTGCTAAGAAAGATAAACCATTAGAGGAAATTGAATTGACTCTATCTAGACCAAAAAGGGGTAAAAAGGGAAAATCGTTTGTTGAAAACAATGAAATTAAAGAAAACGTTTCGTCTAGGACTAGAAGGGGTAGAAAAACAAGATCTGAAATAAAAAGCATGAAAGAAAATGACGAGGAGGAAGATAAATCACCATCAGAGACAATTGACGAACAGGCTTTGTCTAGACCAAAAAGTGGTAAAAAGAATGACACCTCTGAAAACGAAAAATAAACTAAAGAAAAGGTTTCATCTAGGACTAAAAGAGGTAGAAAGCCAAGTTCTGATGTAAAAAGCAAGAAAGAAAGTGCCAAAGATGAAGATAAACCGTCAGGGGAATAGAAGAGACTTTATCTAGACCAAAAGAGGTAGAAAGAAAAATGCTCCACTTGTAAACATAAAAAATATTGAAGAAAAGGCTCCATCTACCTCTAGAAGGGGTAGAAAAGAAAATTCTGCTGTTTTAAAAAGCAAGACAGAAAGTGCTGACGCGGAAGACAAATATTCAGGGGAAATTGAAGAATGGGTTAGCAAAATAGGTAAAAAAGAGTGAAGAAAATACTAATGAAGATTTATACATGAAAAATGAAACCAAAAAATAGATGGTCCATCAAATTTACCATTTTAGAAACTAATGAACGAAAATTAAAAACATTACCTGACCTAACTCTTTGAGGCTAGATCACAATTATTGTCAACTTCGGAGTCAACTAATTGAAGTTGAAAATAAGTTAGATGGTCCGAATCTTTGATATTCAAAATATGATGTCGAATCAAAAGATAATGAAGATTTGGAAATTTTCCCTTCTTAAAAATCTTTAATTTCTCTTTCCTAAATTAACTAGGATGCCACCTAGATCTATAAAATCTATGAATTCCAACTTCTATTAAGTGAAGTTAAAATAAAAGCAGTATGTCAGAATACAAATTGTTGAAGATAAAAGTTATGGTGGATTTATAAACTCTTGAATGTCAACTGCAAAGTTAAATGTATTTTTGTGCTAAACAGCAACCTCGACTTTGAGGTTGCAGTTGACGTTCAAGAGTTTATAAATTACATTACTACATCAATTTATTTCCAAATTTAATTAAAATGTCATCCAGATCTCGCCAATTAGTCCTGTGATGGATATTGCTCATAACATTCTTTTTTTACTTGTTATTGGCATAAAAATTCTGAAAGCTAGTTACATTTCTGAACTTCGTTTTTGACAAAATGATTATCACAAACCGAGCATTTTAATGTTTCACAAACTTTCAGGAGACATGATCTACAATAAAAATGTCTACAAGGAAGTTTATACAAAGAATTCGTTTCAATTTTACAAATTATACACATATTTTTATTAATTTCTCCACTAGTAAAACTCACAAAATGTTTACTTCTTTTAGCACTAGCTATAGCTTGTTCTAGATCACTATTATCACTTTCATAAATCCTTTTAGGTGTATTATTTTCACTGTAATTATTACTACCTCCTAGAGTCCTTTTTAGATGCGAACATTCTTTTCTATGGGAATTTTGTAAAACAAACATGTCTATTCTACATTTTAGAGCAGTATTTACTACAGGCTTTAAAGTTTTACTAAAGTTTATTCCTGTAAAGGGATCACATGGTTTTCTTCCAAAAGATTTTTCACTCTGTATATGCTTTTCTAGGGTAGTTTGATCCACAGTCTTTCCACTAGGTAATGTCATAGGTATAGTCATAATTTCACATGTCAAATCATCTTTAAAATCTTCTGGAATATTGAAATCTTCAATTTTTACATCGATAGTAGGTTCAGTAATGTTTCTACTGGCAAGTTTTTCTATAGTGTTTACAGTTTTTTGAGAACAATATTTCGAAGGAATACCCCACACTTCTACTGATCCTATACAAGGTACTGATTTTTCTGTTCTAAAGATTAAAATTTTAATACCCGTTGCATTTAAAAAAAATTTAAAAGTATTAGATTTAAAAAAACTTAAATGGAAATCGTTGTTAAAATTCGGAGGTAACTTTGACTTTGAATATTTCCTACTGTTACAAAATACGATTCCTAATTTTTCATAAACACATTTTCCTATTGATAAATAGTTTAAATCGTTAGTTTTCGCGAATAATTCTATTCCATTACATTTTTGAGTACCCACAGTAGTGTTTAAAACTACATAATGTATATTTACTGGACATACAAATTGGAATTCTACAGCCACAGGTGGTTTAATCGATGGATACGAAATAAACCCACGAATTTTCAAACTATAACTTGCACTAATTAAATTTTCAACTTCGTAATTTTCAGTAGAAGGCATATTACAAGTTACCTTGGGTGCAAAATTTGGATCTAAAAAGTTAAACATTTCGTAAATTTAAATTTGAAATCGTCTAGAAAAACTAATGAAAATTATATATTTTTAAGAAAGTCTTGTTTTACACCCCCATTAATAATAAGTATTTTCGGTTATTTATAGTTTAAATTTTTGACTATTTTGTCTATGCTGTCAGTTTTCAACCAATCACAATCAGTTTCTCGTAACGGTCGGTGGACTATGTAATCATAATTTAAAAAGTTGACAGTTACAGTTGGAGTTGCGTCATTTCGTGAGTATGAAATGTAAGTGAGCGTTTTGGGTGAGATTTCTGAAAAAAAATACAGTGCTAGGTAAGCTGTAACTATTAATAAGATATAAAAATTAATGAATTCAAAATAACTTTGGATAATAATGAAATCAATTTATTTACATATATTTCTGATATATATCAAGTATGGCGGTTAAACCTCAGATCATGAATTGCCATCTTCATTATTCGTTAAAAAATGAGACGTATTTGAATTTTTCCAAAAATCCGGTGCTAAAAATATTTTTTTTTTATATTTAAAAAAACTGGTACGCCTAAGTATAGATTGTCCAACAACTAAAACGACACCTCCCGGGTCCCCACTTCTTTAATTTTCCCTTTATTCTTTCGTTCCCCACTTCTCTAATTTTTAACCAAGTGGTCGATTTAGTAGTTGGACAAAGTTTACACACCGCGAGACAAAATAAATCAACATTTAGTTTTTTAATTTATTAAATATTGAGTAAAATTTAATCCTTACCAAGTTGTATTGTTAATTAATTGGTTGTCACAAATATTTTGGCTCATTTCTAATTAAATGTGATATGAATTCATCTCTGATTGTGGTGAACAAACATGGCTCCCAGAAGTGAAGTAATGTGAAACGTCAACGTCAAATCACAGACCGTCAAATATCTTGCTTGCGACGTTGTTAGACCTCTACCACAAGGTAAGTTTCTAGAGAAATAATGTACAATATAATATATTTAAAAAATTATTTCGATCAAAATATTTAAAATATAATTATTAAACTAAATATACAAATAAAAATCTATTAATCTATACAAATATTTAAAACAGAAATTATAAATATCACTTAAAATACAAATACAAAAAACTTAAATAATAGATCAAAAAAAAATAAGATTATTAAATATAAAATAAAAAGTTATTCTATGTAAAATAGTTTTAATTCATCGACAGGGGACGATATATTATTCCGATAACTGGCAACATTGTAAATAATTATGCTGGTTTCGCCGTTTCGCGCCACTGATCTATAGTTAACTAACTATAGATCAGTGGCGCGATAGTTAACTAACTATAGATCAGTGTTTCGCGCATGTGAAAAGCTCGGCGACCTAACTGCTAGATGGAGCTATTAGACGGCTAGTGCTCCACATTGTGCGCATGCGTTGTTAATGTTAGATTATTTTTTTGTTTATTTAGAATAAAAAAAAACATAACTAATATCGGAATCTTGCCGGGGTTTATCATTAATAAAAAATTGAATTTATTTTTGCATTTATTTCTCCAAAAAAAATTATTTTTATGGAATATTAGTCTCCAACTTGCGAGCACTTTCCGCCCAATAGCTACTGCTAGTTCACTAGGTGTTTGTGGTCGCGGCGAAAACGTCACTCATGACGTCATTATTTTCGCTCACGCCAAACTCACAACGACCCATCTGAAACGGTGGGTTGAAGTAGCCGTGGGCCTGGCGTAATTTTTAAAGTCAAAGATGGCTGCAGAAAAAATAACTATATGTTTTTTAAAGAAATATTGTCGTTGAAGCTTATGTTTCTCCAGCAGATGCTGAGCGCGCGGGCTCAGATAAACATAATTATGTTAAATAAGTTTAGTAAAATTAATTTTAGTTTATATTCTACAGTCATTTATACATTTTTCCTCAAATGTCAATAAACTTGATCTAACTTCTGTTTTATCTTTTCAAACTCGCCATTTGTAATGGTTAGATCAACGATTGAAACGAGAAACAACCCATACTCCATTCCACTTGAGTGTATAGTGCTTTATTTAATATTATTCTTTTGTATAGTCTCCATGAGTGTAACGCTCGCAAGCAAGTGGAACGGGAAAAACCGTGGTTGTGAGTGCTTGGAACGTACCCTAACAATAACCTTGAAAACAATGTTGGCGCTAGTGTAAATCGGATGAGTTACGGCGATTTTTTTGGAGTTTGGTTTCGAAATATATTGAAATCTGCACAATCTATCTATCTAAATCAAAGTATTATTTTAACAAAAATAAAATTCATAAAAATAAAAAATATACTGGAAATAATGCTTTCCGAATAATCTCTTTTTAAGTTTTTTTTTAAGCGTGTTAGAAAAATGACTATTTAACAATATTATTTTATTCATATGTTTTGTCTTTGTGTTGGGTCCTCATTGATGGGATTCAAAATAATCGGAAAGCGAAAGAGGAATAATATTCCGATTATTAAAATCATTCGGATACTAACATTCCGATTATTAGAATCATTCGATTATTCCCATCCACTAGTTGGCTGAGTATTTCGTTCTGATTTGGTGGTTGGTACTACTTACTGTAAACAACAAAGGTTTGAAAATTAACGGTCGTTCGAGCGTTCTGTTGCTGTGCTGTTCTGTTTTTTCCAACAAGCTGGCTGGATCCAAATTCCAAGCTAAGCTGTACTGTCGGGTTTTTTAAACTAAAATAAAACTAATAATTTTAAATAAAAAGTGGCCATGGATAGTGCTAGCTCTAATGAGTTAAATAACGGGAAAGGACGTTTAGTGCTTGTCTCGAAAAAAAAAATTAGTTATAATCTACTCGAGGGTGAGACTGTTATAGGAAGTTCTCCAGATGCTAATGTTCGATTTCACGATACTTTTCTAGAACCAGTTCTTTGTATTATAGATGTAAACAACGAAGGAATTGTAAGTATACAAATTTTTTAACTAACAATATTAATTAGAGTTGAGTAGAATTGAATTGCTGATAAGCGTTACTTCTATAATCTCCGCTTTAACGCCTTAAAACTAATTACGTGTATTTTTTGTAAAGACCAAACTTAAATTCTGTTCCCCTCCAAGGTTATTTCAAAAGCTAAACTCTGTAGTTGAGGATTGTCCTGAAAGCTACGATCCCTTGTTATAACAGCTTAGTTTTCAACCAGTAAATGTGGATATTTTTCGTACAAAAAAAAGGAAAAAAAATTGGTTATGAGCTATCACATATCTGACGTAAAAGAAATATTTTTTCGGGCCTCCTCACTGGTCCAATGAGAGGACATTGCATAAAATGGGGCTGTACAACGGAAAACTTTCCTGAGGAAAAGGGACAGAAACCTCAAAACATATATTGTCAGAATGTGAAGCTTTCGTTTAGATAAGTTATCCTACGCTAACTTTCCAAGAGCACAAAATCCAACCAGTGGTGAACCTGTACAGGTTAGTCCAGAGGATTAGAGTTACGGAGTGGGTGCTTTGGAACAAAATCGGAATGCACAAGAAGCCAAGAGACTGAGGTGCCGCTGGAATAAAAAGGACTAGCATCCGGAAAAAGGACTATGATCAAGAAAAAAATAATATATTTACATCATATCAATGCTTAAATTACTTTTTTTTTAAACTAATGATTATAAGTATGTATTATTAAACTTTGTATATTTTACTTACGGAGCACCAAGCTTGACTTTTAAGATTGGGAAATGGACTAAAAATGAGTGATTTATATTTATGAACTGCAATGTTGTAAGAATCAATTTGTATATATTTGATAATAACTAACTATAATTCCAAGATTGTTTTCTTTCACGTTTATAATTTCGGTTAAGAAATCGATATAATAATAATTCTGGATGACTGTTTGAAGTATTTATACAATTAGGTACACAGTACATGCACCTCCTATGCTTTTCTTCACACTGTTCAAGTTGTCACCCATTTTTAATAAAAACACTTTAGTTTTATTTGGATATGCCATATGTCAACTATACAGCACTTAATATCAAAAGTGCCTCTATTGACCAAGCGGTATCTCTTCCAGCGCTACAGACAAGGCCTATATTGAGTTGTAAATTCCTACTGGCCCACCCAGGGTTGGGTCAGTTATGTCTCGGCCAGTACTATTAGAATTAAAATGAATAATTAGTATCAGTCCTTAAGAATCCTTGTTACTGTTCGTTTTATAATAAGATACTAATTAAATGTAGTTTAATTATCGTATTGTTATAAGTATTGATGATAAGTTTTAACACATTGACTGCCAACTACCAGATAATTTGTTGTCAAACTACAAAATATCTCGTAATTGGCAGTCAACGTGTTAAAATACTAGAAAATAAATGTATTGTAATTTTGCTGATGCCCGGAAAAGAGAATGATGTATTATTATTTTTACCTGAAGTCTGCCACTAATGCCCCGTCATAAAATATCTAGAAGTCTAGTTTACGGTCCCCGCTAGTTATTTAAAACATGTTTTTCTATAAACCAGGGATATAAAATAATTCTTCCTTTAAAAAACTTAAAAACCAAGACCATTTCACTTTGAGATACACTATACAACTCAAAATGGCTTTCGATGTGAAATTACTTATAGTCGATGGAAGAGATATTTCAAACTCAGTATAAAGATCGTTTGTAATAAACTAACTACAATTCCAAATATCTATTCTCACTATATTTCTAGTAGAAAAGTCCAGACAGTTTGGTGTAGTAAACATTCATGAAATTGTTCTTACACATTTATAATCTAGTGTAACAGTATGTGCCAGCCTTTTTTTTAAACTTTGGATGATGTAGATTTAGCAGTTTTTTCACTTCACTGCATAAATCATAATCAATTGTTAAAAAAATCTT
Organism: Neocrepidodera transversa; assembly: GCA_963243735.1. NCBI lineage: Eukaryota > Metazoa > Arthropoda > Insecta > Coleoptera > Chrysomelidae > Neocrepidodera > Neocrepidodera transversa. The sequence continues at coordinate 14,893,318 of OY725340.1, read as the reverse complement.
TTCTTCATACATTTCATATGCGAATCCTTTCTTTCAGTTTTAGAGTTTTCGAAAAAAAAAAGAAAAAAAAAAAAAAAAAAAAAAAAAAAAAAAAAAAAAAAAAAAAAAAAAACGGTTCCGTCCGTCCGTCTGTTAGCCCGATTCAACTCGAGAACGGTGAGAGATGGAGACAACCGAACAATGGCAATCGATTCAGCATCGTTAAAACCCCTAAAATGATATTAATATTTGACCTATTTTTACTTTACCGCTACTTATACCATATATACTGTAGTATATAACCTAACCATATATATCAGGTATTTACCCATATAGATATTTATTTTCGTAACTTTAAATTTTTGAAAACTCGGAAATTAGGACAAAAATATTGCCGTTTTTCATTTGTTTTTTAATGTATTAGCAATCACAACAAACACATTTCTCAGAGTTACGCTCCTATTTAGCCTGTTTTCTCCAATGAGAAATCCTCTTCAACCATATGTTAGGTCAGCTGGTCAGTTCCTTTTCAGTCTTCTTGTATTTTGGGGTTCTAGAAGACTATATGATAAGTCTTCATGGAGGGTTACATTGGACACTTACCAAGGTGCTCAATACCATAAGTCCGGATTGGTTTTATGATAGTTTTGTAAAGAAGTTTATTTTCTAGTGCCAATTTGGATTTTCTGCTGGTTAACAGTGTAGCTCTTTTATTCGTAAATCAATTTGTTTACGCTTTTTGACTATATGTTAGTGTGAAAGTCTTTTATTTTTATTCTCCATTTAAGTAACCATGTTTGGATATCATTCTTGATGCAGATGTTCCTCTTATAATTGCATAAATGATTGATTTTGGAACATTTTCGTTGTTAATCTATAATACATGAGAGTACAACCGTTCAGATGTTTCACAAGACATGCATTCAGTGACATTTATTATTTCAATATACAGGGTGCGGCAAATAAACCGTCAGTTAGAAAGATCTCGAGAAGTAAAGGTATTTGAAAACTGAAAATTATAATATAGGGGTTTGAAATGGTGAACTATTTAATGAAAATACTGACATCCTTTTGTTACTTCCGGTTATACCGGAAATTGATGTCAACTTCGTTTTTTTTTTTTAGTGGGATACACTATATTTTGCAACATTAGGAATAATTAGGTTATTCTTAACAACGTTTTTAATACTTCCCTTCACCGTTTTTGAGTAATACAATTTTTTTATTTAAACTGCACTTTTTCACCGTTAAGAAAAAAATTAATTTCTTCTACACATACTGGGATACAAGCTTAAATTTTTCACAAAGAGTAAACGGCATAACGTTCTATTGTTTGTCTTATGAAATTCCTATTTTTATGATATAGGGTATTACCAAAGTTAGAATAAAATCCTAACGCAAAAAATCCGCATATTTCATGTTTTGTAAATGAAACACCCTGTATACAATTATTTTTTTTAACAAGAATACATTGTCTTATCTATTTGTAATAGAGCTGTACCTACCTTACATAGATTTCCAGATATTCGGTTTTATAGATTTTTTCCACAACCAATTAATTTTTGTGCTATATTTTTTTTTAAACACCACAACAAAAAGTATCATGAGTCGTTTTTTAAATTCTCGTGCCTGTAACTCATTTTTTTTCTAATTTTTTTTCAAATTTTTTTTTCATGATTATTTTTACATATAATGCGCAAGAATTAATTTGTTGTGAAAAAATCTATAAAATCGAATATTTGGAAATCTATGGAATGTACGTATAGCGAACTCTAATACAGATAGAGAGCAGACAATTTATTCTTCTAAATAAATTAATCTTATACAGGGTGTTTCATTAAAAAAAATGAAATATGCCAATTTTTTGCGTTAGGATTTTATTCTAATTTTGACAGCACTCTCTATTAAAAAAAAATAAGAATTTCATAAGGCAAACGACAGAACCTTATGTCCTTTACTCTTTGTAAAAAAATTAAGCTCGTATCCCAGTACGTTTAGAAGAAATTTATTTTTTTTTTAATGGTGAAAAGTGCAGTTTAACCAAAAAAAAATTCTACAACTAAAAAACAGTTAAAGATAGGTACAGGGAAGTATTAACAAGAGTTGTTCAGAATAACGTAAATATTCCTAAAATTGCAAAATATACAGGTTATCCAATTAAAAAAAAAACAAGTTGACCCCAGTTTCCGGTATAACCGGTAGTAGCAAAAGGATGTCAATAATTTCACCCTTCCAAACCCCAATATTCCAATTTTCAGTTTTTAAATACCCTTACTTCTCGAGATCTTTCTAACCGAAGGTTTATTTTCCGCATCCTGTAAAATACTTGTACAAACCTGTTAACTCTTGTCAAAAAGTTTACAATTTCATCTTATATAGATTGTCCAACACCTAAAACGACACCTCGAGCGTCCCCACTTCTTTAATTTTCCCTTTGTTCTTTCATTCCCCACTTCTCTAATTTTTAACCAAGCGGTCGGTTTAGTAGTTGAACAAAGTTTACAAGTAAAATGTTTTTAAACTCCATAACGAGACATAATATTTATTGTACATGCTTAGTTCTGTTTAACATTTAAGGTTTTGTTTTAGGCAACCATTTATAATAAAAGTGGAAAAGCCATAATTATAAATAATATTGAAATACAAGACCATAAAATACTTTGTAATCAAGACTTAATAGAAGTATGTGGAAAAAGGTTTCAGTACATTAATGATATAACTGAAGAGGTTAGTTTTTATTGAAATATCTTGCTATCTGCAATAATAAATTTTGTTGTTTTTTTTTTTAGGAAATTAATAAATATATTAAAGAAAAATGTCAAAATAGAAAATCGGTATTAGTTCCAAGTACCAAAAAATCTACTTTTAAGTAAGTTAATTTTTGTTGGAATTTGTGTTTGCGTTTTCGAATCTATTCTATTTTTTTTAGAACCAAACCATCTCTAATACCTCTGGCCTTAAGGAACTCAAGGAGAAAATCAGAAAGGTATTTTAATTTCTTAATTTAAATGAACATTAGCTTAAATTCAGTGAGCAATATAACTAATCATAATAAATATTTTTACAATTACTAATTAAATCAAGAAAAAAATTTATTGGTATACCTGAAACGAAATCACAATTGGTTTTGTTAAAAAGAACCTCCTGCAAAATCATATTTTATTTAAAATTAATAATATAATTTTTACAAGATCGTAAAACTTAATTTAGTTAAAAATCACATTTTGGTAATACACAACACAATAATTTTAATGCTCAAAGTATTTACCCATTAAAATAATTGGTCTTTTTTTTTAGTGCTGGCATTTTAAAATCTGCTTCTGACGGAAAATTTAATAGGTGAGTGTTTTAATTAATTTTTTTATTTAAAAAAACTTTCATATTTAAAAACCCTTTTAATAATTTTAATTGTAAAAGTATTTTATTTTTTGACAATATGCATTTTGGACCCACCCTCAATGATAATAATTTTAATTCAAAAACGTGCCTTAGGTACCGCAGTTCCGAGATACAGAATTATTTATTTAAATGACAGGTCAAGGACTGTTTTTTTTAAATTTCAGAAAACTACAAAAATGATGAATTTTTGATCAAATTAGATCATTGGGAAATTTTTGAACATATAAGACGCATTATCCGGGCAATAAATAAATAAATAAATTAGTTCCTGATTATATTAAAAAGTGAAAAAAAATTAAGAAAATGAAAAAAACAATGGAATTGTGAAAATTTAACCTCAAAACTAGGCATCACAAATCGCTGTAAAAACTATTTCAGGAACTAGATTATATTCCCATTAGAGACGGTACATTTCATTTTTTGCCTTCATTTATAATGTTCAAAAATTTAAAATTTGAACCATAGAACATCACCAAAAACACATCAGAGACCTGTTATTCTGGCAATTTTACAGTTCACGTACTTTTTTATAGATGGCGCCACCTGCAAAATAATTATTTTGGGGTATATAACGCAATGTTGCCGTCATATTTTTAAGTAGCAGAAAAAGGGAAATTCGATATTTTAATAGAAAATGTATTTCTTTGTTCCAATATTTTTAAAATGCTGCTAAAATTACTATATTACCTAATGAAAACTCGGTTTCTTTTAGAATTAAAATTATGGTGACTAGATTTGAAAGTACGAAATTCAAGACGCTATTTTTAATATTTTTTTTACAAAAATTACAAGAATCGAAAAAATTAAAAAAAAAAACAGAAAAAATCGGAAATTAAATTAAAAAAAAAACTTTGGAAAAAATTGAAAGGAAATTAGAACAATAAAATTATAAAATTCGGAAAAAATGAAGAAATCACAAAACCGAAAAAAAAAAACGCTAAAAATCGCAAAAAAAAAAGAAAAAACAAGCCTAAAAAACGCAAGAAGTCGAAACATTTCACAAAAAATCGAGAAATAATTAAAACAATCGAAAAAACCTGAAAAAAAAACAAAAAAATCGGAAAAAATAAAAAAAAAACAAAAAAGTTTAAAAAAAAAGAAAGAAAATTGAGAGAGAAATTAGAAAATATTGGGAAAAAATGAAAAATAAAATTGTAAAATACGGAATATACGCAAGAAATCGAAAAATATCGCAAAACCACAACAAAATAACAAAGAAATCGCAAATTATAAAAAATCAAAGGAATAAGAAAAATGTGAAAAAAATAGAAAACAAAAAATGGAAAAATAGAAGAAAAAACGGAACAATGAGAAAAAAATAGAGGAAAAATTAGAATAAATCGAAAAAATCAGAAAAATGAGAAAATGAGGTAAAAGTGAGAAAAATGGAAAAACATCGCAAAAACCAAGAAACCGGAAACAACTGTAACCATAAAAAAATTGATATAAATTGCAAAAACAGAAAAAATGGAAAAAAAATTAAAAACAAAAACTTTGGAAAAAATTGAGAGAAATTAGAAAACGGGAAAAACATGAAAAGCAAAATTGTAAAATACGGAAAAATGAAGAAATCACATAACCGAAAAAAAAGTAGAAAAGCAGAACAATGAGAAAGAATGAGGAGAGATTAGAAAAAATTGAAAAAAAAAACAGTAAAAAAAAGAAATAATTAAAACAATCGAGAAATCTGAAAAAAAAAACAGAAAAAATCGGAAAAAGTAATAATAAAAAAAAACCAAAAAGTTTGAAAAAAAAGAAAAAAAATGAGAGAGAAATTAGAAAATATTGGGAAAAAATAAAAATAATAAACGCAAGAAATCGAAAAATATCACAAAAAATCGCAACAAAAATACAAAGAACTCGCAAATTATCATAAAAAAATCAAAAGAATAAGAAAAATGAGAAGAAATTGGAAAACGAAAAAAGTATAAAAAAAAACAGAACAAGGAGAAAAAACCGAGGAAAAATTAGAAAAAATCGAAAAAAAAAAACTGAAACAGAAAAACCAAAGAACAACCAAAAAACCGGAAACAACTGTAACTATAAAAAGCGAAAAAATTTAAAAAAAATTGATATAAATTGCAAAAACTCGCAAAGAAATCCCAAAAAAAATAGAAAAAATCTATAAAAAAATCACAAAAAACACACTTTAACCCTTTTTGGAGATTAGTTCTGAAATAATCATTTACTGATAAAATTTTTGTAACTAACAAATAATTTTCACAAAAGTAAAGACTTTGTATGTACTGAAAAAAATCATTGTAATATAAATCAAACATAGGATATTTATTTGGAGAAAAAAATTTAAAAAAAATTGTTCACTATACAAATCAGGTATAGATTTAGATAAAAATATTGAAAAAAAATATTGAAAGATTTCTAACATTCACAGGCGAGTTTATATATCGGATTATAGGTCAGTAGTTTTGGGCCAGGCAAGTTTAATGGTGTCATAAAAATCTTCTATTTAGGTACCTGATGGTCACTAATATCCCAAATTCACTCAAAATTATTATTGGAGGATAACAAACATTTAAAATTTTTACGCAGAAAGTACATCTAATCGCCATCTATCGAACATTTAGTTAATTAAGTTTGTGTTATGAAAAACATGGGATGCTAATTCCGTCTTAATGTAGTAGAACTTATTCTAAACATGTATTTTCCAAAAATTCAATCGTGTGCGCCCAAAAGTTACTTGAAGTGATAAAATTCTCACCTTGTAACTCACTCGTTTGACCCCAAGTCATAGTTTGTTAAAATGGGATTTTTAAGGAGAAATATAAAATATACATTGTGTGTCATTAAATAAAAAGAACACTGTGTCAATCTTGTATGAAGTTCCTAAAATAAGTGGTGATCTTTGAAACTTGTACAATTAAGATTCAGAAATGGTCAAAATATAATTAATACTGTACCGGGTAACTTGTTATGTCAACCCATTCTTAATCTCAGTTGTTATTAAAAATATAAAAAGTTTTTTGCTTGTCTTAAAGTTTCATTCTACTTGATACAAAATGTTTTTTGAAATTACACACATATTTTTATAACGTACTGTGGTGTAGGCACCATTTATTTAATGCTCCTGCAAATTATATAAATAATATTATAGTTTTAATGAAGAAATTTAAAATGTCACTGAAAGAAGAATTGAGTATAATTTTAAGCTATAAAAACCCCTATAACAATACCCATTTTCTTTTACAACAATATCCACATTGTTTATTTACTTGCAAATTAATTTATATGGTTTTTAATAGATCTCAAACCAGGAGCAGAAAACCCTTATTCAATACAAGAACACCATCTGATAGTACTAAAAAATCTCTAGTTTCTATGAGAAAATCACAATCAAATAAAAGATACTTGAGCCAATCTGAAACAAAAAATCTTAACACATCTTTAATGGAAAATTCCCTTCTGAAAGATGAAGAATCCCCAAAAAAATCTAAGAGAAAATCCAGTTTAACCTCACTAATAGATCTTGAAGCTGAGTCCAGTCATAGAAAATCTTTAATGAAAAGTCCACTTGTAGATGAAACAAGAACCTTATCTACAATTTCAAAAAGATCATCTATGAAGAGTACAAAATTTAATACTCCAGAAAAGACTAATCTTGGAGAAGACAATGAACTTGATGATCAAAGATGGTCTACATACACCAACAAATCTTCCATACTAGATATCTCCAAAGACGAGTATCCACTTAGAAGATCTTCAGTTAGAAGAAGCTCACAGAGTGGAATGCCAGACTCTAGGTGGTCTACAATTACCAACATATCCAATTTTACATATTCAAATGATATTAACGAAGAGGAATTAGAATCTATGAAGAATGAAACTCCAGACAATAGATTGTCTCTGAAGCTGAACATTTTAGAACCAGAAATGAAAATATTTGAAACATCAACTATTAAAAAAATAAACGTAACTGTCAGATCTAGCTCTGCGAGGCTAGATCACAATTATTCTCAACGTCGGAGTAAATCTTTATCTGATGTCGAAGATTTGGAGAAGATTTCCCCAACAAAACGTCTGACAGGAAAAAAGCTGTCTTCGTGTTCTAATAATAAAAGTAGAAAGTCTATTCTAATAAATGTTAGTAATTTGGATGAATTCGAAGGTGGTTTGTCACCTATAAAGAGAGTTAGATGGTCCAAATCTTTAGTATCAGTTCAAAATATGATTTCGCCTAAATCTCAAATTTCTACAGATGTTTTTTCTCCTTCCAAATCTTTAATTTCTACAGTTCAATCTCCTAATTTAAGTAGGATGTCATCAAAATCTGGAAAGTCTACAATAATAGAAATCCAGACTCCAAATCTGAGTAGAATGTCTTCTAGATCTACTAACTCTATTGCAGATGATAAAGATTTAAATATTTCATCTACAGAATTAAAAGATACATTGTCCAAATCATTGAGCTCAAGAATCTCGACTCCAATTCAAACTAGGATATCATCGAGATGCAGAAAGTCTTTAATAAAAGATAGCGATTTAAATTTTTCCTTCAAGGAAAATAGATTGTCTACACCCTTAACTTTTGAAATTCAGACTCCAAATCAAACTAGATCAAGAAAATCTATCATTGAAGATAAAACCTACCTTGTTACTTCAATACCTTCAGTTCAAACTCCAGATCGAACTAAAATGTCTGAAGAATTAAATTGTACATTGTCCGAATCTTTGAGCCCAATAATCCCGACTTCATCATTTAGATCTAGAAAGTCTACAACAGAAGATGAAAATTTAGATGTGTCCTTTACAAATTCAGAAATTAGATTGTCTACGTCATTAAACTCAGATACCCAGACCGAAAATCGGTCTAAGATGTCTTCTAGATCAACTAAATCTCTTTCAGATGATAAAAATTTAGAAATTTCTTCTAAATCCCAAACTAGGATGTCATCAAGACCTAGAAAGTCTACAATAAAAGATGGTGATTTAGATATTTCCAAGAAAAAGTCTGAAAATAAAATGTCCAAGTCTTTAACCTCTGAAATTCATACTCCAAATCGGACTCTGATGTCTTCTAGATCTAATACGTCAGTATTAGATGATAAAGGTTTAGATGTTTCATCTACAGAATTAGAATATACATTTTCCAAATCTTTGAGCTCAATCCCGAATCCTTCATCAACATTTAGAACGTCTACAACAGGAGATGAAGATGTAGATGTTTCATTTACAAATTCAGAATCAAAATTGCCTACGTCTTTAAGCTCGGAAATCAAAACTCCAAATTATCCCAAAATGTCTTCTAGATCAACCAAATCTGTTTCAGATGATAAAGCTTTAGAAGTTTCTTCTAAATCTCAAACTAGGATGTCATCAAGATCTAGAAAGTCTACAATAAAAGATGGTGATTTAGATATTTCCAAGAAAAATTCAGATAATAGAATGTCCAAGTCTTTAAAGTCTGAAATTCAGACTCCAAATCGGACTCTGATGTCTTCTAGATCTAATACGTCAGTATTAGATGATAAAGGTTTAGATGTTTCATCTACAGAATTAGATTATATATTGTCCAAATCTTTGAGCTCATTCCTGAATCCTTCATCGACATTTAGAATGTCTACAACAGGAGATGAATATGTAGATGTTTCATTTACAAATTCAGAATCAAAATTATCTACATCCATAAGATCAGAAACGCAGACTCCAGATCGGTCTAAGATGTCTTCTAGATCAACCGAATCTGTTTCAGATGATAAAGCTTTAGAAGTTTCTTCTAAATCTCAAACTAGGATGTCATCAAGATCTAGAAAGTCTACAATAAAAGATGGTGAATTAGATATTTCCAAGAAAAAGTCAGAAAATAAAATGTCCAAGTCTTTAACCTCTGAAATTCAGACTCCAAATCGGACTCTGATTTCTTCTAGATCTAATAAGTCAGTATTAGATGATAAAGGTTTAGATGTTTCATCTACAGAATTAGCTTATACATTTTCCAAATCTTTGAGCTCAATTCCGAATCCTTCATCAACATTTACAATGTCTACAACAGGAGATGAAGATGTAGATGTTTCATTTACAAATTCAGAATCAAAATTGTCTACGTCTTTAAGCTCGGAAATCAAAACTCCAAATTATCCCAAAATGTCTTCTAGATTAACCAAATCTGTTTCAGATGACAAAGCTTTAGAAGTTTCTTCTAAATCTCAAACTAGGATGTCATCAAGATCTAGAAAGTCTACAATAAAAGATGGTGATTTAGATATTTCCAAGAAAAATTCAGATAATAGAATGTCCAAGTCTTTAACCTCTGAAATTCAGACTCCAAATCGGACTCTGATGTCTTATAGATCTAATACGTCAGTATTAGATGATAAAGGTTTAGATGTTTCATCTACAGAATTAGATTATACATTGTCCAAATCTTTGAGCTCATTCCCGAATCCTTCATCGACATTTAGAATGTCTACAACAGGAGGTGAATATGTAGATGTTTCATTTACAAATTCAGAATCAAAATTATCTACATCCATAAGATCAGAAACGCAGACTCCAGATCGGTCTAAAATGTCTTCTAGATCAACCGAATCTGTTTCAGATGATAAAGCTTTGGAAGTTTCTTCTAAATCTCAAACTAGGATGTCATCAAGATCTAGAAAGTCTACAATAAAAGATGGTGATTTAGATATTTCCAAGAAAATTTCAGAAAATAGAATGTCCAAGTCTTTAACCTCTGACATTCAGACTCCAAATCGGACTCTGATGTCTTCTAGATCTAATACGTCAGTATTAGATGATAAAGGTTTAGATGTTTCATCTGCAGAATTAGAATATACATTTTCCAAATCTTTGAGCTCAATTCCGAATCCTTCATCAACATTTACAGTGTCTACAACAGGAGATGAAGATGTAGATGTTTCATTTACAAATTCAGATTTAAAATTATCTACATCCATAAGATCAGAAACGCAGACTCCAGATCGGTCTAAGATGTCTTCTAGATCAACCAAATCCGTTTCAGATGATAAAGCTTCCAAATCTCAAACTATTCAATCTTCAAAACAAAGTAGGAGATCTTCTAGATCAAGAAAATCTACGGTAACTGATGATTTTGACTACAGTTATCCTCTCAATGATTTTACACACATTTTAAATGAGTCCAGAAACAGAATTAATTCTTCGGAATTTGACGAAACCAACACAGATGAATCAAACATTTTAAACACAACTTCTACTAGGTTAGATGATATGGATGATATGACTGAAAACGAAAGTGAGGAGCCAATCGAGAATTTGCAGAGGGAGCCAATCAATATGACAGTTTCATCTACTGAAGATGTGTCTATTATTTCCCTAGATGATAGTGAACTGGATAGATTAAACTTGGAATCTACAAGAAAATCTAAAAGGTTCGTAAAATTTATTTTCTTTTTTAATTTTTTTTTAATGGTTCATATATTGATAATTTTGAGACTAATCAAAATATTCCATATTGTATAAGAATAAGAATTACAATTTTTTTATAAACAATTTGTACTCAGTCCATCTAATTTTTTTTAAGTGTCTTGGAATTAGTTCTGTCACAATTTTAACAAATTTTGAAAATTGGATTTGACAAAATGATCTCTCTCGTTTTAATACGTCATATAGGTTATTCTTCTCAGTCACATTACACTGAGGTAAGAGTCCTTTTGTTTTAATAATTTTAAAGCATGTAATTGAATATTTTTTGTTGTACGTTATTTTTCAATAATAAAATAATTTCCCTTATATCGTATAAATGGGCTTATCTTAGTTTGTGCTGTCCCAAAAGAAGTCGTAGCACCCTTGTCAACTTTGGCCTCGCCTATTTTCTAAATTAGGTTTAATAGTACAAGCGGTGAGATCAAAAATAGTTTGAATAAGTGAAATTTTGTGTTAAAGTAGTCTGGTATAGAATTATATAATCGAAAATGTTTGCAAATTAAGAGGGCGCTTCTGGGGCAAAATGGACCGCAAACTTCTGCATTTTTTGACGATTTATTGGCAATAAATAGTGAAATTTTGTGTTAAAGTAGCCTGTTTGGTATAGAATTATATAATCGAAAATGTTTGCAAATTAAGAGGGTGCTACTGGGCCAAAATGAACCGCAAACTTCTACATTTTTTGACGATTTTTTGGCAATAAATAATATAAAATTATGATTTTTTTTTACACTAATGAATAAACCGAGTAATTTTATATGAATTTAATTAACATATTAGACCTCGGGTCCACGCCTGTAAAAGTTTGTAATAACCTAACCGTTAAGACTATATACAGGGTCTTTCAAAAGCCTGTAAAGGTCCTGGAGTTCAAAAACTACTAAAGATAAATTGTCCAAATTCGGGATTTAGTATTGACTTGTTTTTTTTCACATTTTCATGCTCTTAAAATTCAAAAACATTCATTTGTTTTGGCTACAGGTGGCCATCTTGAATTTTTTTAAAAGCAAATATGATGTAGCAAACTGGACGTATCGCAATGAGACGAATTCAACAGTATGCCATTTGATATCCTTATTGTTACTAGTTTTTGACTTATTTTATGAAATTCGTTCAAGTCCCAAAAATACTGAAACTTCTGGAAGCATCCCTATAATTCAAAAACGTTACAGATAAATCATTCAAATTGGGGATTTAGTAATTAGATGTATTTGCGTTGTGACAGTAAATCCCGACTTTGGACATATTATCTTTGTTTTTGAATTCCAGGATCGTTTCCAGATTTTTAAAAGACCCTGTATGTTCTTTATGTCATATATACTATGTCTTAACGGTTAGGTTATCACAAACTTATAGGCGTGGGTTTTTTAAACAGTATTCAGAATTATCAAAAAAAGATAAATAAAATTAAAAGTTTATATTTAGAAACAGATATTGCTTTAAGTGGTAAACATAAAGATAAATATAACTCATATTGTCAGTAGATAGAACGATCATTAACTTTAACGGTTCTGTAACTAATGACAATGACGTTTAGATTGTGACAATTGTATAAGAAATCAACTTGTAAAGTTTTATTCTAAACGTCATTGCCTTTACTTACTGAATCTTTAAATTTAATGGACGTTCTATCTACTGACAGTTAATGTCGATAATATTGATAAATGGTATATAAATTTTATTTTAATAATCTACAAAAATATTAATTAGTTTTCATCAACAAATTCCTCAATTTCCATTTCAGTGGACTCCCCTTCACAGTAAGAATATTCATTATTACTATTTTCTGCAACAACTGATTCACTGCTTTCTTTGTTTTCGACTTCTTCACAATCATTGTCATATTGATCAGGTGGGCAGGTTCAATGTTTGTGCTACTTTCAGTGTCACAAGTTCCACATGTATCTGTACAAAATAAGCCACTTTTTCTACAGGTGCAAGGATTTCCGCAACCCTTAACAGATTTAGCTATACCCATTTTCCTTAAAAACTGACAGTAATTGAATGTCTTAAGGAATGTGAAAGGAATCTTGACATCTGTCATTGCTCAAATAAAGGAGGCATGTTATTTATTTACAATATCATATTTTATATATAAATAATTATTAAGAAACAAAAATAAATAATTAACAAAATTGAGACTTTTTGGTAATTCTAGTTTAATTAAAAGTGATTTAAACTAAACTTCAACGCGAATCAATAAAAAAACAATGCATTTTAAAGTGCCTGAAATCACCTTTATTTTTGTTTTGTATAAAAGCCTGTAGTATCAAAACTAAGCGAGTTATGACGAAAATAAAGTTTGTCCCTATTTTTTTCGGCGACAAAAAATGTGAAAATCACCCCCTAATTACCACCTCAATTGAAAATAACCGTTACCACTTTATAATTCAGTTTATTTATGTATTTATAATATGTTCCAGAAGTTTGACTGGTTTAATAAAGTACTTAGTTTTGAAAAAATCGTGAGTCAATGACTGGACTATTATTGCAAATATAAAAGTCCATTTCAGAGAAACGTTCGTCGACTAACATCATCTAAGAAAAATGAAATGCATAAGTGCGTTGCGTAAAAAGTAATTCGTTTTAATTACTTTATGATCGACTATATAATTTTCTAGAAAATTAAAATTACAGTTTTTTATTGGAAAATAATATTTACACCTATTATTTTAAAAACAAAATTTGTAATACGGTCCAGAGAGGTGTCCAACTTTTGAATTTATGGCCATACTCATAAACCATTGTTAAATGTGGTTAAGAGTAGGTACTTTATTATAGTCGACTTTTATAATGAATCTCAAACACGGCTTCCAAAAACTATATACATTCCTAACATTCCATTACTGTCGGTTTTTAAGGAAAATGGGTGTAACAAACAAATCATTCCGTTTTTAAAAATTAACTCATTAACCTGATTTGGTTTAGGTAAAAATTGTACCGCACATTTTAAGTTTTCATCTGTGATTTAGCTTTAAAAGACTTAAAAAAATTGTTTTTCCTTTAAAATAGAAACAAGAAGTTGTGTCATATCCTGTAGCACAATGTAAAAATAAGGTATTTTTTTACAAAATGAAAATTCGTTAAAGCTTTCAGAGGAATAAATTCATTTGGCAGTTTGTTTGTTTTTTTCAGGCTTAAGAAAAAAGCACTTTTTTCTCTCATTAACAATATAAAAAATGAAAATCAGAATTTATTAATTTGTTTTTCTTAGGCAGGTTCATTATCATCTTGAGGTTCAAACGATTTGTGGCAAAAAGTACCTCGATCAAATTTAATATAAATTCATCAGGTTATCCATGTCTCAAATGTGGTCAACCAATGAGCAAAGAAACACACAAAGTCCAGTACCACAGAAATATATTTGTTAAATTAGTTCAAATGTGAAGTTGGCAACTAGTTTCAATTTGCCTGATGATGGCAGAAGCCGAAACTAGTTGCCAACTTCACATTTGAACTAATTTAACAAATATATTTCTGTGGTACTGGACTTTGTGTGTTTCTTTACTCAAATTTAATATACTTTATCCAACAAGTATCATGTACTACAACAAACTGTAATTTTGATAAAACATTGGCTTCTCATCGTTTCTTTTTTACTAACAGATATAAAATTTTGTTATAAAATTTGATTTTTAGTTGCTTTCATTAATACTTTTAATATAAAACAAATTTAAGCAGTTGGGTTTCAAATTAATGTTAGATATTACTTCCCCATCTCCCATATTAATCGAATTGAAATTATTTACTAGATTGTTCTCCGGGGTAAAGTCTTTAACGTTTTCCACATCTCAACTGGATTATTTTTGTTAAGATCAATTTGCTTTCCTAGGTATTTTCTTTTCTCCTCTTATCGTTTTTACTGTTTTATTTCGTTTCTGTTTGTACCTTTCCCAATTTTTCCTAGTTTTATTGTTTCTATATAATTTAAAACTTTCATCCCTTTCCTTTGTGGCTTGACTTACAGTTTTGTTCCCAAATTCGTTATAGACTCACAATATTTTCATAACAAACTGACTATATCTCTGATCCAAATCCCTTTCACATAGTTCCAACTAATTTTTTTTAATTTTATTCCTCTATTTAAAATCTATATTTCTCTCTCTGGTTTCTAAATAATATTCTTTATTCTAGTTATTTGGTTCAAAATTTTTCAGCGATACTGTTATATTGCGATGGCTGCTTCTTTTTGGTCCATCAAATATTAACATTAAGTTCTATATTAAACAAAATTAAATCCATTGATGTCCCTCCAGATATTTTTTAAATCTATTACTATAATAAAGTACTCTCTATTCAATTTATATTAAAATCGCCACATTATTGTTCATTTAACCAATATTACACTCAAACCAGTTTTCAAACAAATCCAAGAATCGTGCAATGCTGCTACTTGGAGATCTATATAAAACAATTAGAATATATTTTTTATTTTGAAATAATAATACATTTTTTTTACAGATCAAAATCGCTACCGTATCAACCACTAACCGAAAACATTACTCCGGTTAGTGCTACTAAATCAAAAACACAAAAGTTTCCTAAAAACGACTTAACTGACGTACTAGGGGTAAAGAAACTCTTTGCTACACCCAAAGTATATAAATCTCCCAAAAATGATCTTACAAAAGTTCCTAATTTAAGAAATTTGATGTCGCCAAAACAACAAAAGAGTCCTAGGAATCGTCTGACTACAATCTATGGAGTTAAACAACTTCTAAGCTCTCCTAAACAGGCAAAAGGGCCTTTAAACGACCTCAGTGATCTCAGAGGGGTGAAGAAATTGATGACAACACCAAAAGAACTCAAAAAACCCTTAAATAGATTGTCAGATTTTGAAGGATTACCTAGATTTTTTAACGACGGCCAAAGACACGCCAATACTGGCGATATCGATAACAGTGAAGAACTTTTCACCAAACTCTTCGAGAGGAAACCTTTGAAAACTTACAGGTAAGGATTATTTATAAAAAAAAAATATTTGAGAAGTAATTACATTCGTTTTTATTAATAGGAGCAAGAGTTGTGGATCCCCCCAGGAGATTGACTCCTTTGGATCCCTAAGAAGAAGCCTTCCCACTAAACACGATGTACACCCGAGAGTAGAGCATTGGGTTGAGGAACAGACTAATTTCAGGTAATTTCACACATTCCGTTTCTGTTGACATTTTCTTATAATTATATTTCTAGACTCAATCTGAAACAATTTGAAGAAAAAAAAGAAGATAAACCTTTGGACGAAATTGAAGAACAGGTTCTACCTAGACCTAAAAGAGGTAAAAGGGAAAATCCCTCTGCCAAAAAAGACGAAATTGAAGAAAAGACCACATGTAGGTCTAGAAGAGACAAAAAGAACAATTCTGATGGTGTAAAAAGCAAAAAAGAAATTGCTAAGAAAGATAAGCCATTAGAGGAAATTGAATTGACTCTATCTAGACCCAAAAGGGGTAAAATGGGAAAATCGTTTGTTGAAAACAATGAAATTAAAGAAAACGTTTCATCTAGGACTAGGAGGGGTAGAAAAGCCAGTTCTGAAATAAGAAGCATGAAAGAAAGTGACGAGGAGGAAGATAAACCACCATCAGAGACAATTGACGAACAGGTTTTGTCTAGACCAAAAAGAGGTAAAAAGAATGACACCTCTGGAAACGAAAAAGAAACTAAAGAAAAGGTTCCATCTCGGTCTAAAAGAGGTAGAAAGCCAAGTTCTGATGTAAAAAGCAAGAAAGAAAGTGCCAAAGATGAAGATAACCCGTCAGGGGAAATAGAAGAGACTTTATCTAGACCTAAAAGAGGTAGAAAGAAAAATGCTCCACTTGTAAACATAAAAAATATTGAAGAAAAGGCTTCATCTAGCTCTAGAAGGGGTAGAATGCAAAATTCTGCTGTTTTAAAAAATAAGGCAGAAAGTGCTGACGAGGAAGACAAACATTCCGGAGAAATTGAAGAACGGGCTAACAAAAGAGAAGTTTTAAAGAAAAAAGAAATTAATGAAAAGGTTCCTTCTAGATCTACAAGGGGTAGAAAGGAATATTCTACTGAAGAAAATGCCAATGAGGAAGATATACGGGAAATTGAAGAAAAGAGACCATCCAAATCCAGGAAAAGTAAAAAAGAAGATACTGCTGTTGTAAAAAGAAAAAATGAAAATATTGATGAAGAAATTGAAGAACAGGCCCCATCTAGACCTAAAAGAGGTAAAAAGGATGATACTTCTGTTGTAAAGATAAATGAAATTGATGAAAAAACTTCATCTAAGTCAGGAAAGAGAAAAAAGATTGGTGTAAGAGCTACCAAAAAAGAAAATGACGATAAGGAAGATAAACATGTAGACGAAATTGAAGAAAGATCAACTAGATCCATGAGAAATAGAAAAGTCACGTTTATGTTAGAGAACCAAGAAAAAGTTCTGACTAATTCTAAAACAAACAAAAATGAAGAAATTAAATTGACTAATCAAAGTGAAAACATGGGAAAAAATGTTTCATCTAAAATTAAAACAAACAAAAAGAAAGTTGCTTCAGAAGAAATTAAAGACGAAATGAAGAATGAAGGAAAAGGTGACAGAAACGATCAAAAGAAAATATCAAATAAAAGAAAGAAAGTCGAAGTACTGGAAGTGGTATTGACACCTACGAGAACGCGAAGTGGGAGGAAAATGGCGCAGTAGCAGTCTGATATATATGTTTGTAATAAGTAATAAAGTTTTTAATGTGTTATAATGTATCCATACATATATTTTAAATATTTAATTATATCAATAGAATTAATTTAAATTTTATTTTTTATCTCTCGCCTCTCAGATAAGATGTAATCAATCTAAAAGTTGGATAGTTGTTTTCAATCGATAAATACGTTTGAAGTTCTCTAGAGTAATATTTTGATATTTTTGCGGTGCTGTTTGTGGTGTTAGGATGGATGTAGGAACGATAACTGAAAAACCACTGAATTAAAAAAATATTTTCCATACAAGATTTTGACACTTCGGATTTCATTTACGCCGCGTTACGAATTTTTTTTTTTAACAAAAGTGGCCACGAGAAAATTATTTATAGGATTATAGGTCCACCGCTAGAGGGCGTTATTGAATAAAAAAATTTAAAAAGTCAAAATTTACAAAATTTGACCAATTAAGAAGCATAACAAAAACTATTACCGTATTCTTCAAAAAATTATGATACTACAAGTTTTGGTCTAACTATCCAAATAACTGGTAGGGGAGAGTGGGAACTTTGTTATGAAAAAACGACCATAACTCCGATTCTACTTAACCGATCTTTGCAACTTTAGTCTTGTTAAAAAGAGCTCTTTTCAACCAGTGTAATGGTTATATTCTCAACTCCACTTAGTAAGTAACGTGCACGTTAGAGGGCGTTATTTAAAGTTTTTTAGAATTTAGTTCTGTTTGGAAAATATTTTGCATATTCAAACACTGTCATTTCCATTGCAGTTGTGATTTTGTTAATAAAATTGAACTGCTGTTGATTTTAAAGCAATAATATATTTATTGGCAATGATCTAATTTCATAATTTTAACGATTGCATGAAAAATAGTGTATACCTCGGCCGCGAAACTTTTTGGCGACCTCAAGATTATTTTGCCTCGGCCGCAAGCGGCCTAGACATACGAATAACTATTTTACTCCGAAAAAGGGAGATTTGGACATCCGTGCCAAAGAACTGGTTCTTAATATTTATAAACATAAACTTTTAGAGAACATGACGTTTAAAGGAGAGTTGCTGATAAAACAGGGACGTGTTCTAAAACCGTTTTTAATGTTCTGAAGAAGTAAAATCAGAATCATAAATTTTCTGAAAAAAGCTACGTTATAATCAAATTTGCGATTTGCGACTCCTGTGGATGATTTTGACAAAAATGCAATAAGGCACAAAGTACATTCATTCTTTACAAATGAACTTCCAACAATCGATAAAGGTGTGAAAAGAAGTCAACGATGGTCCACAGTTGCCTACTTTTAAGAGAACTACATTTTACAAGCTTTTGAAAACCCTTAATTTTAAATTTAAAAACTCGAAGAAGAAATTTGATTTTAGATAAAGATGAAATTGTTTTGTGGCGTATGAAATATTTACAAAAAATAAAACGATATACAGAAGAAGAACGAAAAACATAATCTTGATGAGACTTGGATTAACGCACGCTACACCAAATCAAAAATATGGTCGGTTTCATCATCCAGGTAAGCCTTTTTGGATGAACTTTCAACTGGTTTAAAAAACCCAGCAGGTTAATAATCCCAAACAGATGAGTTATTGTTTTTTTTTTAGGAAAGGGAAAAAAGGTTCATTATTTGCCATATTGGAAGTGAAGAATCCTAATAGTACAAAAGATCCGATTGACGGTTTTTTATGGTTCATTTAACGTCTGAGGACCAAACTAAAATGTTTTATAAACGTTTCTGCAAGTTCGTTTTTAAAAGGGACATAAATAAACGTCCGAATTCATAAATTAAAACCAAAACTTTTTTACGCTACAGTACTCAAGCAAGACGTTTTTAAAGCTTACGATATAAAACGACTACTAAACGTTTTTTTAATGTCCATGTCAGAATGTTTTCTATTGGGTCAAAATAGGGACGTTTTATTTGAGTCTTTTTTAAATCCACCCGTGAAAACGTTCACTCTTTTTTTTCTTCGAAAACTCTAAAAATGGGAAAATAGATGATTGATGCTTAAATAATAGTTATAAAAAATGGGACAAATAGGAGGTTTTGTATTTTTTTTTAAGTTCGGCCAGTATTGGGTTACAATATGTCACTTACTTTAAGAAAATCAAATTGTATGGTTTTATCGCATCGAATGAATATTTGTGCAAAATAGAATTCATAATAAGGTGAGTCCGGGAACATATATATATTTTTTATAAATTGTGTATTTATGTCATTCTAGGATTTAGAGACTATTACTTTTTATTCCATGTTTTGTTAAGGTATTTTATTTGTATTATTATGGTTCTTAAATATATCTGTTTCTATAAGATGTAGAGATATAACATTTTTTTAAATTTGTGTTTATTTCCGATTTCTTTTATGTTGTGTGGAACGGAGTTAAATAATTTTACATGTAGGAGCGTTGCCCTATGCCGCTTTTTTGATGTGAGGTATTAAATGCTGTTTCTGTCGGGTATCATATTCGTGAGAAGGATATTAGAAGTTTTTTATTTTGTGATATCTAGTGACAATTTTTACGAGGTAAAGTTGACGAATATCTTTCATTTTGGCTTCTTTAAACAATTCGTTCGATGGGAATGTCCTGTTTTTACCAAAAATAATTTTTAAGTGATATTTCTGTATTATTAAAAGCGGTTGTAAATGAGATACTAGTGCATCTGCCCATGCCGAAATACCATATCTTACATAGCTTTCTATTAACGCGTAGTAAATACTTTGCTTGGGTGTTTAAATTTAGATAGTAATTACTTAAGTTTTTTGTAGGCAATGTTAATGAGTATGTAAATCCAGATATATTCCTAAATATTTCCTATTTTTATTTTGTAGGTTTGGACAATCATTATCAATATTGAGGTAATCGAAAGGTATTGCAACAGGACGTTTTTTCAATATTGAGAGTAAGTAATTTATAATTTAACCATTTTTGAATTATTGGAAAATCAGTTTCTACTATTTTTTTATTTCCAACCACTTGTCTGCAGTGTTAAAGATTACCGTATCATCTGCAAATCCCAGTAGTTCACCCTTCGGTGCTAAGAAGAATAAATTGTTTACATAAATATTGAACAGAACTGGTCAAAGAATACTGCCCTGACGAACACCGTATTGAATTGGGAGGATATATTATTGCTGTGGGTATTTTCAATTCTAACGAATTGTCACCACTTCAAGAATTCCTTCAATGTATAGCTGAAAAACATTTAATCCAAACAATAGATTTAATCGCAATACTAACTACTTCCAAAATAATAATCAAGAAACCCACTCTCATCAGACTTCCTGAAGGCTGTCAAATTCAAACTAAAAGAAATGAAATTTACCAATAATCAAAAAAAACCAAAGAGGAAAACCATTGCACTTCCAAAATTTGAATCTGGATTATTGGAAATTCAAAAATGTTATCCAGCATCAAACATTACCAAAATTAATTTCGATAGCCATTACGAAATTAATAAAATAACATTTTAACTTCTTGTTCTTTTGCGAGCCTTTTGGAGTTCTTGCGAACATTTATGACGAACACTAAGTTCTTTGGTAAAGTGTTAGCACCGATTTTAAAAAGTGTTCGTAAAAGCACTGTGCTCCCGAGAACAAAAGTGCTTAGAGTGCGCATTAAAGCTCTAAGCACGGTGCTTAGTACAGATCTGCTACAGAACACATTTTGACACAGTATTTTTTTTTATTAAGTTTCCATCCCCGATTTAGGCTTACCCAATAATTTTTGGCAAAAATACCGAGACACGTCGATTTTTGATTTGCGGGGACAAAATTTTTGATAACAAACATCACTTTAACGTCAACCCCCTTCACCCCTCGCCCACAACTTTAAAATTTAAATAGGCAACATACCATGTGTGGCACACATCAGGGAAAAGGTAATTCAATGCAGAATTCAAATCACTAAGTTTAATTTTTTTACTACCCCCCTGAACAGAAATACAGGGTGTTTTTTCCTACCCTCACTTTACTCTCGCACAATAATTTTTGAGAAAAATAGTGAGACACGTCGACTTTTAATTTAAAGGAAACGAAATTTTTGACAAAATTTGTTGCTCTACCTTAACCCCCTTCACCCCCACCCCGTAACATGAAAATTTGAATGGGCGATACACGATGTGTGTGGCACACCATTTCCCACAACGTTGGATCGGTAGAAGAGGAGCAATAGAATGGCCTGTGAGATCTCCAGATTTGACTCCTTGCGATTTCTGGCTTTGGGGTCACCTAAAGTCAGTAATTTACAAAACTAAACCTACATCTATTGATGACCTTCGGGTACGAATTGTAAGAGAATGTCAATTAATTACTAGGGAAATTTTTCAAAATGTTAGACAAGAATTCCAAGACAGACTTGACTTTTGTTTAGCACACGATGGACAACATTTTAAGCAATTGCTGTAATTTTTTTTTTATTTTTACCTTCTTTTAAATACCTAACAATAAACTGATAACATTATTGATACAAATTATGTAATGTTTTTTTGTCCTAGCAGTGGACAAAGGGTATGATTTGAATTCTGCATTGAATTACCTTTCCTCTGATGTGCCACACATGGTGTATCGCCCATTCAAATTTTCATGTTACGGGGTGGGGGTGAAGGGGGTTAAGGTAGAGCGACAAATTTTGTCAAAAATTTCTACAAATTTTGTCAAAAATTTCGTTTCCTTTAAATCAAAAGTCGACGTGTCTCACTATTTTTCTCAAAAATTATTGTGCGAGAGTAAAGTGAGGGTAGGAAAAAACACCCTGTATTTCTGTTCAGGGGGGTAGTAAAAAAATTAAACTTATAGTGATTTGAATTCTGCATTGAATTACCGTTTCCCTGATGTGCCACACATGGTATGTTCCCTATTTAAATTTTAAAGTTGAGGGGCGAGGGGTGAAGGGGGTTGACGTTAGAGTGATGTTTGTTATCAAAAATTTTGTCCCCCTCAAATCAAAAATCGACGTGTCTCGACATTTTTGCCAAAAATTATTGGGTAAGCCTAAATCGGGGGTGGAAACTTTTTAAAAAAACACCCTGTATTAGTGGACATATTTCCAAATGACAAAGTTCACTAAGATCCGATTAAAAGTAGGTGCAGTTCAACAAAATAATTTATTTCATTTACATTATACATCTGGTAAAAACCAAATGAAGAATGGAAAATTTTGTTAAAATTTGTGGGACATCTTTCACAGAACAAGAAGTGCATAAATTGAAAAATGGAAGAATTAAAAAAATAAATTCTTAATGAAAAATAAGAAAGAAGCAGATGACACCCCTAAATTCTAATTGTATTTATTTATCTGTACCTCAGTTTTCATTGATATCGGGGAGAAAAAAAATTGTGAAAAATCAGAAGACTATAACCTTTCAATTTTTTAAGAAATATTTATGACCCATATTTAAGCGAAAATTATCATGAAGGTGATTCAAGGTGCGTAGATTTCTAAAAATAGGTCAGCGTTTTATAGCTCTAATAGTTTTAGAGAAAAACATATTTAAAATGAGCTCTGTGACCAAATATTTTAATACGAAAAATGGAAAGTATTAGTTTATATATAAGCAAGTCTATAAAATTCTATATTAAAATTTTTTTATTCATCTTTACAATCACCGGAGTAATTACATATTAAAAATTTTAAATTGTGAACACACATTTGATTAAAGCTTAAAATGCTTTAAATAATAATCGGAGTTTCTTTTAAACTAAAAATAACGTTTCTCTTTAACATATACAAATTTTCCATATAGTGCAAACTTCTTAGGACATACTATATATAAATGATTTATTTGAATTTGAAATAAATCGTGTGTAGCTGGTTTTCCCGCCTAAAACTTAATATAAATAAATATCAAAATATTAATAAATTTTTATTGTATAAAAACATCACAAAACCAAAAAAGCAGTTCACAAAATCACAAATATTTTCTAAAATAAATACAACAATTAACACGACTTAAAAAATAAAACATTAAAAAAGCATTAATTTACAAAAAGAGTTATCGGCAATTCATTTTTTTTTCTTTTGAAATTCTTCGTTCGAAATCTAGTATAGGAACTCTAGTAGAAGACATTGTCAAAATTTCACTTCTTGATATCAGTGTCTAGTGGCTCCATCAGCGCGGTAGCATTTTTTAATATTACTGAAAAAAAAAATTAACTAAATGTTTAACGCTAAGCTAGAAGGGAAACGAAAATAACGAAGTCTTATTTTGTTTAATATGTCCTAACATTATAATTTATTTTTATTATAAATTTGTAATATTTTTTCTTAAATTTTGACTCTGGTTTAATATCAAAAACTACAATGAATAAGGTAATGACATGATTTTTTTAGCATAAATTAGGCTGTTATGTTCACTACAAGTTTGTCTACAACAAATTCTACATTAGGTATCACAATAGTATCTACTTATCAAGGGAAACGTGTGTAGGGAATTACAAAAATATATATTAAATGTTAGTATCATGAAAGCAAAGCACATTAAGAATTTTTCTTTAAAAATCGATTGGTTGATATGATTTGGTTTTCACTTTATAATTTTTTTGCATCGGATATTTAATTTTGTGAGCTAAACCATATATGATTGCATTGCAAAACTTTTCTAGTTAGTAAAAGCTCTTAAAAATGTAATGGATAGTTTAGTTACAACTAAATATTTAGATTTTAGAGAATATATTAGTCCAATAGTGTTAACAATTTTACGAAAACTATACTTACATTATAGTTTTAGAGCTGTTGAACATTTTGGGGTAAATAATTGAGCCCCACTAAAACTTTTATACAATATAATTTCTGTATAACCTGAACAAAAAAACAAGGATATGTCTAAAGTAGTTCAAAAAGTTCATAAGGTACCTGGAATTTTTAAATTTAAATAGAAAACTTTTTAACTTATTAAAGCTGGGGTCTAACAAGGTAATACTAAGGCTATTCACCAAAACGCTGCAATAGCGAGGAACATCTTTCTCCTAAAAAACTGGTTTGACAAATGAATGGTTTTTATAGTATTGAAAGTTAATTTAAAGAGAATATATAAAAGAAAGCAGATTTAAATATCATCACAAAGCAAATCCTTCAAGAGGCAGAAGTAAATGGAAAACCATAACAGTAAAGACAGATAAAAGATTCTAAGCCCACCGATACAACAGGAGTTAATTCGTCAATAGGATTTAATACAGCTTTTTTTGAGCTATCCATAATCCCTCGGGATTGAACAGCCATGATGATGATGATGATTGTCACAAATATAGTAAAATAAACTTGATCTTGATAGGTGCTAAATAATGTCCTATGTGTAATTGACGATCTAAATTTCGGTTCGTCCTGAAATATGAGAGTGTTTGCATAAGTTTCTCTCACTATTCATTTAAAAGTAGACATTTACTTGGATATGATCTTTGAGCCAACATCTCTATAAAATTGTTTGCTTAATGTAATTTCTTTATATAGAAGTTTTGCAAGCACTTGCAAATATCATGTTGATATGGCGAACCATATTTTTTGTATTTTTACACTGTTATAGAGTGTTTGTGCACTGTTCTGAGTAAAGATATGTCTCGCATTGTGTTTTCTTGTGTTACATGAAAAAATTTACTTTTTTGATATTTCAAAACGTGTGTAATTCCCGGAATGTTATAAAATGAAATCATATTTGGCCATTCTCCAATAAATACATAATTCAGAGTTATCTGCAAAATATCTAGTCCAGATTCAAGAAAACAAACAATACATGGTCTACAGCAATATTTATCAAATTATTTGAGAAACTAGATTGAAATATAGATCTACAAGATATATCAAAATTTGATAGCAAAAGCAATAAAAATCTTGCAATGGTCAGATGATAATAAAATTTCCCGCTAAATAGACAAAATCATTATGAACTTGTTAGTTGTTGACTTGAATTGGGAATTTGGAACGGGTTTATCATCGACTTCTGATGACGCTAACGTAGTTAGCGAAACGTACGTAGAGTGTTTTTTTAAAAGTGTAGTTTTGGTTAATGGTGACGATATTCTTTAACATTGTTAGTTGTCGATATACTGTCTTATTCTGTAGTGGAAGGAGATGGATGCATTTAGACAACTAAATTTTACGGATTCAAAGATACAATTTTAAATTGAGAAAAAATATTTTAGAACTGCTGATGCCACAGAAAAAACGAATAGGTCACAAATAAAGTAATTGACAGATACAAATTCAATCCAGACATGTTCGCTCCCACACTTCTTTTTATGGAGCCAAACCGGTACATGAAAATGACCACACACAATGGAAACTGATATTAAACAAATGGGGTATTAAGTAAAAGTAGGAAAATGACTCATAAAAATTAAATTAATATATAAAATACGTTCTGATAAAATATGCACAATGGAAGAGATAATTATACCCTGTTGAACCCAGTAAATATGCTCTTACACAGCTATTTATTCTAATTTCTTTATTTACAGCAGATCATTAAGATCATCACGATTTTTTTGAAAAATTAAAAAAAAACAAATAAAAAAGTCAAGTCACAGAAAAATTATATCTTAAATTACAGGCAAATAATAAAAGAAATATACTATAAAACTGGAACAAACAAAATGAAAATAAAAGTATGGAACATCGGAACATGGAATAAGGTCCAAATTGGGAACAAATATGACATACAAGAAATAAAGCACAAAGTTAGCTACCACAATTAATTTGGAATAAGAAAAGCAACTAGTTTCGGTCACAGACCATCATCAGGCCATTATTTATTACTATTCGAGGGAAAATATTAATCAGAGGTGAGACCCATTAAGGGCAGTGAAAATAATTATGAAATGTAAAATATTGCAATGTTTACTATTTAAACAATTTTCTATATAAATTTTTAAGTAATATTTTTTATTTTTTCAAGTTGCAATTTTTAGTGATTAATATTTTCCCTCGAATAGTAATAAATAATCGTTTGATGATGGTCTGTGTCCGAAACAAGTTGCCATTCTTATATGAACGTATATTCAGCAAACGAAACGTTTCTGATGGGCATAACTCCCAGAGAAAAATACGGGACGCTTCGAAACTTGGAACACATGTTCTAAAGTAGTCAATATACACCTTGACCAATTTTTCCAACTCTTTCTCGGAACGCAGATAGGACTTTTCGAAACATGGATGATACCCTTAAAAGTAGTTAATATACCCAGTGACCAATTTTCAGCCTATCCTGCATTTTCTAGCACTTTTCACGTCACGCAAAGTTTCTCTGGAATAATTTTTAGGCCAAAAGAAAACTCCTCAAGACTGCAGTGATCTTTTGATTATTGTATAATAAAGACAATGCTAAAAAAATACTTAACAATTACTCTAAAATGTAAATTATTTGCATGGTCGATATATCATTACACATTTTCTTCTTCATCTTCTCATTTGGGTATTTTTAAATTATTACCAAGTATATTTGTTGTATCTGTGAATAATTGGATTGATAATATTATTGAACTTTTATTATTTACACCTATGATATAAACTAAATAGTCACTCCCACACCAAGTTATAGCCAGAAAAGTCCTTTGCCCCATGGAAAACCTTAGCTTGGTTGATGTCTTTATTATACAATAATCAAAAACGATCACCACATCATGAGCCGTCCTGTCCCATCTTCTCATCTCAAAGTTATGCACGGAAAAGCTCTGGAAAATGCTGGACGCGCTGAAAATTGTACAGTTCGTATGTTTACTACTTTTAAAGATATCACCCAACTTTCAAAGCGTCCCGTTGTTTCCCCTGGAAGTTATGGCCGAAAAAGTCCTCTCTGCGCTCCAGGAAAGCATTGGAAAATGTGGGATGAGCTGAAAATTGGTCAGGATGTATATAATTGCTTTGAAGATGTCACCCAAGTTTTGAGGCGTCCTATTGTTTCTTCTTGGGAGTTATCGCCAAAAAGATCCTCTCTGTGGTCCGGGAGAGCGTTGTAAAAAACGGGACGTGCTGAAAATCGGTCAGTACATATATTGTCTTCTTATGAAGCTGTAACAAAATTTTCAAGGTGTACCGTTATTTCTGATTAGAGTTATCGCCAAAAAGGTCTTCTCTGTGCACTGCAAAAGGTGGAACGCGCTGAAAATTTTTGACTGTGTATATTGACTACTTTTGAAAATGTCACCGAAGTTTCAAATCGTTCCGTCGTTTTCTTTATGAGTTATATGCTCAGAAACGCTTCTTTCTTATTAGATATTAAATTGTTGTCTAACTTTGTGTATTATTTCTTGTAAACTTAGACCACATTTGAGATGTGGTTAACCTTTTTGATTTAAATATGATCAAGGATATATAAAAACATTTGAATAGCGATCTCATATATTGTGGGATAGAACAAAGCAAAGGAGAAAAATCAGGCATTATGAAACACGAAAACTTATGATACATTAAAAACTCAATCGGAATCACAAAAAGAATTCTAATGAAAGTAGAAAAAGAAATTAAAACGATATTAGTAGAATATGGACCAAGCGTAAACGAGAAATTGAAGTGAAAGATATCTGGGAAAAATTAGAAACAATAGAAAGCATGGAAGCGATGGGAAAAGGATAACATCAGGAGGAAAAATTAGAAAGCACAGGATAAAGATAAGATATTTTTTTAAACATACATAATTACATAATAGGCTAAATGAATAAAAACCAAAGAAACGAGGTAAAAGACAAGAGTTAATTACTAAAATAAAACCAATAAACAAAGATTTTACTACCACAACAAAATGTTAAATATGAGAGATACCATAGGACATTATTCGAGATTGCAATTTTTTTAATAATTTAATCAGAAATTATAAACATGGTGTATTAAAATTTCAAGTTGTCTCATAAACGTTTTTTTGTTACTCCTTCGTTGTTCAGATAATATAGAAATAATATTTTACGAAGTTTTCGTACCCTAATTACCTATCCAAACTGGTTAATAGCTCTCATTCTATTAGAAATATTGTCAAAGATATGTGAAAAAATGTTTTCTACGAAAATATTATAACACTTCAAATTTATATTGACTATAATAAAGCAGATATCAACTATTTTAAATTGGCAGTGACTAGTACCTAAAAGATATTTTACAATACCAAGCGAAAAATGATATTTACAGCTGTATAGATTTCTGCTTTACTTGTCATAAATTTTGGTAAAATTTGGTACAGATACTTATTGTATGTTCTACCTAATGTAGTAAAATGTCATGAACATAAGCACGGACAATCTGTATCCTGCTGTCTGCTTGCATGCATATTTCGACTTCTATTTGTACAAACTGGTACATACGCTGTTGATATACGGTGTGTTACGGTTTCCTTTTGTAGACTTCCAACATTCGATTTTGTATTTTTTTCTTTCTCAAATCTCGTTGTAGAATTCGTCACTAAAATATATAAGTTCTGATTTTAAGTTGGTCATCACAGCAATTTTTATAAAAAAAAACGATACAAATTTTTAAAGAAAAATCAAATTTTAAAAACAAAATTGGAATAATATCTCAAATTTAAAATGGAAAAAAGATTTGGGATTTTGAAAGCATCCTTAAATTTAAATAAATATTCAAAAATAGTAAATTTTGAACAAGTTTGTCAAAAAATTGTAGTTCAATATTTTTATTTTCGAAATTTTGAATTCATATTTGAATAGATTAATACATCAAAAATTAAATTTAGAGAATTTTTATATTTTAAATATTTAATTAAAGATTGAATTTAAAACATAAATTTTTTGAAAAAATTGCAATATTGCGATATTTCTTCTAGGTGAAACGTGCTACACCGATTTGAAAAATTGTTGAAAAAAAAATGTGCAAT
Organism: Neocrepidodera transversa; assembly: GCA_963243735.1. Taxonomy (NCBI): domain Eukaryota; kingdom Metazoa; phylum Arthropoda; class Insecta; order Coleoptera; family Chrysomelidae; genus Neocrepidodera; species Neocrepidodera transversa. Next base: position 14,864,025 of record OY725340.1, on the reverse strand, counting down.
TATGTGCTACTTGTGTACCTAAAAATCAAATTTTGTGTTCAACCGTAACAATGTTTTTAAAAAAAGCTGATGTGGCCATCACATGACCTCTCACCATCTTTGAATCAAAAATTGGCACGCTACACAAAAAAGTATGATTTTTTAGTAAATCTGGCAATATATAATAAAAGTTTTCGAAACATTAATAATACGAAAATAAACTACAGTGTATACAAAATATATGTGTAAAACTTCATTGCCATTTTTTTTAGAAATGGCGTCATTACTCATAGCAACTGTCACTTCCGGTTGTCTTTATTTTCATACTATTTTGCTTCTCTTTTATACTTTTTTGGCGCATTTTGGATATTTCCCTTTTTTTTTTAAATTTTTTGGACTTTTTTAAAACTTTTTTTTAAAAAATATAAAAAATAAAGGGAAATAACCAAAATGCGCCAAAAAAGAGCAAAATAGTATGAAAATAAAGACAAAAAAGCAAAAAAAAAAACCAACAAAAAGGCAAAAAGTTTTCAAAAGGACAAAAACGGAAAAAAGGGTAAAAACAAAATTAAAAATTTCCAAAAAAGTCAAAATAGGGGTAAAAGGGCAAAAAACGTCAAAATAGCAAAAAAAAGCAAAATAATATGAGAATAAAGCCAAATGGCAAAGAAATTCAAAAATAGGCAAAAAAGGGGTAAAAAAAGCAACAACAAAAAGCAACAAAAAGGACAAAAGTAAAAAAAAATTTAAAACCGGGCGAAAAGGCGTAAAAAGGCAAAAAAAGGAAAAAAAGGTAAAAAAAAACCAAAAAACAAAATAAAGCTAAAATAAAGCCAAAATAAAGAGAGGCAAAAAAGCGAAATTGGTAAAAAAGGAAAAAAAGTTTTAAAAAAGCAAAAAAATGGTGTAAAAAAGCAACAAAAAAAGGCAAAAAAGGTTAAAACAAGTTAATCAAAAATATTTTAAAAAAAGGGACAAAAAAAGTTAAAAAAAAGGAAAAAAGGGTCAAAACAAAAACAAAACAATCGGTTGTGTCACCCCAAAACGTTCCCGACGAGTATCCATGAAGATTTTTTCAGATATTTAATTTTAAAGTTTCAAATTTTGACATTTTTTTATTTTTTGACAGGTGACTATTCTGAATAGAGTTTTTCAAGGGCTTTCAAATGACATATTGCAAGTCAAATTCCGTTACATATTGCATCTGTCATTTTTTGATAGTGACACTAATGGGTTCTTCTGACAAACCCATATACCAAATTTCAGCTCAATCGAATTAAAAACAGACAGACAGACAGACTTCCATCTGGAAATGGTCTTAATCATTTCAGGTGACCTCAAAATGGATATTTTCATCTTTATCTCGAAAATTTTTTTAGCTCGTTCACGATACTTTCCCTTCTCGGAGGTGGGTCGGGAAAGTAAAACATACAGGGTGATTCTTTTAGAGGGGAGTAGCTCTCCCCGATGAGGGAGCGCAAATATTTTTTATTATTTGTCTCCAATTAATTTAATTAGAAAAAGGAGAGAAAGTATAAATTATTTATCACAAATCAATGTCTACGGATTTTAAAGCGATTAATTATTTTCACAAAAATTAAATTTAGATATCTAATTTTATTTTTCCTGTAAAATATAGATAAATATCTATCGGTATGAATTAATTACTTCGACCTGAAAACTTCGCCATTAATCTAAAAGTAGGTCACAAAAAATTATTAAAAAACAATAAGATTATAAAAAAATGGTTTTGAAATTTGCAAATAATGACTTTGCATTTGATATAAAACTTGATATAGTAACTCCACTTGGAGGTGTAAAAATGGGCATAACAGTTTGAAAAACGGGAGGGAAGTATACGGGTACAGAAAATAAACTTTTATTTATTCCGACATCAACGCGCGGAGGAAGTCGCGGGCAAAAGCTAGTTATAAATAACAACATAATTCCTCATAAAGAAGCCAAGCTAAATGAAAGGGACATGCTAAATTCAAATTTGTACTGGCTGTTTCGGTTTCGGAGACATTCCCAGCTGTCAAGCAGAAATAAAATATTGGTCTGAAAGTATAATAGACATGCGTTCTTCAACTATGGGGCTATAGCAAAGAGAACAATTAGGACCAGCTTCACATATATCCAAACATTGATGTGCTTTAACTTAAGACTTAGTGTGCGCCGGCTTACGAAGATCAAAACTATTGAGATTTTGTAATTGTGTAGTTATCAGTGCTGTGAGCAAAGCTTATTATAAATCGTGATGGACCGTTAAAAATATCCATAATTTAATTTTAAAATAATAGAAAAAATTTAAAGTGAATCGTCCATCAAAGTGATTTTTATTTTTTGAAAACCATTATTTCGCTACTAATTTTAAATTTTAATTTCTAGGAATAGTCAGATAATTTAAAACATATTGTCCAGATTCCAAACTATGTATTGTGTTTAATGGTAGCAGTACCATCCACGTACAGCGAATATTTAACGTTGGGAGTATTCGCGATCGCTACATTTTCTCTCGCATTACATTTGGTATTGTAATAAGACTAAGGCCAAATTAAAAAATTTCATAAATAGAGAATAAGGAATAAATAAACTAGATACAAATATAATTTTTTTAGCGTAAAACAACTAACCACCCGGTATAAATAAATTATTTTCATACCATCAGTATAGAAAAAACCAAAAAAAGGGAGGTTCGAAAAAATCTGCCCATCTAGTGACAGTTTTTATCTTAGAGAAAGAAGAAATAAAAGTTTCGGTTGGAAGTTAGAAGAGTGCAATTTTCAAGCTTCACCGCCAAGGAACTACGATTGAGATTCTCGCCTTGTAAGTCGACTAAATTATTCATTTGTTTTACTAACATTTTACTAGACATAAATTTTTTTTATAAATAATAAAAGGGAAAAGTCTCTAGATTCTTTACCGTAAATTTGTGTAATAAGAAATATTATTTTTGGGTTAAGTTATAGAGCTGAGTTTAAGCCAGGTATATATTAAGACTTTAGTCTTTTGGGTGCCATTATGCGAATGTATATTTTATAGTTGAAATTAAAATTTGGTGGCCCTAAAGAAATAGTCAAATTTGTGTGTTTAGTTCCTTCTGAACAAATGTTGAAGTTAGTATCCTTGTTTTTATGTAGTTTAGTAGGTGTTAAAATTCTAATGTCAATCATTTTATTTTTGATCAGTCATAGTCAAATTCTTTAATCTCATTGTTTGTTAGATTGTTCAATTTTTTTCTTTCTAATATTTTATTTTTTTTAATAAATCACGCTTTAAAATTTCATTAGCGTATTTTAATTTCTTCCACCCAAGGGGGGGGGGGGGCAGAAGAAGCGAACGTAAGGGCTCAGAAGCCAGCTAAAAGAATCAATAATATTTTGAATAAGTAACTGATATTCACGTTATAAGAGAAAACCTCCCTTATTCCCAAATCTTGTTTGTAAGTTAAAGACTCTCGAACACCGCGAGAGCACGGACTACCCTTCTCGTCTGAAAAGTGCCCGTTCCAGTCCAGGGAGCTCTACGCTGGAAATACAGCCTATTTTCAAAGCCTTGTCGCTGCTACGTTGGCCAACGTCAGGGCCTAGTGAGCCGCGTGAGCCTTATTTTCTCTCCTAGGAGAGTGGTGACAGTAACGCTGCCGTTACATTTAATTGGGAACATGTTGGGTATAGTTTGGAATCGCCCGGTATATTGCTCTCACATAAATTAACCTAACTTTTATGGGTTATTACACTGGTAACTTACGAGGGTGGGTTATTACAGTATCCCAAAAAAGCCTTTACAAAAAGAAATATAATTTGTACTAGAAACACTGTTATTTTTTATTACAACTTAAATATAACGACGAAAATATGAACGTTAGTCTAAGCAGTAGGCTATAGTCATTTTTTAATTATGAATTAAGGGACAATATTCCCTGCAAAAACTTTGTATGAGTTCACGGAAAATATAAATTGTTAAAAGGGTGACCTACCTTTGCTAGTTTCTTTTCGTTGTTGCGTTTTTCGTCGCAAATCTTCATTTTTGTTCTTCATTCTATCTCTAGCTGTTTTTTCCGAAGTACTTCTGATTGTTGAAACTGCTGTTTTGTGTCGAATCTCAGGTAAACTATTTAAAATCCTAACAAATGCATAATTAATGGAATAATTTTGATATAAAACTCATTTCTAATTATACCTTTCTTCTCCTTTACTACTTGGTTCTTCTTTTTTCTTCGCAGAGGTGCTTTGTGTAGGAGTTTTCATTTCTAAACCGTTAGTTATAGTTAGTTGCAATCCTTTGGTCTTTTTAATCAACCTAGGTTTCCTTGGTGGTTCTAATTTTGCTGGAAGATCTTCTGAAGATGAACCATTGGATCTAAGCAAAGCTTCTCTGCTGCTAGCTCGTTGTAATCTTCTGGCTTTGGTATGAGAAGTTTTTGCGGTATTTTGCTCAGTTTTCGTTGTGGTCTGCTCCATTTTTTCTACTCTTTCTGTCCTTCTGCGATGTTTTTCATAGCAAGGTTTTGGTTTGTGGTCAGGTGTTGGTTTTTTACGCGCTAGTCTTTCAACTGAAGAAGAAGGAGATGTTGGCTTTAGTTTTGGTTTAGGTTTAGTGGATTTGAGATTGGAGGAAGTAGTTTTTTGATGGAGAGATTTTGTTTCTAGAATGGTTTCCAATTTCTTTTTAGATTCGTCTTCTTCATCAGACGTTAATCTGTTATGAAGTTCCTCATCAGTATAGCCATTGACAGCTTGTAAAATTTGATCAGCAGCTTTTGTTAGTTCTTCTAAAATACTAGAATCAAATTCTCTACCATATTTGTTCTTAATATTTTCATAAATAGGTTCTTCTTTCATTTTATCAGGGCTTCTTTGTCTGGCTCTTGTTGGAGAAGGCGACTTTTGCTTCATTTTTTGTAAAGTTGGTTTCTCTTGGCGTCTATGTAGGGATGGTGATTTATTGTGGATTTGTATGAGATCAGGTTTCTCTGAGAGTTTGTTTTCTTTACGAATCACAGCCTGAGATATTTTTTTAACCGGTTTTGGAGAGACTTTTACTCCAAAGTAGGTCATTTCTGATTTATTTGGTTGCCTTAGAACCATACCTAAAATAATCAATAAAACCATAAATATAACAAATAGTGAGGTAGAGAAAATACTTACCATCAGAATTATGTTTGGCAGAAATGTTTTCCATATTTTTGAAACTAACTACATTCGTTTCATCTCTATTCTTGGCTATTTCTATTTTCTTGCTTCTATTTACTATGGATGGACTAGAAAGTTTTTCTGATGGCCTTAGGTCTGGCCTTGGAAGTTGCTCTGAAGGCCTCATATCTTTCTTTGGAGGTTGTTCTGATGGTCTCCAGTCTGCTCTTCCGATTGGACTCTTCCTTAGCGTGTTTGGTGAAAAATTGGGCCGAATAATATTAATGCTAATATGTTTTTTGGGAGTTTCTTGACTATGGTTAATAAGAGGTGAAGTTTCAGTATTTTGAAGCCTTTCCGAATAGTCTGAAAAAATTAAATATAAGTAAAAAAATGGGCTTAAAAGCTTAGTGCAATGTTACAGCCTCAATAATCCTAGTACCTTTTTCTATTTTAGCACCTAACTTAGTTGTAGTAGCTTCTTTGATGTTACTAATGTTCCTGTAACTCTTCATTTTGCTCCAACTTCCGGATAGGACGCTGCTGCTGTCATCTGTCAATCGGTTGTTAGTTGTCACTTTTGATAGCAAGTACTGAACTTCTTTGTCGGCGTCGCTGTCGCTTAGTACGTCCTCGTAGAGTTTTTTTAAAGCTTCTAATTCTTTAGGAATAATATTTTCATTGTCTTCTTTGCTTTCAGTCTTATTGTTTATAGTGTTAAGGATAAGAGGGGTAGATTTAAATCTGGAGGGTTGGTAGTGTTGAGATCGTTGATATTTGCTGTACGAAAATTGTTTTTCTATTTTTGCAGGAGGTGAAGGTGATAAATCTATTGTTATTTTCGTTGTGGTTGTGGAATTGTTGATGTCTTCTGTTGTTGACATTTTGGAACAGATTTTGTGGTTAAGAGCGGAATCTTCTTTACCGATTCTTACTACTAGGCTTTTGTTGAGAATTTGTTTGGAGTCTGAAGGAGGAAAAATAGACAAAAGTCCCTAAAGATTTTGGATCGTTTTTCAATTTTTAAATTCTCAGGAGATTTTATTCCTAATAAAAGTTGGTGAATATTTTTCAAATTGAATTATTTAAAAAAGTCATTTAGTTTTTTATTTTCTGATTCTTAAGATAAATATTTAATAAACAAATAAAAAAGATTACAATTTAAAAACTAGAAAAATTAAAAAAGTTGACCGGAACAATGATTTTTGGGTGTTAAAATTAGATTCGTCTTAAAGTTTCATTTTTTTATAATAATGATAAACCGATAGAGATTAAAAAGCGCAGTTTGTTATATATTCGATCAATATTTTAATGTCAGTTTATCTTTAAATATGTGTTATAAGAGACTGGACTATTTCAAAAATTTGCAGTAATATCTCATAATATCAATTTTTTTTAATTGAATCGTCCGGGTTAGTATTAAATATTTATCTCATGATTTTAAAAATACTACAATATACTTTTCTATTGATCCAGAAAAATATTTAAATTAATATAATATGGTTGCTTCCAATTAACTTTTATCTAGAAAATAATTTTCTGAGAAAACTGAAAATACGGGACCCGATTTGTTTATAAGGCACGGACCGAAATTAGTATCGCAAACTACTTTTGCACAATCGCTTTTAAATACGAAAGAAATATTATTGTCAGATCTAAAAAAATGTATGTTACCTAGAATATGTAAAGAATTTATTGAGTTAAAACAAAATAGGTACGTTGCAGCCGAAAACCAGTTTATGCATCTTTAAATAAGTGTGAGTTAAAACGTTACCAATTTATGTTTCATCAACATTTTACAAAAAAAAATCATGGAAGAAAGTTCTGATAGCTGGACTAAAAGAAGGCAGACGTAAAGTATATAAAATCTTATTTGAAATACAATAAAGTGATTTAGATATAAATGAAAATAATACACTTGCAAAAACCGACAACCATAACAAAAAAACTTTTAATAAAAGATTACCAAACCGCAGCATCGTCAAGAACAACAAACGAAAGCTCTAAGTGGAACGGGCTCTGCATTTCATAATTAGAATATTAACCACAGCTGTATAAGTATGTAAAATTCCAGATCTTTACTCTTCAGAAATGATAGCCATTGAAAATGCATTAAAATGGTTGACACATAGTAATAACACGAAAAATGCTATCATAATGTCCGATTTTAAATATGTCCTCTCAGCATTAAATAACTTAAACTTCTTAAAATGTACAACCCCTACTATTTACGTAACATAAAACAGTACATATACACATTGTTCAACTTAAAAATAAATGCCATATTGGTATGGGTTAAGGGTCATTGCGGAATTGTAGGTAATGAAACAGTAGACCAGGTAGATAAACTGGCAACATCTTCCTCAAACAATTCAAAAATTTACCCCTATCATGATCTAATTGCTGTAGCTAAGAATAACACATCCGTGAAAATTGGAAGAGGTTATGGCAAGAGTTCACTGCCGCATCTAGAAACCGTTATACCATTATTCATCCGTCTCTATAGAGATGGTATACCATCAAAAATACCACATCTCATAAATTTCAATGTCTCACGCAAATAAGCGATTACTATCACAAGGCTAAAACTGAAACATGGAAAATTCCTCTCCCACCTGCATAAAATTGGAATATCTTCACCTGTGACAATGCATCAATTTCTGACTTAAATCATATCTTCTTTTCTTATAGTAACCACTCCTCACTTATTGATAATTAAAGTAAGTTCTTGAGTTCTAACTCTATCCTATTCCCCATCAACATTTCCTCATTACTTAGCACTCTCAATAAAAGATACTTGATTTATGAATGAAAGTCATAACTAGATATTTAAAATTGAATGATATTTTAATAACTGTGGCAAATGGAAAGCTAAAATATAGCCAAAATAAAGAGAGGCAAAAAAGCAAAATTGGTAAAAAAGGAAAAAAAAAGTTTTAAAAAAGCAAAAAAAAGGTGTAAAAAAGCAACAAAAAAAGGCAAAAAGGGTTAAAAAAAGTTAATCAAAAATATTTTTAAAAAAGGGGCCAAAAAAGTAAAAAAAAAAGGAAAAAAGGGTCAAACAAAATCAAAACAATCGGTTGTGTCACCCCAAGACTTTACCGACGAGTATCCACGAAGATTTTTCAGATATTTAAGTTTCAAATTTTGACATTTTTTTATTTTTTGACAGGTGACAGTTGGAGAAATAATTTTAACTATTCTGAATAGAGTTTTTCAAGGGCTTTCAAATGACATATTGCAAGACAAATTCTGTTACATATTGCATCTGTCATTTTTTGATAGTGACAGTTCCGTTTGACAGATGTCGTACAAAAACTCATGGGTTCTTCCGACAGGTAACCCAAACCCATATACCAAATTTCAGGTCAATAAATTAAAGACAGACAGACTTCCATCTAAAAATGGTCTTAATCATTTCAGGTGACCTCAAAATGGATATTCCATCTTTATCTCGAAAATTTTTTTAGCTCGTTCACGATACTTTCCCTTCTCGGAGGTGGGTCGGGAAAGTAAACATACAGGGTGATTCTTTTAGAGGGGAGTGGATCTCCCCCCTAGGGAGTGCAAAAATTTTTTATTATTTGTCTCCAAGTAATTTAATTAGAAAAAGGAGAGAAAGTATAAATTATTTATCTCAAATCAATGTCTACAGATTTTAAAGCGATTAATTATTTTCACAAAAATTACATTAAAAGTAAGTTCTTGAGTTCTAACTCTATAACTTGATGCTTTAGTCAGATTTATGAATGAAAGTCAACTAGATATTTAAAATTGAATCATATTTTAATAAAAGTCTGGGGTAAATGGATTTATCCGATGCCAACACTCCCTCTTCACACACACACAAGAACAACAAAAAAATTAAAACTACCATTAAAAAAGAAAAGATAAACTGGCAATAACTAAACGAAAAGAAAAATTTAAAATGAAAGTAATTACTTGGAAAATTGAAACATGGAATGTCATAAGCATAAATGGAAAAGGACGTAAACTATCGGAAGCGTTTGACAGAGCAAAGAGGAAAAGGTTCTAAGCGGAGGACTAAAATATAATATACAATCCAATGAGCAAAGAAAGGCGTGGGATGTATACATAATCAACAAAACAAAAAGCAATGCACAGGAATCTTAGAACAGATAGTAGAATTAAATGTAGTAGTGGGAATGAAGGTAAGGAGGATATAACAAGCAAAGTAATAATAATAATAGATCTAAACGCGATAGTTGAAAAAATAAGGAATGATTTATTTTTGTTTAAGTAAAAATATAAATATAACCTATATGAACTAAAGAAAATAGGCTAAAGAGGAGTTTTACTATTTTATATTATTATCAAAAATAAAAATCGAGACAAAACCAAAAGAAACCAAAATGAAAAAAAAAGTGCCAAAAAGCTAAATAATTAGTAATAAGAAACTATAAGACCAGGAAAAATAGTAGAAAATACAAAAAATAGGTAAAAGTACTAAAATTTATTTCGTAAAAAATTTACCAGATTTAGCTAACTTTTAAAAAAATTGGCAACGTTGTTTTAAACATATCAGGTTTGTTAAAATTTGTTATAAATCCTTGATTTTAGTAAATTGTTAGTTACTAACAAAAATTTTAAACCTAATAATCAAATTACACTAAATTTGCAGAATTTTGGACAACATTTTCTTAAATCAGGAAAAAATTTAAAATGTTGTCCAATTTTCGAAAATCTTCCTAAATTTAGAAAATAATAAAAAAAGAGAATTTAATGTTTGTTTTATGAGTTTATTTATTTGTGTCCAGAAAATTTCCCAGTTTTGGGAAAATTTTGAAAATTAACAGAATTGATAACTTAAATTTTTGATTTTAATAATTAGCATGTTTCCTCTAAAGATTTAAAAAAATCCACCAGAGGCAGCACTAGGGGGATACAAATATTTTCCCTATTGACAGTTAAACGTACTTTTAAAAAATGGGAGTTAACAGAAGATGTTGTACCTGGAGCAAAAAGTTCAAGACCATCTTGTCCGGGAGGTGTGGCACAACGACAAATCCTTGTATACAAATTTTCATAAATATCGTGTAAGCGGCTTTCAATATACAGATCGTTTAATCTCGTCGTTCGTGACACACCCTGTATGAGAAATTTTTATCGAAATTTGCAAAGTCCTGACAAACATTCCTTTAAATCCGGAAAAAATTTCGAAAAATTGACAACGTCGCTTTAAAATTTTTAAGATTATTAAAATTTGTTATTTATTATTGATTTTGATTGTTTTAAATCGTTAAAGTTTCTAAAAAATGCAAAACATTCAAAATTAAAAAATTGTAAAATGTTGCCCAATTTCTGAAAATCTCAATATATTTAGAGATTATTAAAAAAAGAATTACATTTTACTTGTATTTTTTTTTTGGGAAATTTATGAAAATGTTCCAATTCCGCTTTAAAGGATTCTTAAAATTTGTTATAAATTGTTGATATATATAAATTGTTAAAGTTTCGCAAAAAAATGCTCAAAACTAAAACAATGTAAATAAAATATAACATGTTATAGGAAAATAAAATATATAACATGTTATAGGATACAGAAGGCGGAACAAACTGAATATCTTGATGATTCTATTTAGTTGTGAGTTTTGACGTTTTTAGCAGCGAATAGTAGGCAAGTAAAGCCCGCCCTTCTCGCCACTAAAGGATCTGTCGATACCATATTGACCCCTGGAGTATTTTTCTTCACTGGCGCTGCCCGGTGCAAGTGGCATTCACACTATAAACGGAAGGTGGCGTCTAAGGCAACCCTTTACGTGGACAAAGTCGCCACAAGACTGCGTGACGACGCAAACAGCGGTATAATTTTGGTGAGTAAAATATAAAGTGAATGACAAGAAGGAAAAAGAGAAATAAGTAGCGAATATAAACAAGACCGCAGAAATGTTTTCAAAAAGTTGAAGAGCAAAGAATATATCAAGAGGAACAAAAATAACAGTGTACCAAATAATATTAAGTCCCACGGTTACCTATACCCGTGAGACGTAAATAATGACCAAGAAGGGGGGAAACATGAAATCTTTGGAGGAATTACGGTTCAGAACGAATTCAAAAAACAAAGAATAATTAAAAGAGATATTCAGGTGGTGAAAATACAAAGAGCCAGATGACTGAATAGATTTCTTTTGTTCTAGTACCTTTTTATAATTTTTTCTTTTTTTTTTAATTTACTAATCATAAAATTTTATTGAAATGGAAACATGTTTAAATTTTGTAGGTATTTTAATTATTTATATTGTATATAGTTTAATCTGCACAATATAGTGAATATTTATCTTTTTTTAATATAAATTCTTTTATTGATAATTTATTTATTTTCTCAAAGTAAATTTAAAAAATCTTTACATTACCACTTCTTTATTACCAAATATATAATTTGGTAAAAGTCAACCTAATGTCACTGCCAATAATACTACAGAATGAAGCACGATTGTGCAAAATAGTATGTTATACAGCAAGTCTGGTTACTATTATTTACCGCACGCGAGTAAAGTTTGCTGTCACTCGGGCGTGGTAAGTACATAATTACCACACATACCATATATTTTATCTACAACCGTGCGGTTTAAAAGTCGTCTCAAAAACTTCATGAAACCGCTAATTGCGCATTTTGTATTTATTATTTAATTACACGGCGTACGATAATGACCTATTGCAGCACTAGTGCGGTAAAGTGATACTTTCCTTACATACCGCACGTTTGTAAATAAAAGTATTTACACGGTTATTTTTCGGTCGATACATAGTTAATTCGAACTACATAGAACTAACTACTGAATCCTGCACCAAAAATAGAAAAAGGTACTACAAGAGGTAGAAAATAATAAAACTACTTTTGTCGTATTTTTAAAGGGCGGCATTAAACTCGCCTGGAAGCAGGTAGGAGATCTTAATGACACCATTAAACTTGCCTGGACGCAAACTGCTGACCTATAACCCGACCCATAAACTCGCCTGTGAGAGTCAGGTATATTTTCTTCAATCTCTTTATCTAAATCTATAATCTTTTACATAAATTGCAATCATTAAGTTTTAGTAATCTATTTTAAATAAAGGTTTTCTTAAGAAATGTATATATTTTGAAATCCTTTCTGAAAAAGAGATTTTGCGTTATTAAATTTCAATTATTGAAACTTTTACCTGTCCTCTCACCTCCCTCTTTTAAGGGTAGGCTTGTTTCAATTTTTTCGTCAATTTATAATTATTATTTGACTCGTGAACTGCCTAGAGTAAACTTTAATTTTTCATCAAGATTTAATTTCTGAAAGTTTGTCATAATAAAATTATACATATAGTATGGAACCAGTTGTCTCGTATACCCAGCGTGGAAAAATTTCCTTAATTGTGGAGTCTGCCAGTTTTGTTGAAAATGGTGTATTAAAAAGTGGTGAAACATCATGGCGCTGTTCACATCGTAGCTGTAAAGCTAAACTATACACAATTGGAAGTGAGTATTTGATTATCAAGAAAGATATAAATCATACCCATGAGATTGACTCGAAGAAAACGAATCGACAAATCATCTCTGCCAGTGTGAAAAGAAAAGCCACGGAAGATCTCCATGAAAAGCCATCAAAGATTATCCACAAGGAGTTAGTTGCCAATAAAAGCTGTCTTGAAACAATTTCAGTGAAAGATCAAACATATATTAGAACTAATCTTTACAACGCCAGGAGAAAAATATTGCCAACACAACCAAAAAGTATGGAAGAAACTTTCGACGCTATCGAAAAAGCAAACATCAAGACAGCGAAGGAAGAGAATTTTTTACTCGTAAGTGACAGATTGAGTAAGATTATAATTTTTTCATGTTTTACCAATCTACAGATTTTATGTCAAAGTGATAATATTTATATAGATGGAACATTTACATATTGTGCTAAAAAGTGCCAAAAAGCTAAATAATTAGTAATAAGAAACTATAAGACCAGGAAAAATAGTAGAAAATACAAAAAATAGGTAAAAGTACTAAAATTTATTTCGTAAAAAATTTACCAGATTTAGCTAACTTTTAAAAAAATTGGCAACGTTGTTTTAAACATATCAGGTTTGTTAAAATTTGTTATAAATCCTTGATTTTAGTAAATTGTTAGTTACTAACAAAAATTTTAAACCTAATAATCAAATTACACTAAATTTGCAGAATTTTGGACAACATTTTCTTAAATCAGGAAAAAATTTAAAATGTTGTCCAATTTTCGAAAATCTTCCTAAATTTAGAAAATAATAAAAAAAGAGAATTTAATGTTTGTTTTATGAGTTTATTTATTTGTGTCCAGAAAATTTCCCAGTTTTGGGAAAATTTTGAAAATTAACAGAATTGATAACTTAAATTTTTGATTTTAATAATTAGCATGTTTCCTCTAAAGATTTAAAAAAATCCACCAGAGGCAGCACTAGGGGGATACAAATATTTTCCCTATTGACAGTTAAACGTACTTTTAAAAAATGGGAGTTAACAGAAGATGTTGTACCTGGAGCAAAAAGTTCAAGACCATCTTGTCCGGGAGGTGTGGCACAACGACAAATCCTTGTATACAAATTTTCATAAATATCGTGTAAGCGGCTTTCAATATACAGATCGTTTAATCTCGTCGTTCGTGACACACCCTGTATGAGAAATTTTTATCGAAATTTGCAAAGTCCTGACAAACATTCCTTTAAATCCGGAAAAAATTTCGAAAAATTGACAACGTCGCTTTAAAATTTTTAAGATTATTAAAATTTGTTATTTATTATTGATTTTGATTGTTTTAAATCGTTAAAGTTTCTAAAAAATGCAAAACATTCAAAATTAAAAAATTGTAAAATGTTGCCCAATTTCTGAAAATCTCAATATATTTAGAGATTATTAAAAAAAGAATTACATTTTACTTGTATTTTTTTTTTGGGAAATTTATGAAAATGTTCCAATTCCGCTTTAAAGGATTCTTAAAATTTGTTATAAATTGTTGATATATATAAATTGTTAAAGTTTCGCAAAAAAATGCTCAAAACTAAAACAATGTAAATAAAATATAACATGTTATAGGAAAATAAAATATATAACATGTTATAGGATACAGAAGGCGGAACAAACTGAATATCTTGATGATTCTATTTAGTTGTGAGTTTTGACGTTTTTAGCAGCGAATAGTAGGCAAGTAAAGCCCGCCCTTCTCGCCACTAAAGGATCTGTCGATACCATATTGACCCCTGGAGTATTTTTCTTCACTGGCGCTGCCCGGTGCAAGTGGCATTCACACTATAAACGGAAGGTGGCGTCTAAGGCAACCCTTTACGTGGACAAAGTCGCCACAAGACTGCGTGACGACGCAAACAGCGGTATAATTTTGGTGAGTAAAATATAAAGTGAATGACAAGAAGGAAAAAGAGAAATAAGTAGCGAATATAAACAAGACCGCAGAAATGTTTTCAAAAAGTTGAAGAGCAAAGAATATATCAAGAGGAACAAAAATAACAGTGTACCAAATAATATTAAGTCCCACGGTTACCTATACCCGTGAGACGTAAATAATGACCAAGAAGGGGGGAAACATGAAATCTTTGGAGGAATTACGGTTCAGAACGAATTCAAAAAACAAAGAATAATTAAAAGAGATATTCAGGTGGTGAAAATACAAAGAGCCAGATGACTGAATAGATTTCTTTTGTTCTAGTACCTTTTTATAATTTTTTCTTTTTTTTTTAATTTACTAATCATAAAATTTTATTGAAATGGAAACATGTTTAAATTTTGTAGGTATTTTAATTATTTATATTGTATATAGTTTAATCTGCACAATATAGTGAATATTTATCTTTTTTTAATATAAATTCTTTTATTGATAATTTATTTATTTTCTCAAAGTAAATTTAAAAAATCTTTACATTACCACTTCTTTATTACCAAATATATAATTTGGTAAAAGTCAACCTAATGTCACTGCCAATAATACTACAGAATGAAGCACGATTGTGCAAAATAGTATGTTATACAGCAAGTCTGGTTACTATTATTTACCGCACGCGAGTAAAGTTTGCTGTCACTCGGGCGTGGTAAGTACATAATTACCACACATACCATATATTTTATCTACAACCGTGCGGTTTAAAAGTCGTCTCAAAAACTTCATGAAACCGCTAATTGCGCATTTTGTATTTATTATTTAATTACACGGCGTACGATAATGACCTATTGCAGCACTAGTGCGGTAAAGTGATACTTTCCTTACATACCGCACGTTTGTAAATAAAAGTATTTACACGGTTATTTTTCGGTCGATACATAGTTAATTCGAACTACATAGAACTAACTACTGAATCCTGCACCAAAAATAGAAAAAGGTACTACAAGAGGTAGAAAATAATAAAACTACTTTTGTCGTATTTTTAAAGGGCGGCATTAAACTCGCCTGGAAGCAGGTAGGAGATCTTAATGACACCATTAAACTTGCCTGGACGCAAACTGCTGACCTATAACCCGACCCATAAACTCGCCTGTGAGAGTCAGGTATATTTTCTTCAATCTCTTTATCTAAATCTATAATCTTTTACATAAATTGCAATCATTAAGTTTTAGTAATCTATTTTAAATAAAGGTTTTCTTAAGAAATGTATATATTTTGAAATCCTTTCTGAAAAAGAGATTTTGCGTTATTAAATTTCAATTATTGAAACTTTTACCTGTCCTCTCACCTCCCTCTTTTAAGGGTAGGCTTGTTTCAATTTTTTCGTCAATTTATAATTATTATTTGACTCGTGAACTGCCTAGAGTAAACTTTAATTTTTCATCAAGATTTAATTTCTGAAAGTTTGTCATAATAAAATTATACATATAGTATGGAACCAGTTGTCTCGTATACCCAGCGTGGAAAAATTTCCTTAATTGTGGAGTCTGCCAGTTTTGTTGAAAATGGTGTATTAAAAAGTGGTGAAACATCATGGCGCTGTTCACATCGTAGCTGTAAAGCTAAACTATACACAATTGGAAGTGAGTATTTGATTATCAAGAAAGATATAAATCATACCCATGAGATTGACTCGAAGAAAACGAATCGACAAATCATCTCTGCCAGTGTGAAAAGAAAAGCCACGGAAGATCTCCATGAAAAGCCATCAAAGATTATCCACAAGGAGTTAGTTGCCAATAAAAGCTGTCTTGAAACAATTTCAGTGAAAGATCAAACATATATTAGAACTAATCTTTACAACGCCAGGAGAAAAATATTGCCAACACAACCAAAAAGTATGGAAGAAACTTTCGACGCTATCGAAAAAGCAAACATCAAGACAGCGAAGGAAGAGAATTTTTTACTCGTAAGTGACAGATTGAGTAAGATTATAATTTTTTCATGTTTTACCAATCTACAGATTTTATGTCAAAGTGATAATATTTATATAGATGGAACATTTACATATTGTGCTAAATTTTTTTTCCAAATGTTTAGTATACATGTTTTAATTAATGGACATTATATTCCCTTAGTTTTTTGTTTATTACCTGATAAACGGGAAGAGACCTATAAATGCTTATTTAAAATTTTGCGTGAAAAATGTGTCACTCTAGGATTTAATTTCAGCCCTAAAATAATTCATATTGATTTTGAAATGGCAATCCACAATGCATGCCTGTCGGTATGGCAAGAGTCAAAAATTGTTGGTTGTCGCTTTCATTTAACACAAGCATGGTTTAGGAAAATTCAAAAATTGGGCTTAGCTCAGGAATATAGGGACAAAGATAGTGAAGTTGGACACTGGTTGCATTACGTATTTGGTCTAATTTTTCTCGACCCTAACGAGGTTGGAGACAGTTTTGTGTTTGACTTAGTCCCCATCCAACCTCAGAACGAAAAAGTAACAAAATTTTCAGACTACCTAGTGGACACTTATATTTCAAACGAATGCAAATTTCCTTCAGAATTGTGGTCTGAATTATCTGGAAGCATTAACAGAAATACTAACGCATGCGAAGCGTTTCATGCAAAATTTAATAGAAGCTTTTATTCTACGCATCCTTCAATTTTTATTTTTATCGATGTTCTTCTAACTTTGCAGATTGATACATATATAAAAATTCAAAGCCTTAATGAACCTGTTAAAAACAAAGATCTGTCAACGCGTAACAGACAAAAACTAGTTAATAAAAAAGTAGAAGAATATAAAAATGGTGAAATTTCCAGGTTAGAATTTGTAAAATGTTTGGGTTATTTATGTAATATTAAGTAGTTTTTGATTTATCGAAATAATTAAGTTAAATTTGTATATAGTAAAATATCCCTAAGAAATAATGTATAAAGATGTATTGAAATGTTTGAATATCATGTTTGTCTAATTATTATATTAGTGTTTAATATGATTAATATGTTCTAAAATAAATTAATTTTTTAAATCACCCTGTATATAGTAAAATATCCTCAAGAAATAATGTATAACTGTATTGAAATATGTTTGAATATCATGTTTGTCCAATTATATTAGTGTTAATTATGTTATGATTAAGATGTTCTAAAATAAATTAATTTTTTAAATCACCCTGTATATAGTAAAATATCCCTAAGAAATAATGTATTGAAATATGTTCTAAAATAAATTAATTTTTTAAATTGCATTCGATCATTATTTTGCTTTAATCCTTTTCCAGGCGAGTTTAATACTTCTCTTATACGACCCTAGTTTGTCTGCAGGCGAGTTTAATGGTGGGATTAAAGTAAGGTAATTTAGTTCGTAAATACCTTTCTTATCTCCAGGCGAGTTTATGTGCACCCTTTTTAAATTGTTAAATGAGTCTTAAGTTTAAAAAAATACTGTTTAAAAATTAGTATCTATTTAACTAACTCTACTTAACATGCAATTAGTTAAACATATCATTCAGGGAGTCCTATATTTTATTATTTTTTAATTCTTAAACTTGAATTTTTCCACATAAAATGATTTTTTTTAAACAATTTAAATTTTCGAAAATATAAAGTAAAAGAGGACCACCCTGTATGAAAAATAATTACTTACCCTTCCTCAAATTCTCAATTCTAGGCCTAATTTTTTGCTGCTCTTCTCTATCGTTTTCAAGTACGGTTGCTTCGCCCTCTCTTAAACAGATTTTCGTTGAGTATCCCTTATGTTCGGTCATTTTTTCGATAAGTTCGGAAGTTTTCGTGTCTGAATCGCTGGTATAGTCCGGTTTTCGTATCGGTCGAAGGTTTTTGAGGAGTTTTTGAAATTCAGGTTCGTTCTCTTTTTCATTCTAAAAAAAGTAAAAATTAAATTTACCTAATCTTCTAGATTAGTGTAAGTATTTAACACTTTAACTGCCACATGTAGTTGTATAAAGATAAAAACTGCGGTAGAAAATATTTGTTTTACAAAAAAAAAGAAAACATTCATCATCCTTTACTTGACATAATTTATCGTTTTCTATTTTAGAAATCAGAGCTGTCCCTAAGCACTGTGCTTAGTGATTTGCTAAGCACTCTAAGCACTTTTGTGCTCGGGCGCACAGTGCTTACGAACACTTTTTAAAATGGTGCTTGGTGCTTAAAACACTTTAAAAAAAGGTTTAGTACTTAGAGCTTGTAAAAAGTGCTCGCGAGCACTCCATAAGGCTAAAAATAACTTGACAAAAAAAAAGATTTAATAAAGAAAAACGAAATGAAGAAAAAGGAAACGGTATAGGAGAAAATCCAAAATATGAATCAAAGGATGATGAAGGAAACATGAAAAACATTCAGATTCTAAATAAAAAGATGGCATAGAAAAGGAGAGATTAAGAAAACAAATAATAAAGGGTCAGTAGAGAGTCCTCAATTGGAACATATAAAAAAGACTAAATAAAATAGATGTGGATGTCTATAACTATGGATAAAGAAAAGAAAAACGATAGAAAAGAAGATGAAGGACATTTAAGTAGTAAATAAGACAGACAAAAATATAAATAATAAAGAATATTAAGAAAAATAATCAAAAAATAATAAAAAGAACACAAGAAACCCAACTGAGGAGAACTTATGCTAATAAAAAGGTTGATAATATTCGAGAAGAAATAAACAATAAAGATTTACAAATAGAAAAAAAGATGAACTTCTGAAAATGAAAGAAGATATTATCAAGACAGAAGTTCTAATAAAGTATACACTATAAGTTCAATTAATACAGAACAACTATAGAAAACAGGAAATAAAATTCAGGAAAATATACAAGAGAAGCAATTTACACAAAAAATCCAATGAAACGGAATATAAAATTTAGCATATATATAATAGATTCGATAATGAAGAAAATAAAGGACTAGGCACACATATTTACCTGATTAATAAAATTATAATTATGAACAGTAACAGTTGATTTCCAGATAGGCACGTCAGGTTTTTCCACGTGTCTTAACCTCACCCTCCACATATTCTCATCGTCTGATAGATTGATGCCATTTTCAAAACTAATATTTTCCCCTAAATGATAAGGTTTAGGCTTAACAGGCTTATTCTTCAAGATCCCTTTAATTTCGTTGTCGGTTAATTCTTTTTTCTCATCCTCAGACCCATCGATGTTTAACGAATTATTGTTACCGGAACTGACTGTCACTAAAGCAAAGGTTGGTACTCTTGTTTGAAGATTTTCGTAGATTGAATCAGAGGTGACGTCTTCTGTGCTCGTAATTAGAGATTTGTCGTAACAGGTGTCTCCAAAATGAATTAACTGTAATTAAAAAATAGTATCAGTGTAAAAATTATACAATAACTAGTTCACTAAATGAGGGAATCCATGAGCTAAGGCTACTCAGTTACAAAGAAGTAGAAAGAGAACTCTGTGAAAATTGCACTTCTAAATAAAATATACGAAGTTCTAGCCAAATAAAACTAACAAAGACGACCCTAAGGAGACAATAAATAAAACCAGCATAATATAAAATAGATTATCAAAAGAGATCAAAACAGAAAAGGGATTGAGCAGAAGACTAAGTCTCAACAGTTTACTTTGTACTGGAAAAGTGCTAAGACTAAGTGGAATACTAAGAAAAAGTCTGATCCCAACCATAAATAATAATGCCTGATATATAAAGAGAACTTGATAGTGATGACTAGATAAAAAAACTAAAAATACATTGAGAAGGTGGTGAAAAAATATGGATTAAAAATAAAGATTTGGAAGACAGATAAAAATAGGAATCATGTTTGAAAAAAAATATTAGAAATCATGTTTTACTGGTTAAAATTTTTTGCACTTACAGGTAGTCCATTTTTGTTATAATCCTCCAAACTAGGTCCGGAATTTCTTCGTCTCCTTCTGAAATTTTGAGTAGGGGGTGGCTTGTCATCTGTCGCTACGATATTAACTTTACCAGATTCAGCTGCAAAATGAACCTCGGTTTTACAAAATTCCACTTTCTTAGTCCTTCTCGAGTTACTATCTTCGTCTTCCTGTCTGATTTGGTCATTAAAAGCTAGACTGATTCGTCTAAAACTGTTATTGGGGCTTCTTGTTACGTATTTCGATTCGTCGACCGCTATGGAGTGACGTTTGATGGGTTGGAGTGAATCTCTGTCTGAATCGTTCCAGGATAAGTCTACAATGTTATTGTTTTTTGATATTGGAATTGTTATTGTTGTAGATTTTAGTTCCGTATTTGAATTGGACCATTCGGGGATAGTCTTAATCCAATTTTCCGGTTTTCTGGGAGGGGAAGTGGATTCATCGTTGTTGAAATTGTTGGCAATGCGTTTTACCTACGGAAATTAGAAAATACTATAAATTTTTCAGTTTTTCAGAAAATATGTTTGTTTAAATTTTAATTTTTTGTCTAAAATAGGTGTTGTAGTTAAAATACACACAATCAATAGACAGTTTAGTCAATTTCCATAAAGATATGTTGTTACCCTTAAAGTAGGTACATCCACAAGATTATTTAGCCAAGAGGAATTGACAAAATATTAAGGAACTATCTAAAAACTGCCCTAATAGATATGAAAATCAGTATTGAATCAGATAATTTAGCGGCCTCCACCAATGGCCTTTTTCGTTTGTCACTGTTTTCAATATACCATTGGTATATGGAAATACACAGATAAATCGATGGTTTAGTGGTACAAGGATTCATAAAAATGATGGATATTCAATAACCGAAACCACTAACAAAGATAATTCGCTCATTCCTTGGTGAAAAATAATGATGGGATTATAGGTACTTAGAAGTGTGAAGTGCCACTATTCTACACTTCTACGGCGCAAAGTCTGAGGCCTCACTTTATAAGTCAGCATCTTAAACGTCACTTGAAGAATGGAAAATAAGAGACTAAGATGGTGATGTAAATTTATTAACAATACCCATAATATGTCAACCACCGATCTAGCGTCCCTTTAACATGTTAAGACTATTATCTATAAAATTAAACAATCTCGAGCCCTCTTACCATTCCGCTTGCAACATACAAAATTAAGCTTAAGATTGTCTCCAAAAAAATTAGAAATTCCCAGTATTAAAGAAGAGGTAACTAGTTACGCTATCAAACACGAGGCAAGATTATATCTTCATATCAACGTAGAAGCTCTATAACTACTGGACAAAGACATGTTCGGAGATTAGAGGAGATTAGAGGATCAAACTATTAGATCTTTTTTAGTGCTTGAGTGTAACAATACTAGCTAAACCCAAAGAACATCGCTGCGGATTGATTTTAGATAA
This sequence comes from Neocrepidodera transversa, assembly GCA_963243735.1. Lineage (NCBI taxonomy): Eukaryota > Metazoa > Arthropoda > Insecta > Coleoptera > Chrysomelidae > Neocrepidodera > Neocrepidodera transversa. Next base: position 14,842,233 of record OY725340.1, on the reverse strand, counting down.
GTATCTATCTTTAAGCCTTATTAGATTAGTATTAATGATTGCTTTGTAGATTAGTTTTAGTTGCTAGACTTCAGCAGATGTTTAAAAAATAAATTAAAAAAAAAACTTAATATTCTCGTTTCAATGGCGTTAGGGTCGATATAATATGTTTTCTAGATTACTTGTCACGAGGGTTATAATAAAATTGAAACCAATAATTCAGCGTTATTTCATCAAATATTGTTTTGGTTTTTGGATCTAGAAAAGTGGTTTTTAAAATTAATATTTTTAGTAAGAAAAAAAGTTAGAAAAAGGCTTAAAAGTGCAGTTAGAAGTGCACACGATTACATTTTTACGACCAAACAAATAACAGAAAAAACCCAACTTACTAACTTTGCATTTATAGACATGGAAAAAGCTTTCGATAGAGTTAAACGAAAGAACATTTGGAATATTTTGGAAGAAAAAGAAGTCAATAAGAAACTTATCCAAGCTATAAATAGTACATATAGCAAGAACATAAAGTACTTAAACAAAAATAATAGAACGTCGGAAGAATTTGAAACTAAAGATGGGTTAGGAGGAACCCTATGTCCTACCCTTTTAAACATATTTATAGATCACATAATTAAGGAAAATAAACCAGACACACAAGGGTTACATGTGGAAATGAGAAAAATACAACCAGTAACAATAAGAGAATGTGCTTTTGCCGATGACTTTGTAACGAAGATACTTTATTACCAGTGTTACTTTTATAAATTAATTAAAATATTCTATTTAAGTTGTTGAATTATATCGCGATAGATCATAAATGGCTGGAAACTTTAAATTATGGTGAATGCAATGCAATAAATATAAAAAACACCGCGACCTTCCTTCGAACATATGGTCAAGCGCAATCATTTTTTCATCTGCCCGGGAGATGGAGCCGTCAAGGTATCTGGCGCCTAGAGTCCGTTTAATCAGTTTAATTAGAGATCAGTGTTTCCACAATGAGGGGAAGTTCCCTTTGGAGGGGAATTTAGACTTCAGAGGGGAAAAAGGGGAAAAGGTTAGAGAGGGGAAAAATCATAATACAATTATACTTTATTCGACACATTTAATCATGTTTAATCTTATCTTTCTTGCTTCATTGGCTGTGGACCTACCTTGCACACATTTTAAATCAGGTATTTCAAATTTCGTTTTTCATTAATAATTGTTTAATGATTTATTTTCGAGGGGAAAAAGGAGAAACAATTGAGGCGCGGTGGGGAACTGAAACCATTAAAGTGGATATTCGAACAAGATCACTTTAAGAGTGCCTGTCCCGCCAGCCACACCAAACGGTTATTTTTGAATTTTGAAGATTCGTACAAAGTCCAGTAAGATCATCTTTTGGTATAGGATAACAAAGTGCGATTCTAGATTTTAGATTTATATACAGGGGAAAAGCGCGTTAATAATAATCAGTTGGTGCCGTGAGAAATCACCGCTTAAAATACCGCGAGTCATTTTTATTTAATAATAAATCCATTGGTTGCTGTGAGAAATCACTTCCAATTAAAATATTGTCGTATACAGGGGGAAACGCGTTTTAATAATACTCAGTTGATGCCATGAGAAATCACCGCCTAAAATTGTACCGCGACTGATTTTTGTTTAATAATAGTAATTGGCTGCTGTGAGAAGCTACTGCCGTATACAGGGGGAAACGTGTTTCAAAGTTTAACTATACTGTGAGCAATCACAGCCTAAAACTCCGCTATTCATTCTTGTGAGCAATCACCTCCTAAACATTTGTACCGTAAAAACTAAATCCAAGTTTTCATTAATAATAGTAATTGGCTGCTGCGAGAAATCACCTCAAAAAATAAATTTGTACCGTATTCAGGGGGAAACATATCTGGGAGGGACCCTTTAAGGGAATGTACTTTCCAAAATAGTACTTTGTCCGACCTTGTAGAATCACCGCGTACATTTTTCCCCATCTGCACGACGTGTTACATTATTCATCATAAACACTCGTGTCACCGCTTATAAATCCATTGCGCTAGGATCACTATTTGGCAGCACGCATTTTTTTATTTGTCTTTTTGGTTTGGCTTAATAATACGTTACACACCTTTCTCCCCTTCTCTTCTTTTTGTGTAAATGCTTGGGAAATACAATAAAGACAGTTATTTTGCATTTGGTGACTTTTGTGTAAATGCTTGGGAAATACAATAAAGACAGTTATTTTTCATTTAGTGACTTTTTATTTCTCTAATTGGTTGTGAGTTTATATATTGCATCGAATACCCAGGACCCCCGGCCAGTAGGGCAAGTAAAGCCCGCCTTTCTGGCTACTAAGGCATTAGTCGAAACCAAAGCAACCCCTGGAGTATTAATTCTTCAATGACGCTGCCCGGAGCAAGTGATCTTCACACCCTAAACGGAAGGTGGCGCCCGAGGCAATCCTAAACCTGGACTAAGGCGCCAAAGTGACCCGTAACGACCGAAGCTCGTTACAACTTGGTAATAATGGCCAATACCGAAAGAGGACTACAAAAAATATAAATGCTTGGCACAGAACAAATACAAAAAAGTAAAGTAATGATGATAGCTAAGGAACAAATAAAAATGAACATAAAAAAATAAGGTAATAATATCGAACAAGTGAGGATAACAGAATTTGTTACTATTCTGTTATCCTCCATTCGATCTAGGTGACCACACCAACTCAATTGTCTTTCTACAATGTTATCTAAGATTGACTTTATTTTCAGTTCTTCTCTTATGTCTGTGTTATTTATTCTGTTATCCTTCGAGTATGGAAGGCCAAGACAGTTACCAAAAGAGACCGAGGCAGGCTAAAAGAAACTTGGGATAACACAATAGCTAAAATGTTATTGAGAAAAGGTCAAACACAAACACAAAATAGAAAGGAGTGGAAAACGTTTATAGAAAACTAATAAACATCCATCCGAAAGGTAGAAAATAAATCGATTATATATAGAAACAAGCAAATATGTTTTTAATAAAAATAAAATTATACCTGTCCAATTTGCTGCGTGTTTCTGCATCTATCAAACTCATTGTACTTTTTTTCAAATTCGTTGTTTTCATCAGAACTGTATTCATTTTCTTTATACCCATTTTTCATCATTATTTCGGTACTTCTACAGATGCCACTATCAGTAGAACTCTCCACAAAATTTTTATTTTTGAGTAAAATCGATGTAGTAGTATCGTTGTGATTAAGAACTTTTTCAAAACCATAAGATTTTCTACGATTGTACCAGTCTTCGTTTTTATTCGTCGGTATGAGTTTAACTCTTGATTCGAGGCTACCAGTACCTATTCCAGGCTTTTTGTTCAACAAGGTTTCCATACCATAAACATACGAACGTACTCTAGAGTTATCTGTAAGCGGCATTTCGTTTTCTTTGAACGACGTTTCTTCTGTTACTATTCCATCGTCAGGGTCTTCGTATTTTCCGTTTTTCTGTAACAAAAAATTATATCATGTCAAATCAATCAATTTTATAAGAACACTGACCTTATAAATATCATTAGTAGGTGAATTTGTTCTTCTTAATCTATCTTTAACCTCCTTAATTGACTCTACAGTAACAAAAGAGTTCCTTTTTTGTTTTCTATTTGATTCTGTCTCAAGATCTTCCGTGGTTTTATCAGAAATTGATTGAAGAATTTGATCTAAAGCATCCAAATCGACACTATTATTTCTAAGAGCTGTATTCAGTCTTCTACCTTTTTCCAATTCCTCACGAATTTTTCTAACACTTCCTTTATTTTCAGGTAGATCTATAGGTTTAGTTGGTGCAGGATTTTGTTGTTTAGGAAATTGCAACGATCTTCTGATTTTTGAAGTTCTCTTCCAACTCTGTAACTCATCTAAATCTTCGTTTTTATCGTTCTCTAGTATAAAGCTAATATCGTCGCTACTACTACTTTTTGTTCGCACTAAGCCACTATGTCCATTTATACTACTATTTTTATTATCACTGGAGACACTCTCTACTTCATATATTTCTACACCTTTATCTGTCGATTGACTATCGGAAATACTCGAGCTATGAGAATTACTCGGTTCGGTAACAATCGGCCTTGGCGATCGTCTCCCAAATGCCTGATTTACAGCGTCCTCGTGAATTTGATGGCACAGACGCGACACTCGGTGAAGATTCGTTACTGCGGTAGTGTGAACATGGCTAAGTGGATCCCCGGGGTCTGCTGTTGATTGAAGAGGGTTTTTGGCACGTTGACGGGTAGGGGGACGCCTGGAGACAGTTCGGCCAACTGACGCTTTCGATTTTTGTGAAGTTAGGTCCAATGGGTTGAGAGCGAGCTGCAACAAATAATTAATTATATGGGATAAAAAGTAACTAAAGATATTAATTTTCGTGACTCAGATTGATGGCTTTTGGTAACCACTTTCGTCGAGTCAACGGAAACATCTTCAAGACACCTAGTTTTCTTGTAAAACAAGAATTGGTAGTTTGCGCTTGTAAAAATAAAACATTTAATCAGTATTATTTCCGAAATGGTATTAGATCAAAAAAAACTCAAAAAATTGTTCCCTTATGAATAAAAAAAGTGGTAAACTTTAAAAAACAACTTAACAAATATTATAATATCAGTAAACCTATTTATTTTTAATAGTCCGTGGGATAGAATGCAATTTGTCGGGTCATGGTTATGAATGTGAAATTGGTCTCAATCGCTTGCTATAAACCAGTCTACCGTTTCTTGAAATTTTCAGATTATAGATTTACCAACTTTTCGCTCTAGGTAAAGCTAAACATGTCGGCTCCTGGCATTTTACTCTTCTTACGAAACACAAAACACAGAAAATCACATTGCCCGACAAAAATGTGTGTGCTTTCTCGCATTCAATAATTTTACATGTAGCTCACTAAGTGTGTGCTATACATCAATGCGCAGCTTGGTCTGCATGTGCATCAGTCTCCACATAGCTTGATTTTCATGAAGTATATACTTGAGTTTCATTTGTTTTTTTTATGGAGTGCTTTTTATGTAGTTCTAAGAGCGAAGATGAAAATTTTTGCACAAAACGTGAAAAAGATATCTTTTTATACCAACCCATTGGAGCATATTGAAGAAATGCATCCTGGACTGTCGGTTGAATCCAAAGATTGTTTTCTTGGTGTTCGCAGAACTTCTAAGCCATTTTCTTCGAGTATGTTTAACTTGACTGGTCCTTTTTCCGCAAGCGAAAAATGGGCAATTACTCATTCACTTCGGGCTAGTCTTACATCAAGACTGAAAGACTTTTGCGACCTAAGAGGAAAAGAGGACATTACTAGAGTTAAAAAAATCATCCAATCAGAATTCAGCACATACTTTAACATTATTACAAGATATTTCCAAACAGTGAACTAATCTTTTTTTCCAGAGATCTATCAAAAGATTATCTATATAATGTTTCTTTCGGACAAACAGTTGACAATCAAGTTTTCCAATTTTCATCCACGGTCGAGAACTTTGCAGAAGAGAAACGCAAGAAATTTTGTGCCGAGAGTTTAGCCAATCCCGATCGATTTGACAAAGTGATAAAAAAAATGTTATATACAATTTTGCTTATCAAGCTAAAAGAAATGTCAAAATTTGTGGAAAAGTGAAAGAAGCAAAAATTCAACTAGATACTTTCGCTAAACAAAACTTTTTTGTCCGGCAAAGTGATTTTCTGTGTTTTTGCGACATGTTCAGCTTTGCCTAGAACAAAAAGCTGGTAAACATGTAATCTGAAAATTTCAAGAAACGGCAGACTGGTTTATAGCAAGCGATTGAGACCAATTTCACATTCGTAACCACGATTCGACCAACGCATTCTATCCCATGGACTATAATTTCAACTGTAATTTTTTACCATGTTTTTATTAACTCGCTTTCTTGTCTGTCTGCCTGTCTGTTGGTTTGTCTGTTCGCTACGATTTTAACTAACATGGCGATGAGCTAAATAATTGAAATTTTAAACATAGCTCAGAACTTTAAGATAATGCAATATTAACATAAGTTTCAAACGTGCGGTATACATTTTGAATTTTTGTTCAATCTTGTTTACCTACTATAATCCCAAACAATGTATCTCTCAGGATATATAAAATATATGTAACAGGTTATCCATGTCTCAAATGTGGTCAACCAATGAGTAATGAAACACACAAAGTTCAGTACCACAATACATATTTTTTCAAAGTTGTTTAAGTGAAATTGGCAACTAGTTTCGGCTTACGCCATCACCAGGCCATTAACATCATGGGGTAATAAGTAGATAGAATTACGTTCAAATTAAAGTTAAAATTAACACATAATGGTACTGATAAAATTAAGACAAAAAATTAGTTAAAAATAGAAAATTTTTATACGAATATATTCCTTGTGGGCACACACAAGGTGTCTAGGAATTAAAAACACGAAGTGATAAAAGGGAATCAGGAAGAACCTGACAAAAAAAAAGCCAACATCGGCATAAGATGTGATGCAGGCACGGGGGCCAATACAGCATCCCATGTAGGGGTAGGAAAGAACTCCTACGAAGGGGGTGCGTACCCCTAGGGGCAGCTCGAGAACGATGCACAGTGTGTTTCTCAACTAAGGCCCATTGAAGGGCAATAGTTAGAAAATATAATGTGAAAATTTTCTATTTTTAACTAATTGTTTGTCTTAATTTTATCAGTACCATTATGTGTTAATTTTAACTTTAATTTGAACTTAATTCTATCTACTTATTACCCCATGATGTTAATGGCCTGATGATGGCGTAAGCCTAAACTAGTTGCCAATTTCACTAAAACAACTTTGAAAAAATATATATTGTGGTACTGGACTTTGTGTGTTTCATTACTCATATATAAAATAAACTATCACATTATTATTATTTTTAATTATTCATACTTATTGTACCTTTACACTCTTACAAATAATTGTGCTTCTTGAGGTCAATAAAGTTAATTACTATTATTATATCTGAATATCTAGTGATAAAACCTATATTTTATTTATTTATAATAAAAAAATTAATGCAAAAATTCGTTCTTATACACTCTTAACAATATCTTTAGTTGAATTATTTTTTAATCTATGTTTGCCAAATTAAGGGTTGAAAACCTCGGCGGGTTTTAATCGAGCATCAAACTAACCTTTTTAACTGGTTTTCTGAGAATTTTAATCCTGTTCATCATCCGGGCACTAGCACTATATTAAAATGATAAAAACTCAGGCATATATGATTACTTGTTTAAACCAAGCCACCAATGGGCTTATTTGTATATTTATAATTTTAGAAATCATTCAGTATTTTTTAGCGGGTTTTAGGAAAATTTCACCGCTATCAATTCACGATCTCAGCAATTCACCGCCTCATCAATTCACCGCCCATTAATTCACCGCCTAATCAATTCACCGCCGAAAAATTTAAAAATCTTTTTGTTTAAAGAAGAAAGAGACATCAGATTCAAACAAAATTTCCCAAACTCATAGGCTTACACTGAGGGGTTTTTAAGTGGGTTAGAAATTTAATTAAATCGTAAAAATTAACTAATGATCTGACTTCAGAGGGAGTTTCTTCATTACACACACAAAATATTAAACAAAGTGGAATACATAAAAACGGGTTTTATAGATGGGTTAAAAATTTAATAAAATCCCGAAATACCCTGTATATTATTTTTAAATTATTTTTAAAAAATGTTGCTAAATTTTGTTTGTAGTATCAGTGTATCAAGTATTAAATTTTTCAACGGAGAATTGATTAGGCGGTGAATTGATTACACGGTGAATTAATGGCGGTGAATTGATGAGGCGATGAATTGCTGAGGCGGTGAATTGATGGCGATGAACTGACGACGATGAACTGACGGCGGTGAATTGATGGCGGTGAATTTACCGGACACCTTTTTAGCGTTACAATATTTCTTTTTACGTGATGCCAACATCCGCCCTGATAAAAGTGAAAGTCCAAAAAATGTATTGGCGTTTAAATTTTTTTATTATTCATAACAAAAAGTGTTAAAAACTGGAGAAGTGTTTTGCGATGTTCGAAAAAATATTTAAAATGTCCAAACAAAATATTTACTATTGGCCCGGAATTAAGCATTTCCCACTGACCGCAACTCGGACTGACCGCATCTCGCACGAAATCTTATTAGGAACAAGTTAATCTTTATCATCAAATATTAATAATAATAAAATTAAAAAATTGTTTGTTATTATCAATTTACTTAGCTTAAATTTTTTTTTCATATTACATTTTTTTTATGATCAGAAGTCACATGAAAATGATTTAAAAAAAATCTTTGATGCGGACCCAAAAACACAAGTCTTTTTAACGTTTTTTACAGTTAAAAAACGTATCTTTCTGACTTTTCTGAAAACATACTTTTAATTACTTAAACAAATGTTTTATAAAATGTTAACGGTGGTTTTAAAAACGACTCAAATAAAACGTTTAAACGTTCTTTTTCAAAATATACTTTTGAGGACACAAAAACACAACGCCTTTTGAACGTTTTTTAGTGGCTATAAAAACGACTTACAAAAACGTTTAAAGAACTTATCTTTTGACTTTTTCTGAAAACATACTTTTTGAACGTTTTTACTGGTGCATTTAAAAACGACTCGAATAAAACGTTTTAAATACGTCCCTATTGTGACTTTAGCGTACAAAACGTTTTGTTTTTAATTTATGGAGTTCGGAGGTTTTGTAGACATATTTTGGACGTTTCTTTTTGTCCATTTAAAAAAAGTTCGTGCACACTATGGAACGACGAATTGAATCTTACATGAAAAGATTCGCATGTATTAGTTGTTTTTTCAGAGAAAGCTGTGGGCACATGTCCGGTGGATATTTAGCTTCATCGTCAATGTACTTTTCTATATACCAGATAATCACTAAACAAAGTTACCTTACCATCCCTTAGTTTCAGTTCCATAAAGTCATACACAAAAGAGTTGCTTACCTCAAAGGAGCCCAAAAATGCTAATCCGGAGATCCATCCTAACCAATATCCTATTTCCGATAATTTATCTTGGTAAGCTGCAGTCAACCCCAGTTGTTGAATTTTTCTGTACCAAGATTCAGCCAAATGGAATCGGCATTCGGATAATTTAGAATTGGGTCACATCACACGTTGATTATTTAAAATCGGAAAAAATTTCATCCTGGTTAAATTGAAAATCACTCTTGAATAATTTTTTAGAGGCATTTAAGTACAACTGCATGATTTTACTCGCTTGTAAACAAGAGGCATATCATGATTATTTTTCATACCACGTATCGTGAAAAGCTGGTAGAAATATTTGGTACGATAGCTAAAGGTTCCATCAACATAAATATTTTTTACCGAAAATAGAAATTTAATGTTTGTGTAACACGAAAAATCGACCAATTGCTTTTCCTTGTCGTTGATGAATAAGAAATATTAACCCCGGGCGCAATCCGGCTATGTTTAGGGACGCAATTTTAACAAGCAATCCGGCCATAGAATTAAAGAAACCACTGACCGCTGGCGCAGTCCGGACATACCGAAAAACAAAACAATCAAAATTTTCGCACCCTTCTTGCGCATAAGGCGGCCGCCCCACTCGTGCCATCCTTAGATCGGCTCTGATGATTATGATATTTCTTCAAAATTTTAGCAAATTTGTCTAAAGATTCATAAAACACCCTGTATATCATAGATACTGTATTATCAAACGCTTTATTCACGAAACACTCTGTATATATATACTATAAATTCTCTGTGACACAACTTCTAGGTGGGTACATTTTTTTTTAATAAGGAAGTCTTTAGCTTGTTTTCAACGAAAAAAAAAAAACAAAAACAAGCATAATATTAGTATTTCAATGTTACGAGAATTGTGTAATAGATTAATTGTAATGTTATTTTGCTGTATAAAAGGAAATAACACATTTTATAAAATAATTTAATATTAACTCATTACGAACTAAGGTCAAAATTATATTAATATTTTTTTCCTATATTTCCTAATTTTTATCCACACTGTATAAATAATTTTTCACTAATTTTAAGAAAACCCTTACCTTGAGATTTTCGAAATCCTTGCTGTCTCTCAATAATCCTTCCTTGAGTGTGGTTGAATTAGAGGAACTCCATTTACTGGATGAAACTGTCTTGGTTTTCACCACCTGGAGACGAGACCCAGGCACCTCGCTGTGGAAAACTTCTAACTGCCGTCTGGCGATCTGGTGGAGAGCACCGTCTGCGTCCGATCGCGCTCTAGAATCCACTACCTGCGGATATAGAAAGAATAGAAACGTGAAATGAGAATGTTGGCTTTCGGTTTGGTTATAGTGCCGTCAAATTTTACCATTGCTTATAAATTAATAATTTATCAGTTCAATTATTTTATAAATTTTTGACGGTAAATTTTTGCTATATGTTTAAAAATTAAAAAAATCTTTATATTGAAGTAAAGCAAACAAAACAAAAAAAAAACCAGAAGCAGTATCTACTTCGATAGTTTGTTTTGTTTTAGTTTTTACAAACTTTATACAGGACGTTTGGAGAAAACGTAAAAAATTTAAATGTGCATAGGAGACACCTAAAAACTCCCATATGTCGTGTTTGTTGTTCTTTATACCGAGATACAGGGCGTTATATTCATGTTGCTCATATCTTTCTTGCTTCATAACTTTTAAACCACCATGTATATATTTTTTATATTTGGCACATGTACTCCAGACAAATCGACTGATAAAGAAATTTCAGTGTCGGCTTTACTAAAAATTTACAAATTCGATCGGCTAGTAAACAACACTCTGTATATATGAATTTTTACAATTTTTTGCTGTAGTTAAAAAGAGTTTAGAAAATTTTTGCGCAGGTGATTTTACTTGTCCTAAATTGCTATCTTTTAGAATTTTCAGGTAACCACTGGACAACAGGTTTTGATTAAGCCTAATTAAGGTTATTTAAGCCTATCTAAGTATTAAGTTTAAAATTGACGTTTTATAATTGACCCTTGGCATGTATTTAGATCACAGAAAATGATGTTGCAGGTCCGTACTAAGACGCAACTATCACATATTGATCTTTACAACCCTCTGTACATTTGGGTTTTTTATTTAGCAGTGGGCAATTTTGTAAGTGAAAAATACAGAAATTAAATTAGAACCTTCATAAGTGGAAGAAGACAGAATGTTTTTAACTTCAAGTACCCAATTTCAAAAAATGATGCCTATGTATGAAATTAAATAAACACCTTGATAAATATCCAGTAAAACAAGTAAAAATAAATGAAAAAAATTATGTTTTATGAATACTTTTGTATTAAGGAAACCGCAAAAACAATAATTATTAGAACAAAATACGAATTAAATACCACAAGCCAAAAATATTAGGGAACAAAGTAAAAAATATGATTATCACTAAAAAAATTACAACAGTTATTCGAAATGACATCCATTTAGTTATATGCATATTCTTGCTCTTAGTCAAATGCCATTCACAGATTTTATAATAATATTTAGGTTATTTTTCAAAGCTTGACAGGCGTTCTCTATCCTTTCAAATAGTTCATCTCTAGTATTTATAGAGCTAGAATACGCTTTGAACATGAGATATCCCCAAACGTAGTGATCTAGAGGATTAACGTCTGGTGATCGCGCAGGCCCTTGGGTAGGACCACCTCTGCTTATCTACTTATTCGGAAAATTTTCATTTAAAAATTCCTTCACAACCAGCCTATAATGCGACGAAGCCCCATCCTGTTGTAAATATTCAACATGTCGGTTACCACAAAAATTCTAAAAGAAGCAATTTAGTCTGCTCAAAAATTGCTTGCTTTTTTAAGCTCTTTTTAACCACAGCAAAAAATTGTAAAAATCAAATATACAAAAAATTGTAAAAAGTAGAGCCGGCACTGGAATTTCTTTATCGTTAATCAATCGATTTATCAGGATAAAGTGAGTATATGTACCAAGTATGAAATATATATACAAGGTGGTTTAAAAGTGATGAAGCAATAAAGAAATGGGCAAAATGAATAAAACGCCGCCCTGTATCTCGGTTATAAAGAACGACAAACCCGATATATGGGGGTTTTTTAGAATCACCTTGGCGTCCCTTATGCACAGTTAAAATTTTGACGTTTCCCAACATAATACCCTGTATAAGTTGTACGTGTCAAACATGTTTGTTATAAATTTCAGAAATAAATTTAAACATTTCAAAGGTAAAAATTCATTTTATTTAATTTATCCACATTTGACACTCGACCACCATTTGCTCATCAAGTAAAAACTCGCGTCTCTCAAATTTTAAAAAGAACCAAATATAAAGTTTTATTGAATTTTTTGTAAACAAATTAAATTCCGCAATTTTCACCATTTTTACCTCTCGCCCTTCAGATAAGAGAGGTATAGGAATCATGCTAAAAATTGGGTAGTGAGTTTTCAATTGATAAACACGTTTTGGGGTCCCTAGAATACGATTTTAATATTTTCGCGATGATGTCTGTGTGTGTGTGTGTTAGTGTGTGTGTGTGTGTGTGTGTGTTTGGATGGATGTTGCAGTAACGATAACTCAAAAACTACTGAATAAAAAAATTTGAAATTTTGCATACAGGATTCTGATACCCTAGATTAGATCTGATTAGATTTTGGTGCCAATCGCACAACCGGAAGTGGCAGTTGCTATGGGTGATGACGCCATTATTATACAAAACGGCAATTAAGTTTTACACATATATTTTGTATACCCTATAGTTTATTTTCATCTCATTAAAATTTTCGAAACTTTTGCCATTGTTGCCAGATTTACAAAAAAATAATTTTTTTTTATACTTTTTTGTGTCAACCTGTAAATTTTTGATTCAAAAATGGCGAGAGGTCATGTGCTGGCCACATCAGATTTTTTTTAATTTATGGTTCTAGAATACTTTTAAATTTGTCTTCCTCTAAAACTAACAGCACTCCACTTTTTTATTTTTTGCAATCTACTACCCCCTAGACTATCTTTCTGTCAATTTTCATTAAAATCTGAGTAATGACACATTTTAGAAAAAAATTAAAGGTAAGTTTTCCAATTTTTCATCAATTTTTTTTCTCTTTGATTTGAATGCAAATTGAGTTGAGGGATAGAGAAAAACAATTAGGGTTCAGGCGTCTCATTTGTTTTCTTCTATTTTTTTATTAATGTTTTTGTTGACTTTTCCATTACTTTTAAATACATCAAATCATACAAAATAATTTAATTATCAATTGACGATATTTCGACAAGCTACGAAAATAGTTCTGCTCGTTCTATGATAAATTCTCGTACACCTTTTCGCTCAATATGAGTTTGCATTTGAGAATACCGTCGACGCAAACTTTTAACCACCAACTTATTTGTGATTGTGTGTGAAAAAATATATCTTCTTGAAAATTAAACTTAATATGCGATTATGATACTTGCATTAAGGACTCAACGTATCCTCACGAAATCGATAGATTTAACACATCTATAGAGGGATCGGTGATAAACTCAACACGTTTATCTATCGACAGACTCAGCACGTCTGCTATAGAGAGATCTTTTCAGCTTAAGAATCTGGCTGGGAAAATGGTGACATAAATTAGTGGTGTTCATATATCAACGTTACAGAACCACCTTCAGATTAATAACCGTAAGAAACAAAAACGGATTGAAACCAACTTAAACTTAGACTTAGAATATTCAGTGATTAAAAATCCTAGATCCGCTGGTCAAATCAGAAAGTTGTAACTTTGAAAAGCTATTTACAAAAACAACCTAAAAAGCTTCACAGGGAAAAAAGTCAACTAACCGTATTAATCGTAAGTGAAAATTTAACTTAAATGGGAGACAAGTAAACTGTACACTTATCACAAGTAAAAACAAATGACTAAAAGTAGGAACTTACCACAAGAGACTCAGATAATCAATAAATATTTTTTCTACTACCGTGCGTAAAGTACTTACTTTACGCACGCTAATAAGGAGTGCGTAAAGTTGAACTTTTTTTCACTAGTGCGTAAAGTAAAATAAAATTTTCAAAATAACTTTTTTACATGTACAACACATTTTTTGCAATATCCTTATGTTTCTTATCTTGCCAAGGTTGTTGTTCCAGAAATCAATTGGTTAACTTTAAGGTGTTTTAAAATAGCTTGTTAACCTTTTGCATGCGAAATCTATTTTTGTACATAAAAATTATGGTAGTAGAAAAAATATTGTATGCAACTAGTGTGTAAAGTGCCTTTTTTCACTCATGTGATTGTCGCACTCGCCTTTGGCTGGTACGACAACATTCACATTCGTGAAAAAAGTATCACTTTACACACGTGTTGCATAAATAACTTTTAGCTGTGACATGTTTTATTTGCCATAAGCTTATTTTTTGGTCATCTAAAAATTGTTGCTACTAATAGTGAACGTTTTCCTTACTGCAAGTAAATTTATTTCTTGTGTTTTTTTTTCTTCCTACAGACGATTTTGATGATTGCGCTCTTCAAGAGAAAACTAAAACTGAGTTTTTATAATTCTCCAAGATTAAACAGACGACATCATCATCGAGACTGACTCCAGAAAAAAAGACCAAGCACAGTATAATAAAATACCTTAAGAGGCGCCAACACCATTATTATCTTGTCTGAAATGGTTGTTGGACGGGCGCTTCCTTAATATTAAAGATAGGAAGATGCGGTCTTCACGAATGAATTCTGTATTTAATTCTTTAGAGCGCATATGAGGCCATTTTTAAAATTATTTTGAGTAAAAGTGATATGATTATTAACTTTTTTTTATAGATAAATTTGAAAAAAGTAGAAAAGACGCAGTCTTTTAATAAATATTTTAAATCTCACGAAAAAAACGCATATTTTTAGCAACTATTAGGCGAAATCTCGCCCATAAACGAATAATTATGTTTTGTGGCGCTCTATCCTGTTCTGGGCAGAAAATTTTTTAAAATAAGTAAGAAAAAGGTGGTTTTAGTAGGTAACCAATTTATTGGAGTTCAAAACTATTTCGCGCACGGTTTCCTTAACGGATTTCCACCCATAAAAATTTTCTTGTATGGAAAAATATTACATAAAACTGAATAGGTAGTTTTCCAAAATTTTAAAAATCGACTTTACTAAAATTATTCAAGAGTAAAGAATTTTTCAACTTTTAAAGAATGAAATTATAAACATTTTGTTTAACAAATTTTCCTGCACTATACACCGTTGTTTGGTAGAATGATTGTTGAATAAATTACTTATGTATATGTGTTTAGTGGTTTGGTTAGTCATATATAGCAGGCTGCGACCGGTCATGGGTTGCATATCATCGTTTTACCATTTTGCTAGGATGCCGTGACCTTGCTTGCACTCTGTAATGCCCGAAGGAAACTTGTTTTCCCAACAATACCGACCATGAATGTGTACTACATATTATATTTTTTAAAATACACGTAAAATTTTATTTTTGAAAGAATTCAGTTTAAAAAACACTTCTAGCAAATGTTGCTGTCAATTATCAGTTAGTCGTTTAAGCTAAGACAAATGAATTAATTGTTCAATATGCATTAGAAGAAAAAACAGTCAATTTTGATGTTGATTAATTTAATGATTCAATTAGTAAATATAAACTAGAGTTTTTTTCAAGTAAAAATTAATAATATTAAACAATATTATGGGGATAGTAATGCCCTTAACAAATTTATTCCTCGTTACAATTTTATTTAAAGTTTTTAGTGACAAACTTAACATATTTTTGAATCCCCCAAAAGAAATTAATAAAGCAGAACTAATGGTAAAAAGTAGAGTCGAAAGTTCAAACTGGAATGATGGTGCCGATGACTTAGCTTTTCGACCCTCTTCTGAACAGACTCTCCCATCAGCAGGGGGTGGATTTTCAATGCTATACTGATGACCTTTTAATAACGGTTAGAGGTTTTTTTGAAGGTGAGGAACAGGTGTCTGTGAACCCCCACAAAACGGTGGGGGCTCCAGTCTATTGCGGCAGCTAAGTTGTCTGGACTTCAGAGACTAGCTTGTGTGGCCATTACAGGCGCCATGTCAACTACCCCAACAGTATCAACGAAAACAACTCTAGGTCTTACTCTTCTCCATATATTATTGAAGCAGGATGCCAAAATGACCTCCTATGGAGCTGTGTCGTTGGTTATTCAAATCTAAGGGGGAGGCTGTAGGACTACACTGGACTGCTGCGAAAGATGAGTACTCACCACATTCTTGGAATGGTTTCAGATGTGCTTTTCTCCTGATCTCACATACAGAAGTCCTTTAACGGCATTCTTCCAAGATGAGACGAATGGGAAAAGGGGGAGATCCTCTTTCCAGGGGTGGCTTATGTACTGTAGGCAGATGGTTCAAAGACACCAAGTGGTGCGGAAGATAGAATGTACAGCAGAAAATCGAGAGGTGACATCACAGTAAGCCTCGGCAACTATGCTACCATCTTTCAGGCGGAGGTATTCACGATAGAATTGAGGGCAAGAGAGTAGGCAAAACGTGCTCTTGTCAACAAAAGTATTTATACTTTGACAGACAGCCAAGCAGCTTTAAAAGCACTGAGCTCCAACCGACTGGACTCGAAGCTGGTTTCGCATTGCTACCAGTAACAGCGTAACCTTACTCTTTGTACCAGGGTACGAAGGGGTGGAGGGCAACGAGAAAGCCGACACTCTTGCGAGAAAAGGTGCAGAATCCGAGTTCTTTATTGGACCGAAATCATTCTTTTCCATAGCCGACAGGAAAACTGTCAAGCACTGGAAAGATATTTCTGGGTTAGCTCACTCTAAGACGTTCATAGTCAAACTCTCAGGTAAGACCATATCGCAGATCCTAGAATAGAGTAGAAGTGATCTACTCATCTGAAGAAGCTAGGTCGGAGTCAAACATCGGACTGTCACTTGTGCAGTGTGAAAGACGATACGGCGGAGCATATATTACGCTCCTGTCCTGTTCTGGAAATGAATCGGCTTCGGTTTCGTACAACTGGAGCCTATCATCTTCAAGGAAACTTCGCCTAAATCAACCATAGACTTCGTGAGAAGGTGTGGATTGCATAGTGAATTGTAGCCCATAGGGGTGATCCACAATAGACCTCTGCTGGCCGAAGTGGAGGGACGAGCTTTTATAGCAATAAACAAAAAAGAGCAGGAAAAGATAAAAAAAATCTTAGTGGGCAATGCATTCAAAGTAGGACTAGGGTTAAATCAGGAAAAATGCAAAATTATGATGCCAGATTGAAAGCACTATCAAGGAATACTAGAATTGAAACTTGAAGAAAAAAAATAAGTTCAACATTGTGGAGGATATCCAGCAATAGAGAAAAATTAGTAAATTTGAAAAAAAGTGTAGGAAGTTTGAACCATGGTTTTAAGTAGTTATCAAGTCAATTGGTAGTATATTAACAGCAACATATGCACGTGAATTTTAGAGCCTAAATAATAGAATACAAGACAAGTAACACATGTGAGGAATAAAATTTTTTAGAAGAAATTTGAGAAGAACGTTGAACGAATTAATTAAAATTTATGATATATATAAAGATGCGACAATAGTTTATAGAATAAATAGCCGGATAATTAAAATGAAAATACTAAAGTGTTTGGACCACACGAAAAAGATGAAAGTAGAAAGAATATTGAAAATAATACCTTGCCAATATGAATTTCTGCCGGTATCTTAGAATTTATTTTTATTTATTAATTCCCATCTCTATTTTTACCCATTTTAAGATGTTGATAACTTAAGTACTTTAAATTGAGTACAGTGACTGGATTCATTCCCTTTTGCTGAAATAACCGCAGTAAAAGTAAATATTTGTTGTTCGAAATCGTTTGTATCGTCCCAAAATTGGATCAGTATTTTTGAATTTTCTTTAAACCAGATTTAATTGTTTGATTTATTTTTTTACTTAGTTACTTTAAATTGGCACCTACCACGATTTTTTTAATTTATATTATCATTATATAAGATTGTAGGCTTTCACGGCCGGCTTCAATGAAATTCTTTATTTCCGGGCTGAAAATGTTTAGTTTAAGTTTTCAGTCGATACGGCTCGAAGAGTACTTCGCCCAGACCACTGAAGATGGCTGCCGCAGTTGCAGCCGAAACGTTTGGAAGAAATAACCAAAGAAGACCACGGCATAACAGCCTGGAAATAAACAACTTCATTATCATCATTTAGTTTAATTATTTTTTTTCCTTCGATTAACTATGTGTTGTCTTAGTTTTTATTTTTTATTTTTTATTTTATTACCTTTTGTCTTTAAATGATAATTATTTTTCATTTTCTCCAAAAGAAAATTTAGAAAAATAAGTAGATATTAATTATAAACTAACGTCTTTTTTAAATTTAATACCTGTTATATCCAGGTTTCGTTATGGTAGAACGAACCTCCAGTAAATAAATAATAAAAATAAAGCAATATTAATCATGTTTTAGCTCTGCAATACAAGAAAATAAAAAGGGAGCTGAGGAAACAATTATGTAACGAAGTTACTTTCCGTGATACTGAAAATATTTTGATTAAATCGCGCACGGCACTGGATTTAGAATTACTTTAAAATTATGTGAGAGGCTAGCCATACTAGTTCTAACCCCTGCCAAAAGATGGAGTTACTCGCGTACTAGTATCGTATACCCATATGGTATAGGGCAGCCGGCGTCGATCAGTTAGCTGCAGTGGCTGTCCGAAGTCCGAGTTGCTGTGGCAAACTCAATTGGAGTAGCAGTGGCAGTCACTCGACCTTCTGGGATAGGTCAAGCCAAGCTAAATGGAGGTAAAGCCAAGCTAAAGGGAGCGAAGCAATTTCAATGGTACGGGAGTCCAGAACCGTCAATCCGACAGCCGTAAACTTGGAAGACCGTCTGACACCGCCGAGTCAGGACCTTGTTACACACCTTCCTCTCCGGATTTGGTAATTGAATAAACAGTTATTTTGTATTTATGATTTTTATTTGTGATATCAGCAGCAGTAAATACCCAGGTAACTCAAGCTAGTAGCTAGTAAAGATCGCCCTTCTGGCCGCTAAGGGTCTTGTCGATGCCATACGACCCCTGGAGTATTTCTTCTCCACTGACGCTGCCCGTGCAGCGGCCTTCACACTATAAACGAAAGGTGGCGCCAGAGGCAATCAGATACCTGTACTAAAGCGCTTGATGACGCAAGGAGCGTTACAATGCTATAAAAGAGAATAGAGATTCAAAGTAAATAAAAGAAAATAGTGGATGAAAATAAGGGGCCTGTTTAAAGCTCAGGGGAAGTTAAATAAATGTTTTTTTTTAGAAATTTAGATTCGGATAACGAAGAAAGACATGACAGAGGTATAAATATTTACAAAATCAGAGAAATTTAATTAACTATTTTAATTAATCTAGACTGGCAAAAAATATAATTACTCTTTTAGAAAACTTGAAAAATGAAATATTATTTTCAAAATTAAACACATTACAAAATTTAATAGTGTTTTAGCACTGACATTATAAGTATGTTGAAAATACCCAGGTAACTCAAGCTAGTAGGGCAAGTAAAGATCGCCCTTCTGGCCGCTAAGGGTCTTGTCGATGCCATACGACCCCTGGAGTATTTCTTCTCCACTGACGCTGCCCGTGCAGCGGCCTTCACACTATAAACAAAAGGTGGCGCCAGAGGCAATCAGATACCTGTACTAAAGCGCTTGATGACGCAAGGAGCGTTACAATGCTATAAAAGAGAATAGAGATTCAAAGTAAATAAAAGAAAATAGTGGATGAAAATAAGGGGCCTGTTTAAAGCTCAGGGGAAGTTAAATAAATGTTTTTTTTTAGAAATTTAGATTCGGATAACGAAGAAAGACATGACAGAGGTATAAATATTTACAAAATCAGAGAAATTTAATTAACTATTTTAATTAATCTAGACTGGCAAAAAATATAATTACTCTTTTAGAAAACTTGAAAAATGCAATATTATTTTCAAAATTAAACACATTACAAAATTTAATAGTGTTTTAGCACTGACATTATAAGTATGTTGAAATATTTACTTAATTTATACACACAACATCAAATTCCAAAGTTCAAAAACATTCTGTCATATTATCAATTTTTAAGTGCACAAGTGACCTTTATAGATTCACAATTAATTTTTACAAATTATATTACGATCTTAAAACCTAAATCATATAACTTTTATTACATTTTTGATTTTATGGAAGTTCAGACAGAAATTAAAAATAAAATTCTATCACCATATGCAAAAAATATAGAAATATAAGAAAAGAAGACTCCGAAGAAATTTATAAAAATGCATCCTTGATTTTTTCATATTAACTATGGAATAAAAAATGTTTAATTTATAGTATCTATAAATATATTTTGTTTAATCGAAATTGTATCTGTAAGAGATAAAAATTGTAAAATGATAAAAATCATTCGAAATTATTAAATAGCAATTATTTTGTTTTTCAATAATCGAAATAAGACTTATCCCATTCGAAAGATGTAAATGTGCAACTTTTAAACTAGTCGAATCAACGATCGAAAAAATAAGAATAATTTTGACGAGCTATTTTATATTTGGAAATATTTAAATATAATAAATTGTCCAGACACCAATAATTGAGAATATCCTAAGCGAGATACAAATTGTGCGCATCTTCAGGTTCCAAAATTTTACTATACAGTTTCAAGTCATCAGCTAAGAAAAAGTGTAAACAATTTGAAATAAATGAAATATCGTTAATATATTGATACGAAACAATCTATAGATAGATGTCCTATGCAAAAATCTGGGTTCAATCTAAGAAAAAAAAATTCAATTTGTTTAATTTTAATGTTTCGTGCCCCTTCTTCGCTTTCTTCGATGCTGATCTTACACTGATGTTTTTTTTACCACTCTTATGTCAGTCTTTTTCTGTCTCACTTTCTAGTCTTTTTCTGTTTTCTTTTCTTCTGAATTTAAATTATTGTGTCCATGTAAAATCTTACTGTTTCTACTCCCGGTATAAGATTTTGTTTAATAATATTGTCTCGCTCCATTAACTAAATTATTTTATTTTTTTTTATATTAGCAATCCATAACATTTTTTATCCTTCATCCCCAAAATCAATTTTCAAATATGCCTTTCCCGTGAAAATTCACAAATACCCAACATTAAAATTGACAAATCTTTTCCATCTGCATTTTTATAATTAAACAATTTTGATACTCTAAATTTTGGGGTGGATTCTGATCTCAATGAAAATAAAAAATAAATTTTTACAAATAAGCTATAAAAAATTTATAAATTTTGAGTTGCCTACTAAATTCCCCTTCTTCTTTTTCTTATCTATACCTTCGTTGATGATAATTTTGAAATCTACTTCTTTCAACTTCTAAATTTTTTTTATATATTCTTAATTGTTGCTGTTCTTTTTTATAATCAAAATTTCATTGAATATTCCATTACATTTTCCTCAATAGCCATATTTCTTCTGCCAATCTCATTTTTGTTTTTTTTTTTATGTAATTTTAAATAATTTTTTAATTGGATATATCGACACCCCCTCGAATAAGGTTGTAACTCATATTGCGTCTTTTTTAGTCTTAATTACAGGCATGTTCATAGCGGTAAGACGAATAGTTCAATATTAAAATTGAATCTTTAGATACTTTAGTCCAACAAAAAAGTATATCAACTTTCTTTCTTCACTATAACTTTAAAATTGAAGTAATTTAGCATACGTAATTTTAAAACCGTTCGAATTTATATATCTGTTTATAATATAGACGTTAATTGACATACCTAAATAAGTCTCATTCATGACGTAAATAAGGGTACACCCGGTATATCGTTATATAATTATTATTCCATAATCTACATATCAAGTAGAAACGCAAGAATTATAAGAGATTGTATAAGAGAATGAAAAGCGACCATTTTTATTTAGGAAAAATGAACGAAAAAAAAGCTTGCAAGGGTAGTTTTTTTGTTCACGATGAGAGAAAGCGAGGACCTGGTAAGAAAGTAACCGTGTCCTGTTAAATTTTAATTTTTTTTTGTAATAAATTATTAAAATAGTATCTCTTGCTTATTTTTCTGCAATCAAAATAAAAAAGTGCTTTGAGTTACTGAAAATTAATAATTTTTTTGTTTCTATTTCTTTTTTTTCTATTTCAGCAAAAAAATTAGCCCTTAAATTAAATGAAATTAAATAAATAACTCAAATCTTATTATGTCTAGGCATCAGCATTCAAAATTTGAAGCTTAAACACTTAAAAGTATAATAAAATAAATCCAACAAAAAATTTTATTGTTATACAATTTGGAAAATTTGAGATAAGATCATTTTTATGTTACAACTTATTGGGCCACAAAGTATCATACGCAACAAATTCAAAATAAATAAAACATCCTTCCAATTTGCCGTTCTTACATATCTTTTTATTGTTTCTCTGCATTATAGGCTTGCTGAACCTAATCATATATTTTATGGGTCGACAAGGAATCACATTCGGTATCGGTACTTTGTATGTATTTGTTATTTATGGTGGCACAAATAAATTATAAGCGTCACCGCCTCGGAAACAGACGAAAGCTATAAGCCTTATAAGTTGTTTCCGTCGATACCCATTTAACTCCTAGCTCATCGACTATATATTGCAAAATAATTATTCTCAGATTTACCTTTAAAAGCCACATTACCCCGAAGATGAGCTGGAATACGCTCCGTCGTCACGTGCATCGGGACGCCCGCAGAGAGTCCAACCTGTGGGCCTCTGGACTAGCGTAGCGAGCAACCAGTGGCATAGAGAAAGTATAAAGAAGAGTTGCCGTTTCCTTGAGTAAAAGTGGCAACATGTGCGACTGACCTGCAGCCTTGGAGAGTATGATGAACTAAACTAAATTTGGCGGTTAATTTGAATATTCCCTAATCAAATTCTCATATTTCGTATATTATTAGCATTTTTTGTACCACCTAAAATGTAATTTTTACATCACATTTTAGGTGTTAACAGTAAAATGCTAATAAAGGTTAACAAAAAAAAATTAGGAAAAGTATATAATTAGCAACACATAATATAAAACAATTTTATTCAAATACATAAGTTTAGAAATATTAACATAATATATTAATACTGATAAAAATCATAAAAATAATAACTAATATTTTAATATAGGTATAAATAAACAAAGAGCCAGCTACAGGAATGCGGGAATTTGATCTGAAACATAAATAAAAGATTGGTAGAAACTAAGATTATTTTCATCCTTTGTTTTGTCTTGTAGACATTACCACAGCCTTGTCCGTTTCCTGGTACCTATTTTATAATGATAAATGGCACGAGAAGTTTTAATAATTAAGAAAATAAGACCCATGTTTTATGTTTTTTACCACGTAAAACTATAAATTTAACTCCCGTTGAACATAAATTAGAGATTTTTTATGACTACTTCATTTAATATTGATGAAATGATGTTTTAAAACAGCTGATTGAAATTTAGCTCAATGATTTCAATCATTTTTACAACAATTTTCACATCATAGGTAACTAATTTCCCAACTACCAAATACTAGGTACCATTACATACCATTGTCCATTCCATTGCATTTTAAACGGACAGTCCCGTTGAAAATATTTTAGAGGATCACAATATTTATTGCTAAACTATTCACTAACAACTTAAAACTAAAAAATACTTACTTGTATTTCATTTTTTCCAACGTCGTTATATGCATTTTAGATATAAAGAAATAATTTTAACGGTACACAGTTAACTGTTGACATTTTATGAAACTAACCTAATAATTTATAAAGCCTGATTTACAATAGGGTAATAACACAATAAATGTTTATTTCTTTATTAAATGTTCTCCTACACTTATGAGAAGTTATAATATACTTTGTTGAGAAAGTTTATGAGTTGTTATTAATCGTTTTATTTGCTACAATTTATATTTTTTAAATTTAAACAATTTGTTATTGTAAAACAGTCTCATAGTTCGCGAAAGTGGCGACCCCATGCGCGGTAAGACGCGCAGTAGCATGTTGGCCTTATGCGCCTATGATTCAAAACACCCCTGACCAGTGGTTTCTGCGAGTCAGACAAACATGTAAATATTTTAGAGCCTAACGAGACTAATTCTCTCTCCAGTTTTCGAGGATGGGGAACACGTTCGTGGTGGTTTAAACTCTCTCCTAGTTAACCGCACCCTCAATAAAGCAAAAAGCCGTCCCCGAAAGGGGTAAAACGCAGATACGCCGTTTCGTACCGACAATCTCAATCTAACAAGGACAATAGAAATATGCAAAGCTGCTGAAGAAACTGAAGTGGGCTGAGATTTGTGAAATGACTTGGATTAAAAAACAGTCTGGTACTCAGCAAGAGCGACTCCACGTCCAGGTTAGTAATACGGATGAACACAGGCAGCGCACATCTCAACGAAACGGGAAAACTGCAGTAAAGGCTTGGCAAAGACAAGAAGGGACGAGGGCTGCTCAACGAAGAAATTGTGGCCGGTGTAGAGCATAATATCCAATATATAGGTGTCCAGACTATGGTCAGGTATGGGCTACATTCACAGGTCGAAATTTGAGCATAATGATATAAAACTCATTAAATTAAGAGCATATTTAATAATAATTATTCCAGTTACTGCCAATAATAAGCATATTTCAAAATAACACCCTTTTAATTTTAAAATATATTAATTTAATGCCACTACCATTGTAAGTGATCATAGTGATGATAAAAATTTAGGGACTGAAATAAATAATAGTAAGAGTAGTACTAGGAGCTAACATCAGGACTATTCTTGACTTTGTCAAGAGTACTGGACTGATGTGAAAACTGGCAGGGTACAATGGGCCTAGAGCCTCAGTGCAGGTGGGTCCTCCCATGTCCGATTCAGGAAAAAAAAAGAGTTCACATCACAGTGAAGTAGAAATTAATAGTATACAAGAAAGCTGGTATCAAACTTTAAAAATTGTAGATTGCGATAAAGTTCGGGGCTGTTTTTGGCCGTTTATGGGGT
This sequence comes from Neocrepidodera transversa, assembly GCA_963243735.1. Classification (NCBI taxonomy): domain Eukaryota; kingdom Metazoa; phylum Arthropoda; class Insecta; order Coleoptera; family Chrysomelidae; genus Neocrepidodera; species Neocrepidodera transversa. The sequence goes on along the minus strand of OY725340.1, from coordinate 14,817,267 downwards.
GGGGTCAACTCGAAAAAAGTTTAAACCACCACCATCATGTTCAGAAAACGGGGGGTTAGGCAGGTTTTGTCAGTATGAGACTTCGGGATAATTAGTCTGGTTAGGCTCTGAAATATTTACACTTTCGAGTTTTTTTTTCGACTCATAGAATCCACTAAATTGGGGAAAGGGATGTCGAGACGTTGAATTTGGAACTTTAATTTATAAGTTTTGATAGTTCGATTTGTGAAATTAGATTCACGGTACCTGTGATGTTTACGACTGGAAAGAATTATTATCAACATCTCATCTTTGTATATTTTGAAATATTGTATAAACTCATAAAATGACCTAAGTGTTCGGTTATCAATTTGTTAAAAAATATTGAAATTAAATAAATTAACATAATATATCAAAATAAGGCACTTTGACGTTACTTTATAAAATTGTTGGAAAAAATAATAAATTTAATTAATTATATGCAAATATGAAATCCACTTTATTTTCTCATAAAACTAAACTAAAAACTAAGTTAAATAATAATTTATCTTGATACTGCCAAGATAGTACAATAAAAAAATCAATATTCATAATGAATCAGAACGGCTTTAACCTAATCAGTAATCAATATCAGTTAAAAGCGGAAATCTGAAGTTATTTTCTCACGATATAGATATTTTAATGAGACGCTACTATACATAACTAAGTAAGTTCATTTAGAACTGCCTGATAATTATCAATTTTAAAAATAATCTATAACTATAGGTATTTTGTAGCATATAAAGTTGTATTTTAACATATTAATATTTTAGCATGTGCAGTAAATTTAGCCAAACAGCACAGATAAATAAATGAAACACACTATTTCGCGTAAAAAGTACTAAAAAATAACTGTGCACGACAATTAAGTTTTGCTAATGTATTGAGTGTTATTTTACGTGTCACTCCAGAAAATAATTATAAAACAGCAAAAAATTACTTTCCACGACAAATAAGCACAATGCACGATAAAATAACCACTTTTCCATTAAACTAATATACGCTCATAATTTAAATACTAAAACAAAATATTTATAAACACTGATACTTACATTGAATATTTTCCAATATAATTTTTATGAGGATTTTTTTATGAATTTTAGAAAGATTCATGAAGATGTATAGATGAGTGTTGATAATCATGCGTAAAGTTTTAGACAAATATTTTTGTACGATTTAAATTGATTAATAACTTTGTTGTAAAATAGAATTTTCTTATTCGCACGATTTATTAACTCGAGTTGATGAGGACAATAAGTTGACTCCTGATCGAATCTACAACTGCGATGAGACAGGAATTAATTACGATTGTACATAAACATTGGCCGAAAGTACTCTCTTTAAAAGGTTTCTAAACAATTTGTAGTTTTGACATCTGCTAAGAGAGAAAACACAATAAATATTGAAGTTTGTTTCAACGCAGCAGGAATATACATGCCTATTACGTTTATATTTCCGCGGGTTCGAGCAAACCAACAATTGATGAATGATTGTCCTCCTGGACATATAGCTGAGTATTACCCTAGTGAATGGATGCAGTCTGCCATATTCTGTTTTTGGTTCAAGAGTTTTGTTTCATAAAATCGTGCAATTAAAGAATCGCCAGTTCGTCTCATCTTATCCATACCAAGAACATTGAGGTGATTGAGTACTCAAGAAACAACGGCGTTATCTTGTTATGTTTTCCACCACATTGTACTTATCGCCTACAACCCCTCGACGTTAGCTTCATGAGACCGTTGAGCGTATTTTATGACCAGGAAGTTTCTGTATCGCTGAGAACAAATTCGGGTCGTGTTGTGACACAATTTCAAGTAGCTAAACTATACAGAAATGCCTTACAATGACTACTGCAATAAATGGATTTAAAAAAACTGGTGTCTGGCCAGTTAACCAAAATGCTTTACAACGAGCACGACTACGCTTCATCGGAAACAACTGCTAGGCTTGCTCCTATTTTACAAAACGAATACTATACCTGGCAGGTCTGTTCCTGCAACAGACCAGGGCCATGAATGTTCTACCGTTCTATCTGTAAATGGATCCACAACTAAATCTTCCGATCAAACTGAAAATCAGATAACTGGTAATGTTGATGGTATTGCCGTCATATTTACAGCAAAACTACTAGAGCAAACTTGCAAATACAATTTCAGCCTACTCCTGAAGATATGCCCTTACCAGGTTTTAGTGGCCTTCATTTGCACCGTTTCGGGACTTCGGCCCATCGAGCGAACACTTTTTATGCTGTGAAGCATTAGCGCTAAATACATGTAGAACACTAGGATAAATGACCTGATGTTTATTTTTTTTTAATTAGCAGTTTAAAAAAGTTTATACCTCGATGTTTATGGATCGTTGTGGGGCGGGTACCGGAATGGCTTGCGCGATACTGGCCAAACTTTTCGCATACATGTAGGGGAATATTACACATAATGTGAAGTGGAAAAAGTTCTAAAATTTGAATTGGAAAAAAGTTCGTTGGTAAAGTGAAAACCGGAATTCGATTGGGCTTTCATTCAAAAGTTACAGTGTTTACGCCCAGACAGACAGACAGACATCCAGTCGTCCGGACAGGATTCTTTGGATTTTCGGACTCAAGGACCTCGGAAACGTCTAGAAAAGTGATAAAAAGTGGGGGTAATAATTTTTTCGCCATAACTAATACTGAGGCTTTTGGGCCTCATTAAAACAACGTAAAACTGCTATACTATCCGAATTGCCCTACAAAAATGAGCTGGAGATGAAAATAAATAATAAAAAAGAAAAAGAGCAACTGAAAAAAGAAATAAATTTGAGTCTGGAAAAACGCCATTCTGGAAGGCCTAGTCCTAAGTCTACGGTGATATCAAAAACAAAAAATGATTCAAACAAGTGTTGATAATCATGCGTAGAGTTTTGGACACAATTTTCTTATTCGCACTTGGTGAAGATTTTCTCTATATAAAGAAACATGTAACAATAAATAAATTCTGTAGATACGCATTTTTATTTTTTTAACATACCACGCCAACGATTTCGACACGATGCCAAATATAGAAGATTTGTTACCATTTATATTTGATGTAGGAATTGATATTTTAAATTTTGGTGGAAGTTCTTGTCAGACTTCCCATTACAAAGCGACAAGCAATATTTTTATTCTTATACATTTTTTTTTAAACGTACACAAAGGTATACTTGAAAATGCATTTGCACTTACCGTAGGCGGTTCGTCTAAGAGACCGGCAAAGGTGTGTTCCATCCTTTCTTTTCTATATTTCTTTTCTTTATTTCTCTTTATTGTTTGCCGTGTTTGATGTGTGAGTGTGTGCATGTGTGTGGTGTGCGACAGGCCATCGGCATAAATTTTGATGACACCTTTATTATTTATTTTTATGGGGTTGGCCGCGGTTGAACAACCTTTCAAATGCTCTTAGCTTAGGTCTTCGCACTTTAAAGGATATTATTTATTTTGTTGGTGGTGATCGACAGTATTAATAATTATCGTTATATAATTTTTTTTCTCATGTTTTATAATTATATAGAAAATTATTTAAACTTACACAAATCTATTTATTGGCAGAGAGCGCGACGAAAACGCCATCTGATGGTTGCATAAAATCTGGCTCAACAATTGTGAGAAGTATGTAAGTTGTGTATAAAAAATAAAAATTCGTTATAAAAAAATCTCATTAGAATTTATAAGCATATAAATAAAAAATGTGATTATATTTTTGAAAGAAAAAATTCAGTAAAACGTGTTGTGATGAAGTATAAAACATGTAAATAAATATCAAAACCTATATGATTCTTAGGTTAGGTTAATCAGTGATATCAAAACAAATAGTGCATGACAGCTAGAATAATAAAAATTTAGATTTTCAGTCATAATAATTTATCATACTTTTTTTTAAAATAATTTTTAGGCGTTTTTGAATGTAATTATTCAATCAAACCGGATTTTAATCTATTTAATCAAACCGGGTTGGAGTCAATTACTCATCAAATATCAGTTCAACCCCAAACGATGGACAAAGGGAAGCAACTTCGCGGCTGGTCACGTTAGATGTGAAAGAATTGAGACATAGTGGCAAAAGTTATTTAATCACAACGAATAATTGTAGAATATAACACACATTCGTCTAAGTAAGCATGCTACAGAAGTAGGTTATACATTACTTACTTTTTCTCCTAACTGCATTTATCCAGTTCTTTCTTTTCTTTAATTTCCAACTAACTCTTGAAAATGTGTTAAATCTGCACTTGCTATTTCTCCCTGTATTTTTGCAATTACAACACAACTATTATGAACAATTTTTATATTTAATTTTGACGTGTTTGTTTATGACAAGAGCCAGATTTCACGAAATTTTGACCACTACGAGCGCTGAGATCGTTTCAGTTGTCCCCACCATGCACTCTGCACCCAGCACCCTAATAGTTCTTGTCATAATTTTTATTTATTATGCGACACGAGTCATTTGTAACTGGATACGTATTATTAAGCATTGATAATAAGGCTATTAGTAAATTTACCAATTTTATTGAAAGATATTGAATAAAATATAATAATATAAAAACTCATGATAAGTGTTTGAAAAACAATATTAAGTATTTCTTTATTTTATAAAATGTAAAAAGGTGACTAATAGGAAAAAATATTTTTAAAAGATTAATCCTTGCATATATCTCAGAATGAGTGGGAATAAGACTGATATATTTAGGCAACCAACATATTATATGACCACCTATGCCAAAACTTCCCACAAGGAGAGGAGCTCCAAATCATATAAAATAATCAACGGAGAAGAACATTAGCCAATACTCCTAAACCTAGGAGAAGGACTATAACCTGTAATAAAAACATATACTAAATGGGCAAAATTTAAACGATTGTCGAACAAACAATGGGACTAGTCAGAAAGATAAAGATTACATCCCAATCAACATGCATACACCACAGGAAGACCACCTTCTACAAAATAATATACTCACTAACCAAAAGGAATTTTTTTAACATGCTCTCAAAACGATCAGTTAACATAAGTGTAGAAGATGTAACCATTGGTTGCCAGGGGATGTGCTATCACCTCTACTGTGGAACATGGTCCTGGACACTCTCATCAGCCCCCTTACAATGACCATCATTACAAAATATCATACGCGAGAACACACTTTGCGAAATAATGCAAGTATCTCTTAGAACTAAAGTAGAATAGTGTAAGGACCATTCACTACCTATTAATCCCAAGAAGACAGAAATGGTCCTCTTCACAAGAAACAGGAAGGTACCGTACTAAAACCTCCAGAACTTTTTAAAATAAAACTAAACAATCAAGTTAACCTGGAACTCTAACCTAAAAAAGAGAGTAAAAAGCATACATTGCTTATGAAGAATGACGTCGAACTGTGGGGCATACTGGGAGTATGTTGCAGTCATTTGGGGGCCAAAAACCCAACAACAGATAACTACCCGCCAACTAAAACAAATTTAAAGAACAGCATGTCTCAACATAACTAGAGCCAACACCAACCAAAGCTATGGAAGTCATCCTCAGTCTTACCTCCCTTGATATTGACGACTATGTGAAAGACTCTGCTAAGTTGGAATAGAATCTGATGTAGGATCCGGAAAGGTAAGATGTCGCTTTTGGCTGCAAGTAAACATGGACTTTATCTCACCGCAATATGCCTTTCACAGGCTCTACAACGTTATCACGAAAAATATAGAAGAGTCAAATTTTATACCGACGACTTCAGAAAAAAACAAAGTTCAGAGTGCGGTATATACTCCAGATCCTTAAACCTAAACTTAAAATTTGCTCGTGGTTAGTACTAGAATGTTACCAAGCATTGGTCGAAACATCCATTTAGACCTGGCTCCTCTATTGGACTAACGAGATCGATCGTGACGAACCTAATTAAGGATCATTTCATTATAAAATTCAGGTAAAGATGGGATGAAACAAGAAGCTGCAGAGTTGCTAGAGACAACACAACACAACAGCCAACAAATACTTGTCCATGACAAGAGCCTGCAACCATCTACGATTCAGACAATGAATAAAGCTTAACAGTTTGGAGTGTCTACCATAAAGGATGTAATTGATTTAAAAATAGCTATTTGTGTATTAAGAGCGGAAAGTGATACTTTGCTGCTTGAGGCAGAGAGTTGCCCGCGTGACGCGTAGCGGAGCGCGGGCAATCTGCCGAAAGCGGCAAAGCACTTTCTGCTCGAATTGCACACAAGATTTTTTCTACGATCACATTATTTTTAGACAAATAATTAAAAAAAAACATGAAAATACACTTCATAACCTAAAAATGAAATAATGACGTTTCATTAATTTCATAGTCTACTATCTGCACAAAACAGTAAGTAGATACTTAAATATGCAATCACTATTTCATATAGGTGTACCTAGGTGTATCTAGGTGTACCTTCTGACTGTTATATTTTTACTAGATAAATTTTATAAAATAAAGTTTAATTTCGTTCGAAATATCTTCAAATATTAATATTTCAACTAAAATATTCAGACTACCCTACATTTTGTTTTAATATACCTATTATTTACTACCTTTCTTTAGTTTATTGTAAATGAAAACAGGCGAGCGGAAAAGTACGCGCTAGAGCGACAATAATGTCAAATTATTACAGATCACGGAAAACGTCAACTTTGCGGTTAGATTCATGGTTGAAGTATATCAGGTTAGACATTGCGCAGGATTTGTGACGTCACCTGGTGCCCATCAAAAATTTTTAATGTGTCATTATATGAGGTTATTATCTTTTTTGACATATTTTTATTTACTTTCAGCTATAAACTGATTAAAAATGTATTGCGCTATTTTTGGTGTAAAAGTAATACTCGCTCTAAAAACAGTACAAAGTTTTTTCGATTTTCGAAGTGCCCTTTATTACAAAAACAGTAAGTTTTATATGAATAAACATATTAACATTTTTAGACTTTATTTTAAATAATACAAAAAAAGTTCTGTAAGATGTATTGTGTAATAGTTTTAAGTAGTTACGTATTCATTTATTAGTTAGAATTTTATTTAATAATGACAATAAAGCACTACACAACTTATGAAAAAGTTTATAACATTTATTTTACATACCAACTTGTATGACTGTAAATCTAAGTTATACTCGTATTTACATTTGCCATATTCGTTCTAGCGTGTAAAATAAGCACTAGGTATATGAAAACCTAAGTAACATAAACCTACAATAACAATGTGCATCAAAAAGTTTCACCGATAATATAAGCTATTTGAAATCACTTTTTTTAAATAATTTTTCGATTAAACATTTATAAGATCACTAAAGTTAATCTAAAGTATTTTATTTGTTACATATTTGACAATTAGTTTAACGATAGAATTAGCCATAACATAATTGGGCATTTTCTGGTTTTTACATCTAGCAATTAAATAGTTTTTATAATACAAAACACATCGGAATCGTAAAAAAAGTTTATACCTTTATTAAAGTAGTTATCACTTTTTAGTGTACAATACTTTACAGTACATTTTTATTAAATATATAGCCGTAAAAAAATAAAAATCACCCGAAAGACACAATAACCCTATGCAATCCAATGTTAAATTATTTCGTTTGGACTCCAGCTGACGTCATGCGCAAACTTGGACGAATTTGGGACGTCTGAGTGTCTAACCTGTGTAATTTTTAAATCATGGGTTAGATTTGAGTGTGCAAAAGCCTACTTTGGGTAGTGATCGTAGGAAAACAATGTTTCCTGGCAATAAAAGTTTCTTTTAATTCTTTAATTCAAATGTGCTTAAGGACTGCCTTCTTCACTTTTTAGAACCCAAGCGGTACAAGTCATTATAAATGATTGCTGGGTTCTACAAAAAAATGACGCGAACATTTGGTCGTGCGAAAAAAGTCGCGCAAAAACGTCGGTCGACAAAAGGCCGCCGGCGAAAAAAGATCGCCGACGAAAAAAGTCGCCAGCAATTGGTCGAGCGAGAAAAAGTCGCGTACAAAAATAAGTATTTATTGATGTAGGAAGTGTTCCGAATGTGAATAGTCAAATGTGAAAATCACATGATAAGATAGGCCTTACACACGAATTGCATACAATATTTATATGGTTTACTTAATAATGTTGTTTTGAAAAAAAGCAAAATACTAATTCTGCCTGAAATTACAATTAACTTTCCTTCACACTTTATCCAGGCAGGTAATATTACCAGGCGTGTTAAAAGTTTTTTTGAGTGTTTAAATTTTTTTTTTATTTATTATAAAAAATATAAATTTGATTTGGCACAGGTTTATGAATCATTGTAACCAATTTTAAACTGTAAAGCTTATAGCTGCGTACAATTTTTGTAAATAACTTTTTTTTCGTATCTTTTAGTATAACAGATCTACAGAGCTTCCTCACACTAATCATATATATAAATAAAACTACATTTCTCATTACATGTTTGCTCCAATTTCAATGGTAACAAATGGCTACGCGCTATTTTTGTACGCGAATTTTTCTCGCGCGACCAATTGCTAGCGACTTTTATTCGTCGGCGATCTTTTTTCGCCGGCGACCTTTTGTCGCGCGACGTGATGTGCGTGCCTTTTTTTCGCGCGACGAATTACTGGCGACTTTTTTTTTGCGATACCCTTTGCTAAGTACAATCTGTGAGTTCAGGTCTCAAACTTAACATATTCCTAGGAAAACATATACAAGACTTATTACATACATTTAAAAAGTAAAAAAAAATTACATACATTTTTCAATTAAGGGCGAGCTTTTGACTTTTAATTATTCAAATATCTTTTTGTTACTTGTACCCCTTGGCTTTAAGGTTTCTCAGTTCGGTTTTCAATTAAGATTTTTACTTTCTTTAACCGATTCGTTTATGATATTGTTTTTGTAAAAATCAAAATTAAATCAGTAAAATATTACAACAAAATAGGGTTTTTAAAATCATCTCACGAAGAATCGAAAAATTATATGAGAAAATGTAATAATTTACAGCATCTAAAAATAATTTTCAGCAACTTCTCTGGGCTACTTTTGTACGATATAGGTAGTGCGATTAGTAAAAAATTGGAATTCCGCAAACGTAAACAAGATACAAATATACTTTAAAAAGTTGCAAATGATCAAAAATTTGCCCCCTGATATTTATTGCCAATATGTTGTCTAATTGTCTGTTACGTGCGTTCAGAGTAATGCGACAAGACGGAACATACAGAATAGTAGATTCTGTAACAAGGTTAGAATGAAAAATTCGACACGAGTGGAAAATTCCGAACGCGAGCGAAAGCGAGTGTGAGGAACCACGAGTGTTGAATTTTTTCATTCTGACCGAGTAACAGACTATATTTTCTCCACGATCAAAAAGTATAAATCAAAATTAAATTAAATCTGAACACAAGTTATTTGTTGACATATTTGTATTACATTGTATTAATATTTATAGTGCTGTGGTACACTTACCGATATTAAAATCTGGTGCATTGGTGTTTTTTCATAATTTGCAATTTCAGATATTATTAAATTCTATATCTACTTCACTTGATTTTTCACTCATTATTTTGTTTAAATTAAAACTTGTTCAAAAATAATTATTACCGTTGCAATTTTATATCTGACAGTGACACTTTTGAAATCCATGGCAATCGATATTGTTTAATTCGATTACAGAAAATCCATTCTTTAAGTTGATAAAGAATGAAAATACATGCAAAATGCATAAGAGGCAAGTATTATAGAATAAATATTCAGACTCTAGAGTGTGAATATTTACATTCTATTATTAAAAATGATTTCAGAATTCATACATTCAGTAATGGTCGTGGAGAATAGAATGTTCTAAATAATACTGAAATTATTTGTTTCTGAATCAATATGAGAGTAACAAACACGAGACTAATAAATCTTTATTAAAATAAGTAAAATACTACACATACAACACGGTATGGTGTTATGTTGTTATGCCATAACCCATATTTTTGTGTAAAATAGTGCTGCTTTTATTTTTCCTGTAATTCTAGATTTGCCAATGAATTTGTATTAATTAGAAAAACTTAATTCATAGAATGAAAAAAAATCAGTTCGTTAATTTTTCTGCGACACAAAAAAAATGCCAGCACCGTTTGAAATCGTGAATCTTGATAAGAGTCCTCAAGTCTATTTGCAATAAGACGCGGGAAGCACACACCAAGAAAATGACAGTAGAATCAGTGAAAGTGAACACACGATCGTGTGCCTGTGTCGTTTTTAACTGGAAAGATCTATCTCAATTTGTATTTTGTATTGCACATTCTATTCAACGATATCGACATTTTAGATTCGATCTAAACTACTGATAGCGATGTGTTTGCAAATTTGGATTGAGTAACATCTTTGATTTAAATAAATTATTTTTTATGTGAGCACACAAGATTTTTTTTGATTGATAGCTCTATAAAAATCGTAAATGATCTAAAATCTAAATAAACCGGAATTAAGAATGCATTTGAGAGTAAATAAAATATGTTGAAATTACTTAAAATTGGTGACAGTGTTAAGCCTACTTTAGACGAATTGATAGAGAGTAAAAAATTGAAGAAATTGGAAATGTTGATAAAAAACTTGGATAAGAAAAATTAAAATATTTTTACTTATTATAATTAACAGTATAGGGATTTTAAAACCGTTACAAGGTCGACTGAATGGAAGAAAAGTTGCATACTTTGGGGGACATTAACATGCTGTATGCATATTTATAATATTCAGAATCGTACTCATAATATTTAAATACAAATAGAATTTGCTATTTTTATTTTTTGAGTCTAACACTTTCATTTATTGAAAAAAATGTAAAAAAATCGGTTGTGTCGCCCCAAAACTTTCCCGACGTATCCACGAATACTTTTTCAGATATTTAATGTTAAAGTATCAAATTTTGACATTTTTTTATTTTTGACAGGTGACAGTGGGAGAACTAATTTTGACTGTTCTGAATAGAGTTTTTCAAAGGCTTTCAAATGACATATTGTAAGTCAAATTCCGTGACATATTGCATCCATCTTCCGATGAGTAACCCAAACCCATATACCATATCTTTCGTGGAAGAATACACATAGACAGACAGACTTCCACTTGAAAATGGTTTTAATCATCTCAGTTGACCTCAAAATGGAAATTTCCATCTTTATCTCGAAAATTTTTTTTAGCTCGTTGTAAAAATTTCAAGAACTGAGATCAAAAATTTCAGGAAATTTGATAAAAACTAAAAAAATTTTATAAAAAACATCTAATGTATCAAAAATTTCAATTAAAAATCTAGATTTTAAAAATTTCAAGAACATTGATGAAAAATTTCAGGAATCATGATAAAAATTTAAAAAATTTCAATCAAAAATCCAAATATTTCAAAAATTTTAAAAATGTGTAAAAATATCAAGATTTGTAATAATTTCAAAAGTTTCAATAAAAAAAAGTATAAAAAATTTAAAAACGTGTAAAAATTTCTAGATTTTGTAAAGATTTCAAAAATTTCAAGAACTGTGATCAAAAATTTCAGGAAATTTGATAAACATTTAAAAAGTTTTAATCGAACATCTTTGAATATTTCAAAAATTTCAAGAACTTCGATCAAAAATTTCAGGAATTTTGATAAAAATTTAAAAATGTCAATAAAAAATGTATAAATATTTCAAAAATTTTAAAAATGTAAAAATTTCAAGATTTTGTAAAAACTTCAAAAGTTTTCAATAAAAAATCTATAAAATTTTTAAAAAACCGGTTGTGCCGCACCAAACCAATATATAAAATTTCAGCTCAATCGGATTAAACGTGTGGCCTCTATCGAGGAAAAATACACACAGACAGACAGATTTCCATCTGAAGATATTCTTAATCATCTCAGTTGACCTCAAAATGGATATTTCCATCTTTATCTCGAAATTTTTTTTAGTTCGTTCACAATACTTTCCCTTCTCGGAGGTGGGTCGAAAAAGTAAAAAAGTAGGCAACTTTTCTTCCATTTAAACGACCTTGTATCTTTACAATAAGGTTAAGGTGGGTAAGTGGGACACCCATTTACAACTTTTGAATTTCAAACTTCGATAACTTTTAGTATTGGAAAATTTTATGATATATTATATAAGAACAAAAAGAAGTACTTACAACAGTAAAAGTCTATCTGTAACTTTCCTGATATATATTTTGTTTTTTTTATTGTGCTGTTTCCGACTTATCCTGAATTCTGGGGTAAATATGTCACACTTGCATATTTCAACGTAATGGCCAAGTAGGTGTAATGATATTTGCTGTTTAATATGCTTGTTTCAGATTGGAGAAATTTAAAATGGTTTTCGAGATATGAGGTAATATAGAAACATATACATTTATATTTGCGAAACACTGTTATTAAGAAAAATCTAAGGAAGTACATTACCTACTATATTATTGAAAATGAACAAAATTTTCCCAGTTAAAAGGTGAATAATTCCAAGTTATCGTTAATTCATTTATAGAGTATTAACAAGTGATACTAGTGCTATTGAGCTTGGATTGAGATTCTGTAAGTAATTCAGTCCTATTTTATACGCAAAGAGAGCGATTACCAGTATCCATTTTCACGAAGAGTAATGTTTTATATGTTGGTGTTACCAATATACGTAATTTGTTACGAAAGCCGTTCTGAATCAATTCCTAGTTTCCTTTATATGCCCGCTAAATCGAAGGGAGAAGAAGATGTTTGGGATCTAGAGAACAGGCTTGACCCATTCATTGGATCTTCAGGATCTATCTCAGTGACCTGACCAGGATAATACTGTGCTTCAGATGAGACTATTACATAGTTTTCTGTGAGTAATTTTATGGTAAATTCTTCTGTATCTTCTAGGGAATCTGAGTCATTTTATGATTCCTGGATAGATGTATCACTTTCGCTCTCAGATGATGAAGGTACTACAAGCAGCTTTTTTCTTATTTCCCTTGATTTCCACTGCCTTTTTCTTTGCTTCATCTTCTTCTTTTCGATAATCTTTCGCCGTTATAATTTCAGCATTGGAGAAAATTCTTTTTCTTAATGTTGTTGGCTTAGGAGATTGAGATGTTGCACATTTAATGAAAGTTAAGAGAATTTTTCAAATGAACTGTTGCATCAGGGTTCAGTTGTTAGTCTTCATTTGGAATAAGAGTTGTCTTATTATGGTTATTTAAGTGCTCGGAAGATGTTTTAGAATTTAGGTTTAAGCTTTCTTCATTCTCATTTTTAGCATCATGGATCTCATCAATATCTTGATTGTTAGATTCCAACGGTCCATTCAATAATGTCAAATCTACCTTTGTCAGTTGGGTCGTTATAATCAATATTAACAGAACTAGATTCTCCATAAGTATGTGCTCGATTTTTAGTATATTTATATTTTTGGTATGTCTTCAAGCCACTAGGCTTAAAAAGTTCAGTGTTTATTATATCCTTTGATGTAGCCTTGAAATCATTTCTAATTACTTCGGGTGACAATGGATTATGCCTTTGCCACTCTAAAATTTCTCTTTCCTACTGATTTTTCATAGACTTGAAGACGGTAGCATAAAGAGGTTGCAACTCGTGAGTCGTATGGGGGGTAGCTTCAAGATGGATACTTCGTTAACACGAGTAGAATACCCATCATACAAAAAGTGGCCTTTATTTTGGTGCATTAGGCAAGAAGCAGTCTCTAAATCTGTTACGGTAAGCCAATATTCTAATATATTCTTCAATTTAAAAATCACGAAACAAAGTATTTTTCACCCGATGTTGAACATCAATTTATTATCGATGTGTTCTCGTGCCCTGGTAAACTTACCATTCTCGTGCTTCTTTTTCCTATTGCCCCAACTATTTTGGTCTTAGTTGGGTCATGGTAAAACTTGATTCGTCTAGATTAAAGATTTGGTTCAGCTTATCTAACAAATTTAAGTTGTTTATGGTATCAGTTAACTGATGGACAAAACAGGAATATATCACAAACGGGTTGATATGATCTATTCTGGTATACTATACTCCTTGTCTTTTAATAAACCCTCAATACCATTCTCCTCCTGGACCGCGCTACTCTTTTAATCTGCTGTGCAATTGGTTTCCACTATTAACATATATTTGGACCAAGTACTTTCAGAGAATCGGCTAAGCATTTTTCAATTTCGAAGGGTATATCGGTGTTCCGTACACCACCAATTCCCCAAGCTGCAAGACAACCCCTTCCCAAAAATAATACAACATAGTATACTTGTTGCTAACCTTTTGAAAATCTCTTTTTACATATTCATGCATCGATTTGTATGACTCATAGTTAGAATATTAAATATATCTATATCGGTTTGTTTACATTTGTGTTGTGCGTTCTATGCTATAGGGACATCAAGATCCATCGCGTCCACCAAGAGAAAGCGAAATGCTCCTTCCTACTAACTATATATTTTGAGCTGTAAAACAGCTTTGACACTTGACAGTTCCTAAAATACCCCAGGTTTGCCAACTAAATTAGTTGTTTAGGGACTCTTAGGTGTAAAACTGCCGCCAACGTATAATTTTTTTTGTAATTAAGAAATCTGTAATTAAAAAAACGGCTATGGCCCACATTCTATTTACCTGACTTGATCTTATCCCCATGTTGTTTATTCTTATTATTTTTATTTATTAATTTTTTTGAAAAGTTGCATTATAAATAATTTTTAATCTCGATGTTTGTAACTTTGTATACTGCTGTATATATAGGATGTATTTGTTTGTTTAAGAACGATTTTTGGTTCCGGTTGTAAATAGCTCAAAAAAACAGTCCAAAAACACTGATATTAAAAAAATATACTAGGTGGTTTCGTTAGTTATGACCTTCGCAGGAAATGAGCAAAATCTATAAAACACCCTATATCTCTGTTATTAATGACGGGAGACCAATTAATTATAGGTGTTTTAGAACCATTTTTGTATTCCCTATCCACAGTTACGGTTTACAAATGAAACACCCTGTATTTATTAATAGTGACATTCTTTATATGCCCTGTAGATGTTTTTAAAATTTCCAATAATCAACGAGGTAGGGGATGGGAGGAAAAAGAGAGGGAATTATAAAAAATTTAAATATATATATGACCCGATACATCGCATTCGAAACGTTAACTAGTAATTAATAGGCAAAAACTTTATTGATTAAATTTTGGAGAAAAGTGATAAGCAGATTAAAAATTAAAAATTTTTCAAATAATTAACAGTAGTAAACAAATCTTGCTAGGAAAAAACATTGATGTTATAACTTGTAATCAAACAAAAGGAAATAATTAGTAAAAATTAATAACGGTTGAAAAGGATAAGCTAGTTAAAGGAATGGGAAGTTCATATCAGGAGCTGTTTAAAATTGTAGAGGAAGAGGTGATTTTCTTTTGGGCTGATTTGGTCATTGAGGCATGTAAAATTATTGTTATTTAAACAAGAATGGATCTCAAACATTTCGAGGAGATTAAGTCTGCCTTTGTGGCAACTGTGTAACAGAGCCGGAAACGAAGAAGGAGCGATTGTGAATTTTTTAACTGTTTACATGCATGTTCAATTTTTTCGAACAATTTTCTAAAGGCCATCCCGAATCAAATGAGACACGTTTTTTAAGATATGAACTAACCCGATTATTCCCATTCTGGAGTATACATATACACAAAAATCAAATAATATTACAAAAAAAATCCGATCACCTATTAAAATATCCTTACGACAAACGACATAATAATAATATTTTAGAAAAAAAAAACAGATTGTCTTATACACTTCTGGCTATACAGCAGCAGTTGACGTAGGCGTTTGACAATAAATATGGCGCGTGCAAGTCGTACCTTTACTATTTTATATACGAGGTTAGAAAAAAGAAGTAAGTGGCGCCAAGGAGTGTCCTTTCGGTGGATTAAATAAAAATTTATTTTCAGTGTAGGAAGAACAAAAGAAAATACACGGTTTGTATAATTATATTGCAACAATAATTGTTGACTTAGGGTGGTCTTAAATGATATATAAGGTGAGTCAAAAAGAATGCTAAATTAAAAAAAAATACACGCATATAAAAACGCAGAAAGGAGATAAATATCAATCAATTTTTCACATGATTAAAAGCAATTAACATTTAAAATCGAACTAGTACCATAAATCCATAGGAGTACCGTGGTACTCGTTCTATTAACCCACTCAACAGGTCGTACGGCGAACTAATTATTGCCATTAATACTATTTCTCGTGATTTTTTCTCAATATTGTCAATAAATTATAATAAAAACTTGGAATTCTGCAGATACGTACTGGATTTAAGTGTAAAAATAGTGGATTTTAAGAAAAAATCATATTATTTTTTGCATATATTATAACAACAAATATTTAAATGCCTAATGCCAGAATAAAGTGGAGGAAGCTCTTATGGATTAGGATGGCCAACTCAATACATGTGCAATGCGTATTGTATCGATATTTCTATTGAATAATTGGTAAACTAACAGTATTTGGGGTAAGTATGGCATCTACGCCCTTTCTGTTAGGTATAGGAAAATTAATGGTGTTAAAGAGGGAAAGCGTAAGTGCGAGAAAACGATTTGACGTCACGCTAATCAACTCAAAGCGGCTGATGCATTAGAACGATAACATGCCGTGTTCAACTCAATCCACTATCTTTATCAGTGCCAGCTACCATCTTCATCATTGCCTGTTATAGGTCTTTATTCTTCCTCCGTTTTTCCCTATCGCAAATTGATCGTTCTTATCACTATTATATGACTTTCTTTTTACTCTTACATTTGATATTGCTCAAACTATAACAGATCTTTGCTGCACGCGCGAATATTATTACGTGGTATTTGGGATAATTCAAAAAAGGTCTAAAAAATTTAATATTAATACTTAAATTTTCTTCTGGGGTGTAGCTTCCAGTATACTTCAATAACGTAGGGTTACCAGAAATCAAAACCAACTAGTTCAACAATAAACGTAACAAATTTATTAAATAAAACAATATAACAATAATAATTACACTATCTTACACATACATTTGAATCGTCTTCCAGGAGAGGCACTGTTAATTTTTTATGTCCCGAATATGACTGTCCCAAAAATATCTCCAAGCTTTTGAGCTAACCCCAAAAAAAAACCCTCCTGCTAAGTAAGCGAAATTAAGTTTCTTTGTTTACCTTGCAATGACTAAAGTTTATCCAAAATAAAAAAGTGTTTTTAAACAAACGTTGTTTTAAAATTTTCAAATTTGTTCTAAATTATAAAGCGTATTGGAAATTGTAAATAAGTTAAATTTAAATAATATCATATCGAGGGCGAATCTTGATTATTGCTTACCTAAACCGTGGGTGGAAAATTATCTAATTAAATATTCGCTTGTTATCGTTCTAACGCATCAGCCGGTTCGACATGCGTGACGTCATATAATTCTTTTGCTATTAAACCCTCTGCATTCTTGCTCTCTTTTTAACACATTTATTTCCTTACATCTACAACAACAGTGGCGTAGGTGATTCACTTATAATTATGCATAGAATAAGAATTATATTTAGTGTTACTAGGAATAAGAGACAACCTGTATAGATTTTTTAATTAATCGGATAGCAGAAAGTGACAGTTGCTATGATTGATTACATAATCACTTAACAAATGTTAAGTTTTTTTGTGCCACCCTGTATTTTCATTATTCCTCAATATATTTCAGTTTCATACTCGCTTGATATCTCCTTCTTATTTCTTCGCGTCATGTCCCTCTCTTCTCTTGGTATTCGTATAAAATGTCTTTCTCATGCTAATAATGTTCTTCTTTTTGCCTACTCAGTCAAAATAAATGACTTTATATCGTTCGTGTCGGTTACTGAAGATTTCTTCTTTTTTTCTCACCCTTATCTTGTAGGGGTTTTTTCCTGGGCCAAGAAGTTTTTCCTGGGAAATATTTTTTTTCTCTGGAATTAGTTTTTCCTTTGGACCAAGTTTTTATCTCTGGACTACAGTTTCATCAGTTTTTCCTTTGGACCAAGTTTTTATCTCTGAACTACAGCTTCTTCTGTTTCTCCTTTGGACCAAGTCTTGGACTACAGTTTCCTTTGGAGAAGGAAGAAAAAAACCCGCAAGAAAAGCCAAGTTTTTTAAAGAAAAAGTAAAAAAAAAATCTCTGAAACCCTATTTTTATGAAATAAACAAATATAACGTTTAATTTCCTTAACCCGAAAAAAAAGAAAGGACGGATTTTGAAATATATCATAGTTTTTTTTTTCAATTGTTTCAAATTACATAAGAAAAATCAATTTGACTGGCGTCCAAAACTTTTTACCTCTCGCACTTCAGATAAGAGAGGTATAGTAATCATGCTAAAAATTGGGTGGTGAGTTTTCAATGGATAAACAAATTTTGGGGTCCCTAGAATACGATTTTGATATTTTCCCGATGATGTCTGTTTGTGTGTGTGTTAGGATGGATGACGTCATTACTATACAAAACGGCAATAAAGATTTAGTTTATTTTCGAATCATTAAAATTTTCAAAACATTTGTCATTGTTGAAAGATTTACAAAAAAGTAATTTTTTTTTCATACTTTTTGTGCTAACCTGTAAATTTTTGATTCATAAACGGCGAGAGGTCATGTGCTCCTGCGTCGCCTCGTCCGTAAAACAACTGATATTGTAATAACTCGCCTACCAGACTTGTAATGTAAAATACTATTTATTAATAACTTTTTCCCGAGGGTGGTCGTTGCTAGGTTTAAATATTGTATTAAGACTTTTTATATACCTTTGAATCTATATTTTTTATATGTTTTTTATTGTAATAATTTTTTTCCTAATTGGGTTGATCCCATAAATAAATAAATAAACTTATTCAACAGAAATGTTCAGAAAATTGGGTTGGACTGCTCCCTCTTCATTTTGTTGGAATTTCGTTAATAATTTATAAAATAATTAACTTAAAATTTAAACTTTATATTTTTGGTAATTGTACTAAAGTTTTCAATAAAAAAAAGCTTTGTCTCTTGTCAAAAAATAGAACAACCAATTGTAATTATTGTAAAGTAAATGAGTACCAACATTCCAACGTTGAACCTAACCTAACCAACTTTAACAAAAATGTTTTTTTTCTATGCATTAGGAAAATTCTTAATTTTAGGGAAATTAAAAATTCCGCTATTAATTACTTATTATTTGTATATTGATTTCCTCATTCTCTAACCTCTGACTTTAAATACCTTCGTGTAGTATTTATGTTGAAAAAAAAACTCGAAATACAAATATCGGAGAGTCCGGTCGATGTATGTCAATATAACAATATAACTACCACTTCACGACAATGTTACTGTTACTTCTTACCTAATCATTGTAATAATAATAATAACCATTATAAAAAGTTTATGCTTATATCATATCGTGTATTGTTTTACTAGGACTACGTGTACACCATTCACTTTATATTCTTTAAGTTTGTTCCATATGCAATGTTTCGTTTTAAAACATTTTTATTATAGAGTTAAATTTAGGAAAAAACACATTAGACATATCAAATTTTGAAGAAAATTATTAATTACTGCTGTTCAAGACATATTTGTGGTTATTTTCAAAAGTTATTTTTATTTGCTATTTCCCACCTTTACCTTTACCCATTCCAAGTATCCATGATTGGTGAATTCTTTTTTATCTGTTTCTATTTGATATTTAGTCTTTATTTTTTCATCTTTTAGTTTGAATATTGATCTTTTGTAATTGATTTCTTTGGTTCTATCCATATTTCATTTTTTTAAAAATTTGTTGATACGAGTCTATTTCCAGTTCCACTTCGACTTCGATTTTAGAGTTTTCATAGAAAAAAAAGTCTTATAAAACGGATTGTCTGTCCATCCGTCTGTTAGCCTGATTCAACTCGACAAACGGAAAACGGCAATCGATTCAGTATATATCTATATAGAAATTTATTTTCATAACATTAAATTTTCGAAATGTCAAAATTACGGTAAAAGTATTGCCGTTTTTCACTTGTTTACCTGTTTAATTTAGTTTTGTGTATACACT
This sequence comes from Neocrepidodera transversa, assembly GCA_963243735.1. Taxonomy (NCBI): domain Eukaryota; kingdom Metazoa; phylum Arthropoda; class Insecta; order Coleoptera; family Chrysomelidae; genus Neocrepidodera; species Neocrepidodera transversa. The sequence continues at coordinate 14,797,233 of OY725340.1, read as the reverse complement.
TATCTAATCTGTAATGCTTTTGACATTTCTTCTGAATCATTTTTGTTTATTTTGGCATTTTTGAAGCACTTCTGTTCTCTTATTTCCCACATCCTCCTATATATCACATGACTCTATTTTCATCATTTCCAATTCTCGCATTCTTTTATTATGATAATTCTCTCATTATTTTTTTTATTCTATCTATGGCCTCTTGTAAATCTGTGTATAATTGCTTCACTTTCTGTTCCATTTCAATTTCTATTATTCTACGTGATTGTTGAAAGTACTTCAACAAGTAAGTCCGTCCATGCCTCGTTGGTAGTTTGTTGCCTCCACTACCAGGTAACGGCTAGGAAAAATACCATAGAGTTAGTCCCTTTTTAAAAACCTTAAATCTTAAATTGTAAAAATCCCATTTCATATTCTTCCGCTTGACGGTCAAGTCGTGTCCACTCTAGTTCCTTTTCCTGCGTTGCCAAATTATATGCAATAGTGTAAATTAGTTCTAAGTTTAGTAGTGTCAATTAGGTAGTTAATAGTGTAAACTTCTAGAGGTCTGTAAGTACAGCTACTCATTATAAATTCAACGAGCTTGACCCACGAATTTACTTGTACCTCCATAAGGCAATAGATGTATATATCCAACGCAGCACATTATTCATAGATTAATAAATATAATTAACAAGTGAAGCATTTTTCCCCTTAATATAGTAGTCTTCGTATCAAAATTCCGACAAGAAACCTACGAATCAGCTTCCTACTGAAATTAGTGCACCGAAGAGTGAAAAAGACTCCAAACGTGTTAGCGGATTTCACCTGTTACACAGGGTCCCTAAACAATGATATTGGTCCTACACTCTTTAATCTTTTGTCTACTTCTGAGTAGTATAAGTAGTGGTTTAGATTTTTTATACCTATATTGCCTATTGTAAGAATTAAGGCTTTCACGGCAGAGGTCAATCTTCAGTGGCGTGGACGAAGTATACTCTTCGCGACCTATCAACTGAACACTCCATTGCTCCAAATGTGCCATTTATATGCATGTCTGCACGCTTTTTTGTCGCCACTGGCGTTTAGCGGTTTTATTTTCGCGCTCCTTTAGTGCTGTGTGATAGATCCTATGTAGTGTTGTTATTTATTCCTTTTTATTGAAGTTTTTTTTGTGTTTATATATTTCTATTGCTTCCAAGTTCAATCTGGTCGAGTAATGTCTTGATGTTGCTAGTAAGTCGATGTTTTTGAAAAGGATCTTGTGGTCTCCATCGGATAATATGTGTTCGACGATTTCAGACTTTTCGGCTTGTGCTAAACGATAGCTGCTTCTGTGTTCTATTATTCGTCTGCAAATGCGTCTCGTAGTTTGTTCTAGGTACACTTTTCCACAATTTCACGGAATTCTATAGATTCCTGCTCTGCGGTCTTTTATTGTTTTTAGATACTCTCCTCCTAGTTTCTTTGTTGATTTGTAGATGGTGCTGTTTTTTTTAAAGATTTTCCCAATCCGGTCAGTGACACCTTCTATGTATGGCAGATAGACAGTACCTTAGTATTGATATTCACCAGGATTATTTTCCTTCTCCCGTGGGTGCGTAGCACGAGTTGTGTCTTCTTTGCTGTATCCGTTTACTTGTAGCACTGTTGTCAGGTGTTTCATTTTAGCGTTGACGTATCTGGTTTACATACCCATAACGCTCTCTGTTTACTAAGGTGTTGATAACAGTCCGTTTCTGTTTTGGATGATGGTTGGATCCATCTTCTATAGGTATCGATCAGTGTGTGTTTTCTTTCTGTATACCCTGTGACCTAGTTTATTATCTTCTCGATTGACTAATACATCTAGGAAGATAATTTGTCGGTTTTCTTCTATTTCTATAGTGAATTGGACTTTAGGATTCAAACTGTTAAGATGGTTTACGAAGTTCTGCAGGTCTTCTGTTCCATGACTTCAGACTACAACTGTATCATTAACCTCAACCAATGTTTCGCTTGTTTTTCAGCAGTGCGGATGGCTCTCTCTTCAAATTTTTCGATGTAAAAATTGGCCACAACTGGATTAAGTGTACTATCCATGGCGACTGCGTCCATTTATTCATAGAATGTTTGATTCCACTGAAAACGAGAGGTGTACACCTCTGAAGGGAAACACTTCAGAGTACTGTGTAGTAATGATGATGAGCGTTGTATGTTGTCATGACATGCTGAGTATCAACCATTAAAAAATTTTTCCATTTGAAATGCATGTGACTTTGTGAACCCCATATTTCCGGTACTTTGACCTACAGGGCTCAAATTTAAACTTGACTCGGTATCTACTTACCAAGTTTGAAGCACATCGGTTTAGTGGAACATCCGTGAGAGCTCTCACAGACAGACACACTAACACACAGACACACTGACAGGATGATCTTAATAACTTACTAAGCTCTGAAGTAAGTTAAGTGTCGAAAAAGGTTAATGTGCTCTAGAAAAATCTCCCCTTTGTAGCTGAATATTTCTTCCAGTGGCACATTTGGAAAAAATAAGATGACGTCGTAGCCGACTAGGATGTCGTTAGCACCTAAGATAATGCTCTTTAAACGTGTGGTTGAAGAATTTCAGCTAGATGCTTGTCCAGGTTATAAGGTGCTGATCCTATGGTACTTGATATTGGTCTTAAAAATACATTATCTTTGTGAATTATTGGTAGTACATATAGTCTAGGTGATAGAGCTTTAGTACTGCATATTTTCTTCTTTGTCTCCTGTGTAATGACGATTGTTTTATATTTATTTTTATATTACCCATTAGTCCTATTTTTATAGCCTAGTTTAATTCCTTATATCAATATTATTTTTCATAGCCATGATCGTTTCTTCCAGATTAGTCAATTTATCATTAGTTTTTTGGATTGATTAATAGTTTTTTATTCTCTTCAAGCTAGTTTTATTTTTATTAAACTTCATCTAGCCAGATTTTATTCTGGACGACTTATACTTATTTACATTCTCTGGTTCATCTTTTTTTTCTGCACCTCTCTCTTCTTATGTGACAGATCGTCATTTTTAAACATTTTCGTGCCTTTACTTTATTCTTTATTATCTTTGGAATTATGTAACTCGACAATGTGCATATTATTGCTAGATTTATATATTATATCTCCTTAACATTGCCATCGGCTTCCGATATGGTTTTAAGAAAAGTTTCTGTTTCTTGTCGACAATTGCTATGTTATTTTTTCTACTTTTTTTTTAATTGGTTCCAGTGTTTCATGAATTTATTTAAAGTAATTAAATTTAAAACTGTCTAGGTCAACCGATTTTATTTTTTTAACCAGAACTGTGATTTCAAGTACATAAATGTTTTTGCATGATTAGAATTTTATAATTTAAAACAGATACACATTTGTAATAAATATAAAAAAACGTACGCCCGAATAAATATGCAAATGGCTATTTTGTTAAATTTAAAATATAATTCTCGAAACTTAAAATAAATATAAAAATGAAGATGGGTAAATCCCACCTAATTTTTATCCAAAAACATAAAAATAAATTTTAAAATCTGCATAGATTAGACGGATACTTTTTTATTTGGCGGTTTCAAATTTCTGGTGTAAACGTTCATGCATCTAGAGTAAGTCAAATTTGAGTTTTATACGAAGGTGAAAGTTTGCATCACAAAAGTATCAATTAGATCACAAAGTAGGCTTTGTAACGTAATGCTTAAAGATCGTATCGATACCGATTCTCTAATGGGGAGTGGTCCAATTGTCGCCAACAGTTATTAACACTTCTTCTGAAATATACACGGTTGCCCAAATACAGAACTAATTAAAAATAATTAGTATATTAAAATATATATCTGTATTGAGTAGTCGGTATTTGTTATTTATATGAAAATAAATTACCTATTTCTACTTAAAGATTTCGCACCTTATATATTATTTAGCTCTTACAGATGAAATTGGTGAGATATTGGAATATCTTGTAGGCGGAAAGTCATAAATGCTCAGATTACAAAAGTATATTTTATCCAACTACAAAACTGAGAGCTTCATTAACAATTATAGAAGTAGAGAAGTAAAGAACAATGGAAAAAATTTTGACACCTGAGCATGCATAACTCACCACCCACCAGATATTTCTTATTACTTCTTTCATTAAAGTAAATTTCCATTAAACAAAAATTACCAAATACTGTTATTTTTATTTCGTGATAAAACGGAAAAAAATCTAAAAAACACGAAAACAACGGAAATCCAACAGTAAATATAGTAAATAATAAAACAGACAAAAAGCATTGCAAAAAACTGAGAAATCAAAATTGCTATATTTAAGCTAAACAAGACCCTATAAACATAAAGAAAAACTTAAAGACAAAAATTGGAGACAATCCTACAAAAAATTTTCATAATAACGAAATTGTAGACAAACAAGAAAATTTAGAAGAAGACGATTTACAATCTCCCAGGACTGAGTAAATACAAAACTGAAAGAACAATGGAACTCAACTGGAATAATCAAACGAAAGTCTTCAACAAAAACCTGAAAATAGTATACTTATTAAAGGAATAGGTTGAAACCCAAAATTTTTCAAAAAACTTAAATTTAATTTTTATCAAATTTTTATAAGTTGAATTTAAAATCTAGGCCACTACAAAGTTGACAACATCGCACATGTGAAATAATAGTTTTCTGCAGCCGTTACGAAAGTCGAACTTACCCTATGATTTATTAGAGCGAAAATACAACTTTTAGATTTCTAAACCTTAAAGTTTAGAGAGAAGTCTTATAAAACGGCTCTGTCTGTCTGTCCGTCTGTCCGCATTTATAACTCAAAAACGAAAAGAGATAGAGACAAACGGTCAACGGTAATAAACTCAGCATATCTTGAAAAGCTCCCAAATAGATTTTCAGATTTTTATGCCTTCCGGTTTCAAAACTGGTTTTACAAACCAGAACCGGAAGTGATTCTACCGGTTTCAAAATAGCATTCCGACGTGAAATTTAACGCTGAATCGATATTTGAAAACAGATTTGAGATATATTTTATAGTTCATGAGATAATGCGTGTTTAGATGGTTCATGAAATAATCTTCCACATACCACTCGAACTGAATAAATTAGCGGCTATTTATTGTTTACATTTTCCTCGTCTGCTTAACAATTTGACTCGACCAAATTTTGCAATTAATAATTAGAGGGATTCTATTAGATTATTAATTGCAAATTTGGTCTCGTCAAATTGACAACAATAAATTTATTATTTACACTTTTAAAAATTTTTATTTTGTGAAAAAGATGTTTAGAAGTCTTATATTACTTACTCTTTTTTGTTTCTATTCACTCGGGATTACGGTATTTAAATAATAATATGAACGGATGGGGTAAATCTCAAACATTTATTGAAATAAATTTTTTGAATCGCGGATAAAAAATTTTTTGCAGACAAAAATGTTGAAGTACAAAAAAGTAATTTAATCAAGATCTTGTAGATAATTGTAAATGGAGAATTTAGAAACCTTGTTATAAGTAGGTTTTATAATTGTTTTTAATTTACGTGCCTGCTAACGCGCAGGCGCTTCTAACTTGTTTTACTTTCGAAACGATTTTTTTGGACTTTTTGAAATCTACGTAGGCGACATTAGGAGCAAATTTTACATGATTTACATTTTGACAACAATTGTCAAAAAATTATATATTACTAATATTATTTTTAAAATTTGTCCCATAAAATGTCATTTTCGGAGCTTGTTACGTAAATAACTGTTATGATACAAGTGCGTGAACTAATGTTTTTGCGCACTAGTTGTATTTAAAAATACGCTGTATGCGTAAAAATATGTTATACGTGTTATACAAAATTTCATCTACGACTTCTTAAAATTTGTAACGAAAAAAGTTCGCTACACAGACAACATTATGTATTACTCGACCGAACGTCGGAAGTGTCCTTTGTCTCAAAGTGATAAATAGAAGAAGTAGTTAACTTTCACTATTCACTCTTTATTTAAATATTAATTATACTTGTAACAATGTATACATGATAATTGTGCTACATTAGATAACTAGAATGGACCAAAGCCCAATATTAATCAAGGAACTATACTAAAGAATTAAATACAAAAGAACCGCGTCAAATCTAATATTGTTTCTTTTACAATATGATTCAGTTTCAGTTTATATAAATGTTCTATACAATGTTAATTATTAAATCTCAAATTATTATTACAACAATTGTGGAAGACAGACGACATACACAGCTTCACATTAGGCTTAGAAGTCTGTTTCGTGAAACTGCATCGCCTGTCCTCACTTTTCGTATAGAAACCACTTTGCCTAGCGAATAAAAGAAAATTTTATCTAAAATAATTTAGTGTTTTTTTTTGAAGGAAGGGCCGAGCGCGGCGCAAGTGAGTAATGCACCTCGAGAAAATAGAGGATGGAAGATATGATTAGACTATACATGTATCTTGAGGTGTAAGGGATGGTGAATATATCAGGATTTTTTTGTATGAGTTTTTTTACCTCAGTTTTAAAATATTTAATTTTTTTTATTCGTTTTAGGTCTTTTGGAAGTTTGTTAAAAAATTTAGGTCCATAATAAGGAAAAGAATGTTGAATAAATCAGTTTTAAGATCATAGTTGAGTTTTGACTGGGTATCCCTCGGATGGTTCAGAGTATTAAATTTTGATGAGTAATGGAACATCCTGATTAGACAATTGTAAGGAAATATTAAATAAATATTAAAAAGCGACTTTCTTCAGGGATACTTCGCCTTTTTAAATTCATAATAATGTTATATAGGATAATTTTTCTTCCACGGCTTAGGTATATGACATTATTTAAATTTAATTTATTTACAATTTCCAACACGCTTTATAATGTAAAACAAATTTCAAAATTTTAAAACAATGTTTGTTTGAAAACACTTTTATTTTAGATAAACTTTAGTCATTGCAAGGTGAACAAAGAAACTTAATTTCGCTTACTCAGCAAAAGGATTTTTTTTTTTGGTTAGCTCGAAAGCCGTAGAGATATTTTTTGACAGTCATATTCAAGACTCGATTAAGAGTGAATAGAAAATTAACAGTGCCTCTTCTAAAAGACGATTGTCCCCAGAAGTAGAATGTGAATTAAAGTAAGTATAATTTTGTACAATTATTTTTGAGTATTTAGTATTTTTATATATTATTTTATTTAATAAATTTGTTAATTGTTGGACTAATTGATTTTGATTTCTGGTAACCTTACGTTACTGAGTTATATTGGAAGCTACACCCCAAAGTAAATTTAATTAACAATATTTCAGATTTTTTTAAAACTTATTAAGTTATCCAAAATATCAATGGTTTAATAATGTGTTTTAGTTTACAGATATCTGGCATTGCCTCGCCTCCATATTGTGTTACGGTTTATTTTAAATTTCAATAAGTTTTAAAATAAATTATTAATGTAATTGTAATTTAATTCATACCAATAATCAATTTTTGTGAATCATTTGTGTTATGTTGTACACACGATTTACGATTAACCTTTTTTGCCTGATGATGGCCACAACCTTATATTAAATTTTGTTGTATGACTTGAGTTTTTTTATTATTCATTGAATAATTTGCTACATTTGAGTACGGATAATCGTCTCTTTTTGAAATTATTTTCTAGTTGGTGATTTTTTTTTATTTTATTTGTGAGTTTTGATTTTTAGCAGCTTATACCCAAATAAAGCCCGCTATACTGGATGCTAGCGCTTTGTCGATACCATAACGATCTGTGGATTATTTTATCTTCACTGACGCTGTCCGGTGTAAGTGGCCTTCACACTACAAAATCAGCCGAGGTTACGAAGCCGATAAGAAACGTGGAAAATAAACAAATGAACGATGGGTATTTCTAAAATTGATAAACATGACGCTTAGAGTGGTAGGTTTTCACAAATATTATATTGAATAGCTTAAATTTTCCTTAAACATACCGATTTTTTTACTATGTACAAATGTACCACAGAGTACATTTCGACCTGAGGGGTAAAAAGTTTAACCACAGAATAATGTATAAATAGTTATTTACATTACAAGGATCTGAAACCGAGCTTCTGAAAATGCTTTCGGATCATGTAATGTATTAAACTTTTCATTCTCCCCACAGCGTTGCCGTTTCGATACAAATTTATGTACTGAATTTAGTACATTTTCCTGCAATATATTTTTTTAAATGAAAATGTTATACTTATTTGTAGGCGCATTTGATATTGTATTTATTTTTGACTGCTTTTTTATCATTGAATATATTTCTTACATTTTCCACACTTTCTAATGTTTCTGTTTTAATGACGTTATATGTCAAAAAAGTACATCTAGTACCAATTTAGTAGGTACATTTTTCCTTTTCAATTCAATACACTCTGCTGCACTGCTCCGAGTTGACATATGTCAAACAATTTAAGAGTTTGAAACTTCAAAAATGATTTCAATTGAAGATTCTTCAAAAAAAAGCTTGTAAAAGTTTGTTGCCGGACAAATCGAAAGAACGGTACTATTTAATTTATGTAAATTGTACGAAATGGTGTGCGACAAATAATGTTTCAAATATAACTGAAGATGTGTTATTAGCATTTTTCTTTGAACAATCAAAGACTTTGTCTCCTTCTACATTATGGTTGGAATACTCCATGCTTAAATTGACTATTTCTATAGAAAAGATATGTCGCAATTTAGCCGCTTAAAGGCATTTTTGAAGAGGAAAAATGAAGGTTATCAGCCTCAAAAGTCGCAAGTATTTTTAAATGATGAAATTTGTAAGTTTTTGACATTTTTACTTTTTTGTCCTAGGCGCGAAATTAAGCTTTTAGTACCTAGCAACCGATCACCTGGCATGTTTCACTTTCAGTTTCACTTCTGTCATCAAGATAGAAAGTTACACTATCGTACAGGGGAGAATGAAAATATTATTTTCTTTTTTTTTCCCACTATCAATATAAAAATCTTAAAATCATTCTTGTTTCAACTAACTATATTACTTTCGCATTACAATATCAACATAATACTTTTCGCTCCTTCACCAACATAATACTTACCGCTACTTCACCAACATAATACTTTCTCATAGTTAAAACTTATCTATTCTAGATGGGATGAAGATGAAGTAAAGTTTCTAGTTATTAAACCAATATGATACAGATAATAAGAGTTAGTTTGTTGTGGTAATTGCACCAAGGATTCATCGATAAAAGATGAGGTAGATGTGGATGAATTGCAGGAATACAGTGTTATGGTAGATGAATTTGGCTTTTTGTTGTGATGATATTTATATAACTATAATTTAATGTTTGAATTTTTTTAATGAAACAATTTTTTTGGGAAATTTAACAGTACAGTAAAATTTTGTCAAAAAGGGAAGTTTGGTGCCATTTCGCCATTTTGGACAAAACTATTGCATCGAACAAACATGCGCCTATTGATGTAAAACTTGTCTTGAAAAGATCTTTAAAATGAGGTGTCACAACGTGGGTATTAACGTTCAAAATGAAACTTACTGAAACACCTGTAGGGTTTTGCAAATGTATTTGTTTTAATGTTTTATCAGCACTTTTGCGATAATTTTTTGTTAAACAGTTGATTAATTTTATCAAAAAAAATATATCGGAATCAAATATTTCACCGTAAAATAACTTACTGTAGTGTTCTGGAGTAACGGATATAACAATAGATATTTATTTAACAAATTGTATTATATTTTATTAGTGATCTTCTGATCAACCGACCTTAAAAAATAAAAAACTGGTTTCGATAAATGATAAACACTTGAAAGAATTAAAATAACAAAGAAATTGGATTCTTAAGAAAAGTATGAGTCAGTCAAAAACTGCATGCTTTAAAATAAATAAAATGAAAATGAAACATTGATACGGTCTGGAGATTTCGATATAAAAATACATAACTGTCTGCTGTAAAAAAAAGGAAGAGCTCGAGGACCATTTTTGAACAATGAAAGAGGCAGAGGTCATTGAATTTTAAATTTTATTCGTCGTTTTATCTAGATGGCGTGCATTAAGACTTATATTGGAAATTTTTGATTTTTTAATTTCGGTTCCTACTTGGATACAGTGTGTCCCATAATAAAGGGGACAAAATATTTGTATGTAATGTAATGTAAGATCAAAAGTTTTCATGAATCCATTTTCTAAATTGAGTATTAACGAAGTTACAGGGTGTTAAATTTTCAGAAAAAAATAACATTTTTTGTATAACTTCAAGATGGCTTTATTTTTTTTTATGAAATTTTTTGTGGCGGTCTAGATTAATTAGTCTAATATTACAGAAGTAATTACCTGTCTGTAACTTGAACCAGAGACGTACGGTAGATAGGGTTCCAACATGTGTACCACCTAATTTTACGCCACTATAAAATTTTTGGTTTTGACATATTTTTCTAAATTCTATACCTTCAATTCAAAACAGGTAATTACTGCTGTAATATTGGACTAACTAATATAATTTTTTTTTCTGAAACTTCTGTAACTTCGTTAATACTCAAATAATGAGTTCCTAAAGACTTTTGGTCTTAAAATTAATTAAATATTCTACCACCAAAGTGTGTGCGCTTACTCTGGGACACCCTATATACGGTACCTTAAATTTGACGTATTTGTTGTATTGATACAAATTGACTTGGGAAAATAAAATAAAATTAAACATTTTATACGTTATGGGTATCAGATATTATTAATTAATTTAAAAATTACCATAAAAATATTATACACATATTTTTAAAAATATAATACATATTTTGTACAGCCTATATACAGTATGTCTAAAATTGGAAGGGGCAACATTACTATATCAGAAATCGTAAGAGCTACAGAGGCGGTTAAATGGGAAAAAAGTTAACCAGTTTGGAGGGTATTACATTGGTCGAAAAAAATCTACAGGGACTTTCGACCTTCTCGAGTTATACAGGGAAAACTAAAAATGCTATTTTTCTTCTTCTTCTTCCTTTATTGGGCTATGTCCATAGGCAATTTACCCAAAATGCTATTTTTGTTTTTCTATATGCCTATGTTTATTTAAAAAAATATCAAAACATAGAAAAGGAAACTTTGTTGTATCAAATTTGCTACGAAACAGTACTAATAAATGTTTGATAAGACGTTTCATGTCTTAACGGCTCCCATCAAGTTATTTTTTTTTAATAAGGACCTATGTTTTTTATCACAAAATTTGATAGACCGTTAAAATTCAAGTTCAGTTATATATCACACTTGTTATTTTAACGACGTTTTAATATCGTCAGTGATAATAATTTTTAAATACAATAGGTTATCCATATCTCAAATGTGGTCGTGTTAATCAATAAATGAAACTCGAAATAATGTACCACAATGTAAACAGTATCATATAATTTTCAATTAATGAGTGTTTGAGGCAACTAGTTTCAGCTAAAAAGCCATCTTCAGGCCATATAGTATACTAATACAATGTATGATTAATTATTAATAAACAGCATAATGCTTGGGAAAGGTACAGCAACTACGAATAGTGGCAAGGAAAAGGGGGTATATGAAAAATGGTACGTAAAAAAATTTTGTTAAAGTAAAAAATAAGGAACTTAAAAATATTGGAGCAACATAAATGATTATTGCCACTGAGGGTGGTTAGACCCCATAGGAGATAAGTAATGTAAAGGATAAATAGAAGATGAAGTACGATGGGAACTCCAGCAAATGCACCATGGTGGTTAATAACGGCAATCTTCGTAGCGAAGACAAGTTCAAAAAACCACATTTGTTATAGTATAATAATTTTTTTGGAAAGCTTCCAGTTATGGGTTTTTACAGGAATAGAGCACATAATGGCTCCCACGAGCAAGTAAACGTAAACTTTAACTTTGTTTATGTGCTGATTAGTGTTTAGATTATTTTACATTCATTAAAATGAAGGGATATGAACCCTAAACTAGAATCATACGTACCAATTAGCACTCACCGAGAAGGCGAATAAAACGACTTTCGTCCACTTTGGGCAAAAAAAAACGTTTCGACAGCAACAAATAAAAAATATAGCTTGTTTCGTTAAAGTCAGATTCCAATGCAGATCTCTTCGTAACTTGTATCGAAAATTGAAAGGAACTTAATCACGAAAAGTTGAAATTCTTGTCCAAGATCCGTATAGAAATATAGATAGATAGATAGATAGAAAAGAAGGGACTGTGTTACTAATACCTCTCCCGACGCGACCTTTTCAGATCTATTGTGGTTGTCATCTCGATTAGAGAACCTGATCTAGATTTGTACTAATTATTATACTCCACAATGTAGTAATTAGTTCTCCTTCGTAGCATTCCGCTTTAATCTTTTCTTCGCCGAATAGTCGAAACATTAGCCTACATAGCCCATCACACTAATAAAGTATATGTACTCCGATGTCCTTCTGTTCCTGTCAAAACCTGCAAACAGCTTCCTCCCCCATAATGAACTATGTCCTGTCTTTGCCCTAGTGAGCTCTTCCACCACTCTTGAAATATATTTAGCTTCGATTTATGGATGTCATGAATATTGTCTTTGCAATGCAACAGTGCAGTTTATCTGCTTCTTCATTATTCTGATGCCTCTTATGTTCCGGTATCCAGCCTATGTTAGTCTATTCCAGGACCTTCAAGCAGTCCCATACAAGTTTTAATTAAACTTGCATGGAGCATAATGATTTTAATACTACTTAGCTGTCTGAGTATCTGTAGCTTTTGATTTAACTTGAGATTTAATTTAAGATTTTGAATGTATCAAAATTGAAATTAAATATCAAAATTTTATTCCAAATTCAATATTTTGTGAAATATAGAAATTAAATTTAAAGTAATAAAATTCGAAAAATATTCTGGTTACCTCGCCACTGAGTTTTATACTATTTTATTAAAACACTCTAAAAATAAATTTCTGAATACCTCTTTTCACAGTCTTGAAAATCGTCCAAACTAACACGCTAACACTTAACAATCGCCAGATTTTTTTCTGACAAGATCCAAAGTGAAAAAGCAACGGTCAAAATATTTTCGTGAATATTAAAATTTTTTGGTGGGAAACCATACTTAAAGCATATAAAAACAAATCAATTTTTCCTATTCAATTTTCATAGCTGTCTTTTATTTAACAAGTTAGGGAATTTTGGACTAATTTTTTAAATTTATTAATTAAGATCTCGGATATCAAAAAAGTATATAATTATTTATTTTTATAATGGTACTATTTTTATATATAATTTTAAAATACAATATTTCAATTTATCAAAACATGTTTACATGTTACAATATCACAAAAGGACAATATCACAATCACAATATCAAAAGCTTCTTTAAATTTTTAATTCAATCCATAAGAGCTGTATTTCTGGATTTATGAAAACTTACACATTTGATCTTGTATTTTCAAAATTTTATTTTTATTTTAAATGGTTTTTTTCTCAGCGTCTAATCAGAAAAGATACAAGGGGGATCTAGGATTTTTCTGATGGGGGAAGGGTGATACATTTCAAAAATATGTTTTAATACAGAAAGTATATTTTATAAACATCATACTTATATATACTGTAAAATAATATTAGTGTAGTAAGAAAGTTAACATGCAAAAAAATGTCTAAATACAAAAGCATAATACTTAGGAAAAGAAAAAAAATTATTAAATCACTAATAAATGCTAATAATAGTTAAGTTAGGTCCATAAAATAAAAACTAACAACTCAGTAACACAGTAATAATAAAATTATAAAATAAAATGTTACCCGAGGTAAAACATATGATGTTTTTAGTACTTCGGCCTAAAACATTCACTTTAATAATAAACACAAGAACTATACGCACGAAATTTATGGACATAACGCTATGAAGACATTTTAGTCTTTTAAACAGACGTAATCAGAATGACATATTATCTAATTGTGGTGCATGAATCCTTCAAGTAACGTAATTTAATTTACATATTTATTGAAATTGAATTTTTTAGCTTTTTCTTCCTTTTTTTTAACTTTTCCCATCTTTCCCCATTTTTTTCGCCTGTTTTTTTGTTTTTCCAATTTTTACGGTTTTTTTATGGTTTTTTACGATTTTTCATTTTTCACGATTTTTTACGGTTTTTTCATTTTTTTCCTATCTTTACCATTTTTTTAAAAATCCGTAAAAAATCGTAAAAAGTAGCAAATTTATTTTATAAAAATAAGAACATGAAAAAAGTCTAATGACCTATTTCGATATTTTTAAAAATGGTGGAGATATAATTTTGTTTTGATATTTCAACCCCTAAAGTTTCACCCCCGAAGGTTGGATAAAAAAAGTTTTATACAAATGAATTTTGTAATAATTATTAGGATATGAAAAAAGTGCAAAGACCTGTTACAATATTTTCAAAAATGGCAGATATTAATTTTTTGAAATTTCACCCCCCCCCCCCCAGTTCCACCCATGAAGGTCAAATCGAAAAAGTTTTAAGCGAATTAATTTTATAATAATTAGGACATGAAAAAGTCTTATGACCTGTTTCGATATTTTTAAAAATGGCGGAGATATGAATTTTTTGAAATTTAAACCCCATCCAGTTTCTTCCCCCTTACAGGTAGAATGCCCAAAAACAATAGGATTCCTCTTGTAGATATGATTGGCGAAAGAATTTTTGAAATCGGATGACTGGTTCTTAAGTTATCGTCTTCACATACATCCATCCATCCATCCATACCGACGGACATGAAATTTTTTTTCACCTAATCTGTTGTGGGTGGTTCAAAACGTCAAGAAAAGTCATTTTAAGCAAAAAAAAAAAATTAAAATATTTTTTTATGATTTTAATAGTTCCGGTCCGGACCGAAGTAATTGTAATCTTTCAGACTCCTTAGCAAATCTAGCAATCACCCTTTCAATTTTAATATAAATGTCCCTATGTATATGCAACAGGGCCAATCCTTCCAAACGATCCTGTTTCATTCCAGAACTCATCCAACTTTTGACTCTTCGCAAAGAAGAAAAGGTTCTTTTGGCAGTAGCCACTGATGTTAGCAGGGTTACTAAATTTTTTAAATATTTTGTAGTTGGAGGATAAAAGTTATGGTCTATGCTTACGAGTGTTTCGACAGCAGTTTCAGTTTGGCAAGATGTGTTTTTATCCATTATAGTTTTTTGACGAATTTGTACTTCGCCCAACAATTTGGAGCTTTCACTTTCACCATTTTTAATTAATCCTGAAAACTGTTGGTATATTAGGGTCATCTATTCTTTAAGACTATTTTAGTCCGTCAAAGCACTAAATTTTGGGAATTAATTCAATGAGTTAAATCTGATATGATGTAGTCCAAAACAGGAATAAAAATCACTTTTATCCAGTAATCTACTGCATTTGAAGCTGGAATATTGACCCACTGGGATTGTCTAAATGCTAAGCGAGGAACTTTTAATTCTACAGCAGAATTGTACCTTATTGGACCCCTCCCTCCCCCAGCGTCACGCTAGGTCACACTCACAGCGACCCCCTAACAAATATTACGTCACAGAAGCTACCCCCCCTCATACAGCATACAGATGAATAATATAAAATATTTTTTATTTCGAAAATAAAAATTTAAATAAATATATATAAAGTAATAAATGTAACAAGAAGATACATTTTCTTTCTATTAATCAAAACTCCAAGGATTCTTTAAATGTTCAGAAATATCTATAAACGGTATTGATGTATATTTTTCTTCACTTGTAAAGTTTCCACTCATTTCATCTTCATCTATCCACTCTGCATCTTCTCTACCAGAGCTTTCATCCCCTAATATGCATAGGAGCTCGACGAGCTGCGGTACGAGTTTTTTGTATACGACGAACCATCGCATTTTTTTCATTTTGTTTGTCACAATAAATAAAGCGTCCAAATTATAGTCCCGAAAATGTTGGATGGCACAAAAAATTACTTTTCCGTACCGAGGATTTTCGTCGAGATTATTACAACAGGTTTAGTTGAGCCAATGTGTTAGTAAGACTTTTAAATGATTCTAACTCTAAGATTTTTTTTCAAATCATCGGCATGTGTCTTGGCAATGGAACTAGAATGCTTACCACTTCAAATGGCTATAAATGTTGATCTTGAATAGGTAACTTTTGAAGGCTTATCAAAACCATTTGGCTCAATAATAATACCAGCATATACAGGTGGTATTAGTTTATGTCCAGCAGCTACTACCCAATCATGGTCTGAAAGTGAAACTCTGTACTGCATATGCATGAATAGTGGTACTTGTTTAGAAGCTGCTGCAAGTCCGATTGGAACTCGAGATTTATCATCCTAAGAAAGAAAAAATTCTTCATTAGACCCGAGAAAAGAAGCAAGAATCTCCAAATATCTTATTAAAGCTGTAGAAAACTCAGTGTCAATATGTTTTTTCTTTAAATCATTTTGGGATAGAATTAACCTGACAGGAACTGTAGGCACGTCTTTTTCGTTCGTGAGTACTTGAATTTTTTGGTAAAAGTCATAAATACGTCGCACTTCGAATTAATTTAAAACTTGAAATTTTTAATTGTTCGTGCAATTGATCTAAATAAGTTTTACAACTTCTTATCATCTCTGTTCTACGCCGTTCAACAGCAGAACTGCCAAAAATTGCACTTTTGATGACGGTTTGAAATAAGTCTGGTTGATTTTCTTCTAAACTCGGTCGACTTGGATCATTTCTTAATTTTAATTTTCCAGCTATATCTGGATGCTCGACACAAATATCCTCTAACTTCCTTTTTTTTATTGCTCGTGCTTTTGCTGATCTGACAACATAAACAGACTATGCATATATTTGTTTACAGGCTTTTAAGTACTTGAGAATTACTTCTATCGTAATAAAAAAATTTAAAAAACTGTTAAATTAAGAAAAATTTTAAAATAAAATTGATGAACTGCGAACGTCGCAGTTCTTTAGACACCCCATCCCTCTTATTGTCACGTCTCGTCACTCTTAGCAATACCCCTCCCTCCCCCTTATTTGCAAACGTATTTTATGAATGGGGCCTAAGGTGTTGAAAACGCGAATTCATTTGTTCTTTTTCGTTTTAAAACGTCAATAACACTTGTCAGATAAGAAGCAGCATTATCTAAGCCAATATTTTTCCCTGAAGAAACTTTTAACGGCAAGGTCACATTAAACATTTCAGAAAGTACATGCACTGTCAAAATGAACTCGCAGTTGGACCTACTATTGTTTTGGTTTAAAATCATTAAAGTTGGAAAATTTTTCAGGGGGCGAAACCCCCTTCGCGCCCACCCTAAATTCGCCCTTGAAAAGGTACATACAACAGATATTAAATTAAAGCTTATGAAAACATCTTTAAATTCATAATCCGCTGTACGATTCTTGTAAGGATAATAGTAAAATAGAAAGGATTTATCTACTATATAAGTATTTATTTACGTTTTTAAAATAAAAGTATTTTTGCTTTTATAGTGCGTGATATAAATATAGTAATTTTGCTAAGATTACTCGTTTCTCTGAAATACATGACAATTTCACTTTCAAGATTTCTCTTGCATTTTATTTCTACATTAATTTCTTTTTTTTTTCTTCAAGAATATGTACGTTGTCTCTAATTAAATCATATATACAATGTGATTTAGTATTTGACAACCAAAATTCGTCTTATAAAATGAGGGAAAAAACAGTTAGTTATGAAAATAAATAATAAATATTATTTACAGGAACTGTTGGTGATAAAAGTATCGTTTACTTAATTTTTTCGTAATATAAAAATCCTTGAAACGGTTGTATCAATAACAATCAAAATTTTTGCAATACATAATAATAGAAATAAAATACGATATAGAAAGTAAAAATTACGATTAAAGTTAAGTAACACTTAATCTACGATCTCATGGTAAGTTGAACAGACCTTTAACTGTATCTAATGTTAGACAGTGTGTACTTTTTTATATTAATATTGGAAAATTATATATAAGTCAAGTACGTTTAATTTTTTAAAAATAGATAAAAATCTCGACTTACAAATTTTTCAATAATGCTTTTCACATACGTTTAGTTTACTTAATATGAAAACTATTCTTCCGTGTCACAGTGGTTGAAATCGCAAAAAACTTGGTCAAAACTAAAACAATGGTTTGAAATTAGCTAAAGGACTCCGCACTTTTCTTATGCAACTGTCTGAATTTTTTAAATGTTATAGCACTTGATGCTTTGATTAAAAATATCCGTGGGCTCAATCCTACCCTATGGCTAGATTTCGATATACAGGGTGTTGAAATTACAAGTATTGATTTTTTTTTTAATTGACAAAAAAGTAGGTATCTCTCACTAAAAAATTAGATGATTATGATAAAAATATATGTTTAATTTAACAATATTAATTAATTAGTATAGGCACACTCATCCATATTGTTATCTGAACCATTAAGCTATTCTGGCCTAGGTATTGTCATTTTGAGACTATTTTTCTATTATTATTATATATATAATATTTTGAAGATGCTATGAGAGCTAAAGAGATAATAATTTTAACGAAATATGTCTGCTAATGTAGTCTTGGATTATTCTAGAAGGTACGTAGTGACTTAGGATGCATGTCTTGACAAGTAGAAATTAATTGAATATTTTAATCTTAACACATAAAACTAATAATAGTTTAAAACATGATAAGTTACTTTTCTATTGTCAGAAACCCAAAAACTAGTTAATTTTATAAATAAAACGTATTGCTTACCTTTCCGTATTTATGTGAAGAATTGATCGTATTGGCTGACCAGTGATCGGTTTCTAATCGAGCTCGTTCGAGCGCTCCCGTAATGCTGTCAATTCTCGACCACTCACGCACGTCATGATCATGAAAGGGGCTTCCGCTAGATGGAGCGGCTACCACTTCCATTGTTTTCGATCGTTATGTCGTTTTCGTTCTTACTCTCGATCTGTACTAGGTATGCTATCAATGAAGATTGACATCAACCTGAAAATAATTAGGAAAATTGTTAATAAATAATTTTCATCTACATTTAAAAATGTGGGTTGTGGCCAACATAACACTTTCTCGCTATTTATGTGTAGTATTTTATTATTTTAAGAATGATTTTTTATAGCTTATTTTTAACTATATTTGATTTTACAAACATCACATAAGAAATGGCTCACTCTTCGAACGCAACCCTGTATATTATAATTCATATTTTTCTTATCGTGCCATTACTGAACGCACCTAAATAAACAATTAGATAGCTCATTGACAATAAATGTGCACTTTCTTCTTCTAACTACTATGACATTTTATCTATTAAGCACCTGTAGCCTGTAATAAATTTATTTGTTGTAGAATATATTAACGACGAAAAAGAGTATGAAGATGATATCTTCATTGCAAGATAATATACCAGAAATATAAAAAAAAACGCTTTTTATTAAAACTTGATCCATTCAAATTTTTTTTACGAATTTAACAGGATAATTTTTTTTTTCCAAATAAATAAAACACGAAGTCAGTACCACAAGTAATATATTAAAGGATGATAACAGGCGACTAATTTCGGCTAAAAAGCCATCATCAGGCCAAACAAAAAATATAGTATCAAAGTTGCATAGTAAAAAACGTAAAAAATTTTTGGTCACAACCGCGCGGTTGTTAAGTCAACATAGTATAAAATTGTTAAGGTGGTACATTAAAAAAACTACTTATACCTTAAAAATTAAAAAACTAACGGTAAAAAATTCCACATTATGGTACTTACTTTTACTTTCGGTGTCATAAAAATTTTATATTTCATAATATGTGGTCTGAAATACCACTTTTAATACACTTATCTAATTTTCTGCCTCCCTTTTTGGAAGGGTGCGTATGTGATTTTGATACAATGTTATTCGTTGGTAACAGCCATTGGTTACCCAACTTTCCATAATGTGGAATTTTTTTACCGTTAGTTTTTTAATTTTTAAGTTATAAGTAGTTTTTTTAATGTACCACCTTAACAATTTTATACTATGTTGACTTAACAACCGCGCGGTTGTGACCAAAAATTTTTTACGTTTTTTACTATGAAACTTTGATACTATATTTTTTGTTTGGCCTGATGATGGCTTTTTAGCCGAAACTAGTCGCCTGTTATCATCCTTTAATATATTACTTGTGGTACTGACTTCGTGTTTTATTTATTTGAAAAAATACTTGGACCACATTTGAGATATGGATAACCTCTTCGATTTAGCATAAAAATTGCTGTTAACGTTTCCCGATGGCCACCAATAACTAATCAGTTATAAGTTAGAACCAAAACAATTTTTGGTGAAAATTTGGTTAAAATCGGTTCAATAGTTTTAAAAAAATTGTTATCGAAAAATGTGACACACACGTACATACATTTTGCAAAAAATAGTTTTTTGTACTTAGGGGATCTAGAAATGTAAAGAAAAGTCAAAATCTCGAGATCGGGTTTTTACCCGAAAACAATACTTTCCCTTTATATATTAATGTATATATGGTATATGTAGTATATTACAAATTTTTTGAAAGAGATCAGCTTCCGGATGAGAGTATTGATCAGTTTATTGTGGCTCTTAGACAACTTGCCTCCACATGTGAATTTAAAGAAAAGGATGTTTTAATCCTCGATAGATTGGTTTTAGGCGTTTGTGAATTAAGAATCCAAGAAAAATTGCTTGAATGTTCTAATTTAAAATTGCAAGAAGCTATAGATATATGCAGATCGATGGAAGCCAGTGCAGCGACTCAAAAACAGTTAGTCAAGGAAACTGTTAGCGTAAGTGCACTTAAACAAATAAATAATTACAAAATCGATAATAATTTAATATCAGACAGAATAGCGCAAAACTCAAGATGTGGATGTTCCGAAGCTAAGAACACACAGGGTAGCACAAGTAAGACAACAACTAATCCAGGTAACTCAACTTTTAATTGTAACAAATGTGGTTTAAATCATGTAAGAAACAAGTGTCCAGCATATAATCGTGTTTGTCCTTTGTGTCATCAACGGGGACATTATCGCAAATTTTGTAAAAACAAAAATATTCATGAAATTGATCATGATAGTAGTGTAAATGTGCAAAACAGTGTTTCAGACAGTGAAAATGAACTATTAATAACCTGGTCAATAACTAATAATGTAATAGGTTCAATTGAATGGCTGGAGAAAATTCTTATTAATAATATATTGTTAAATCTAAAAATTGACACCGGCAGCTTCGTAAATATACTAAACAAAAACGATTTTCTGGCTTTAAATATTAATGTTTGTGAACTTTCTCCAGTATCATCTAAATTAATGTCTTATACTGGACATTCAGTAAATATTTTAGGACATATTTACCTGAATTGTACATTTAATAATATCACAAAGAAAACTCTTTTTTTTATTCTAAACGATTATAAACCAAAGGGGATTTATCGATTGTTGATTGCCGCAAAAAAACCTGTTGCCATATTGCTTACTGGATACATTGCTATACTATGCACAGTACAAATATTTACAATATGTATAACGTTGTTACTAACATAACTCTGCCCTTTCTAGAAGAAATAAATTCTGCTCAATAACATTTTAAAATGAAACACCCTTTGAAATTATGCAAAAAACCCACGTAGTTTACTGCATTCTATGTCATCATTTCACGTCACATATATTGGTCAAATATGCAGAAACCTTTCTAGGCGAATTATCTCATAGAAGGGAACAAAAAATAAAAAACATATTTAGTAGATCATGCCATATTACACCATATCGTCTGAACTAAACTTATTGTAAGGAGGCCGGGCCTGTGTACACAGAATCTTGGTGACTCAAGAATAGTGCGCGAAAAATCCATCGACTATGCTGGAAACGATGTGAGCATTCGAGATCAAGGAACATGAATATAAATAATCCGAAAGGACGGTCCATAGTTAGTTGAATTTTGTATGTTGTGATATATAAATTAATAGATTTTGTTTGATATTAATTAGAAGTTGTATTACTTAAATAAATTAGTTATAATTCGACGGAATGTTTAAATTCGAGCGAACCCAAAGTACAAAAATATTACATTATGTACATGACAATTCCTAGAAATGCTCTATAATAAAGGAGAAACGGTCAATAAATAAACGAACAGTTATTAATTGTATTTCATCAAACTCTCTCTAATTGTGTTTTTAATCGATCAATACATTGTCTACGATTTACCTAATTTTTAACGGAAGTTAGAACATAATCAACTTTTTAATAGACTACTTTCTGGCCTGGAATATAGACCTCGTTAATTAACTTTTTTGAATACAAAACCGAATTAGAATTCGAATTCGAATTGTCGACACGCTCATTTAACTATTTAAATTCTGGAGCGAGTTAATAAACACCTTTGCGGTTTTTTCTTCAAACGAAGAAGACTATTATTGCGGATGATACGGAAAGCTTTGAGTGCAGGTCGAAGCGTAGGCGGGGGAAAGTAGTACTAGTACGGATTAAACGAGATGTTAAACGTTTCCAAGGTCGAAAGATCACTTTGTAGGTTTAATGGGAGACTTTTTAGTCTTTATTAGTAAGTACCAGGAAAAGTAAAAGTTTTTTTAGTGGGTGACTTATGAAGAGTTTTGTTCCGATAAGGGAATATTATTTTTAGGTATTACATAAAAAAGACAGCTGTAATATATTATTTAAGTATAAAATTTGTATTTGTACGATTAAGATTTTCAAAAACCTTTGTTGCTTTGCCAGAATTACTAAAAAGTAAAAAAAAAATTAATTTTTTTAAATAAATCATTTAAATCAAAAAAGTTGAGGTTTCTGATTATTTTACAGGATTTATATCAGTTACAACATAGCTTATAAAGTTATTAAAACCGAAAAGAATTTATTTCAAAAGAAGTGTTCGAAAATTTGGGTGGAATTGCCTTCTTTTCATTTCAACTATAACAACGCTGTAATTGTCATTAACGTTTCTCAATTATCACAAAAAAATAATCAGTTCTTAGGTAATTTCCCGTAGGTTAAGTATTATTTAAAATTTGTTAGATAATAATATATTAATATGATTTTAGTAAAAAATAGTATATGTATCTCATAGTAAAAATATGTTTGTTGTCCTCAGCTACCACCTTGGCCAGAAAATTACATTATTAAATCCAATAATAATAATAATAATAATAATAATAATACTCGCCTTACATTTCACCCCCTTACGAGTGAACCCCAGAAGCCAATGGCTTGTGCGGGGAAGGGACGGCTATTATTATTATTTGCCGTGGCGTTCCGGGGCGACTTACTGAGGATTGATGGCGCCATTTGGCTATAGGCGTAGGAAAACCCGGAAAACCTACACCACCATCATCGGCGCAGTGACACAGGGGGATTGAAAATCTAGGCTCCGCATTAGACATTAATTAAATTAATATTCAATGCGGTTTACCTATTCGAGCCAAGTATCTAACACTGAAATTTTTAAATTAAAATTTCACTGTCAGATACGAGGCACGAACCCATATCCATATCTCAAATGCGGTTAAGTGTTGATCGTAAATGAAACTTAAAATCGTGTACCACAATTTTATTTATCAAAACGTGGAGGCAACTAATTTCACCTAAATGTGAATTATGTACAACTTTGTTTGTGACACTGCAGAGAACACAGGACTAAATGCTATTGAAGTTAAGAACTTGGATTATAGGGATAAACAAGGAATTTGGTCCAGAAAATTTGTGTGGGAAGGAGTGGATAATAAAGAAAATAATGCTTATCTTGTAACTCCTTTATTGTGGTGGCGAGGATTGAGAGGAATTAGCAGAAGTTGCAATAAAAACTCTTGCGGCAATTGTTACATAGCAAGAAAGAAACAGACTCACATCTGAGAGGACAGCCAAGTTACCTTATTTAGTATACAACTGGAAGTTAATGCATGGAACATATAAGCCCGACAAAATAACTGAAGAGACTCTACAGACTAATACAGAACAAGGAGAAAAAACCCAACATCCAGTCAAGAACGAATTATAGGCCTAGAGGCGGAATCAAAATTAGAATTGTAAGAAGAATCTGAGCAATAACTACTTGAACTAGTGGAAAGTTCATCATAAAAAAAGAGTTTACAGAAGAAAGTGATTAAGATATACAAACCCAAGAAGATAACACAGCCAATTATAATTAATTTTAAATTAAAATATATCAACCTAATTTGTTTCATTTTTCTCCAGTTATTATAGCATAAATTATGTATTCAGTATCAGTTCCATTGTTAGTAAAATTTTAACAAGAGATAAATGCTCGGGCATTTTCCTGGGCATGTATTATGGCATTTGCCCCGACATTTCACATCACTAAGTAGGTATTACCATGTGTCAAAGAGCAAAAAAAGTCTTAAACAATATATTTTAACTGATTTCAAATTTTATTTTAATACGCATTGCACCTTAATGCTCATGGTACCTTAAGGCCTTCTATTTGAGAATAATCTAAATTCGTGTACCATTTCTCGTTTAACACTTCCAGTCGCATTAAAGCCAAAATTATCGAAATTATATACAAATTTTAATGGAGTGTCTAATTATTTTTATGGTTTGTACTTACCGCATTTTATACGGTTTTGGTGTGTCGGGTTTGTTTTGTGTCACAATTATCCCGGATCCGTTTATGTTATGGTAAAGTTACTTTTTTATGGGTGCAGTATACGCACAATAGGAAATCATTTAAGCCGCTTCAAGAGCGGGGCCTGCGCGGAAATGGCGATGACTCCAGTTCTTCAATATAGGCTGTTACGGAGAGTACAAAGTTGGACTTCGTATGCTGAGACGTATCAGGATTCCAGGATACAAGAAGGCATCAAGCGAGTAATGTCGTCCGAAAACCTTCCATGAACTTTCAATATTCCTGTTATTGGTTACCTTGTCTGGACTTTTTTACTAAAAACAGTTCTTAATCTTACACCTAAATGTTATGCAAAACCTTTATGACTAAAAATAAAATCGTGGAACGCTCATCATAATTATATAATTTTAATGGATATCTAATTTTTGCAGCTCTGTATATATTTTTTTTAGTTTTTAGAATTTATTCCTTCCTGTAAATGGTTTTATGGAACTTTTGGGTTTTGGGTTATATGAAAGAAATGTCCTCATCAATTCTCCATTCAATCATCTGACTAAGTATGATTTCGTCAAATCAAAAAAAACAGACTAAACCACATAATATCCACCACTTATTGTTTTTTTAAATATTTTCCCATTCAAAATACCTTAATTATTTTTTTCTACATTCGTGCAAAAAATTTATTGAAATATATTTAGTACGAAAACTGGTTCTATATTGCACTAGTGCAATAAAAAACCAGTTTCGATATATTGATTGTGCAAAATATTCTTCATTTAACAATATTTTCTTTATCTTTAAATTTTCCATAATGCACTTTTCCAAATTTTTCAAGTTTCTTTAGTTTTTTCGAATTTTTGTAGATTTACAACTTTTATAGATCTTGAGAATTGTCCAGATTTTGTGCGTAATTTCTAAATTTTGCTTTATTGATTTTGCAACTTTTTACGATTTTGGTAAATATTCTTCATTTTTCAAAATTTTCTCTATTTTTTAAATTTTACATCCTGCATATTTTCCAGGACTTTCAAATTTTTGCAGATTTGCAACTTTTCCTGATTTTACTAACTTTTCTTGATTTTACATTTTTTTCCAGATATTGCAAGTTTTACGGATCTTGCAGGTTTTCCAGATTTTAATAGCTTTTCTTGACTATGCATAATTGCCAAATTTTGTTTTATTGATTTTGCGAGTTTTGCAAAATATTCATTTACAAAATTTTCTCATTTTTAAAATTTTCCATATTGCATATTTTCCAGATTTTACAAGTTTCTTTGGTGTTTACGAATTTTTACAGATTTGATACTTTCGATATTTTACTAATTTATCCTGAATTTACGTTTTTTACAGATTTTGCCAGTTTTCCACATCTTGAAATTTTTCCAGATCTTGCGAATTTTCCAGCAGTTTTAAATGTTTGCAGATATCCAACTTTTCCAGATTTTACTAACTTTTCTTGATTTTACATTTTTTCCAGATATTGCATGTTTTCCGGATCTTGCAAGTTTTCCAGATTTTCTTAACTATGCATAATTGCCAAATTTTGTTTTATTAACTTTGCGAGTTTTATAAATTTTGCAAAATATTCATTTTTCAAGATTTTCTCTATTTTTTAAATTTTCCATATTGTATACTTTCCAGGTTTTGCAGGTTTCTTTAGTCTTTTCGAATTTTTATGGATTTGCAACTTACGATTTTACGTTTTTTTACAGATTTTGCCAGTTTTCTTCATCTTGCAAATTTTCCAGATCTAGCGAATTTTCCAGATGCTGAAAGCTTTCCTAATGTGCATAATTTCTAAATATTGATTTATTGATTGTCCAATTTTTTCATATTTTTTTATTTTTTAAATTTCCGTCCAGCATATTTTCCAGATTTTGCAATTTCTTTAGATTTTTCGAATTCTTGTAGATTTACAACTTTTATACATCTTGATAATTTTCCAGATTTTGTGCGTAATTTCTAAATTGTGATTTATTTATTTTGCAAGTTTTTCACATTTTGGTAAATATTTTTCATTTTTCAAGATTTGTTCAATTTTTCAAATTTTCCATCCTGCATATTTTCCAGGACTTTCAAATTTTTGCCGATTTGCAACTTGGGATTTTACTAATTTTTCTTGATTTTACATTTTTTCCAGACATTGCATGTTTTCCGGATCTTGCAAGTTTTCCAGATTTTAATTGCCAAATTTTGTTTTATTGATTTTACGCGCTTTATAAATTTTGCAAAATATTCATTTTTCAAGATTTTCTCATTTTTTTAAATTTTCCATATTGTATATTATTTTCCAGGTTTTGCAGGTTTCAGTCTTATCGAATTTTTATAGATTTGCAACTTTTCCAGATTTTACTAATTTTCTTCAATTTACATTTTTTACGGATTTTGCGAGTTTTCCAGTTCTTGCAACTTTTCCAGATCTTTCGAATTTTTCAGACTTTGCAACACTTCCAGATTTTAATAGCTTTTCTTGATTGTGTATAATTTTTATATTTTGATGTATTGATTTTGTAAGATTTTCAATTCTTCGGACGATATACAGTAAGAAACCGTTGCGGTTGGTCTTCCATATAATACAATAAACTTTTTCATACTTACTTTTGCTTTAATACAGTTTAATATAAGGTTGAATGAAAAAGCCTATTATTATTATTATAAAATCGTGCGAGCACTGAAGGAATAGTCGTGACCCATCCTGTATATTTTCATGCTTCAATTTGTTTAAAAAAGCGATTAATTTAAAATTATTATTAAAAGAAAGTGTTAATTCAAGCATCGAGTAATATGCAAATATAAATTTGAAATTACGCCTAGAATTGCAATTGTAATTTTTCCATCTTATACCAATTTAAGAAAGTTAGTCTTGTCATGCTTCAAATGGTAATAAAATGGGTCGCTATCGCTATTACTATAAGTTAATTTTTGTTAATATTGGCACATTTAAAAATCATGCTTAAAATTTTTTCCTCGTCATCACACTTTTATTCATGTTTTCCTAATTATGCTCCCACGTTTTTTTTATTTTTTGTATATTTATATAGATTACCTGATGAGAATATTAGAGCTTTACCTTCGAAATGTCGTTAAAAAAATGTTAAGGACACTCTGCTGAAGTATTTAAATGCCGGCCACTTAAAAAGTCTCACACGGAATTTAAATTTAATTATTAGGTTGAAAATATTAAGACAACCAATTTAGTATCTGTCAGAAAATGTAATAAAATTGATGATGCCATAAATTTTATTTGAGAAAAATGTCGATTTTTATGTTTTTTCTTTAGTGGATCATCTGTTAAAATATCTTTAAATACTTTTCGGGACGGTAATTAAAATTCACGTAGTTTTATTTTTCGCTACATATACCATCTGTAATATGGGGTATATTTTCGGTAATATCAATAAATTTAATTCAGAATTAAAAGTTGAAACAACAAAAATTAAAAAAAACCATTGTGAAATTACAAAAATGATGCTCAAGAAACAACGTGTTGGATTTCGTTAAATAATATTATAAATTTTATAATTCGTAGCAATTTCACATCCAGCACAGTGTCTGGATATTCAGTGATATTTCTGGGTTTATAGCAATCAGAATGAGCTAAACTAACAGTTAATTGAGCCTAGATTAATGGAAAAATCATGAAAAAAGTACCAATTTATATACACGTCAATTCAGTTAGCAACCCTCAAGAAGTTTTTCACCGAGTGGCCAAGGGAAGTGAACAAGCAAAACATTATAACGATATACCGAAAAAAAAACTGCCCTACAACCAAAACTTTATAGCGATATACCGAAAAAAGATACTGCCTTGCCTCAATTGTTCGGACAAGAAATAGATTTGTTTTTTTTTTTAACAACACACCTCATGAACAAATATGATTAAGAATCGTTATATGGTTTGAAAAATTTAGTACGGCAGTCGACGTGTTAACATCGACCACTCATCGAAGGACCACCATCTTAATGGATTTTCATATATTAAAACTTTAAATTAAATTGTAAGAGTTATTTTCTCACCCATTTATTTGTAATAAAAGAAATTATAAAAGGTACATTATTATTTTCCCGACCCAACATCCGAGAAGGGAAAGTATTGTGAACGAGGTAAAAAAAAATTTCGAGATAAAGATGGAAATATCCATTTTGATGTCACATAAGTCGATTAAGACCATTTCCAGATAGAAGTCTGTCTGCCTGTCTGTGTGTCTGTCTGTGTATTCTTCCACGATAGAAGCCACATGCTTAATCCGATTAAGATGAAATTTGGTACATGGGTTTCAGTTATCCATCGGAAGAACCCATTAGTTTTGTAGGATATATGTCAAATGTAAGTGTCTCTGTCAAATAATGACAGAAGCAATATGTCAAGGAATTTGACTTGTAATATGTCATTTGAAAGACCTTGAAAATTTCTATTCAGACAATTCTAAATTATTTCTCTAACTATCAACTGTTAAAAATAAAAAATATCAAGATTGAAACTTTAACGTCAAATATCTGAAAATGTAATCGTCGGAAAAGTTTTGGGGCGACACATTCGATTGTTTTTAAACACTTCAGACAATGATCAGATTAATTCACTGTTGTGACTATGTACAATAATTTTGTGAAATATCAGAAAATGTTTATAATAAAGTAATATGAACAAATATGACTACAGCAAGAAATGGTAAAAAAGCACAGCCGTTTTAAACGTTGCGACTGCTCTCTATGAGAGATAATGAAGTAGTAATTGTGGCGGGTTATTTTGTTTACACATCCCATAAAATGCAGGCTAACGATGAGTCTGGTGACAAGTTGAACAAATCTCATTGGTTAAGATTTAGTGGTGTGATTTTGTAGACTGGTGGAATAAATATTTCTCGTCTCATATGAGTGCGACCTAAAGGCAAGAGTTATAATGAAGACAGATGAGTATTGCGAAAGAATGTTGGATCTTTCTAGGAATTGAAATGATACAAGCTGTGACTTGAAGAAAAATATCAGCCGTTTATAAAAAACGTAGATGCAAAATAATATGGATATAATTTTATAGTACATTACGTAACAAAAGTTATAAGTAACCCATTACGCGTAAATTTCACGAGTGCGTAATGGGCTTACAACTTGTTTTCTTCTATTAAATAAAGGACATCACAATTATTTAAACTTTGCTATAATAGTTGTTAATAACAATTATATATTTCATCACTTTCACTACTAACAGACATATTTTTAGGTAAAGTTGAGAAATTGTTCGGATACAATAATATTTTGTTACAAAAATTAACAATATAAATGACAAGACGTTTATTTCCATAGCGTATTAAGAAAATGCGACTTATTTTTTGAAAAATTGTATAATGTGTTGCCGACATTTAGGGGCATCACTCTTTTAATCCAAAATGTATCTCGCTAATGCTAAAAATTTTTATGTTTTTCAATGGGGATGGGACGTTTAGCCGCAGCCGATTCGCCACGACCGTTTCGCCACGGCCGTTTCACCACCGGGAAAATAAAAGAGTTCCAGGAGTAAGCACATCGACGTCTTCAAATAGAATTGGTCGTAGATCATCCGTCCATTTGGAGATTAATTGATGGAAAAGTTCAAAAAGGCCGTGATGTCTAGATGGAACAACTAATTTCCGGGCAAATTCCTCCTCCAAAATTAAAAAAAATTCGGGACGGCGACGACAGAATTTTAAGAATTCTGAAGGATTTGGCTGACAGAACAAATATAGAATACTTGCGTTCAATAGGACATAATTTCGTTAATTAGGTTCCAATTTGTTTTATTTTAACTAATTTTAGTTTTTAATAAAAAATTATCCTAATTTCTAAATAAAATTTTTGTCACATTAAACTTTTAAAAAAAAATTTCGAGAACAAAACTATTTTGTCAATAAGAAAAGTAGCAAAAAACTTAAAACGTTATTTTACAAAATAGATGAACGGTTATTACCAATAATTAAAAAAAACAATATTTATATTGATTTAAAACTAAATTATTTTTCATTTGCCATTCAAGTAAAAAATTATAATTTTCCCGGCGGCAAAACGGCCGTGGCGAATCGGCTGCGGTGAAACGTCATAGACCCTTTTCAATTGACTAAATTTATATATATATATATATATATATATATATATATATATATAGACCGAATAAAGTCGTACATAGATAAAAATTTGATTGCAATTTGATTAAACTAAGAAATTTAAGTTTTCTTTTCAAAACGCACATGTATGTTACGAGATCTCATTACGTGCATGTTATTGTTAAATGTCATTTAAAAGGAATGTAGACAGTGCGATTTTTAACGTTTACTAACATGGGCGTAAAAAAATATTTATTATTACATGTGATTTTAAGAACACATATAGATAAGATTGTAAATTCTGGATAATTTTTTAAATAAAATTTATCCACCCCACAAAAAAGGTCTTAATTTGTGGGGACTGATATAAGAAAGAAGTGCGGTTGTTACCTCCTTGGAGGGTGGGGTTAAAGCAAATAAATATTTAATGAAGTAATAAAACTGTCCAGTACCTACGAACCATTCATTTTACATAAATGACTCTGAACTCCTTCACGATATTGGTAAAAGCTAAAAAATTAACCTAGTAGAAATGTTTGAGATTAATTCCTCTCTTCTCAGTAATTCGGTTTCTTGTCTCAACGAACAAATCAGACCTAAAGATAACTATATTTTACTTTCTGATACTTTTAAAGCTCTTTTCTTCGTCCAACATTCCGCCTACATTTCCGTTCATATTTCGATTATATTAGGTTGATTTAGTTTGTCAGCGTCCCTCCATTATTAATTTTATTCCTTCCCATATTTTATTTATTCTCTGTGTCGTTTACTTTATAAATGTAACTTTCTAAATGTCATCTTACTTTTTTCTTTTCTTTTTGGACACCTCTTCTTCTCTTTTCTCATTTGACAATCCCCTTGCTTCTAATCTTTTCTTCCGTTCACAAGTCTTTTCCTCGTACCTGTTCCCAATCATCTGGTTGTCCCTTAAATTTATTTGTTAACATTGTCAACATCATTAATTGATCTAGAATTTATATACATATATCGCCACCCTTCAGGTTTTCAACTTTGCTACACTCCATTTAAATTTAATTTTATTATTTTTGAATAACCCGCGCTTTTGTATTCGCTGTCACTTGTCAATAACTTCTAAAATTTTCCACTATGTATTATGTACGCAAGTTTGTTACCGCTACGGCTTATGAGTGCGTCGATTAGACCATTTCTAATGATATTAACTTTAAGCTTACATATTTTTCGATACTGGATAGGCCTCCTTTAGTGTTGCCTCCAGTTGTTGTACTGGCCAATTCTAAATTAAAGTGGTTGCTTACACAGGTGCCGCACCTTGCCGGGTACCACGCCGGCTCATCCTACGTTTTTCCTCACCTTTTACTTTGAAGTGGCTTTCAAAGAGCACCATAGGGTTTAGACCTCACTCAAACATGTTCAATAATTTACCTTTCTAAATCTCCGTTTAACCTTTCCTAGTACCACCTATTTCCTATGTCCCTTTGTTATGTACATGTGCGCACTTATTACAATTCAAATTTAATTTTATTGTAACTTTCTTCGATTCTATTGTTCCTAACACTATGTATTATAGGCCTGATGATGGCATACTGCCGAAACTAGTC
The DNA here is from genome assembly GCA_963243735.1 of Neocrepidodera transversa. NCBI lineage: Eukaryota > Metazoa > Arthropoda > Insecta > Coleoptera > Chrysomelidae > Neocrepidodera > Neocrepidodera transversa. The sequence continues at coordinate 14,765,043 of OY725340.1, read as the reverse complement.
GCCGCCCTTTCATTATCAATGTAATTAGAAGCCCTTCTCTTTTTTAACAAGAATTTATTAAATTGTGGTGCTGGATTTAGAGTTTTATTACCTCATCATTTGACCACATTCGAGATTATGGATAAAATTTTGGAATTAATTATTTAATGTACAGAGGGATAAAATAGAGTTACTAGCGAATTCCTTGGATTATTCTGCGAGAACATCGTTAGGGGGTGAGTTCAATTTAGTTGCTTTTACTAATCCTGTATATGGATATAATTGTGAATTTTGGAACTCAAAGGACGGATAGAACCTTCGTTACCTAACAGGCTAGTTTATTACATAGTCCCAAACACCCCATCCATATATTGATAGATTTATCGTGGATACAAAACGTCCATTCGTTGTACACCTTAAGGGGTGTATCAATTTATTTACAATGACTTGCATAACTTAAATAAGTTAAGTATACGGTCTCAGTTTATTTGTTACGTCCATGCGTTGTACACCTTAAAGGGTGTCTCAATTTATTTACATTTATTTAACTTATTAATTTATTAATTGAAATAAAAAGGGTAGGCGAATCATCTAAATTAGTGGTCATCAAAGTAATTTTCTTAGCGCTATAGAACTGGCGATTTTTTTAAATTTTTTTTCTGAAATTCTTGTACCACTCAGGTCTCTTATAGAGATGGGATATGTAATTTTAGGGAAATTGCGCGATTAATTATATAATAAGACAAGCGTTTTCTCACAATAGCCTACGCACTTAGTATGGAACTAAATTTCTTTGTCACGTGCATTTTTTTAAATTATTTTTTTTTCTACCCAAAGAGGAAGATTAAAATAAATAAAAACAGCATAAGTCCTTTACCAGAATAACTCACGCCACTAGCAGCGCCAAACAAATATCTCGCGAGAGAGCCATAAATCAATACATAAAGGAAAAATATCTAATTAGGAGGAAGCCTAGCTCTTCGACCTAGAATAGTATGAAACTTAATTATTGATCCCTAAAAGTCCCTTCCTAGACCCTAATTCAGGAAAGACCTCTCTAAACCGCAGAGCAATCTAACTAATCAGTTTCTACCAGATAAAGGAAGTAACGTCCTTTTCGAGGCCACTCGGTATCGCATGAGCTAACGAATTGTACTCTGAGAAAAAAACCATAATTCATATTTTAGGTTATTATTATTATTATTATTATTACTTTTGAGTGATTTTAGGTCACGTGGTATTGTAGAAAGCTAGTTTTACTGTTAGTTTCCCTTCCACTGGGTGATGACAGGATTTACCTTACAGGGAGATCCAGCAACACGCTGTAGATACCGATTGTTTTAGTTATGACTAAAACATCCGGTACTACACCGGTGATTGATCTTTTAGGCGGTATTACGAAACCATAAAAAAAACTCGAATATTTTTACCAAAGTATTAGTATTGAAACCAAAAATGTAAAATACCAGACAAACGAAAAGAATAATCATGACTTTAAATTAAATCAAATATTATTCAAACAGAATTCCCAATATCGTAATAAGAAAAATAATAAATTTTATGACCGTTCAGAAAATAATAAAGTTGAAATTACTGATAAATAAAATTAAAATAGAAATGCAATTATTCATATAAAAGAATTAAAACATTCTTAACTTGTTTCCCACTCACCTATACGGTGGATTAGGATTAGGTTATCCTAAATTCTACCTTTCTGTAAAATATAGTGAACTTTTAATACAGTTGACCTAGTTTTCAACCTATATTTTAAAAATATTTGAAACATCCTGTCTATAATTGGAAATATATTATTTTAATGTTCTCTGTGATTCACCCGGTATCCAAAATATTGGTTTTCACTATATAGAAACTTGTCAGGTTCTTATAATTATAATTAAGAACAAACAACAAGTACTCACTTTAATCGCGACTTCACAAATATTTATAAATCCTAGTATATTGCACATCACAACTAAACTATTATTTTTTTAACACCGATTAATAAAAAAATAGTCACGTTAATTAAAATTGCCAATAACTTTATAGTGTTTCTTGTAAAGACGACAGATTCTTACTGATCATTCGATCATTGTCGAAACTAGCAAGTGTTAACTTTTACAACAGCTGGTGTCTTAGTTGAGCCCACATTAAGCTCGACGTAAATGGAAAAGACCCGTTGGTTGATCAACTAAGGCGGTGAGCATACGAGCAGAAAAAACCGCAGATGGAATATCTTTTTATATCTTATCAAATTATCTGAACAACCGAATTTGAATTTGTACATACACATTTTACTATTAACTTGAACTTTTTTGTCTTATTAACTTTTTAATAAATTCCAAAATATTTGAAGACCTAAAAATTATGTAATTAATGGACCACTCGATTTTTTGAAACAATGTTATATTAATTTTAATTAAAAACTGGTCGAAACGCCTGGAGTCATAGGTCGTTAATATTCATGAATTTTGGTTGTCGCAAGATCAAATTTTCACAATTAAAATGGATGAGAATGACCTAAGCAGGGGAATTTACGTAGGGTAATATTGTGTAATAATAAAAGATGATACGCTGCAATATTTTTAGAAAAAAATTCCTAATTTTAAGTGCGTAGACCAATAATAAACTTAGTACTGTTTTAAAATTATCAATTAGGTCAACAATAAATTGATCAGGGGTGCTATTTTCAAACTCGAACGAATCCTTTCGTATGTGATTGATCGTATGCGAAATATATCAGGTCATCTCTTGGTTGATTTTGTGGATGTGGCAACATTCAATTATACAGTTATTCTATGGTTTAGTGAGGTTTTATTTTCGTCAGATTTTTGTATTTATATGGAAAAGGAAAAATGAATAAACATATCAGAAATTTGTAAAGTGCTGTTAGTTTAGCATTATATTTTAACAAACTCATAACCAGACAAATCTTCCAAAGGGTCATTGATTGAATATGTATCCTTCGCCCTTGAGCAAGAATATCGTTTTCTCCCAGGGCCCCCATAGCAGCTATATTTATACCATAATTCAAATTTTCATATTTTTAGATTTAAATTCGAGTTCAACTTTTCGTCCGACATTGTACAACTTATAACATATTAAGTATTGTTTCGAACCTAGTTTGAAGATAAAATAAAAAAAGTGGAGTATTTATCTAGAACTGCATCTGAACCTAAATTCGACATATAATTCCCATGTTCGACCTCTGTTTTTGACTTCTAAAGGCACCTCAATTTTCTCAACAATTTCATCATAAGCGTACCAAATTTCATCAACCTCTTGAGGCCATTTAAAATTTATTTATACCGCTTGACGTCATTGTACTTATAAAAGCCTGGTTTTTATTTTTAATTTTCTTCACAACACCTGGAAAATATGTTCCTTCAAAATTAACTCTTATATAAACGCCTACTTGCAATGCTTGTATCGCTTCTTAATTCACTTCTTTTTTTTGTCTTTATTCTCTTGTTTTTCTTCTATAGTCTCCTTTTTGCGCTTTCTCTGCAGGCGTTCGCTTTCTCGTTTAATTTTATTATCTTCTCTTTGTTTTTTTCGACTTTATTTTAGTTCCTCCTGTTGTATTTTTTTTTTGTATAACACGCCTTCCATTGATTAGAAGTGTTCACCGCTGTTTTTTTTTCTTTTTTTCTCTTCCTCACTTTGCTAACTGAATTCTCGTCAGGCCAAAACAACGCTTTTTTAAAAGGTGTTGGAATGATAGCATTAGGATTTTGAAGGGTAGACTCAATCATTTCTGGAGGTATATTTCCCTTATTGGAATTTATGTTGGCGTTAGTATTTTGAGAGGTAGACTCAATCATCTCTGGAGGTATATTTTCATTATTGTCATTTTGAAACGTAAATAATTATATTAAAAGGAATCTCCTCTTTCAATACAGTTATTAGATCGAAAATGTTTGGATTAATTTTCCCAATTTTTTTAATTTAATTTACTATGCCATCCTTCCACTTCTTTTGTAGTCTGATGTCTTAGCCCTGTACATATCCAAATATTTTGGATAATTGGATTATTATTGTGAAGTAAAATAATCATTAACTTTAATAACTACATCATTCATAGGAGAAGTTTCTATTATAATTAGTCATCCGTCATCAATATTTTCTTCGACTAAATGAGCCCCAGCAGCACATATTCTAATATAATTTCGTACGTCACATTGATTACGATATGATGACACTAAACCTAAATCTTGAATTTTGCGTCATACGGCCTGATTAAAGCGAAAATTGCATCAATGAATTACATTTTTTGGAAATACATATCTTATTGCATTTATTGTAGCTGCTTCAAAATCCAATTTAAATATTTTTTATTTAAAACTTTTTTTTGTATATGCGATAGTAAGGATGATAATGGGTAGGTAATTTATAGTGAATAACCCAGTACATTGACCGGCTGAAATGCATCGTATCCGTTTTACCTGAAACGCATGAAAAAGACAAGCGGCCTAAATGGGACAAAAAGAGGTAGATTTTTCAAACGGTAGAAGTGGCAACGGCCGAAGTGGGAAAACACCGTAATCTCCTTATTGAACGGCAGGTACGTTAACCACTAGACCATATTGGATGATACCGAATATTAGTTCGTATTAAGTAATGAACCTCCTTTTTTTATTTTATTTTTATTAAAACAACTTTTCCATCAAATAAAATGAAAAAAAAACGTTTTTTACTTCTCAAAACTAACCGACGTAATATTTAACTTGTTATTTCACTGTAAAAATTACTTACTCGCGCAATCTTCCCTCAATATCCTAACTTTCAAGATTGGTGTATTTAGACGTAAGTGGTTATTCCCTGTCGCGGTTTTGTCCGTTCGCGGTTTTGTCCATTCGCGGTTTTGTCCATTCGTGGTTTTGTCAATTCATCGCAAACGAGTTAACCATCGGATGCTCAATTCATCGAAGCCCCCATTCACCGAAAAAATTTTTTTTGCAGATATTTGAAATGAATGCTGAGAGAAAGTCAAAAAAAGTAGTGGTTAATAAAGGTTGACTGACTATGGTTGCTGTATGTAGAGACATGCTACAGCGGCAAGCGACCGAGATAAGAGGAACAGACACACAGCATGGGGGGCGGTATATTGTGGAAGAGACACTACCGATCTAATGAAATTTAATGATTAGATACTGAGTAAGCTAGTTGCTGCTGTCTCGTGCGGAGTATCATTAAATTTCATTAGACCGGTAGTGTCTCTGGCGCTTGTTTCGATTGCCTGCAGCTGCAGTATGCCTCAGCAGAAATCTTAAGAAATAACTGCACACAAATTGTTATTTTCAATATTCACCAAAAATGAGCTCACTAAAGCTTAAGGATATATTAAAAATGTGGTTACAAATATAGTGTCGGTTTGCTTTGAGAAGTCAAATTCGTTTTTTTATCATTTTATTTTCTTTCTCATACTGTTAATTATAGAACGAGACAATTTTTTTGACCTTTTTTTTCAACATTCAAAAACATAATTGACATTATTATTATAAGTTAAAATAAAATCAACGTAATTTGATAAAACAATAAATATAATCAAACTACTGCTAACATCCTCCGGCACCGGGATTCAAATTTCCAGCCCTTCCGGCAGTTTTAGGATTCTTTCATGGCGAGACCTACTTTCTTCATTAGGTCTACCACTTCTTTCATTACTTCCCTTTTTTATTTTGGCCACTCGGTTAATCGCTTCCTTGGTAAACTTCCACTATACCACCTAATGGCCATTCAATTCTTTTGGTACGTCACCAACCTTTAAGGGTTAAGTTTCTAATGATTGACCCACATTCACTAGTTCTGCGAGGTATTCGCTTTTAAATCTTTTCCTAGAAGATTCTATCAAAAGTTTGTAAATAACAGAACCTACACCTAAAATTTTAAAAATCAATAAAGTCTAAATCAACTACTTCAGTAGACTCTCCTTATGTTGGTTTTATAAATTTAGCTGAACTTAAAATTTCTCAATCATCATCCGATGCATATGTTAGCGGTCTTTGATTTATCACCTTCTCAATATCACACAAAATAGTGTAAAGTTCTACGTAATACAAGGATGCTTTATCCAAATTCCGTTGCAAAAGCTCTTTTACGTTTAATTACCGAAAATGTTTCAATTTAATCGTAATTTGATTTCGCAAAATGATTGTTAGTCCTATGAAAATTAGTACCGTTGTCTGAATACATTATTTTTGGTGTTCCCCTTCTACTTGTTAATAAAGATTTTACGAATTCTAAATGAATCGCCCAATAAATTGCACAAGTATAGACTACAATCCAAATGTTATTTACCTTTTAAATACAAAGGACAAGTACTGCATTTTTATTATGATTTTCAGGTAATGGTGCAAATGGCGTTTGGAGCGATTTTACACTTTGCTTCCTATAAATAACACATTTCGAAACAACATAATGGACTTTTTTTGTATCTCGAAGTATCCTATACCGTTCGCTAAGAAAACCCAATTGTATTTTTGGACCTGACAATGTAATATATGTTCCTCCAGAATAAGTTTCCTAACTTTATCATGTTTATTTGAAAAAATAGAGGATATTTAAAATCTTCTGGGAAATCTCCATAAACTAGTCTTGTTTTAACTTCAAAATTCCGTTTTCGTCCTTGAAAATCTGATTTTTTTAAAATTTATCCAAATTATTTATGATACCCTCCTCTTATATATATAAATAATTTTCTGTCCTTTACAGTTCTTCAGAAGTCAATTCCTTTCTTTTATTTTGATTCATCTTATTTTTACTGTTAAAAATATTGCACAAGTTAAAAACACATGATGTTTTTAGTATTTCGACCCGATAAATTTACTTTAAAACTAAACAGAAGCGAAATTTAGGAACATATCGCTATGTTGACATTTTGGTCTCTTAATCAGAATAACAATTTTTATGGTTTTCATGGAGACTTGATACCTTTTTCCAAACCGGGCTGTGATGAAACTACATAAAATAGATAGTTTTGCTTTTTTTAGTATTCAGAGAATGGGAGTACCAGAAATAATACATGTGCAGACGATTGGTGAAAGAATTTTTAAAATCGGACGACTGGTTCTTAAGTTATCGTCTCCACATACATCTATCCAGCCATCCTGGCATCCATACCGACGGACACGGAATTTTTTTTCACTTAATTCTGTTGTGAATGGCTTAAAACTGCGAGAAAAGTCATTTTAAGCAAAACAAAATTTGATTTTGTTACCGGCCGTACGGTGGACTGGTGCGGATAGAAGTATTCATTTGTCTTTGAATGCTTTAAAAAATAGTCAAGCTCTTATGAAAATTCCACTTTATTTCCGGTTACATTTATGCTTACTGGTTTACTTTATTTTCTATCTCTTCTTTAACTCCATCGAAATTAAGTTCTGAGTTAGACCATAGTTCTCTTTTACCTTAAGCCAATCAGTACCATCTCGCCACTGTTTTTCTAGTAATTGTAAGTACTTTCAGAGAATCCACTAAGCGTTTTTCAAAGGGTGTATCGATGTTCCGTCTACCACCAGTTCCCTCAACTGCAAGGCGACCCCTACTTCTTGTTTCATTAAGTCGGTGTCTCAAGGTGGTCCTAGGAAGCTTTTGCTATGACTTTTACAGTCTTCTTGTTATCGTTAACATCTGAGATAGCAATAGCTAAAGTTTCCGAGGTATAACGGGATCCATCTGCAGCTCTTTCGATAACTCGATGGTAAATTTTGCCCATCCTAAAAAATAACAGATAATATTAAGTGGTATGTTGGTCACCGTGGTTACCTAGAAGAGTATGGCCCACTTTTCCCAAATCCTTGGGAAGGGTTCTTCCGAAAACTTTAGTAAATTGGACATGAAAAGTCCAAAATCAGACGAGTTCTCTGCGTAAGTCAGCAGGAGAAGCATCAAGTAGATAAGTTTGTTTGTACATCGTTATCTACCTTTTTCACAACATATTCGACGCATGTTGAAGAACCCATGTGCAATTTACAGTTTTCGATAATATGGTTTCCTTGTAAACCCGTCTCAGTTTACTTACTGAAGTATTCATTTTCTCTCTTATTCAATATGTACCAACCACTATTTGTTCAATTTTAATAATCCACTGCGCCTCCTTTCATGTACCCCCTAACCCTATATGAATTTTCCAGTTTTTTTATTTAACAATTGTTAACATGTTAGTATATGGCCTTAAGATGGCTAGTAGCCGAAACTAGTTGCCACCCTTCTATTTGTTTAATATATAATTGTGGTACATGATTTAGAGTTTTATTTGCTATTAAAGCTTTGACCACATTTGAGTTATGGATAACTTATTGGTTTTATACAATTTATTGCTTACCTTTTAGAAATATCTTGGTACATATTCATGCATCGACTTGTATGGCCGTAAAACAGCTGTTTGGCTTTGACACAGTTTCAAAAACACTCCGCAGGTATTCCAACTAAATTAGTTATTGAGGGACTTAGTATAAGGGAAGTATAAAACTGCTGCCAACGTAATTTTTTTTTGTTTTTAAGAAATGTGTTATCGACAAAACGGCTATGGCCCACATTCCCCGATGGTCCATGGACTTGATCTTATCTGTTTGCATTGAGAAGTGATAGTTATTTAACTGTCTAATTTTATTTATTTTTTCGATTAATTGGCTATTCAATAAATTTATTTTCGACAAATTTGCTTTCGATAAACTAGTTTTCGATGAACTTGCGGTCAATCAGTACGAAGTGAAGATATGCCGTTTTTCGTAAGAGTAGTAAAACTGGAAGCCCGAGTTCATGGATGTTGGGCTCGTTTTAGAGATTCCTTTCTATCTATATAAAATTTCCGGTTAGGGTAAAAGTTTACTCACCGTAGTCGCTGATTAGCACTAGTAGCAGAAAAATGCCGAAGTTAAATTTAAAAAAAAATGATGACATAGAACACAACAAAGACAACTATTATCAATTTGGTTATAATTTTTCCTGGTCTATCGTTTAATTTCGATCTGAAAAAACATTAGGTCGTGACTTAATACTTAAAATAAAAATGGTAGAATCCCATGGCAAGAACACCGTTCGCGTGACGAAACAATCTGGCCTTTTAGAATGAAAAAAACAAAAAAGCATTAAACGCAAAAAAGAAGAATATCGCGCAGTCGGAGGTGTAAAAATGTAGCGGTACATGAAAAATCTCGAATACGAACGTTGTTTTTTTTAACGTTTTAACTTTGGATGAAACAACAGTGCGAACATACCTTAATGGATTCGAAAATTGCGTGTGAACTTTAGATTAAGTATTCTATGTTGCCAATTCTTAACGTTTTTAGATGACAACAGATAAGATGTACTACAATTAAACACCAATCATCACTTTTTGGTCATTAAATGTATAATAAGTATTTATGCCAAGAGCTGGTATAAAAGTTAGTTTTTAGACTACTAGAAAATTGTCTTATAGGTATGTATTGGCAACACTGTGAACGAAGAAGGCCTTGAGACAACACGCATCCATAGATCGATTACATTCTATGTTACACGGTATATTTTATGGGGTGATTCGCCATTTGATATGCTAACTACATGTGCTTTGATATGACAGCAAAAATGGTGTGTTCTCAGGCATGTTAGATGTCTACGAGCACGAGATAAAAGCGTAAAAACACGCAAGAAAGAGAAAATTAACTTATTATATTGTGTATATATGTGTGATCTTCGAGATCGTTCTAGCTGGAAAATTATTATTATTGATCACTTCAGAAATTATATTTAAAGATGTAAATTAAATAAGGGATAACATAGTTAGAATATAATTAGTAATTTGACAAAAAAACAACAAAGGAAACAAAACATTGATAAAAAATAAAAGTCTTGAACTATAATAAAATCTAGTAGATTATATTTAGAGTCTAAGAAAAAATTTACATAAAGCGACTTTTATCTAGTCTTGAACTCCGAAGCTAAAAGGTACTGTTCTGCGGCTTTCTTGGATATCCCGCAAGCATATGACAAAGTGTGGCATCTGACTCTAAATTATAAACTGAAAAAATATTTACCTTAGCCTCACTATGGACTTCTAAAATCCTACCTTACCGATAGACATTTCCATGTCACGATGTACATGGGGGTGGTTATATTAAATAGATGGTCGAGCAATAAATATATAATTAATGTTAAAATAGGTAACAACAATAAAATAACAAACCAAAAGCTGAAAAAAATACCTAACTAATATACAGGGACTAATGGGAAAAAGACGGGACGGTATAGCTTGAGCTAAAATAATGTTAGTACTTCATATAAACTTTTTTAACACGGGCTCTCGTTTTCGAATTATGGGCCTCCAAAAGTGGATTTTTAAATTCGTTTTTTATTTTCGTACTGTTTATTCGATCTTTATAAAATTTTCTACATTGTTATAATGTACGTGTATGCTTATTTTATACGTATAAATAGATTCACTGTATTGCCTTAAAGACATGGACGTACTAGTCGTAAAAGTTAAGGATTCAAAATTTTTGTATCGATGACACACCCTGTATAAAAATTTTAAAACCGGCTTCCTCATACCTTAAGCTAACGAAAACATACTCTTGTTGAAATTCGATAAAATTAGCAGTTTGTTTAGTTCTACTACATTAGGTGAATCTTAGGCATTGTATTATTAAATTAGTTTAACTTCGTTATCTGGGATTATCATTACAAAAAATGGCGAATGCGTAAATTTAGCTCCTTTAGAGCTTTGAGGGGGAATCCAGAAGCGCGGAAAGTCATAAACCAGTGGACACAGAAAAAAATCGATTTTTCGTTTTTACAGATCTATCTTTTATAATTTTGATAATTTTCAATTTTTTAATTAGACAATTTTTTAATAAATTATTTCACTCCAATTTTTTGTTGTTGAATTAAATACTACAGTTCGAAATACTTCCCTCCGTCAAAGTATTTTATTTTACAAGTAGACAAGATGTTACGCATATGAAGATTATTTTCCAAGATTTTTCTTTATTTACGCAGACTCAATAATTAGCTTTGTGTTTCAATAAATATTTGTTCCGCCACGAGTATAAAAATAGTAAAACGAGTTTAAAAAGTATTCGTTCACCTGATTTTTCAATTTTTGTCGGAACGGAAAAATAATAAACCAAATTGTAGTTATGAGCATGCTCTACGAGTTTGGTAATGGGTTGTTTTTCGATGAGAGTAATCAGAAAAGAGATATAAGCGGAAATATATGTCAATGTTATATTTTTTTAACCATTTCTTCGATATCTCGAAAACGGTCAACGATAGGTGAAAATTTAATACGACCTTTATTTTCCGTTTTCAAGATGGCGGATTTTCTGAGGGGCAATTCAGTCGAGAATATCAAGTTAAGGTCTCTTAGGCCCTTGCTACAACATTTTCAAGTTTCGTCGTCTCACCTTCACTTGCAAATCTCGTGTTCGTATTTGGATATAATAACTGGATTATAACTAAACAAACGCGTTCAGTGAACCAATGAACTAATTAACTGCACAAGGCGATATTTAAATATTGAATTTTAATATTTCTTTATGGAAATATTTTGGGAAATATTCCTGGTGACATATCTCCCTCGCCTATGAACGCTGGCCCCCAGCGTTAAAAATCAATGTACTGCCAACTAGGAAGACCAAATTTATTTAAATGTAAAATATAAGTATATTATAAATATCAATCATTTTTCTACAAATTTCGGCTTCCTATTTCTCGATTACAAAATACAAAAAATTTCATCACAAACGTCCGCAACCATACAGCACATCAATGTCATCAGATGGACCAATGGGGGAAGAGAGGCAGAAGGCTTTTCCTGCAATTAAAGCCTCTGGAAATCCGTTTCCATTACAGGGAACAGGAAGATAAACAGGTACCAGGATCAGCGCCCGTTACTACCAGGCCCATGTTGAGGGAGTAGAAAACCCTTTGGGACACTATTCCACTCAACCATACCATTTCGGAATCTGGAATACCAAATCATTTGAAATGCCTCTCCACGAATGGCTTTAATTGGCGATTTTAATACGGCCAAACTGTTGTGCCGACACTGGGGTTTTCTTCATTTATTTTTTTTATTCCAATTACATCGGTCATCGATACCTGATAATGCAGTTTATTTATATTTGAGTTTAAACATAAACTGCAAAATCGCACCTTTTTCTTTGGTCAATGTCATTTCTCATGTTTCTCATTTGGATCGATAAACAACAATAATGTTGAATCAGGTTAGTGTACTTCATATTTTTCAATCAACATTCTTCTTTGTGTTTTAAAAGTGGTTGGTCCGCGATGGGGTGTTGGGTTTTTCCTGAGATACAATCGGACTCAACATGTGGCCTTGGCATGGGAATGATTTGGCCTGGGCTTATTGGTTCACTAACCTTTATCCAATCCAATCTGTTGTCCCTCAATGAAGCGTCCTAGGACCGGCATTGTACTTAATCTACAGAGCAGGTCTCCAAATAATAAGTAACAATCTAAACGAAGATCAGATCTGGCAAAGAAAATGGCGAATAAATGCAAATGAATCCAAGTCAGTTCATATCACTTTCACCTTACGGAAGGAAACATGCCCTCCTGTCAAAATTAACGAAGTCGAATTTACACAACCGAGCAGCGGAATATTTCTAGGACTACACCTGAATCGCAGATTAACATGGTAGAAACACATATTAACTACATTGTACTACATTGTACAAAAGCATCCTCATGCCGGTATGGACTTACGGAATTCAACTTTGGGATACAAGGGTAATATTTTTGACTTATACTAATTATTTTCGTTTAATTATGTTTTAGGTACAAGAAAATATTACTCAGAGACGACAGGACTAACAGACTGACAAACCCATTCACAAAGCGACAGGACAAAACAGACAGACAATTGGGATAGAGGCTCCGGTCGTCCCGTAAAAACAAAATGAAGATCAGCCAGGAATTCGCCAATGCGGATTGGGGCGGACGGCCATACCATAAAATGCGAGGATCGTGAGGCCCAGGGGACTTCGGTCAGAAAAACAAACCCTCCTTATGTCCACAGTTTCGGGCATTTCGGGGGAAAACCCTGGGGAAGGTGGCAGGGGACTTGGGGATCAAGTGCTGATTAGGTACAATATCCCCTTGGGCTCACGAAGTGGATGGATGGATGCCTCTAAGTGGTGTCTAACAGTATTAGATATCAAAATTAAGACTATTAAGAAAGTGATTGTTCATGTTGTAAATTCACTTCTCAAATATTACTTAAAACAACCCTGTTCACGCACATGCTCATTACATCGAGCCCGCTTGGTCCTTGACATGCGCAAACAGAGGTGTTAACACACCACCCTTAAAAATACAGACACTCATTCTCTAATGTTTTTGTTACTGACTCGCTCTCAAACTGAATAACATAAAGGTTGCATTCGCATTCAGCATAGTAAACACAAGTAAAATAGGTATATTAATTGTTTCCCATATTGGAATTTATGTATTTGGAAAATAAAGAAAATAAAAAATAGACGACCAAGAACTCAATTGTTACTACTGCCCCTCTCCTACTCTCACATGTCATATTACAGTTCAGTTAAGTGAAATATATCAAAACAGACTGTCAGTTCACCCCAATAGTTAAGCCAGGCGGTTATTGGAACGAAGAAGTGAAGTGCAACGCCTCAAGAGAATTAATCCCTCAAATAAATAGACGCCTAGCTGTAGACTGTAACATTAATTAATTAGCTAATTAACTAACTAGTTGCTTTTAAGCATTAAGATAGACGTACACACATTAGTTTAGGTATGTAGAGTAGTACACTGGTACCCATGTACCCTGTGGCGGCTCCTCAAAGGAGGCTTAGCTTCCTCACCAATTTATCCAGCAAATAGCACCAGAAATATTTTGTTGATCATTCTTCATTTTATTTCCTTATTTTCTAATAATTTGTTGAATTTTGCAATTTCCCGTTCTCAGCAATTATTTTTGAATTTGACAACAGTGCTGAGGCTAGATTCTGCAAACTCTGTATATATCTCAAATCATAAAAATGTATTGCTCAACACAGTTGCCGTTTTTCGACCAATCAAATTGCTAAACATCGTAAAAATTAGCTGAAATGGCAACACTCCCAGTGGGCTAGCCTCTAGCCTGCCGCCTGCCTCTTTTCAGTTCAGTACGGATGGGGTGGTATCCGACACAGACGTGCTGCGTGGGTCACCCTTCCTGTCACGTCGGCATAAATTCCAAAAAAAAGAAAAAATATTAAAAATCTAAAAAGAATAAAAAACAAACAAAAAATTGACAAGAAAAAAACTCTATACCTCCACGTTGGTTCTTGCTGTGCAACAATTAATTTTGTCATTGAAGTAGCTGGGTACTGCCGCTGGGCAAAGGTTAAATTAGTTGACTGAAAAGAGTATATTTTTACAAAAACGTCACTGTCACTTTACGTTACAACAATAGCTCATTAGGGTAGATTACTATAAAAAAAGAAATTTAATTTACGTTTCAAATTTTGATTTTTAGCGGACTATATTTGTGAGTATCTGTTGGTATTAATGTTAGTTAAAAAATAAAATTGCGATAACAACTGGAATTTGTCATTGCTGAGAGAACCATAAGTAAGAAAACAAACAATTAATTTCAATTTATTGGGAGGAATAGAACTCAGTTAAGTATAGTGTCAATTTGTATTGAGTAGTAAATCTTTTTTTTTTTATTTTCATCGGTATCAAATAACTAATACTGCATTTATTTACCTGATATTGAAATCTGATGCATCGGAGTTGTATAAGGGATTAAAAAAAATCAGATTTGAGAAATATACGATCTTTATGGTGCACCTGTGTTTATTGGGTTCCTCAAAAATTGCTGCCTGCACTAATTCTACATCTGATTTATTCACATAATGTAACTATAATAATATAATTAATAGTTTATGTTCATCATTTATATGCATTTATAAATAAATCATTTATCATACTTATAGGCATGTCTAGATAGTGCTTTTAATAAATAAAATAAAATTTAGACTAGGCTGGTATAACAATTTGCGAAAAATTTATTCGCTTACTATTTTGTTGTACTGGTCAGTTAAGTCTATTATTAATTATGATACAAGTTAATTTACCGTTTTTTATGACACAAACAACAAAAAGCATGAGAAAAAAGTACAGATAAAAAGTAGAATAATGTAACAGAGTAAAATTGTCATGAGAACTTTATTCGACAATAAATAAACCAGATTATAGACTAAGAAATAGTATATTATACACCATAGAGAAAATATTTTTCTCAGGCGAGCTTTATTATTATCTAGAGATGGCGAAAAAAAAATCATAAAATCTGTACAAATTCTGTCAATGTTCTGCCAATAATCCGTCAAAACTGTTAGTGTCTATTGATACTATTTTAAGTTGAAATGGATGATATGGATATTCTTATATCGGTACTTCAAGCCACGAGATTTGAATCCTGATATTGTAAATTACTATTTACAAAAAGTTCATTCAGTATGGAACAATTAAAAGTATATAAGAGCTTAGAGTGGTTGGGTATGAGAGCTTCGTAATTGTTTTTGTAGGATAATTTGTGAATGTAGTAGTACTGTAATAAATGTACACAGCGACTATGTTGCTGGTTAAGGATCAACTTGCACCCAAGTTTCAGCTATACTTATCTCAATTGAAAATGTTGTTCGTCCCAACAATTTTTGTGGAATCGAAGTCCGTGACAGATGAAAAAACTAGTAAACCTTCCACAAATAGCAAAGAGTTTCAATTTTATGAATCTAAGTACAAGTGAATCACAACTGGAACATTCTACAGTATCTGTGCAGATTGTGGAAAGAGAAGATACCAGGTTGAACCAAGTAGAGATTGTAAGGTTTTTACAAAAATAAATTAAATGTTACTATGAGAACAGAAAGCGCTCTTTACTCAATTGTGGGCCTATTCAACATAGAAATTGAACAATTAATTTTAAATCATAACAAGCATAATTTGAGTTCATCCCTGTATAAACCAGATCATGAGTTCAACGAATTGGATGAACTAATGGAAATAGGTATGACCTCTTCATTTGAGTCATTCTGATTGCCATGAAATGGGATGTGTCGAAGTCAAGTGTCCATATTGTGCCAGATGTAGGAATTGAGGAACTGATCGAAGGGAAGAATACCTACTAAGAGAAAAAATCTGAAAACATATCCATAAAGTCCAAATACAATTGGCTTGATGTATGTATATTCAATTCGGGTAAATGGTTATTAAATCTCTGAACAGAAACGTCATAAAGTTGAATATCATTAAGAGAATTAGCTAGTCTAAATGGTCTAGGAATGAATGTATTAAAAGCATAATTATAGCGATAAAATGGATGATGGAATGTTTGTATTTGTCTAGTAGTTCGTGTCGCTACCAAAAGAACTTCTAGAAAAGGTATACTTAAATAATGTTGAATTTCAACATAATTGTAATAAATATGAAACTTATATGTATCTAAAATAGTTATTTGAGTAACTAGTGCAAAAAGTGTATATTCTGCACGATGCACGAAGTTTGCAGCTCGAGACGAAGTCGAGAGCTGCAATGATGTTGAGTGCAACTAACATGCTTTTTGCACATGTTGCACACAACATTTTTTCTACGATCGAATTAATTTATTATTTAAAAAGAGTATTTTACAACACAAGAAATATTATTAACGTTATTTTCATAAAACTATGGAAATTTCGGAATTATAAAAATGTGCACAGTAGAAAAAATCAAAACTCGACATTTTAAAAAGTTTTCAAAAAAGTGTCAAAGATTTCGAAAATTTGAAAAAACATATTAGGATATTAAAAAGAAAAAAAAAGTTCTAACAGAATGGAAAAATTTTAAAAATTTCGAAATTAAAACAAATTCAAAATTCAGAATTCTAAAAATTTTAAAGTTTGCAAAATTCCAAAATTTTTTTTTAAATTTTATCACAATATATATATATATATATATATATATATATAAAAAATGTCTTAAAATCTTAAAAGGTCAATTATTTTAAAAATTAGAAAAAATGACAGGGATTTCGAAAATTAGAAAAAGTTTTCGAAAATGTCACAAAAATTTCAAAAACCAGAAAAATTTTGAAATCCAAACATTTTAAAAATTCCGAAAAACTTGAAAAAATTTCCATTTATAATTTTAAATATTTACTCACCCTCTTAATAGATATTATTTTTTTATTATGACATACCTGTAACAAAAAACTATGTTAATACGCATTTTGGACCAATAAAAATATTATTAAAGTTAACATAACAAAAAAATTAAAAACATCTCATATTTTATATCTGTTCCTCTTTTATCGACGGTCAATATAGAGGGTGTTTCAATAATAATTATCCATATTGTAAGTGAAGAATAGTTTACCCAAGATACAAAAAATTCGTTGAGTTACTTTTGCTAGTGGGTTATAAATTCTACAGACGCTCAAATAGTGATGCACTGTTTCGGGACTTCGGCCCATCGAGCGAACAATTTTTATGCTGTGAAGCATTGGCGCTACTTAGGCTACTTGTGCGATCCTGGTAAAAATTCTCAAATACATGTAGAACCCTATTATACATGATCTGACGTATTTTTTTTTAATTTGCAGTATAAAAAGTTTATCCCTTGAGAACTTGATTTTTATGGATCGTTGTGAGGCAAGTACTGGAATGGCTTGGGCGATACTGGCCAAACTTTTTACATACATGTAGGGGGATATTATACATGATTTAAAGTGGAAAAAGTCATCTAGCTTATGCAGAAAAAATGGAGTTTAACAGTTATAAGAATTTGTAGAATGTAATATCGGAACTATTACATACTTTTCTTCAAAACCTAATTTCATGCATTTATGAGAAATTTCCCGAGAATGTAATAATTCAGGTAAAGCAAAGTCACTAGAAAAAAATATCACCAATTCGGAAGACTTACAAGGAGATTCATAAAAGTCTTCTAGCTTTAGTATTTTCTGAACAAATAATTTCAGCTCATTATTGATTACTAAAATGTTTTTTATAATAGCTACTGAATCATCATTAAGATAACAATTGTCTGGTTCAAAAATAATTAATGAAAAATGTCGAAATACCAATTTTTAAATTGTTTAGAATATGTGGCATCAACTAACATTGGATCATTAGAATGTTCATTAGATGGTTCAGGATAATTTTTATGGGCGTAGCTTTTGCTTGTTTTTTTTTGGGATTTCTTCTTCGGTAATACAATGTATAAGCTGTTGTAATGGTTTATCACTTTCCGAATGTGCTTTTCCAAATTTTCATGTGATTCTCAAATGGAAAGGCACTGAACATCATCACAAAGCTGTAATAGGTTATGAACATTATGTGATACATTCTGAGCACCATACAAAACAATAAAAGTTTCAACAAAATACTTTAATAAAGATTGACAGTAGATAATATTATTTTGCCAATGTGGGCTTGATAAAAATGACAATGATACATGAAGACTCAAACAGTTCAGATATTTCTACAGTTAAATTCATGCGATATATTTAAGAGCAATTTTGATATATTTGAAATGTGATGAAGGCGTAAGGAATATTTTTCGCCATCACGAAACTAATACTGAGGCTTTTGGGACTCAGTAATATAATTAAAAAAAATAACAGGGTTGCATAGGCAATGAAAGCAACTTCAAAATGATGTATTACTTAACACATCTTGCCATTTAAGGTTTTTCAAGGTGTGATTCTGAGCGCTAGAGGGATGAAAAAAGAAGTTTTAAACTGCGATAAAAATTCAGCCCCTTGTAGGTTAAAATTATCCTTTTTTGCCATTTCTTCCAAATTTAAACAAACTTGCAATATTTGGGGGTGCAAATTTTAGTTGGAGCGCCCTGTGTATAAACTTGAACAATTTCAATAGAGGTAAAAAGTAACCGAGTAAATTTTTCAGGAAAATTTCACACCGCCATTTTTAAGCCAATCAGAGTCAATTTTTTTGTTTGGTTACCATTTTAACCCAAAAAATTTCCGGAAATTTTCATCCTCTAGGGTACCCTGGACAAAATTAATAAGTGGAAATTTTTATGTCAAAATAATGACACTTGTAATGGGCTTGATTCATATAAGACTTTATGTTTACTTTTTGTGCAAATCAAAATTAAACAATTACTGTGAAATTTTCTTACCGAATCCCCCACGATCTTGAATTAATAACCGGAAACTTTTCCTCGTACACGATTTTTTAATCGTGTACTCGAAAAAAATTTCCGGTAATAATTCAAGCTCTAGGGAGATTACTACTGAGAATTTTAGTAGACAATAAATTACAATTAACTATACTAGTGGGTACATAGATAAAACAAGAGTGATTAGTTTCGGCTAACAAACCTTCTTCAGATATATCATAAATGGATCAGAAGGATAATTTTTTTTATTTTAACAGTTAGTATATCGTTAGTCTGGTTAAGTGACATTCGGAAATTGATAAAATCTTCGATGATACATTTTAATATAAGTAACAACCATGAATCAATGACAAAAGATATGTCCACTATTTGTATAGCTCATTAAGGTCATGGTCGACTACTAAACGGGTTAGGCGGTATGCATGAACTACTGTTATTATTTTTTTAATGAGATTTCTTAGGTGGCGGTATTGAGGATTGCATCAATTACAAAGGAAGTGTGACACCCACATAAAAAAATTACAAGAGAAAATAATAAGGACCCTCTATTTATTTACTAAGATTTTTTTTTCTTTTAGATATTTTTTATTAATTGGTCTTTGTTTAATTACTTTAGTTTCCCTATTTTAATGTTTATAGTTGAAAAACACGACTAGTCACCTTCACGTCTGTAATTTACAAAAAATTGCACAAATACAAATAAAACTTTTACTGTGTTAAATTCTTACCAAACAAAATAATAAAATATTTTTTATGATAAATAACAGCTTTTAACCACAATTGGGTTACAGTGGTAAAATATTGATTACTACAAAGGTTATTGAAATTATCTCATTAGAAAACTTAAATATGCTTATAATACCGGGTGTTCCAGAAGTTTATGATCCATTTTAACTGGAAATATCTCAGAACAATTCCTTTTTATATAAAGTTTTTTTTCATTATAAATGTTTACTTAGTAAAATCTTATGTAGGGTGATTTAAAATAATGGTGTTTTTTAAATGGAAATATCGTCTAAAAACATAGGGCTATAAAAATTTTAACACGTTGCCTGCGTATAACAAAACACTTTTAATATATTGTCTCCCCAAAGTATTTATTGAGTCTCTATAATAATCAAATTGTTTAAATTCTAATTAATAATTAGGCAGCATAATTAATTTTCGTTGACATCTCATATACAATGTAAGTTTCTCCTTGACCTCGTAAAAATAGTTTATTATACCCTCAAAAAAATTGAAAAATATCATTTAACAATATGGGTAAAAGATTAATAATCGTTTACAAAATAATCATTAACAACAAGATTTACAGAATTATGTTTGTAATTAATTTAAATAAGTTTGTGCTGTTATTACCAACATCTGCAAGTCGCGTTTTCCGAATTGATGTCATGTAATAATAATAATGATTGATCTTTTAGGTCAACAAATTTTTGCGCTCAGGCTTCGAATACATATACACACATAAATATATATATATAGAGGGTGATCTTTTAGACAGGTTATTAGATATTTAAGGAAGTAGGTATTCTATAAAAATAAATAGGGTAATCCATTTTAAAACAATATTAGAGTTTTTGTATTTCCAAGTTTGGACAAAATTGCTACCAGTAATAAATAATTACTACCAGTAATAAAGAGTGATTTTTTTAGGGCTCTCGATGTCCACTAATCATCATAAGTATTTGACAATATATGAAGGGCTAGAGAACCCTTCTAAATATTATTCGCTGAAATGTAAGTCGTTACCGGCTTACAACATTCCGTTTTTCCATGGATGCCCTCTAATTACCAAGGTATTGGAAGGATCCGAGTTGGATGCCATCGGGATTAACTGGATTTTCGCAATATAAAAATTACTAATTTTTAACTACCTGATTTTACCTGCAAGGAAAACATTTTCTTCTAATTTCTTTTAAACTGTCATTAAGGTTATTTAAATGGTTATTAAACTTATAACATGAAAGTATATAAACTAATATCATAACATTTTTGTTTTTATTTATTATTTGCTGTGACAGTTAGAAGTATTTATTTAAAATGGAAGTAAAACCGATGTTAAATGAAAAAGGGAAGCAACTGTTATTAGTGAACGCTGAAAAGTTTTATTTTCAAAAAATGTTAGCGAATAATGTGAAAAGGTTGGCGTGTACTTCCAGAAAAACTTCATGTAGGGCGTATGACAAGACTGAAGGTAATGAAGATTCTCTTGTTGATTTGCAAATGAACCACAATCACGAAAGAAGTTCAGAAGGAATTATTAACAGACAAATGTTGAATAATAAGGTGAAAAAGGAAAATTTAAATAATATCAGTGAAAAACTCGTTAAGCTGATTTATAAGGAATTGAAGAATCAAGACGTAGACGATTACTTCACTTTATATAGAATATTTACCAAGCTAGAACTTTATTTTATTCCCCCAGAATATTGACGATTTTCATAATTTTTTTGTTAATCATACTATTGAAACAAACATGATTTTGTTTTGTTAAATGCCACACTACGTATAAGTTAGTTTTTGAATATATAAAAGAAGAATGTCTAAAATGCAATTTAGGTGTTTCACCTAAAACCATCGCCGCTGATTTTGAACCTGCAATTCATAAAGGAATAAAGTTAGTCTTTCCTGAATGTCAGATAAAAGGATGTCGTTTTCATTTAAGCCAATCCTGGTACAGAAAATTAGGACTGTCACCTGACTACAAAAATTAAAAAATCTGATGTGGCCAGCACATGACCTCTCGCCATTTTCGAATCAAAAATTTATACGTTAACACAAAAAAGTATGAAAAAAATTAACTTTTTTGTAAATCTGGCAACAATGGTAGAAGTTTTGAAACTTTTATTGATACGAAAATAAACTATAGTGTACACAAAATATATGTGTAGAACCTTATTGCCATTTTGTTTAGTAATGGCAACTGTCACTTTCGGTTGTCCGATCGACACAAAAATCTAATCGACTGTATCATAATCTTGTATTTAATTCAGTAGTTTTTGAGTTATCGTTACTACAACATCCATCCTAACACACACACACAGACATCATCGCAAAAATATCAAAATCGTATTCTAGGGACCTTAAAACGTGTTTATCCATTGAAAACTCACTACCCAATTTTTGGCATGATTACTATACCTCTCTTATCTGAAGGGCGAGAGGTAAGAATGATTCAGAAATAGAAAATACTGTATTTCTGAAATCTGTTTTCGGGTTACCATTTTTATATTCGGAAGATCTAGGCGAATGTTTTGACGTTGATTTTCATGAAATTAAACCAGAAAACGAGAGATTACCAAATTTTCCGAAGAATCAAAATTCCCACCTCTTTTCGCAGAACATTCTTCCGCCCTATCTAGAACAACAAATGCATGTGAGTCATTTCATAGCCATTATAATAAGTCCTTTTATAATTATCATCCAAATATGGGCGATTTCAAATATTCAAATTTCCGTCCCTAATCACATGAGTTTGTGACGTATTTCAGCTTGCCATAACGGACAATAAATTGCAACACGATCAAGCATTCTTTTCGCTTCATTCGGCAGATTCAGTGGTCCCAGTCCAGATAATTATTTTATTTTGATAAACCGTTCTGTGCACATCAGTGAACAGATTTATACAGATATTAACAATTTTATTTATAGCCTTTGTATTTATTAGACATTTTTTTTATCAATATCGACGTATTTTATATAATTAAATCATTGAAAGTTTCTATTCATCTTTAAACAAAATTTTCCTTTTTAGGGTTCCGTACCCCAAAGGGTCCAAACGGAACCCTATTGCTCTCACTCGGGTGTCCGTCCGTCCGTCTGTCACACCGGTCTAGCAGCTAAACCGTTGGAGCTAGAGTCTTCATAGTATATGCGTCTTATTGACCCAAAGCCATATAACTTGTAAAATATATTTTTATTTGTTTTCAAGGGGGCTCCCATACAGCTAAAGGGGGGCGTTGAAAAAAAAATTTGGCCTACGCCATCAAGTGAGGTATCGTTGATTAGAGATCATTGAGTAGATTAAAGCCATATTTTTTGTTTTAAAAAATATTGCAAAACGTAGGCATGAGAAGCAGCCAAAATTTTGTTCCGAAGAATTTTTTAACTTTCTATTGATCTATGAACTTGAAATTTGGTTATATTTATTGTTATGTATATTTTACCAACAAATACCAATATATCAATAAATATGGGTTTTTCCTTACCATTCCCTCATTTTTATTGTTCCGTACCTTTGCATTTATGCGTATTGTGATATTGGATATTTTATTATTTTTATCTGTGCAATCGTATTTGTTTTATTAAAAAACGGATTTTTCATCTAATAATTTTTTTCTATCTTTGTCGGTTTCGCTGATATTAACAAATTTGTTCGTTGCATTTCAAAATTTGTTAATATTAATTAATAAGTAAAAATTTTGATACTATTATCTCTATTGCGAGTGGGTTCTATATATACAACAGAAAAATCATAAATTTGTATAAAAAAAACTGATAATTATTAAAAAAAAATTCATTGTCTATGATAATTTTGAGATCTACTTCTTTTCACTGCTTAATTTTTTTTTTATATTCTTTTTTAATGCTGCTCTTCTTTTTGATTCTAATTCCTATGGAAATATATCATTTAGATTTTTCCAATACCCATTTTCTTCTACCAATTTTGTTTTAATTGTGGCTTTTCTTTTATTTTAAATAAAAAATCCCTTTTTTATTTTTTATAGGTTATATCTTTTTTTGTTTTTATTACTTGAAAATAGATAAATTTTACATATTTCAGGGTTTTTTGTATTAAAAATACAAAATTTAAAATCTTTTACAAACCGTATATAAAAATTATGACTTTTTTTATTATTTTCCCGTCTCTAATTATTCTCGACTTTCTATTCTTTTTTAAAACTCCCGAACAAAAATCATTACTTGATTTTTCAATCTTATCGAACATCTTTTTTATACTGAATGATTTTAATTTTCATATTTAAATCTTTATTACTTTTCCAAATATAATAAAAATTTTATATCTAAATTTCATAAGACCTTCTGTACCCAATAATACAAAACTTATTTATAATAATAATAATACTTATAATAATAAATTAACTTCTATAACTCATTCAAAATGGTTTCATTATAGTATATATGTAGATTGTGATATTCATAATTTTTTTTTCTTCATCGAACACACATGCGCCAGGTTATTTTTCTTTTCACTTCTTTAAATCTTTACACCAAGTATTTTTCACTTATTAGTTCGATTAAAATTTTAAAGTCCTATTTTAATAATCCTACCTCTGCACAGCTGGCTTATATTCTACATTTGGTACGGAACCCTAAATGTGCGAAGGCCGACACGCACTTGACCGATTTATTTAAATAACTGATCAATGCCAGCATATCGAATCTAAATTTACATTTATTCATTTTTCATTTTTCTTTTGTTTAATAAATTTCCACCACGTAGAAATGTACTGTTTAAAAATCATTTAATTTAAATTGAATTTTTTCCTAATTTTTTTATTCTATTCCTCCTACAGGAATATAAGCAAAGTTTACATGAAGTTTAGTTCACCTGAAGGCTTACGATTCTACCTGGTTTACGTTTTTGCTTGGCTCAAGTTTAAGTTTCTGCTTGGCTCAAGTTTTTGTTTGGCTCAAGTTTTCGTTTGGCTCAAGTTTAAGTTCCTGCTTGGCTCCTCATATAATCAACTCACCGGAAAGTCAGCTTACCAAGAGCTACGGTAATTACACCCGGACACCTGCAGCCATTTGTTTTTTCTGAATGGAAAACTATTGGTAAACCATTTTATTTCTCCATCTTATGCACCTTGTCAAAAAGGGCATAAAATATATAATTTTAGGTAAAGTTGAAATCTTAATATCACAGTTAAACCAACAAGTTTTAAATAAATCTATATTATATTTAATCTCAATATAGTTTTTTTATTTATTTTGGCGACAGAGTATATTTGAAAATAAAATTGATATTAAATTCGTTAGCATTAAACTTAAAAGTAACTTTATTTCATTCCTTTCAATTACAAGTCTCTTTTTGTTTGTTTTTTGGGACTTTTAAAATATTCAAAAATAAACTGGCGCCCTTAAAAATAACCCTCAATGTAATTATAGATATTTATTATTATTATTTTTATCTAATTTCTGATCAAAAAGGGTAATTTACCCGTTGCAACATACACCAATTTTTAACAGTACTTTTAGAATTCCAAATTAGAACTTATATTAAAATAAGAAACAGTAATATTATAAGCACAACTTATGATAAAAATAATTTAAGAAAAGAGAATTTGTAAATCTAAAAATGAATAAACTTTCTAAAAATAAAATAACAAAATTAGAATTCGTTTAAGACGTGTCTAATTATTTTAAAATTAATTAATTTACTTTTAGTTGTAATGCATTTTATATTTTTTAATTTGTATGCATATATATATATAAAGTTGATACATAAATGTTTTTTGATATTTTTCAGTATTTTTCTCATATTTATATTTGTATGGATTTAAATTCAATTCTAAGAAAGTATTTCGGATCCAACTCAAACCTTTTTGGATTTTAGGTAGTACCCATTAAACGGCATCCAACTCGGTTCTTCCCATGGTTTTTCTGAATTTTTACCATAATGTAGTCTTCCTAAACCCACTTCGGTATGGGTCGACAAAAAGTTAACCTTTCCTACCCTAATGTGCTTCCTTGTTCCTAATATGTATCTTCGCATTTGTTTAATCTAACCAATAGATATTTTGTTAATCCATTGTATTAGTCAGTATATGGTAAGTTGTGCTTTTTAATTTTCTATTTTGTATAATATTTCAAATGTGTCATTATTTGTAGACCTGAAGATGGCTAGTAGCCGAAACTAGTTGCCGCCATCTTAAGATTTAATACATTTTGTGGGACATGATTTTGTGTTTTATTTGCTTTGACAACATTTGAGTTATGCATTAGCTTTTGGTTTTAGTAATAAAGAAGTTGGTACTAACTTCCGGTATAACAGGAAATATTAATTGTTATAAATATTTTACATGAATTTTGAATCCCAAATGTTCACGTTTTAATTCTCCTAAAATGTTAATTTTGCCATATAAAATAATCACCATGTATATATGTGTCCAAATAAGGAGGTGGGCACGTTGTGTCTTACCTAATGATATGTAGTCTATAAGTGCCAGTAAGATGAAGAAGGAAGTAATACCATGAACCATAGAAATATATACAGTGGTGGAGTTTCAAAATATTCTTTTACATTTATATACTGACGGGCAATTCTAAATAAACGAATAATTTTATTTTTTATTCTAGTTGTGTTAGAGCGAATAGAATGTCAAAAAAGGAAATAAAAAATGATACAGGAATCATGAAATTATCATGAAAACATAGGAAAACAGCTGGGAAAAGGAGAACAAACAGAACAAAAGGTACAAGAGAATATTATGGATATGCTAATTTTATGCGAAAACCTCAGCCACCATTAACTTAATCAGTCAATCAATGAAAATCATGATCAAATTGGATAATAATAAAAAATAAATGCAAGATATGGAAAATGATCTTAATAAAAGTCAGAAGGAGATGTGAGAAGATTTGGAAAAGGGAATAAGAGGAATAACACAAGAACTAACACAAAATAAAAAGAAAATGAATTACAAAATTGAAGACATATGCTGACAATAAAATAGATGAAACAAGAAGAGCGATAAGATGAAAAATGATAGAACAGATAATAAAAGTAGAAAAGTACAAGACGAACAATTTGAAATGTTAAAAATATTAAAATAAAAGGAAAATTATTTTATAAAAGAAATAAAAAAAAGGTGTAAACGAAAAATGATAACAATATTAGAAGAAATGAGAAAAGTTGAACTAAAGATTAAAAAAGCAAAAAAAACCAAGGAAACGAAGAACAAATAAGTAATAGACGGATGAATAAAAATTTTAAAAAAAAAATAAATGAATAAGCAAATTAATAAAACAAGAATATAGGTTATTGCTAATAAAAAAACATGATAAAAAGTTACGAGAAATGAAAAACAAAACAAAACCAAATATGAGAAGTATTTTGAATCTAGCAATACTACAGAAAATGTAAGTTATTTGCGTAGAATGAATAAACTGAAAAATGAAAGACACAAGATAAAGTGGTAGCAAGGAAATAAAGGAGGTAATAATGGATGAAAGGTTACATTCACGAATAAGAAATTAATAATGGAATGGCCCAATTTATAGAAAACTTGGATGATAACAGTAGATGTTACGTTTTTTTGTGCCACCCTGTATTTTCATTATTCCTATACTCAATATATTTTAATTTCATACTCGCTTGACGTCCCCTTCTTATTTTATCGCGTCATGTCCCTATCTTCTCTTGTTATTCCTATAAAATGTCTTTCAAATGTTAATAATGTTCTGCTCTTTGCTTACTCAGTCATAACAATTGACTTTTATATCGAAGATTCCCCCCCTTCATTTTATAGGTTAAGTTTTTATTTTATATTTTCACTAAAATTCTTTGATATCATTAGTAATTATTTCGACGCTTTAACTTTTACTGTTATTTTTAATTGATTTTTCTATGCCGGTATATTTTTTTTATTTACTTAAAAGTTGATATCTTATCTTCTATAATATTATAAATTATCTGATGTTTGTGTCTCGCATACAAAAAGAGTACCTATGTATTTTTTTATTTGTTTTTACAGATTGTCTTAAAATTTTAATTCATTTTAATTATTTTTGTATTTCATATTTTGATCTAAAGTTCATGCATTTCATTTTAATATTATGATTGTTTTATATTCTTTTTCAAAAACAGAGACCACGATATGTGGTAATTTATAAGATTTTTATCTTATATTTACTGTATGTGAAATTTTAGGGTTTTTGGTTTTCTGCTGGTTCTCACGTCTGACGGTCAAGTTTGCCGGGTCCAAGAAGTTTTTCTGGACAACTGAGACGGAACAGCTTACATTTACAACGACAAGACCGTAAAGAAGCTAAGTTTTTTTTATTGAAAAGAAAAAAAGGATCTCTGATTTATCGTTAAATAAATAAATATAACGTTTCATTTGAGTTTAATTTCCTTAATCAAAAAAAAGTAAGGACGGATTTTGAAATATATCATAGTTTTTTTGTCAAAAAATCAACTGACTTAATAATTTTATACGTCGGTCATGTTGGCTCCCAGCATGCTAGCAACCAAACGCGGCGACAGCCGATGCGCCACCGGTTGTATTTGTAAAATAATTAATTTTATTTCTCTCGTTTTGGAATTTATAATTTTTTTATTTCGGATATCAAACAAGCATATATAAACAAATAATTCTTTTGTATTCCATTTTCATAGCTGCCTTTTATTTCAAAAGTTATAGAACTTTCAAAAAATCGAAAAAAAAGGAGCTGAGCTAAATTTTGAAAATTGTAATTTTTTCTTTCGGATATCAAACAAGCATTTAAAAACAAATAATTCTTTCGTATTCCATTTTCATAGCTGCCTTTTATTTCAAAAGTTATAGAATTTTCAAAAAATTGAAAGAAAAGGAGCTGAGCTAAATTTTGAAAATTGTTATTTTTTATTTCGGATATCAAACAAGCATATAAAAACAAATAATTCTTTCGTATTCCATTTTCATAGCTGCCTTTTATTTCAAAATTTATCGAACTTTCAAAAAATCGAATGAAAAGGAGCTGAGCTAAATTTTGAAAATTGTAATTTTTTCTTTCGGATATCAAACAAGCATTTAAAAACAAATAATTCTTTCGTATTCCATTTTCATAGCTGCCTTTTATTTCAAAATTTATCGAACTTTCAAAAAATCGAATGAAAAGGAGCTGAGCTAAATTTTGAAAATTGTAATTTTTTCTTTCGGATATCAAACAAGCATATAAAAACAAATAATTCTTTCGTATTCCATTTTCATAGCTGCCTTTTATTTCAAAAGTTATAGAACTTTCAAAAAATCGAAAGAAAAGGAGCTGAGCTAAATTTTGAAAATTGTAATTTTTTCTTTCGGATATCAAACAAGCATATAAAAACAAATAATTCTTTCGTATTCCATTTTCATAGCTGCCTTTTATTTCAAAAGTTAACGAACTTTCAAAAAATCGAAAGAAAATGAGCTGAGCTAAATTTTGAAAATTATAATTTTTTCTTTCGGATATCAAACAAGCATTTAAAAACAAATAATTCTTTCGTATTCCATTTTCATAGCTGCCTTTTATTTCAAAAGTTATCGAACTTTCAAAAAATCGAATGAAAAGGAGCTGAGCTAAATTTTGAAAATTGTAATTTTTTATTTCGGATATCAAATAAGCATATAAAAACAAATAATTCTTTCGTATTCCATTTTCATAGCTGCCTTTTATTTCAAAAGTTAACGAACTTTCAAAAAATCGAATGAAAAGGAGCTGAGCTAAATTTTGAAAATTGTAATTTTTTATTTCGGATATCAAACAAGCATATAAAAACAAATAATTCTTTCGTATTCCATTTTCATAGCTGCCTTTTATTTCAAAAGTTATAGAACTTTCAAAAAATCGAAAGAAAAGGAGCTGAGCTAAATTTTGAAAATTGTAATTTTTTCTTTCGGATATCAAACAAGCATTTAAAAACAAATAATTCTTTCGTATTCCATTTTCATAGCTGCCTTTTATTTCAAAAGTTATCGAACTTTCAAAAAATCGAATGAAAAGGAGCTGAGCTAAATTTTGAAAATTGTAATTTTTTATTTCGGATATCAAACAAGCATTTAAAAACAAATAATTCTTTCGTATTCCATTTTCATAGCTGCCTTTTAGTTCAAAAGTTAACGAACTTTCAAAAAATCGAAATAAAAGGAGCTGAGCTAAATTTTGAAAATTGTAATTTTTTATTTCGGATATCAAACAAGCATTTAAAAACAAATAATTCTTTCGTATTCCATTTTCATAGCTGCCTTTTATTTCAAAAGTTATAGAACTTTCAAAAAATCGAAAGAAAAGGAGCTGAGCTAAATTTTGAAAATTGTAATTTTTTATTTCGGATATCAAACAAGCATATAAAAACAAATAATTCTTTCGTATTCCATTTTCATAGCTGCCTTTTATTTCAAAAGTTAACGAACTTTCAAAAAATCGAATGAAAAGGAGCTGAGCTAAATTTTGAAAATTGTAATTTTTTATTTCGGATATCAAACAAGCATATAAAAACAAATAATTCTTTCGTATTCCATTTTCATAGCTGCCTTTTATTTCAAAAGTTATAGAACTTTCAAAAAATCGAAAGAAAAGGAGCTGAGCTAAATTTTGAAAATTGTAATTTTTTATTTCGGATATCAAACAAGCATATAAAAACAAATAATTCTTTCGTATTCCATTTTCATAGCTGCCTTTTATTTCAAAAGTTATAGAACTTTCAAAAAATCGAAAGAAAAGGAGCTGAGCTAAATTTTGAAAATTGTAATTTTTTATTTCGGATATCAAACAAGCATATAAAAACAAATAATTCTTTCGTATTCCATTTTCATAGCTGCCTTTTATTTCAAAAGTTATAGAACTTTCAAAAAATCGAAAGAAAAGGAGCTGAGCTAAATTTTGAAAATTGTAATTTTTTATTTCGGATATCAAACAAGCATTTAAAAACAAATAATTCTTTCGTATTCCATTTTCATAGCTGCCTTTTATTTCAAAAGTTATCGAACTTTCAAAAAATCGAATGAAAAGGAGCTGAGCTGAATTTTGAAAATTGTAATTTTTTATTTCGGATATCAAAAGAGCATATAAAAAAATAATTCTTTCGTATTCCATTTTCATAGCTGCCTTTTATTTCAAAAGTTATAGAATTTTAAAAAATCGAAAAAAAATGAGCTGAGCTGAATTTTGAAAATAATTAATTCTTTTCTTGGATATCAAAAAAGGATGTAAAAACAAATAATTCTTTCGGATTCCATTTTCAAACCTTTCAAAATAAAAAAAATAGAATTTTTAATGAACTCAACGAGAAACGATTTGAATTTGTCAAATTTGGAGGAATTGGAGATATTTTCTCCGTTATACTAAGATCTGATAATTTGACCAATTCAAATTGTTTCGTATTTGGTTTATTAAAAATCCTAAAAAATTTTAATATTTATTGTTCCACACATCATTTATTTTTATGACGTATTTCTCTCCTGCCTATAGTTCTCCTAGTACTAAACTTTCCGTAGCATTGTTTAACTACTCGTATTAAAATGAGTTATTGTTACATTTATTGAACACTGGACCACATTTCAGATGTGGATAACCTTATAGATTTATTAATTAATTATTTAGGATGTAATTTGCATAAAGAGTAGTTGGGAAAAGCATCGACAACAGAATCTTCTAAAGATCGATCTTTTAAGTGCCGATTTTTTTGTGAATCGATATTTTGACCTTCGATTTGAATCGATTCATTGAGAACGTCATAGATTTCTATTTGTATTTCAGCGCGTTTAATTTTCGCTATTTGACTTTTTACAGATTCGGCTTAAGAAGTATATTTTATTGTAGTTAAAGACAATTTGATTATTTTTATGAAAATATTGGTCAATATTCTATTTGACTAATATTTAGGTTGTTATCGTATCTAATTTTACAATGAGGAGATTTTAAGCACAAAAGGCTTTTCAAATTCTTAATCAGATTATTATAAAATACTATCAGATTTGCTTAAGAATTCAACAGTATAATGCGAAATGGAGATTTTAAAATCAATTATCGTTTAAATTTGATATTTATGCAGAGAACTTCTCAACTTAAAAATAATGTTTTTTTTTCATTATGTCAAATATCTTAAATTTAGCGTTACTAGCCTTTTGAGGATTTTAGTAGAGTCACTAGGTAGTACAGCTCACACTTTGAAAATATAAGATCGAATATCGTATTTGCTAATTTAGGGTGATTGCGCCAGTTTGCCGGCCACGCTCAGTTGTCGGCCGTTTTTGCCTTTTTCATGAAATAATATAAAAAAATGCTAACTACATATTCGAAAATTCCGCCAAATGTTCCTCCATACTTTTCCTTTAGATTTGCATGTTTGTCATTACTATCATTATTTTCCTGTAAGTTTAATAGATGGTGGTCCAAGTGAACGTTGTTGTGCTTTGATCAAATAAAAAAAGTAGTGGGCCATACTTGTTCAACGATAATTTCAAGTCAATTTTTCTAGATTCACAGAAAAAGAACTTATGTAGGGAGTTTCTATATATGTTGAACTACCACTTTGTGGTTAGAAAAATGAGGGCTGGCTGTTGTATTGGAGTCTCAAAACAACTATTTTCCCATTTGTGCTCCACGGTGGCCGAGAACTGGATCATTGAGCTGATTATTCGTGAATATTTAATGACAATATCCAATGCTATGGACATTTATCGTTCTGTCCTTTTTGAAGTTCAAATGGAAGTTGATACTGTAGTTAGTTTCTGGCCACCAAAATGTCATACGAATTTATTTTTTCGTCTTTTCTTGGGTTATGAAAGTATTTTATAAAAATTTACTACGAACTAATTAAAGAAAATAACAATATATATGTCTTGCTTTTGTAATTTTTTATTATAATAACCTATTTTTGATGGTATTTTATCCAAAAATTAATTTCTCGAATGAAAAAATTGAAAATAATAATTTATTACGAAATAACTGAAGTGGTGCCAGAAACTTTTTTAACAAGTTCCTGTACGATTTTTTTCGTAGATTTCGAATCTGAGCTCAGATTTTTGATAATCATTATACAGGGTGAGTTATTCTTACAAGAACTTAAGATTGAACAAAGAGAATATTCCGGTCCTGATATTGGATTCGTTCGAAGGGCTACTTATTAAGGCAATTTAGTTTAATTCATCTACCAAATTTAAACCAAATCGGGTTATTCCTGTATTTAATATGGCGGATTGAATTTTTTGTCTAAATTCACAAATCACACTGTATATCAGTAACGAAGCGGTTTTGGACATTTGTACATGACTTTTTGCAATCATATTGGCAGTCTCTATAACCCCCTAAGTTTTGTCGGTTTCATCTCTGGACACCCTGTATATGAAATAAATATAATGATTGATTTTATATGGCCGAGAAAAGGTATAGTGTGTGCTAGTTGTCGGTCAGTACCTTTTTCTATAGAATATTTCCGGTAAAAGACTGCCTTCGAGAACGCCTGTTTTCTGCCAGCTAATCAGAACAAGAATATAATATATATAGAGGAGCACAATATGTATATTCGAGCAGTCTGTCGACTAAACGGAGTTTCAAGATCAACCATTCAAGACAGGCTTCAATGAAGGATCGTAGAGAATTAACGGAAAACTGGGAGTAGAATGGAGCAAAAATTTTCCAATGACTATCCCTTCCGAGAAATGGCGTATCAGCATCTTACTTAAAGAGGAAGAGAAATCGAAAAAAAACCAAATAAATAGGAAATAGATGCAAGATCAGGGCAACTTTGAAGGCAGAGAGAGAGAAGGGAAATTGCAGGAAATGAGAGTGGAAGTTGCAGGAAATGATAGTGGTTAGGAGGAAGAACATTACTGAAAGGAAATCAAAATTGAAATCCAAACCAAATCCTGTGAAGTCAAAGCAAAAATGTTTCATGTAAGATCATGTTCCGGTCAGTGATATAGAGAGCGAAGGAGAAAATATTGGCTGAGACAGCTGTATAAGGTCGTACCACATGTGATGTACCAATCTTTCTTTTCTCCCTTATTATGAAGCTGCCAAAATACATGCAAAAATTGTACCTGATCGCAAGTCGCAACTTCGTACTTTTTTATTTATATGTTTCTTTTTTGTTTTAAGGAAGAGTATTTTATTTCTGGCGTTTTTATTAATATTTTTACCTCTCGCCCATCAGATAAGAGAGGTATAATAATCATGCTAAAAATTGGGTAGTGAGTTTTCAATGGATAAACACGTTTTAATGTCCCTACAATACAATTTTGATATTTTCGCGATGATGTGGTGTGTGTGTGTTTTTTTGAGTGTGTGTGTTTGTATGAGTGTGGGTGCCTGCGTGTGAACGAGAGTGGGTGGGTGCGTGCGTGCGTGCGTGCGTGCGCGTGTGTGTGTGTGTGTTTGTTAGGACGGATGTTGTAGTAACGATAAATCAAAAATTTTGAAATTTTGCATACAAGACTCTGATACCCTAGAATAGATCTGTTTCTTGGTGTCAATCGGACAAACCCCCCAAATTTTTATTTAATTTTGTTATAATTTCAATTTCCTGAATTTTTAAGAACACTTATTAGACTATCTTGAATTTGTTTGTGGGAGAATTTAGTCATAAGATTGGTATTTAAAAAATATATTAATTGTACATACAGGGTTTAATAAAAGTTAGTGGAGCTACTTCATTCTTAAAATTAGTATACTATTGAAAACCATTAAACCTCAGTTTTGATAATTTCCTAATAACTTTAAAACAAACTGCTAGATTTCCTAAAAAAATATGTGCTTTACAGGTTAGGAAAAACTACACTATGCAAAGTTTAAAAAATGTCCCACGGACTCGAATATTGGGCTTCCAAATCTGATTATTTTCCAAAAACGCCTAAAATACGATGTTTTAGCAGAACAGTTACAACATATTTGTAACTAAAAATGGTAACGAATTTACTATTATAACTTGATTTAAAAGAGACTTTGTCCGAGAAGCATTATTTTTTATAATCCTACAGGGTGTTTCAAATTTTACCTACCCGCGGAGTATGTACAGTCCGTTTCTCGTATCATGTCTTAACGTTGCTATATTCTAAACCATAAGAGGTGTGAATGCTATTAAATGGATAAAAAGTTAACAATTTTGGAAAGCATGATGCAGGTAAAAAAAATTTCTACTGATTCTGGCCGTCTCAAGTTAGTTATGCATGGAAAAGAAAAAAATCTATTTAGGGTTTTTTCCGCATAGAATTTTTATTTTAAGAAATATCAAAAAATGTAAAAGGAAAGTCTTATTGTATCTAAAAAATGCCATTTTACTGTTCTAATAAACCTTCTACACGACGTTTCGTCTCTTCACGGCGACCATCAATTTTTTTTTAATACGGACTTGACTTTTTTTATTAAAAATGTTGATAAGAAACCCTTTAACTCCAAATTCACTGATATATCATACTTGTCATTTTAACGACGTTTTATCTGAAATAACTAACATCATCAGTGACAATAATTTTTAATTATGGTATGTATTAAAAAACAATAAATTGATGGTGGCCGTGAAGACACGAACGTCGCATCGAATATTTATTAGTGCAGTATAACAGCATTTTTTGGATACAATAAAACTTAAAATAGAATTGTTTTTTTTCCTGTATAACTGGAGAAACATGAGAGTTCCTATAGATTTTTTCAGCCAATGTAATGTTCTCTATGTCCATTTAATCGTATTCGAATCTCTTATGGTTTTTAAAAGGCATTTAAAAAATAATGCTTTTCAGGTTGTAATAGTAAATCCGTTACTAGTTTTAGCTACAAATATTTTACAACTGTACTGCTATAGCATCGTATTTGAGGCGATTTTGAAAAAAAATCCGATTTGGAAGCCCAAAATTCGAGTCCGTTGATAAGTTTTTAAACTTGGCATAGTTCAGTTTTTCCTTGACTAATGACCTAGCATATATTTTTTTAACGAAATCTTTCCGTTTGTTATAAAGTTATTGAGAATTTATCAAAATTGAGGTTTAATGATTTTCAATATTATAGCGATTTTAAAAATAAAATAGCAACACTAACTTTTTGATTAGCCCTTTATAAACA
Source organism: Neocrepidodera transversa (assembly GCA_963243735.1). Lineage (NCBI taxonomy): Eukaryota > Metazoa > Arthropoda > Insecta > Coleoptera > Chrysomelidae > Neocrepidodera > Neocrepidodera transversa. The sequence continues at coordinate 14,729,163 of OY725340.1, read as the reverse complement.
ATTATTATATTTTTTAGATACCAATCCTATCACTAAATACTCCCATAAACAAATTCAAGATATGCGGTTCAGTTCTCTTAAAAATTTAAGAAATTGAAATTAAAACAAAATTTCCTACATTCCCGTTTATCCAACTTTGACCACCAATTTCTCGAAAACTGGTCATAGGATTGGGTTAAGATCACAGAGACATTTAATCAGAACCATAAGATTTACAACATACTAAAATTTAAAAAAAAATTGCCGAAATCCATTTTCCATAAGAGAAGTGCTTTGCTAATTGCTGTCAGTGCTTTAATTGTAAATATAATTTCATAACTTTTACCTAGTTTTATTCTTTCAAAATTTTTACATTCTTTACAAGATTAGATTACCGATTAGAACATATAACAAATGCAATATAATACACTTTATTGAAATTGTCTTTAATAAAATCAAATAATATATTTCTTAGGCCGGCACTGATATCTTCATTCTTTGACAGTGATTATCGAAACGCTGATCATCTAGAATTAGTTTATATGGAATTGTTATTATATAAACATCGGTCTCTATATGTGTGACGTTAAGTGTTGAGTTATTTCACTTTATGCCATGCTTTTGTTTTGTTTTGTCGAATTTGTCGACTTTGTTCTGGCAGACTGGCAGTACTAGTACAGTAATTGTTTAATCGATTATTTTAGTTTTTCTGCTTCAAAATTCATTAATAAAGTTGGTTTAAAAAAATTAAAAATTTTTTGTGAAATTGTTTTAAACTTTTTGTAATTTTGGTTATTAACTTCTACACGTATTATTTTAAAAGTATAAATTTTTTCACAAATATGGTACTTTTTGATCCCTTTTTTGATATCCCAGATAAAAATTAATTATTTTCAAAATAAGTCAACCTTTTTTTCGATTTTTTCAAAATCCTCGAAAGTTTTGAAATAAAAGACAACTATGAAAATGGAATACGAAAGAATGATTTGTTTTTATATGCTTGTTTGATATCCGAAATAAAAAATTACAATTTTCAAAATTCAGCTCAGCTCCTTTTTTTTTCGATTTTTTTAAAATTCTATAACTCTTGAAATAAAAGGCAGCTATGAAAATGGAATACGAAAGAATTATTTGTTTTTATATGCTTGTTTGATATCCGAAATAAAAAATTACAATTTTCAAAATTCAGCTCAGCTCCTTTTTTTTCGATTTTTTTAGAATTCTGTAACTCTTGAAATAAAAGGCAGCTATGAAAATGGAATACGAAAGAATTATTTGTTTTTATAAGCTTGTTTGATATCCGAAATAAAAAATTACAATTTTCAAAATTTAGCTCAGCTCCTTTTTTTTCGATTTTTTGAAAGTTCGATAACTTTTGAAATAAAAGGCAGCTATGAAAATGGAATACGAAAGAATTATTTGTTTTTATAAGCTTGTTTGATATCCGAAATAAAAAATTACAATTTTCAAAATTCAGCTCAGCTCCTTTTTTTTCGATTTTTTTAAAATTCTATAACTCTTGAAATAAAAGGCAGCTATGAAAATGGAATACGAAAGAATTATTTGTTTTTATATGCTTGTTTGATATCCGAAATAAAAAATTACAATTTTCAAAATTCAGCTCAGCTCCTTTTTTTTCGATTTTTTTAAAATTCTATAACTCTTGAAATAAAAGGCAGCTATGAAAATGGAATACGAAAGAATTATTTGTTTTTATATGCTTGTTTGATATCCGAAATAAAAAATTACAATTTTCAAAATTCAGCTCAGCTCCTTTTCATTCGATTTTTTGAAAGTTCGATAATTTTTGAAATAAAAGGCAGCTATGAAAATGGAATACGAAAGAATTATTTGTTTTTATAAGCTTGTTTGATATCCGAAATAAAAAATTACAATTTTCAAAATTCAGCTCAGCTCCTTTTTTTTCGATTTTTTTAAAATTCTATAACTCTTGAAATAAAAGGCAGCTATGAAAATAGAATACGAAAGAATTATTTGTTTTTATAAGCTTGTTTGATATCCGAAATAAAAAATTACAATTTTCAAAATTCAGCTCAGCTCCTTTTTTTTCGATTTTTTTAAAATTCTATAACTCTTGAAATAAAAGGCAGCTATGAAAATGGAATACGAAAGAATTATTTGTTTTTATAAGCTTGTTTGATATCCGAAATAAAAAATTACAATTTTCAAAATTCAGCTCAGCTCCTTTTTTTTCGATTTTTTTAAAATTCTATAACTCTTGAAATAAAAGGCAGCTATGAAAATGGAATACGAAAGAATTATTTGTTTTTATAAGCTTGTTTGATATCCGAAATAAAAAATTACAATTTTCAAAATTCAGCTCAGCTCCTTTTTTTTCGATTTTTTTAAAATTCTATAACTCTTGAAATAAAAGGCAGCTATGAAAATGGAATACGAAAGAATTATTTGTTTTTATAAGCTTGTTTGATATCCGAAATAAAAAATTACAATTTTCAAAATTCAGCTCAGCTCCTTTTTTTTCGATTTTTTTAAAATTCTATAACTCTTGAAATAAAAGGCAGCTATGAAAATGGAATACGAAAGAATTATTTGTTTTTATATGCTTGTTTGATATCCGAAATAAAAAATTACAATTTTCAAAATTCAGCTCAGCTCCTTTTTTTTCGATTTTTTTAAAATTCTATAACTCTTGAAATAAAAGGCAGCTATGAAAATGGAATACGAAAGAATTATTTGTTTTTATATGCTTGTTTGATATCCGAAATAAAAAATTACAATTTTCAAAATTCAGCTCAGCTCCTTTTCATTCGATTTTTTGAAAGTTCGATAATTTTTGAAATAAAAGGCAGCTATGAAAATGGAATACGAAAGAATTATTTGTTTTTATAAGCTTGTTTGATATCCGAAATAAAAAATTACAATTTTCAAAATTCAGCTCAGCTCCTTTTTTTTCGATTTTTTTAAAATTCTATAACTCTTGAAATAAAAGGCAGCTATGAAAATGGAATACGAAAGAATTATTTGTTTTTATAAGCTTGTTTGATATCCGAAATAAAAAATTACAATTTTCAAAATTCAGCTCAGCTCCTTTTTTTTCGATTTTTTTAAAATTCTATAACTCTTGAAATAAAAGGCAGCTATGAAAATGGAATACGAAAGAATTATTTGTTTTTATAAGCTTGTTTGATATCCGAAATAAAAAATTACAATTTTCAAAATTCAGCTCAGCTCCTTTTTTTTCGATTTTTTTAAAATTCTATAACTCTTGAAATAAAAGGCAGCTATGAAAATGGAATACGAAAGAATTATTTGTTTTTATATGCTTGTTTGATATCCGAAATAAAAAATTACAATTTTCAAAATTCAGCTCAGCTCCTTTTTTTTCGATTTTTTTAAAATTCTATAACTCTTGAAATAAAAGGCAGCTATGAAAATGGAATACGAAAGAATTATTTGTTTTTATATGCTTGTTTGATATCCGAAATAAAAAATTACAATTTTCAAAATTCAGCTCAGCTCCTTTTTTTTCGATTTTTTTAGAATTCTGTAACTCTTGAAATAAAAGGCAGCTATGAAAATGGAATACGAAAGAATTATTTGTTTTTATAAGCTTGTTTGATATCCGAAATAAAAAATTACAATTTTCAAAATTCAGCTCAGCTCCTTTTTTTTCGATTTTTTTAAAATTCTATAACTCTTGAAATAAAAGGCAGCTATGAAAATGGAATACGAAAGAATTATTTGTTTTTATAAGCTTGTTTGATATCCGAAATAAAAAATTACAATTTTCAAAATTCAGCTCAGCTCCTTATTTTTCGATTTTCTTAGAATTCTGTAACTCTTGAAATAAAAGGCAGCTATGAAAATGGAATACGAAAGAATTATTTGTTTTTATAAGCTTGTTTGATATCCGAAATAAAAAATTACAATTTTCAAAATTCAGCTCAGCTCCTTTTCATTCGATTTTTTGAAAGTTCGATAATTTTTGAAATAAAAGGCAGCTATGAAAATGGAATACGAAAGAATTATTTGTTTTTATAAGCTTGTTTGATATCCGAAATAAAAAATTACAATTTTCAAAATTCAGCTCAGCTCCTTTTTTTTCGATTTTTTTAAAATTCTATAACTCTTGAAATAAAAGGCAGCTATGAAAATGGAATACGAAAGAATTATTTGTTTTTATAAGCTTGTTTGATATCCGAAATAAAAAATTACAATTTTCAAAATTCAGCTCAGCTCCTTTTTTTTCGATTTTTTTAAAATTCTATAACTCTTGAAATAAAAGGCAGCTATGAAAATGGAATACGAAAGAATTATTTGTTTTTATATGCTTGTTTGATATCCGAAATAAAAAATTACAATTTTCAAAATTCAGCTCAGCTCCTTTTTTTTCGATTTTTTTAAAATTCTATAACTCTTGAAATAAAAGGCAGCTATGAAAATGGAATACGAAAGAATTATTTGTTTTTATATGCTTGTTTGATATCCGAAATAAAAAATTACAATTTTCAAAATTCAGCTCAGCTCCTTTTTTTTCGATTTTTTTAGAATTCTGTAAGTCTTGAAATAAAAGGCAGCTATGAAAATGGAATACGAAAGAATTATTTGTTTTTATAAGCTTGTTTGATATCCGAAATAAAAAATTACAATTTTCAAAATTTAGCTCAGCTCCTTTTTTTTCGATTTTTTGAAAGTTCGATAACTTTTGAAATAAAAGGCAGCTATGAAAATGGAATACGAAAGAATTATTTGTTTTTATAAGCTTGTTTGATATCCGAAATAAAAAATTACAATTTTCAAAATTCAGCTCAGCTCCTTTTTTTTCGATTTTTTTAAAATTCTATAACTCTTGAAATAAAAGGCAGCTATGAAAATGGAATACGAAAGAATTATTTGTTTTTATAAGCTTGTTTGATATCCGAAATAAAAAATTACAATTTTCAAAATTCAGCTCAGCTCCTTTTTTTTCGATTTTTTTAAAATTCTATAACTCTTGAAATAAAAGGCAGCTATGAAAATGGAATACGAAAGAATTATTTGTTTTTATAAGCTTGTTTGATATCCGAAATAAAAAATTACAATTTTCAAAATTCAGCTCAGCTCCTTTTTTTTCGATTTTTTTAAAATTCTATAACTCTTGAAATAAAAGGCAGCTATGAAAATGGAATACGAAAGAATTATTTGTTTTTATAAGCTTGTTTGATATCCGAAATAAAAAATTACAATTTTCAAAATTCAGCTCAGCTCCTTTTTTTTCGATTTTTTTAAAATTCTATAACTCTTGAAATAAAAGGCAGCTATGAAAATGGAATACGAAAGAATTATTTGTTTTTATATGCTTGTTTGATATCCGAAATAAAAAATTACAATTTTCAAAATTCAGCTCAGCTCCTTTTTTTTCGATTTTTTTAAAATTCTATAACTCTTGAAATAAAAGGCAGCTATGAAAATGGAATACGAAAGAATTATTTGTTTTTATATGCTTGTTTGATATCCGAAATAAAAAATTACAATTTTCAAAATTCAGCTCAGCTCCTTTTTTTTCGATTTTTTTAGAATTCTGTAAGTCTTGAAATAAAAGGCAGCTATGAAAATGGAATACGAAAGAATTATTTGTTTTTATAAGCTTGTTTGATATCCGAAATAAAAAATTACAATTTTCAAAATTTAGCTCAGCTCCTTTTTTTTCGATTTTTTGAAAGTTCGATAACTTTTGAAATAAAAGGCAGCTATGAAAATGGAATACGAAAGAATTATTTGTTTTTATAAGCTTGTTTGATATCCGAAATAAAAAATTACAATTTTCAAAATTCAGCTCAGCTCCTTTTTTTTCGATTTTTTTAAAATTCTATAACTCTTGAAATAAAAGGCAGCTATGAAAATGGAATACGAAAGAATTATTTGTTTTTATATGCTTGTTTGATATCCGAAATAAAAAATTACAATTTTCAAAATTCAGCTCAGCTCCTTTTTTTTCGATTTTTTTAGAATTCTGTAAGTCTTGAAATAAAAGGCAGCTATGAAAATGGAATACGAAAGAATTATTTGTTTTTATAAGCTTGTTTGATATCCGAAATAAAAAATTACAATTTTCAAAATTTAGCTCAGCTCCTTTTTTTTCGATTTTTTGAAAGTTCGATAACTTTTGAAATAAAAGGCAGCTATGAAAATGGAATACGAAAGAATTATTTGTTTTTATAAGCTTGTTTGATATCCGAAATAAAAAATTACAATTTTCAAAATTCAGCTCAGCTCCTTTTTTTTCGATTTTTTTTAAATTCTATAACTCTTGAAATAAAAGGCAGCTATGAAAATGGAATACGAAAGAATTATTTGTTTTTATATGCTTGTTTGATATCCGAAATAAAAAATTACAATTTTCAAAATTCAGCTCAGCTCCTTATTTTTCGATTTTCTTAGAATTCTGTAACTCTTGAAATAAAAGGCAGCTATGAAAATGGAATACGAAAGAATTATTTGTTTTTATATGCTTGTTTGATATCCGAAATAAAAAATTACAATTTTCAAAATTCAGCTCAGCTCCTTTTTTTTCGATTTTCTTAGAATTCTGTAACTCTAGAAATTAAAGGCAGCTATGAAAATGGAATACGAAAGAATTATTTGTTTTTATAAGCTTGTTTGATATCCGAAATAAAAAATTACAATTTTCAAAATTTAGCTCAGCTCCTTTTTTTTCGATTTTTTGAAAGTTCGAGAACTTTTGAAATAAAAGGCAGCTATGAAAATGGAATACGAAAGAATTATTTGTTTACATATGCTTGTGTGATATCCGAAATAAAAAATTAATAAATTCCAAAACGAGAGAAATAAAATTAATTATTTTACAAATACAACCGCTGGCGCATCGGCTGTCGCCGCGTTTGGTTGCTAGCATGCTGGGAGCTAACATGACCGACGTTAATTTTATACGGATTTTATTAACCTCATATATTACACAGCCCCACAAAAAAAAGTTCATACACAAGAGAGTGACATATGTATTCCCATGTATTTTTCGACGCTGAATCCGATCCCGAGCTTAGAATTGGGCCTACTCGTCTGGAATTGGCCCCAGGGGCTGAAAATGGCCTGAAATGCGGTTCCCGGGATAAGGCGAAGTCGACGCTGAATTTTGGAGCTAAAGCCGGATTTGTGCTCGAAAAGTTTATGGCCAACTGAAATTCCAGGTTTGGATCCGGGAAAATGACCCATTGGGGTCGGAAAATCATATTTCGGACGTACCCATCGCAACAGTGGGATTTTTATCTACTAATTCCTGCAGCTTAGACTGTGCTTGACAGGTTTATGGCCATGTAAAATTCCCTGTTCGGATCCCTCAGGTCCAGAATTGAAAAACACACGAAAATACCACTGTTGCGACTGGTATGGCGGAAATACGATTTTGCGGCCCCAATGGGCTATTTTCCGGGACCCAAACTGGGAATTTCAGCTGTCCAAAAACTTTTCACACCCAGTCTCAGCTATAGAATTAGAAAGTCCATGAAAATACCACAGTCGCGACCGAAACGTCTAAAACAGGATTTTCCCGCTCCAAGGGGTCATTTTCCCGGTCCCAAACCCGGAATTTCAGTTGGTCATAAACTTTTCAAGTACAAATCCGGCTTTAGCTCCAAAATTCAGCGTCGACTTCGCCTTATCCCGGGAACCGCATTTCAGGCCATTTTCGGCCCCTGGGGCCAATTCCAGACGTGTAGGCCCAATTCTGAGCTCGGGATCGGATTCAGCGTCGAAAAATACATGGGAATACATATGTCACTCTCTTGTGTATTAACTTCTTTTTTTTTTTGGGCTGTGTTATTAATCCATGTGCATATTGACGCAAGTCGATCGTTAAAGAGAGTTTGTTGATATAATAATTTGAGATTTCCTCCCATCGTCCGTCTCTATTTTTTCAGACCTCCAGGAGTAGAAATATCCATTATTTTTTATTAACAATAATATCTGGTTATTTAAATCATAATCTTGTGCAACATTAGACAATAAAACTAACCACAATTTTTGGAACTAAATATTTATATAGAAATTAATACAAAAAAATCTCTCGTTTAGTCATAATTAAATCTACACTTTCTCGTAAGGTGACACAACGACTTAAATTAGGTGACCAAAATGATTCATTTAAAAATACAAGTCAGTAACGGTATTATGATCGTTATATAAAATGTAATTGCTCTAACTGTTCGTACCAATAGACACATTCTTAGTAATTATTTACACGAATAAAACAGTATAATTTACTAAATATAGAAATATTGTTCCATTATAATAAGTCCAGTAGCATCAGAAGAAGAAGAGAAAAAAATAAGTAATACTTAATCGAGCAAAGACCGGTAGTCGAAGTGTATTATATCGGGCGTTGAATGGACGATTTAAATTAGTACCACAGGCGGTGCCGCGACCTAGTACTACCATCTGACGATATACGCTTCCTGGTTTTTTTTCTCCAAGAAAAACAATTCGATTGAGTTTTTTACAGTATGTTAGAAAAGTTATAGCATGATCATTAACGTCTCTATATATATTTAACTATCTTATTTAAATACAAAACGTCTCCGAGCTTCTTTAGCGGTAATAAATCATTTTGCGGTCAGTGATTTATAACCTTATTTCTTAAACATTTACAAGCGAAAGAAAAAAGTTTGGAGAATATAAAAATACAACGAAATGTGCCATGAATCAATTTAAAATCAGGGACGTGGCCTTATTTCTTGAAATCGCCGGCCACGGTTTTATACCGGAAGAGCAGAAGAAAATAGAAACCTACACACATGTCATAAATTATGCTGTTTGTTTATGAGGATTTTGAGCCAGGCAGCAATTTTCTCACTGCAAAAAAAACAACGATTTATGGGACTGAAACATCAATGATTGCATAGAACAGAAACCCTAGAGATATCAATAAACACAAACGTATATTATTTTTTTAAGTACTAAATAGCTGTCATAACTCCTTGTCAGATAGATATTCAATTTATGTCATTTATGGATTTCGTAAGAACGTGTTTTGTAAATTTTGCAAGAATATATTCGTATGCGGCACGGCACATATGCAGTGCTGTCATGTAAAGTAGTAGCAAACATCAATAGGATACGAAACAACAGTTACGAAAACATATTATTGTCGTTTTTAACAAATGCAAACCGTTGTAACGCTTTCCATAAACGTACCATATTGAACTTATAAAAATAAAAAAATGATTAATGTGGTTTTCATCTAATATAATGATTTTAAATTTAATAATAACAATTGAAATAAATGAAAAATCAAAATAAAGTCAAGAAAATAAAATTATGTAAACTAAAGTAAATATGGAAAATATAATGTATAGAAATGAAAATATTTATCATAATGATTAAATGCATCTTGTACAATGAAAAGGACTAAAAGTAAACAAACATGAACAAATATGATTAAGAATCGATATAAGTTTGGAATAATTCCTAGGCGGTCGACGTTTTGACATCAACCATCATCAGATCGAAGGACCAATTTGATTACAGCCCATCAGGATTTATCAGCAAATAAATCATTTAAGTGAGCTGTATAAGGGCTATTTATTTACCCGTTTATTATTAAACAAAATCATTAATTATTTACATTTACAATTTATTATTTTTAGAGAGCAACTGCTCGCACTCACTATCACTGTAAAAATAATATTCACAATTTTGATACATTTAAAACCTCCGAAAACATACTAATGTAATTTCAGGGTGCGGTTAACCGCTTTTCTAGACATTTTATTTATGCGAGATATGATAAGATAATGATGTGGTCTGAAGCTCTTTCTAGCGCCAAATGGTTATTTGTAAGTGGGGTTGTAACAGTTTTATTCTTTCTAGTATTAAAATCGACTCGTCTGAACGACAAGAAATGATATGAATTTAAGTTTAAATCTATTTTTTGATTATGGAATGTTAAAAAATACTGTACTGACCAAAAGTATAAACCGAAAGATGAACCTTATTTAAATTTAATGGAAATATAAATTTGTTTTGTAAATTCTGGATAATATTCCAAGGAAATTTATCCAGACATCATAAGATTAAAATTTCAGAAATAATAAAAGTAAAAATTCCTGTCGGTAGGATCAACAGGTGAAAGTAGATTTCTGTTGTATAAATTTGAGATTCTTTATCCTTCAACACCCCACGATACGGTCAGATTGAAAAAAGTTTCAAGCGAATTAATTTTATAATAATTAAGACATGAGAAAAGTTTAATGACCTATTTCAATATTTTTAAAAATGGCGAGGTATGATTTTTTTTTAAATTTAACCCACTCCAGTTTCCACCCCCTTGGAGGTAAAATTTCTATTTTCAATAAGCAATGAATTACTACCCCAAATACTTTTTTTACCAAATTTGATGTCGATTGTACAAAAATTGCGGGAACGGAATGTCTTACAAACACATACCTATACAGGGTATCCCAGAATAAAGGGGACGAACTTCGGCGGTAGAATATTTACTTAATTTTAAGACCAAAAGTCTGTATAAACGCATTATCTAAATTGAGAATTAACGAGGTTACAGTGTGTTAAATTTAGCTATTATCTACCCTCGCTTTGCTACGCTCGCTCGTGCATCGAATAGCCGCATGCTGCTAAGCTCATTTTCTGCCCTTATGACATAATATACTAATTACACAAAATTTAACATTACGCATAAGTCCGTAAAATGAAATACTAAAGTCTGTTCATCCAACAAACGGAGTAATAAAAGTGCGTGATCAGCACATGTTCAACCTTTTACTACGGCCCACCAATACTTCACCTTTGGTGAAGTATGGAAAACCGTAGTATTGAAATCGTGCAAAAATTTCAAAATTTTTTTTGCTTCAAATGACTTAAAATGTCACGAAACGTGGAAAAAATTGATTTTCCGAGTAAAAAAAGTCTGTCTGTGTGGATGTCTGTGCGCACGATAACTCGAGAACGGTACGGCTGATCCGGAAAATTCTTTTGGCTATCGGTTTTTATTCAAAAAAGAAAGGCTCTATCAGAAGATCAGCAATTTCGGGTCCGAGGATCCCGGTCCCATCTACTAAGTGAAACTTTTATTCGAGATATCTCGATAAGGAACGCAAATTTGTCGATACTGATTTCTATTAAGGTGTTGTGTAAGTCAAGACGCGTTGATTAATATCCATATCGCATCCGGCTCGTTGAAAAAAAAAATATTTAAAAAATTCCGATTTTTCCGAATCGGACTTTCTTCCAGAGATTATTCCTTTTATCAGTTTTAGTTTGGATTCAGGGAAGTTTGACTTAACCGGGGTATTTTTAATACTTATTTTTTACTGTTCGTTAAAATCTATGGCGCGCATTAAGGAACTGTTAAGAGATTGTATTTTGTATTGTATTTTGTGTTGTATTTTGTGTTGTACTTTTTCTGCGTTGATTTGGAAATCTGGTTTGTATCTACAAATAAATATTATTTATTGATATCATTTTTAAGAGGAATGCAAAATGTGGAAAATGGACAAAACTGATGTAAGATATAGTCGAACCTCTCATTAATATAAACGATGATTCTGATAGCAGTGATAGCGCATATGGGATTTTTAATACAAATCCCGATGCACGTCACAAGTGATGTCATTCTTCCATTAAGTACTACCAACTAAATAAAATAATCGGAAACTAACGAATATTCACGAGTATCCATGAACGTAGTTACAGTACTGAAAACCGAAAAATGCAATTGTTATTAGTTTGATAATTTTAGAATGAACTCAATTATATTAGCTTATTCACGTCTTATTCTTGATAATATAAAATTTATAAAATATATTATTATATGTGTAGTTCTCAACAAACCATATTTTTTTATTAAATAATTTTGACATTTTGTACGCCAATGAAACTCGTATTTATAGAGAAGAAATGACATTTTAGTAATTGGTAAGCTTTGATGCGCTGTTGTCAATTGTAAATTGAAAATTTTCACCTATTAGTGATAATTGATTTAGGTTATGTCAACAAGTTGATTGAGGTTTCTCCACGTTTTCGTAATTTTATAATATTGTCTTTATTTTTGTGCTTTGCAACAATAGAGATATTAAAAATTGTTGGAAATTCAAAGATAAATACTTCATATAACCATTAATTTTATAAATTTCTGGAAATATTTTAAATATTGTCACACTTTTTTATTGTGCCTTTTTATCGTTTCTACGGTTTGGCCGGTCTTTTAGACCCTTTTTCGACTAGTCCCAGGGGGGACAAACAATATTTTTATTGTAAAACTTACTTACTTTACGCTCCGGAAACCGTCCGGGGGCGTCGAGCGGGTAGTGTGTCAACACTCGCTGAAAATGGGGCCCAGCTCAGGCCCCAATATTTAATTTAAATTTTAACAACTTCGTCCTGTTTTTCCGCTACCTTTCATCCCTTCCCCCCCATTTTTTACCCTTATTGATGTTTTTACATTTCATGTACCAATGATTTATTATCCTTAAAGTTTTTTCTCCCACTCCCTTCTTTTACCTTATCGATAAGATAGAGCCCTTGCAATATGCAAAATTTTTTGTAATTAAACGAATTTTTGTTATTTATGTGGCCTGATGATGGCTATTAAGCCGAAACTAGTCGCCTTTTAACCTAAACAATTTAATTAAATTTTGTGGTACATGACTTCGAGTTTTATTCAATTTATTGAACACTGGATCACATTTGTGATATGGATAACCTACTTCATTTTAATATTTTAAATAATAATTGTCAGTGTCACACTTTTTCTTCTTTCTCAGTTGTATGCAGTGTTGCCAGATCTAAAATGGCCAAGGCAAAAAAAGCGAAAGAAATCACAAAAAACGCAAGTAATCGAAAAATATTGCAAAAAATCGGAAAAAATCGCAAAATATCGCAAAAAAATCGAAACAAATTAAAAAAAACGGAGTAATAAGAAAAAAATACAAAATTAGAAAACAAACGAGAATAATGAGAAAAAATGAGGAAAAATCAGAAAAAACCGGAAAAAAAATCAAAAAACTTGAAAAAACCGAAAAAAAAGTAGAAGAATTGAAAAAATGGGAAAAATCGGAAAGAGCAAGAAAAAATCGAAAAACCCGAAAAAATCAGAAAGAAAAAACAGAAACAAAACAAAAATCTGAAAAATTAGAAAAAAAACCAAAAACAAAATAAGGAGAATTGAAAAAATAGGAAAAAAAACAAGAAACAAAAATGGAAAAATCAATGGAATAGGAAAAAATTAAAAAACAAAAGACAGATTTAGAAAAAAAAACAAGAAAATAGTGAGAAAAAATGAGGAAAAATTAGAAAAAAATATCAAAAATATGGAAAAACCAGAAAAAAACCAGAAAAACAGAAAACATTGGGTAAAATTAAAAGAAAAATCAGGAAATATTAAAAAAAAAAATTATAAAAAACCCAAAAAAAACGAAAAAGAATTAGCAAAACTTCCAAGCAAACGAAAAATATCATAAAAAATCGCAAAAATACCAAACTATGGCAAAAAAAAATCGAAAAAATTGGAAAAATAGGAGAAATTAGAAAAAAAATTTAAAAAAAAAATTGGAAAAAAGCTAGAACATCAATAAAAAAAATGAGAAAAAATTGGTTAAAAATCGAATAAACCGCAAGAGATGAGAAAAACAGGAAAAATAAATAAAAGACAAAAAAGCAAAAAGGAGAAAAATTAGTAAAAAACGAGAAAAAATAAATAAACTGAAAAAATCGAAAGCGACAAGAAAAAAAACAGAAAAACGAGAAAAACTAGGAAAAACTGGAACATACAAAAAATCAGAAAGAAAAATCAAAAAATGTTGGAAAAAAAATTGTAAAAAACGCAAAAAAATTGCAAAAAAATGAAAAAGAAGTCGCAAAAAATGCAATCAATCAAAAAATATCGCAAAAAATCACAAAAAAATTCCACAAAATTGCAAAAATATCGCAATAAAATTCCAGAAAATCAAAGGAGTGAAAAAATTAGAAATCGAAAGAAAGAAATAAAAAAACGGAACAATGAGAAAAAATGAGGAAAAAATTAGAAAAAATAAATTAGAGAAAAGCGTTTTTTAACAATATTCTTCCATTGCTTCTGGTTTTTGTGTCTTCTTTTTCGTTTTTTTTTTGTCTTGGCCGTTTTATATCTGGCAACACTGCCTAAACTTAGAAAGAAGAAAAAAAGTGACAGTGACATTTATTATTTAAATTTTTTTTATTGAATAGATATTTCTAATATATCCACAAATTTATAAAATTAATGTAAATATTTATCTTTGCATTTCGAATAATTTTTAATATCTTTTTCACGTTCCATTAAAATTAGTTAACTATTTAAGCGAAATAACGTATGACGCAATTCACGTGCCTTTAATTTAATATATCGCGGCACGTTAGCGTGCCTGCAGTCACAGCGTTTAAAATAATAACAAAGCCAAACAACATAACCTTACATTTTCGAAAATCCCTACATTCATCGACTATTCTGACGAGCAGGCAACACTGGAGCGTCCTGACATCATAAATGATCTATGACGTGCATCGGGATTTGTATTAAAAATCCTATAAATGTATATCAATGTATTAAAATATTTTATTTACTATTCACTACTTAAAAACGTATTAAATTATATATATTTAGTATCAATTTAGTATCAATTTAGTAGTTATTTACTTCTATTTATTTTTAAATAACCAGAAAATATCAAACTCAAAGTAGTTGATTCATATTTTTTTTTAACTCTTAATTTTTTTATTTTATCAATACAGATTTACAAAGATTAAATTTAATTTTTTAATTGATTTTTGTGTAACGCCACTGGTTTCGGACCATATTTCTTTATTCGGGTTATAACTTTTAGAGTAACTGGATATCGGGTGTATTCTTTAAAAACAGACGGTGTCCACGTGATTACTCTGTTTGTTAGATGTACAAACTATAGTGCGTAAAGTAAAGTATTGTAACGAGACCGCCCCTGTGGACACACCGCGCACATCGCACTCTGGAATTACAGAGAATCTTCGTGAAATCGTGACGCCACCCTTCCAGATGTTTCGAGAGCGGTCGTTATAAATATATATACTTGGAGTATTGTTAGTTGTGTTTAATATAAATATAAAAGTTGTGTTTTTACTGTAAATAAATTAGTTATAATTATACCCAGTGTTTAAGTTTACCGAACCCTAATACAAAAATATTACAGTATTTTACTCACTAGTGAGTCTGTTTTGTTTCAAAATGTTTAGTTCTAAACATTCAGGATCGTTTTCTACCTGGTGAACTTCTGCGTTTATGGATATGTTACAATTTAAGCACATTCTTGTATTCACATGAATTTCAAGGGGATCGTTATAAAATACTTCCCTGCGACTTATGGCAATTTGTCGTTTTTTTTCTTCGTTTTCATCTCCCAGTATTCTTACCATTTTCCTTTGAGGATTTGCAATGTTGCAAATATAACAGCGATTATAAAGAGTCATTATAATATTATTAAATTGCTATAAGTGTCGGACTTTTAATAATAGTCTACTATTCATAACAATATTAAATACAAAGAAAACTTGCATATTTAAAAACAATTTTTTCTACTACCGTGTGTAAATTATTAACTTTACACATACTTTATCGTACGTAAAGTTCAACTTCACGCACTAGTGCGTAAAATGAAATAATTGTGCGTAAAATGAAATACTAGTACATAAAGTAAAGTATTTTACGCATGAGTGCGTAAAGTAGGTTGTTTATTTTGTACTTAATACCTACATATTTTTTGGTAGTAGAAAAAATGTTGTTTGCAACTAGTGTGTAAAATGCCTTTTTTCAGTCATGTGATTGTCGCACTCACCTTTTGCTGGTGCGCCAAAATTCACTGAAAAAAGTATAACTTTATACACTTGTTGCATAAATAACTATTATTGTATTAGCTGCCTTACACAGAATTAATAAAACTATTAACTAGTTGGCTGCCTAATATACAAAATTAATTAAATTATGAAGAACTCATTGAAGGTCAAATTTAAAATTTATTAACTTTCGATATCGAAGCAGAAAGATAATAATATCGCAATCCTGTCTGTCTGTGCGTGTGTGTGTCTGTCAACATGATATCTTTCGTTATAGACATCGAATTAATTTCATATTTGGTACAGGTCAAACCAATATATGGGATTGATTTTCATAGGGATCATCCGCGATTATTGATACAGGGTGGCGTAAATTTAATTGAACACTATAGGGATTTCGTAAACCGTTATAGATATAAAATTGGTTAAATGGGGAAAAAAGATACGTATTTTTAAGATGAATTGAATGGTTTATTTAAAATTAAAATATCAGAACCAGTTTCCGAGATATTTATGAAAAACGAAAATTGACGATTTTTGTTTTATTTAATTAACACCTTAATTTTTAAAGATAGAAAAAACTTTATTAATTTTTTATATTGAAGGTCAAATACCGTATCCAATTTTTTTAAAACAACGTTTCGTCTTTGAAGAGCCACCTTCAACTATATTCTTACTCTACTTCAACTGCTGCTTTCGAAAGTTTTCTCTCAGATTTTATATCTTAAAGTTTTATATTGCAATTATATCAATTATAAAAAATGTTTATTATTTAATGACATGTGCCGTTATCTTAGTTGTTATTATAGTAGGTATTTATTTTGCATTTATTAGAATTAGCACTAATTATATTTCCTTTTTAAGAGCAACCTGTGATTTATTACATTATTTCGTAACTATATGGATGAATACATGCTAAAATCTAGCTGTTCAAACTTGATTTATTTCTCTTGAAATATTTTCTCTCTTTCATTTAGCGTAAATTGTAAGTAAGAAATATCAGCGATACGTGAGAAGAGGAACCCAAAGGATATAATCAATCACAAAGAACAGTAACCCAAGAGATATAAAAACAGCGCAGTGTTGTTAACAGTGATGATTAAAATATTAATAATTTGTGGCATGAAAATATGATATATAAAAGTAAGAATAAATAAATAAATAATTAGACATAATTAAAAATAGTAGATAGAATACGTATTTTTGTATCACGGGTATAAACAGAACTTTATGCCTTGAGAAAATATATTAAAAAATTGTTTTTCAGCTTAAAAGCAAATTGTGGTAAGTTCCATATAAAATATTTTTTGTAAATTATATGAAATACGTATGTATTGCGATATTAGGACAGCCCTTAACTTAACGTTGTTGCAAGAGCTAGACTGGGGCGTTTGTGAAACAAAATTTACAAAACGCCTCTCTTCTTGTGATGTAAAATACCCCATTAGTCAAACCGAATTATAAAATTTGTTTTCTCATTATTATTCCAGATATGCCGCGTAAATATGAAAGAAAAACATTGCGAGGGTCATGGTCCGAAAGTAATATGGACTAGGCAATGCGAAAAGTATAACAGAAAGAAATGGTAGTCAACGAAGCAGCAAAGACCTATATTGTTTGGGAAATTAAAGTTACCTCTTGGCCGGATACCAGTTTTTTGTGAAGAATATGAAAGAAAATTGGTCGCACATATTAAAAAATTGGAAAAGTAGGTTTTGCACCGGACCACAAAGATGTAAATGAAATGGTATTTCAACTAGCGAAAAACCTTAAAACAAAGGATCCATTCTCTGACAAGTCCGAAACTGCAGGAAATGTTTTGTTAATGGATTTTTATCCCGTAATCCAGAATTGAGTGTACGCAAATCCGAAGGACTCTCATTTGTACGAACCTATGGAATTAATAGATATCGATATATTAGCTAAAATTTATTAAGAAATCGACATTAAAATAACCCTGACAAGATCTACACTATAGACGAGACAGGAATTCAGGTTAATAATAAACCAGGTAAAGTAATATCGCTACAAAGGGAGAAAAGGGTGTGTATATACTGAAAAGCAGTAAAAAGGGTAAAAATGTTACAATTTTTTTATGCTGCAATGCACAGGGCAATCTCCTTCCTCCAACTCTGATATACAAAAGTACCTGCAGTAAACCCCAGTTTTCTGAAGGTCTTCTACCTGGCTCTCAAGTTTTTATGAACAAAAAGACTTTTTACATTAACGCTGATCTTTTATTTAAATGGTTTCAAGAAGTGTTTCTAAAGCAGAAAGGCTCAGGAAAAACACTTATTAGATGGACACAGTTCGCACGGTAACCATATAGAATTATTGGAATTAACAATTCAACATGATGTCATATTATTGTGTCTACAGAGTAACACCACTCATGCAGATCAGCCACTGGATAGAGCTTTCTTTAGACTACTTAAGGTATATTTTGCCCAAGAAGCAAAAATTTGGATAGTTACAAAAAAGGACAGTCAATAATTATTTTCTTATCGTTTTTGTACTTCAATGATCATTTTTTGTTAATTTTTACAATTCAAGAATTATTATAATCAGTTTTGAATCTTCAGGATCATTTTTTGTTGATTCTAATTATTTTTAAGAGTCAACAATATTTTCTGATCATTTTTTAATCTTCAGGATCAGTTTTTGTTAATTCTAATTATTTTTATGACTCAACAATTTTTTTCTGATCTTTCTTGTTAATTTTGATTAGTTTTAACAGTTACGATTTATTTTATGATTGTTTTTGGACTCCAAGGGTCATTTTTGTTAATTTTTAACACTCAACACAAGTATTCGAGGATCAAGCAAAATGAATATAAATAATCCGAAAGGACGGACTAGAGCCAGTTGAATTTTGTATGTGTTAATTAAAATAATATAGTGTTTGAATTCGAACGAACCCAAAGTACAAAAATATTACAATACTTAAATTATTATTTCAAAGAATTTTGTTTATAAATTGTAGTAATGACTTTAACAGGGTCAATTATTAGGTACCTGTATTTGATATAATCATTTTTTACCTACCTGCAATTTGTAGCAGAGGGTGTTGTTCACTTGGTCCCAGCGGTCAATTTTGTCAGCGCGGGGTTCTGTAATCCTACGGGCCTTTTGGCCTCAAGTTTTAAAATTAGATGGGCCTTTTGGGCACAGTGGTTATCGACCATAAAGTAACTAACCCTTTTGATTCAACGTAATATTTTTAAGAAAATATAATAGGAACAGTTTCAGTGATTTTTTTAAATTTTTTTTATAAATAAATATCCTTCATTTGATTTGTACGGTAAAGATTTTTTTGTTCAAATAAATAATCTCGGTTTGATTTGTATAGTCAAGATTTTTTTCTCCAAATAAAAACAATGATTTAACAACAAATTTTTTTAAACTATATGAAAAATCACAAGAAATATAATATTATAAAAATACAACACTAAAAAAATATATTGCCGATTTTAGAATTTTCATCATTATATTCATGAGTCAAACCCAAATTTTGTATCTTACGAAACCACGATTGGCTTAAATGAAATCGACATTCAATAATCAAGATATCAGGCCAAATCTCTCTGATACTAGAGTGAATGGCTTTCTCAAAATCGCAAATAATTTTACATAGCTTCCAATCTAAATTTAAATTAATATTACAATAATCTTTTAATATTTGAAAAGCAGTTTTATATGTACTTGCTTTTTGTCGGGTAAAACAAAAAATGCCAGAGGAATGTTGTGTCCGTTATCAATAGCATGTACAAACTGCACAAAAAATTTTTGGCCATATTCAAGTGTGCTGTCATAATAAATACTATTACGAGAATACAAGTATTTTAAATTTGAATCACAAGAAAATAAAATAATATGCGAATCTTCGTTGTTCGATAGTAAAAATTGTTCGCCCTTATTTGTTACACATTGTATTATTTTCAATTCACAATGAACATCACTTATACATTTTGGCAAAGGTGGAAATACACTTCTTCTGCCCCTATATATGCTTTTTCTGATGTGCTTAATATCCGTAGTGGATACATTAAAATTATTTCCTTCTCCTCGGATTCCGTTATTGATTAACTTACTGGGTTTAATGCAAATGTCTTCTGTCGCCTTTTTTTCAATCCGTTTTTGGGGATTTTTAACATCTAAATTGTCGCATGGTGGATGAATATGTTCATTATTAGATTTCGGATTTGTCCACTTCAATATTCGCTTTACACCCTCGGTCAGTATACACTTATATGATACTTCTAACTTTGTTTCATTGTCTTTTCCAAATGTATATTTTTACACAAATAAAAACTTTTGTCCTCGAATACTTAACACTGACTCCATTGCAGCACAAACATAAATTTTCTATTATGAAGAACTTATCACTTTTAACATAAACAAATTGAATGGTTTCAGGGAGAGTGCAGAAAATCTAATGAAAATTAGTTCCATTTTTATTACAGTTTACCTAATTGCTTAAGAAATAGAATTTAAGGTTCTACTCTCATCATAAGCCGATTCAGAGTATTATGGTAGTAAAATAAGACAACCCCATTTATAAAACCAATCGTTTTGACAATAATTTTATTTAAACTGTATCTAGGAATAACCCACAATAGAAGAGATTACAAAAATATTATTCAAAATTTATATAATTTATGTAATCTTTAAATAATCCTATTTCATTTTCCTAGAACCCTTAATTAAGCTTTCGTGCCCAGAACGGCTACACCGTTAGAAGCAATAAAAGATTAAAATCGGATATAACTGACCGCCGTGCTGAAAAGGGCTCCACCCGTAGCAGAATTCAGCCATAAATAATCTCCTACTTAATCCGTGGCAGAGTTCGATGTTTCCCGTTCAAATCGTCTTATTAATATAAAATTATAAGTGTAAGAAACTTATGTTTGGGTTGTTAAAGTTATAATTTCTTTATTTAATATTTTGTTAAATATATTGCCAAATATTTCAATCATAATAAATAAAGTTTGTTTTACTAATTAGATCTGAATTTTTAAAATAAAAAAAAATACTTTAACGCCCGCGGGCACTAAAGTAGTACGCGGATGGTAAAGAGGCATTTTACGCCCGCTAAACGTCCGGTCATGCATAAAAAAATTTATAGAATATCTCAATCACAATAATAAAACTAAAACGTAAGATATTATATGAAAAAATTGCAAAATGCTTAATCGACACATCAAATGATCAAAACTCAAAATAAATCAATTTGTTATACACATATAATATAATTAATGCCACAAATTTATTGAATCACCTTGTATACGAATACCATCGAAAGTTCAAAACCCGTATAAAACGTCTTCGGGTACCCCGTTTGTCTGGCAAGGTCCATATAAGGTTCTCGGGTTCTTTCCTGTAAAACTTGTACATTGTCTAGAGCTTGGTACTGGAGGACAGTGTCAGCCCAGCGAAAACATTCTTAAAATACACAATATATAATGTTTTAATATATACATTTTATCTTGTACAGGAAATAGTCTAATTTGAAACTGACTAATTACTACATAAGTATATTTTAACCTTCAGAGATAAGAACAGCAAAAAATTAGATTTGAAATAATGGTTTTAGTCATAGCCGCTAATTTAAATAGATCTAAGGTTTTTAGATATTTTATTTTACTTTTAAACTTATCTTTGTTTACAATATAATCGAAATTTAAATAAACTGATTAGTTATTCTATTTGTTCCACTGTCAAAATATAATAAAAAAGTAACAATCAATAAGTACACCTTGACTTACTGCAGGTATAAACCTTGAAATTATTTCCTCATAAATTTACAAAAATGACAAAAACAAATCTCTAGGATACTTACATCACGTTTTTTTAAAGTTATTCCATCTTTGGAATAAATAAATGTAATCTTCCTGGATTTTTTCTTAATAATCTTTTTATTTAATTTAATTTAGAATTAATAACTGTAATTGTTGTTGACCTTAACTCATTACGAATTGTCGACAGTGTGATCTTGATGTTTGATTGTGAAATCAGTCAAAATATTTTCAATAAAATGAAATACAGTGGTGTAACACTGTTTTTACCGTTTTGCAACTGACCATGAACAAAGAGGATGTCTTATAAAATCGAAATAATGAGATATTAACTCGTTATGCATATATATGTAATAATAATATACGTTATTTAAAATCTCAATTTTGGGGTGGATTCTAATGAAAAATTATAAACATTATAATTATAAACATTATAATAAAACTCATAGAAATAAAACTTTTAATTTGTCCTGTTCTTCTGGTGTATCCGAGTTGATAGACGTATCCAGGTCGAATTCCTAAACCGACACAGACTATTTGCTAGACGGGGGATGGTCGATTCATAGCCGTTATAGTAAAAAGTAGAGATATTTGAGACTCATTATAAAGAGCGACCGTAATAAACTAACTACCCTTAACCACATTTAACAATGGTTTATGAGTAGGGCCATAAATTCAACCTCGGTGTCAAGCTTATACAGCTCTCTGGTCCGTATTAAAAATTATGTTTTTAAAATAATATTGATCTATACTTAAATAATATTGTATTAACTATCTATTATTTTCAAACAAAAAACTGTATTTTAATTTTCTAGAAAATTATATATCGTCGATTATAAAGTTATTAAAACGAATTATTTTTTAATATATTCAGTTTTGTTTTTATCAAATAAAGGAGGCATGTTATTTATTTACAATATCATATTTTAAATACAAATAATTAAGAAACAAAAAGTAATAATTGACAAAATTGAGACTTTAATAATTTTAGCGATTTTCACATATTTTGTCGCTGAGAAAAATAGGGACCAACTTTATTTTCATCATAATACGCTTAGTTTTAATGTTACAGGATTTTATATAAAACAAAAATAAAGGTGTTTTCAGGTACCTTAAAAAAGGTTCTATAAGTTTTCCTCGAAAATGCATTTTTTTTGGTTATTCGCGTTGAAACTTTCAATTTTTTCGTTTGATAAATAAGAAGCAACCTTCCACAAGCTAATCTACAGATACCATAAACGCACCATTATTTTGTTGTTTATAAGCTACATTTTTAATAGAATTAATTTTTTCGATCAAATGCTTATTTTTTGAGTTATTTCAGTGATTAGTTACAGGTCATTTAACACTAAATTACTGTATAAAATTACAAATTATTCATTTGTATTATGTTATGTAGTTTACAAATTGTTGTTACAGTAAAAACCCTAATAAATACTAATAAACCCTCATAAAATATGAATAAGTCAATCTCAAATATCTCTGCTTCTTACTATACCTCCTACACAAAACAAATGTGTTATTTGTTTTGTGCCTCCTATCTCCTATACAGTAGGTAATAAACCCTTATTTGGGGGGTGCTACCAAAATCATATATCGAACTGACCCACTTAGATAACTAGGAAGCCTACAAGATAGTGGAAGAAGGAAAGACAGTTGACAGGCGAAAGAATGAAGATGAAAATAACTCAATAGGAATTAAGGAAGGGAAAGGAATAAAAGATATGTTAAAAGAAGTTCACTATACAAAACCTAAATTAGGGGATAATAAACTATATCCATAAGGTTATCCATATCTCAAATGTGGTCCAGTGTTCAATAAATGAAATAAAACTCTAAGTCATGTACCACATAAAATATAATTAACAAAATTAGGGAACGGCAACTAGTTTCACAATAATAAAATGTTGATAATTTAACAGCAGGAGGCAACATGTTTCGGCCATTCGATGGCCATCATCAAGCCTATAATACAAAATGGTACATTAAAGATGTAAATAGTAGGAGTAATGCTAAGGAGGTGGTTTTAAGTACTAGGGAAGGAGTGACATATGGGGAATAAAAGTTTGTAGGTCGAATGGTTAATTTATTAAGTTACAGTTACAGTTCATGTTCCACAATTAACCATTCGACCTACACCCTTTTATTCCCCATATGTCACTCGTTCCCTAGTACTTAAAACCACCTCCTTAGCATTACACCTACTATTTACCTCATTATGTTAATTGCTTAAAATTTCAAAATGTTTTCAACCAATTTGTGGCCTGAAGATGGCTTGTAATCTGAAACTAGTTGGCGTCCCCTAATTTTGATAATTATATTTTATGTGGTACATAACTTGAGTTTTATTTCAATTATTGATTATAAACTAGTTGAATACAATACGTATAAAAAAATCGGTGACAGTTGCAGAAATAATTTTGACTGTTCTGAATAGAGTTTTTAAAGGGCTTTCAAATGACATATAAGTCAATTCCGTGACACATTGCATATGTCATTTTTGATAGTTACACTTTCGTTTGACAGATGTCGTATAAAAGCTAATGGGTTCTTCCGACGGGTAACACAAACCCATATACCAAATTTCAGATGAATCGGATTAAACGTGTCGCCTCTATCGTGGAAGAATACACACAGACAGACAGACAGACAGACAGACTTCCATCTGGAAATGGTCTTAATCATCTCACGTGACCTCAAAATTGATATTTCCATCCTTATCTCGAAAATTTTTTTATCTCGTTCACAATATTTTCCCTTCTTGAAGGTTGGGAAAGTAAAAAACAAAAAGCTTTGGTAAAAATTGAGAGCAAAATCAGAAAACATTGGAAAAAAAAATTGTAAAAGTACCTACAGAAAAAACGAAAAATCAAAAAAATTGTAAAATCCGAAAAAAATCGACTAAAAAACTAAAATTCGCAAAAAAACGAAGGACTAAAATAAAATGAGAAAAACTAGAAAACGAAAGAAATAGAAAAAAAGAACGATGACAAAAAATGAAGAAAAATTAGAAAAAATCAGAAAAAAGACAAAAAACAAAACAAAAAATCAGAAACAATGTAACCATAAATAAAATAAAAAAATTCAAAAAAATTTAAATAAATCGAAAAGAAAATAGCAAATAATCGCTAAAAATCACAGGGAAAGAAAGAAATAAAAAAAGAAAAACAAAACAATGAGGAAAAATTGGAAAAAATGGAATAAATAAAAAAAACAGAAAAGAGAAAAAAAAACACAAAATTAAAAATGTGATAAAAAACTAGAAAAAATAAAAAGAACTATCTCTTTATAAAATAATTACCAATCATATATAAAAAAATTCTAAATAAAAAAAATTCATATTGTAGAAAAAAAACAGAAAACTAAAAAAACCCAAAAAACCTTGTTAAAAATTGGGACCAAAATCAGAAAGTTTTGGGAAAAAATTGTAAAATACTGAAAAAACTAAAAAATCAAAAAATTTAAAAGAACCGGAAAAAATCGCTAAAAAACAAAAAAAAACGCAATGAATTCAAAAATGAGAACAAATTAGAAAACGAAAGAAATAAAAAAAAAACAGAACTAGTATTCAATAATCAGAAGCAGTAAATCTAGTGCTACCCTGTATAAAATGCAGAACTCACTGCTTATCGCTAGATCTATTCTTTTTCGCAAAAAAAGCTCAGGCTATTAAAACTAACATAGACAACCTATATAGAGATTAATATGTATTATCTTATAAATACAAAAATAATTTATTTTAAATATTAGCACTAATTCAGATTTAATGGGGAGTTCAACAAAAATTTAACCTCACGTTTTTTCTTTATTAACAGTTAGAATTGATCAAATAGAACCCAATTATTTGAATATGCCGCCATTACGATCGTGACGTCACTTATGTGCAATGAAGTTGCCGTCAAGCCATTAACTGCAAATGTGTAAAGAAGAGAATACGAATGCAAACAGCTGTTAAATCTTACTTATACAGACAAAGATGGAGAAAACCATTATATGAAAATTGTATAAAGATGAAAACTTGGATCTTTCCACTGTGAATTCGCATTCAAAATCGAAAGAAATAAATAGATATTAGATTCCGTTATTAGATAAGGCAAACGACTATTTTAACGAGATCAGGTAATAATTTGCTGTTTGGTACATAAGTGCTGGGCACAAGCGTTCCTGATTAAGTGAAAGGTCGCGTCCGCGTCTATTTACTGCATATTTTACTGTCACTGTTGTAGTTTGTACTCTGTAGAGCTGGTATATGTTGATAATTTTTCGTATTTATTTGTATTTGTAAAGATACATAAATAAAGGTAAAATAAACACAATTAAAAACACATTGACCAAACGACACTTTATAAGCAAACGTCATCTATATTTGACAGCGTCAATTTTATTTAGAGAAACTGGCCCACGTTAATATTATGCTGCAGCTATTGCACATAAGTGACGTAGGTGCACACAAGTTGCATAGATGCAGTAATTTTTAAATATCAATTTTTTCATGTTAAATTAAAGAAAAAAGCACAAAAAACGATTTTTTCATAAAAACAAATTAATTTTTTTCTCAAATAATGCAAAAAAAGATGGACTAATATTTCAAGTTGAACTCTCCATTATAAATTGATGAAACTATGTTTTAAAATTTATAATTAACGAAAATAAGCACAGTAATATTTTAGTTCTTTTAAAAATCTTGGTAATTATAGGTTTGTCAATGTCATTTACATTTCTTTCAGAAATTACACTTTATTTTTTATATATTTATAAATGTCTAATTTCTGATGACTGGACAGTCAGAAAATATGGAGTAACTGCAACTATTAGCTTGTATATTCTCGAAGGACCACATCATTTAAGATAATGATGAAACTTGATTTTATATTAAAAAACAAATGTTAATATTTCTAAAGAGCTTTTTCCTACCATTAAATACAAATTATTGCAAATTCAGAAACCTGGACATAGTTAAGATATCAATGCGGGCCCTGGGCGTATTCACTTTAAAACGAACTAATCATCACTTTAAATACCTTTTTAGAAAACACTAAACATTTCACTCATTGTTTATTTAAACTAGCATGTGCTCATCCGAGAGGATGCAGAAAAGAGGTTCGTTCACGTTGAATGGTGTTTTACCAGAAAAAAAACACATTGATGAGACGACTGTTTACTTAGAGAGTTTGTGAGACAATGATAATTTAGCGGGGTAGTGTTTTTTTACCCATCCCATGAGGCTAACGATACGTTTGGAGATAAGTTGGCCGAATTTGATTGACTGACAATTTGTGGCGTGATCGGTGTAAGTCAACTAGCAAATTTAAATAAAATAGTAAGACAATATTTTTCGTCTCGTATAAGAAAGAAGAAAGAAGTTGTTGCGAAGGAATGTAGGAAGTTTCTGTAAATTTTAATGACGTTTATATACAGAATAGAACTTGCAGAAAGGTGGTTTAATGTATTTTCTTTGTTGCAGATAGTAATAGGATGATTTAAATATTAAAATTGAATTGTCAATAAGATTTAGATAAAATTCTGGGTACATTATGTGAAAGGAGTATGCCCGTATAAGCGATAGCTTCTGGTGCTGAGGGTAAATCGTATTTTTGGTCCGGGATTTTCTCTAAATATTTTTGTTTTCTTCATTTTTGCGACCTCTAAAAAGACATCAATAGACCAGTCAGTCAGTACTCAAACGATGCCGATTTGTGGGGAATTTCCTATTTTTGGCCATCGGTTGAACTTTTCATACCTCCGAATTAGGTATTTATTTTTTAATGGAAACTACGGAGTGAATATTTTCTGATTTTTTGAGCTTGACTGGTAGTACTAGTCCACTAGATAATAATATAAAATATATATAATAATATATATATATATATATATATATATATATATAATGTCCGGTGACCCAAAGGTTATCTATAAACTTTGCGTACCTCAAAATTACGTATTTATTTTTTAAAAGAAACTACGTAGTGAAAATCTTCCGGTTTTTTGGGCTTTACTAGTAGTACTAGTCCACTAGATTATACTATAAAATCATGGATAGTGTCCTGAAGATTTTCACTACATAGTTTCCTTTAAAAATAAATACGTAATTTTGAAGTAGGAAAATGTCACAGATGACTTTTGGGTCACCGGACACTGTCCATGATTTTATAGTATAATCTAGTGGACTAGTACTACTAGTCAAGCCCAAAAAAACCGGAAAATATTCACTACATAGTTTCCTTTAAAAATAAATACGTAATTTTGATGTAGGAAAAGGACACAGATGATCTTAGGGTCACCGGACACTATCCATGATTTTATAGTATAATCTAGTGGACTAGTACTACTAATCAAGCCCAAAAAACCGGAAAATATTCACTACATAGTTTCCTTTAAAAATAAATACGTAATTTTAAAGGAGGAAAAGGTCATAGATGACCTTAGGGTCACCGGACACTATCCATGATTTTATAGTATAATCTAGTGGACTAGTACTACTAGTCAAGCCTAAAAAACCGGAAGATGTTCACTACACAGTTTCCTTTAAAAAATATAAACGTAATTTTGTGGTAGGAAAAGGTCATAGATGACCTTACGGTCACCGGACACTATTCACAATTTTATAGTATACTCTAGTATACAAGTGTTACTAGTCAAGTCCAAAAAATCGGAAAATTTTCACTGCACAGTTTGATTTAAAAAATAAATAAAATTATAAGATGGGAGCACCAGATACTCTTTTATTCAATATCTGACTTTCTTTATTTATATTTTATATTTAAAATTTTGTATCTAATTATAATTTATCATGTTAGTTGAGTTCGCGTTAGGTTACCTTTATGATAATCGATATTATTAAACACGAATAAATCAAAAAAATATATAAATCAAGCTACAGTTCTACTCTTATAAATCGTTACCGTTCTGTCTAAACTCCGTGTAATTCAAGGCGTGCTTATTTAATATACGACTCTAGTGACCGTAGAAAATTTTTCATCTTTTTATTTTTATCGAAATAATTTATCAAGCCTTTCACTAGAACACGTAATTCTCTATGTTTGTGCTACCAGTTTATACAAACTACATGCCTGTAGAAAAGATTAAAGAAAAAAACAACTGAAGCAAAAATGCCTTTCTTGTTAAATATGTGTATCTATATTTGTATCTTTTCCGAGATTTTTCTAAAACGATTTTTTTAACTGCTGAAACAATTTTAACAAAAATTTTATCAAAAACCGTAATATTTTTCACTATTGCCAGATTCTGATTATTTATGGTTGAGCATGAAAAAATATCTGTCAAATTATGTTGCCAATTTTTATGTTAAATGTAGAATGACGTTTAGGAATTACTGCTTTAATAATGATTTAACACGTTGCGAGTGCCTAATTTGTAATGTTAAATTTATTTGGTTTTATTATAATTTGAAAAAAATTGTTGATTGTTTTCCAAAAAAGAATATTTAGAAGATGTTTTAAAATCCTTATTTATTGTCCAAAATTTCAAACTTTTTATTTAGATTTTTTGGAACTAAATTTCTTAACGCGGTAGGATTTAACAACCAGAAATTGTAACGTAACGAAAAATTGAGATGTTCAAAAAGTAACTATTCGTTCTTTATTAATTTAAAATGTGAATAGTTACTTTGATTACTATGGTTATTTTTGCATGGTCGGTAGAATCGTAGATTGGATAGACTGGATGAATATTGATTACGACGATCGTGGAAAAATAATAAGAAATAAAGAAAACCAGGAAAAAAATAAAGTAAAATATTGAAAAATAAAGTGAAATAGGGAAAATAACGCAAAACAGGGATAAATTTTGACAAACAGGTGAAAATAAAGAAAAACCGGAAAAAATAAAGGAAATAGGGGTAAAAACAGGAAAAAACAATAAAAAACAGGCCAAAAAAGGACAAAATATGGAAAAATGCGGAAAAATAGTGAGAACTAAAGAAAAAATAAGTGAACAATAGGGAAAACATGGGAAAAAAACGGGAAAAAATGGGAGAAAATAGACAAAAAAAAGGAATAAACGGGGAAAAAGAGGAGAAAACAAAGTAAATTAGGAAAATATAATAAAAAATAGGACAAAATTAAGTAAAATGTGAAAAATAGAAAAAATATGAGAAAAATGGAAAAAATAATTAAAATTGGGAAAAACAGAGAAATATAAAAAACCAGTGAAAAATTGGAAAACTAGAAAATAATAATGAAAAATAGGAGAAGTTCAGAAAAAATTGGGAAAAATACAGAAAATAGGGAAAATATGTACAAATAGGGAAAAATAGAGGAAAATAGGAAAAAATAAAAAATAGGGAAAATAGTAAAAAACAGTTGAAATGGATGGGCAAAAATAGGGATAAAGGAATTTGTAATTTTATATTGTTAATTAATTTAAAAAAAAATCTATATGAAGGTAAATCATTTTATTCTATAAAAAAATTATATGAAAAAAAGAGACATAAAATAAATGGCTGGAAGAAGTTAACAGAATTTAGATTAAATTAGATGGAGATATAGAAACATAGGTAAAATTTTAAACCACATATACAAGCAAAGATAAAATAGGAGGTAATACAGGAAAAGTTCCAGAAAAGAGAAAGAAACAGGTAAATAGAAGAAAGTAGAAGAAGTATTCGGAACATTAAAAATTTCAATATATTATAATTTTTTACTAAATTATTTATCAATAGGTAAAATCGGGACAAATACGGACAAACGGCGAATAATAGGAAAAATAATAAAAAATAGGCAAAAATAGGGAAACGTGGGGAAATATAGGGAAAATGTGAAAAAATAGGAGAAATAGAGGAAATAGGCAAAAATAGGGAATAATAGGAAAAATTATCGTAAATAGGAAAAAATATGGGAAAAATGGTAAAATAATGAAAAATATAGGAGGGATTTTAACGTATTGACTGCGATTTCAATGGAATCCATTAGCCTAAGCGTAAAAAATAGAGAAAATAAGAAAAATAGATAAAAGGGGCGAAAATAGATAAAAATGGTTAAATATAGAAAAAATAGGGACAAAAATGGAATATCAGAAAGAAATACCGAAAAATAGGAAAAATTTGGAAAAAGTTGAAAAAAATAGGAATAAATGAGGAATAATAAAATCAAGAAAAATAGAAAACAATAGTTGAAAACGGAAAAGAGAGGGATAGATATATTAAACCACGTTTAGAGATGAAAAAATAACGTCTCCCCTGACCATACAAACTTTTTTTATTATTTAAAAAAGTGGTTAAAAATTTTATTAAATATTCGGAATGAACACTAAATAGGTGGGCCCATAAACAATTGTTAAATTTTGATATTGTTATAGACAAAAAAAGTTTTGGGTCCAAATTTTCGAAATTACTTTTTTTGCCATCAAACTGTTTTTTTGTTTTAATAAATTTTATGTTTTTGTTTCTACAAAAATTCGTTTTTTCTTAAGAAATTTTGATTTTTTCCACAAAACTTTTACTTTATTTTTTTTAATTGTTTCGAAAATGTTCCGCTTGATATAGAAAAAAAATGAAATTTCTTTTAAAACTATTAATTTTTTTCAAACACTAGATATTTACATGCTAAATATTTATTGTAAAAATTTTATTTTTTACTAGATCTAAAATTGTTTTTTAGCATTATTTAGTATTTTTGATATTCAGAAAAATAAAATGAAATAAAAATAAAATTGTTTTTCATAGAAAGCAAAAATTGTATAAATTAATACTTGTAAGACGTGAAGAAAATGACTCCCACATAAGTAGAGTTATTAATTTGCTTTCTCTTTATTATTCTGGCACATAATATACCGACGGGATATGATTCAGACGTAGATTTTTAATAAAATATTTTTTTTTTCAAAAATTAATAGCAAATTGAGTAATTTTACGGTCCAATAGACTTTTCTGTTATAAAAGGAGTGTGTAATAGTATTAAAATTATGTCCATATCGGGAAAAAAATCGCAAGGTTAATTGTTTTATATATCTAAGTGGGTGTGTCTAAAAATTAATAAAATGTGTAGAATTATATGATAAAAGCAGTCAAGTTTCGAATTATTTGTAAAAATTATACACTAAGAAAAAACATTCTCCACTCCCCTTGTATATGCTATAAACAAAAAAAAAACCAAAAAGCTGTCAGTGTTAAAGAATTAAAATCCTTTTCATTCGTTTATCAGGTGTATAATTAAACAATATGTTTTATATAAATTAATCTGTCATGGCATCCGAAGATGGAACAAGTGTGGTTAACGGACAAGGTCATACGTCATGTTAGATGATTTACACACACGCAGAGAAGATAAAAATGCCTTAAGCATAACTCTTTAACAATAAACGATTGTTATTATTTTTTTTAATTATTAAAAATTATATCCTTAATGGATTATGTTAGATGTCAAAATGATAAAATAATTGCATTTATGATCAAATTTTAACATCTTCTCCATAGTTGATATCATCTTTAACAAATTCATGATCCAGGTGGACAAAAAATATTAAAAACTTACCGGAAATTCTGGTTTTTGATTTCCTTATTATGGAAAAATTGGGATTTGAATTTTACCAATAATGTTTTTTTGTTATTTATTTTTTTGTAGTCATTGAAATAAAAAAAAAACAGTTGAGAATGCTAGCATTTCCAGGAAGAACTTTAATAGTCCATTCATTTAGTACACCGATATTCAATTAAGACGAATAGAGCTCAGACATGAGCTAATTAAATAAATAGAAGAAGAGAAAATAGGTTAATTAGTTTAGGACAATTTTGAATTCTACAGAAAAGTCAAAAGAGGTCAGACTTGTCAAAATAGTATTTCGAAAGCAAAGTCGAAAGTGACTTAAATTTAAATGAAATTATTAAAAATGATTGCATAATTTTTTTTCTGATTTTTTTTTACTTTAATATGTTTAGCGAGCATAGAAAAAAATTTAGGAATTTTTTTGGCGTTCAGTGCCCTTAATTTTGAATATTAAATATATGTGTGATGTCATAAGGAAGTTGAGAAAACAATATCCTGTAATTACTTTTAAAGCCATGAATTCTCAATTTCTGTGAAGATGGCGATACAATCGACGTTATTTATTCAACTATATTCTTATTTTTTACCACAAAATTCCTTATAATTATTGTGTCACAATGTTCAAGAATAGTATTTTTAATAGTCTTTGAAAACCCAGAGTAAAAACGTACCTTCGACACTAACTCCCTCTTGCGATAATTTATTGTATTGAGATGTAGTTAATGGTTTATTACCGACACATCAGAGAAAACTATCGGATGTAACCTGAATTCAGATAAATCAGAGTGGTGCCATATTTGGCATATTTTTTTAACTGATCCACCTTAAGTCGTCACAGATTTTTTTTTTAATTATAGGGCTAATACGGGTTTTTAAAAAAATTAAAAAATACGGGTTAAATATTTATAGGTCAGGTTTCTAATGACCCATTTACTTAAAATCATGCAAGCACCCCATTCAAGTACTTAAGGCATAAGAAAGAGGTAGGAAGCACTAGGGATCAGAGATTCAACACTTCAGAAGGTACTGAAAAACCAGAACGTTGCAAAGCAGGATATTAAAAAATCCTTACCTTAAAATAAAAACTGAGGACCTTCCCGATGGAATAAAATTTATAAATCGTGATACAATTTATGACATCCAAAAAGTATGTAACTTTAAATACAATGTACAAAGAAATTAAAAATAAAGGAATTGAAAATGTAGGAAGAACCAGTCTATCTAAAACTTTAAAACATATCAGGTTTAAATTTAAAAAAGAAGATAATCGTAAGGCATTAAACGTTTTCTTTCGACAATTATTTAGGATCATGATCTTCAAATCATGTTTCAGTTTTACCGTTTTGATTACAAGAACATGTTCACCTATCAAAAGACGAAAGAACAGTCCCTACTTGTCAATCAGCAGCTGTGTAAATTTAGGTTATGCATTTAATTTATAGAATATATAATGGTTTCTTTACTAATTTTTTTATGTATAATAATGAATAATTTCACCAAATAACCAAGGAAGAGCTTTGGGAAGAGCTCTTAGAGCTTCATCGCCATGAGATGGCACATTCATAATCTTCCTCGCTTAGGTTAAACGATGCAGTAATATTTTTTTCCGGATCATATGTATATGTTTAAAACTTTCATTTTAAAAATACTTTTATTAATTGTCCTCTGTTTTATCTTTTTTGAGGTTAGAAAACATTGATTTGGATCTGTCAATCATACATTTTCAATGTTTCAGGGGGGAAAAGGGATTACTCATCATGATCCAAAGTTATGAGTGGAGTGGGGATGAATCACAATGCAAATTTGCTCGAAAGAACATGGTTCGGGAACATAACGCGTTTTGATTCCAGGAACATGGTCGAAAGAAAGCAGTTCTAATGTGAGAAATCGGCAGTAGTCCATAAGCGCAATCATATGTTAAGGGATTTCCATAAATTTAAAACAAGTGATGCTTCTTTGTATATTTAGATGTGACCTGGATCTTTTCGAGGTGATCTACAAAGAGAATCTGGCAAGATAAAAATATAAAATCAATAAAACATGACTGTGCAAGTGAGGGAAAAGACACATAATTGTCCATACAGGCAACGAGAACAGCTTTATTTCTGATGGCAGAATTAATTTTTTTTTTCGAAATCTAAGAAATCTGACTTTCATGACAACATGAATACTGAATGTTTACTAAGTGGTTAAAAGAAAAATTATTATCCAGTTTTCAGGAACCCTGTGTATAGTTTTATATAACCCCCTTACCACTCGGAATTTGAAAATAAGCAGCCATGGTAAATCAAAAATATTAAAAGTCGGTCAATACATAAACTAATACACTTTTCTGAATACGTTTTAAAATCAGAATTTTTAGAAATTTGTAAAAAAAAATGAAAAGCCCAAGATTTATATAGTTGAGAAAATTATTCATAACCATGGTTATCAGGTACTGCGTTTGCCACCATACCACTGTGTATTTAACCCCATTGAGAATTTCAATTACATAGGTACTAATGGTCACAGTGATGAAGCTGTAAGAAGCATGTGTAGTGAAGCTCTAAATGTTGCTACACCAGAAATTTGGAAAAAATGTGCCGAAAAAACAGAAAAAATAATTTCTGATTGGTGGGAGAGAGAACAAATTATAAATGAAATAAACCCAATTATAATTAATATTGATGATGACAGCGACTTATCAGCAGAAGAATAAAACACAAAATAAACCCTACATTTAGCAAGGAAATATTTTTAATATTTTAACTTATTTGTTTAGATAAATAAAATTAATTTATTAATAAGTTTTCACTTTCACAAGAAAACATTCAAATTTATCTACAATAAAATACCCATGCTAAATCTGACGCCGGATCTGAACGGTGCCCTTAGATTGATTTCGCGAGTACAATACAATAGTTCTTAAACGTCAAAATATTAAGGATATAAAATTGTACAACTATTAACTTGAGCTGTAATTGAAAAATTAATACGAATTAGTCGCATACTAACTGAAAATCGGAAATCTGATTAAAAATACAGCAGGAAAACTTGCTAAATTATTGATAATAAAACGTGGGTTGTTTTGTTCTGAATATATGTCCCATAAGGTAGAGACCACAAAAAATAAAAAAAAGCTGCTATCATATTCTTAATATCAACCTAGGACTCACTTTTAAGGTATTTGTCATGTTTTTAAGATATATTGAAAAGTGATGGAATCTATATGTCATCAAAGACAAACAGAAGCCCGTCGCTGCTTGTCTTATTTTGAACAAGAAAAATGAAATAAGAATAAGTAATTCGAAGCTTACTTGAGTACTTAATTGAATATCGGTGTAAACTATGATAGATGAAATCCAGTAACGAACTTATTTCGTCGAAAAATGAGGTTAAGCACTTTATTACAAAAAAACATTATTTATGTCGTTACAATATTTTCACAAATAAAAAGGCAATTTAGTTCTCTTTTGATTTTATTTAAATATCTTGGGAACTAATGTTCAATATAAAACGTATACAGAGCGTCATAGGAGTTCATCCTAATTAACGGACTAAAACTCGATAACGAAGTAAGTGTTAAAATTGAAAAAGATATATAACGTGCTCTCAGTATTTGTAACCCCAATGTTTTAGGTACGAACTCATGAGATCCTAGTATTTATTATCATTGTATAAAGATACTCTTCATGCGAGGCGCAAACTAGAGCAATAGCAGGCGCGGTGGCTGTGAATATAACTAAATGAAAGAACATACACCTGCGCGATCTAGCAAACGCGCCGCCTTTCTTCCTGCGAACTATCGCGTATCCGTCATTAATTTTTTTCATCAAAAATATATGTATTATGACCAACCAACCCCCGTTAAACGTAATACCGGCGATATTTCAAAGTTTCTTTTGCCAATCTCTACTGCCATATCTGAGAATAGTGAATGACAAATCAGTTCGAGCTCAGCAGATAGTGAAGATAAAATCGTCGAAATACAAAACCAAGAAAAAAGCGAAGATATAGAAAGAGATCTACATCTGAGAATGTAAATGAAGAATTAATGGAAAATGAAAATGTAGATCTTGAACCACAATCACCTGAACAGAAAATCGATAATATTGACTTCAATAATCCTAAGACAGGGATTATTAACAAAGATACCATTAAGATGTATATCGAACATGGCCTGAGGTTGGTGATGATGTTACATTTTATCCAACAACAGAAAATTTGAAAATCAGTCCTTAATGAAAATAATGGCAAATGGCGAAAGAATAGTCAGAAAATGGATTAAATACTGCAGAGCTAGACTCAATTTTTTACTTCCCATGCATACTATTTTGTAATAATAGAAATAGTGTTTGGATAACCGGATTTAAAGATTGGAACCATTTGAATTCACGAAAATTCGGAAAGCCACTGTGAAAATTATATCTGCCTAAAAGCATTCGAAAAACAATTGAACGAAGGTGGGTTTATTGATGATCAATTTTTAAATGCTATGCAAAAGGAGAAGAACAAGTGGAGACACATTTTGAAGGTAGTGAGAGGCGCAAAATTTGTAATTTGCCACAGGCTCCAACAAGTCAAGTTACGGCTCTGTTCGACGTCCATTCAGCGTCGCTACGCTAATTGTCCCGACGCTAAATATTTCGAACGACAACTTCTTCACTTCGTTTGGATTTATTTTGTCTTCGTAAAAATAAATCCGAATAAGTATTTTCATATTTTAATTCTTATAGTATCGACTGAAACAGCTTATATTTCCATCATTCGTGGGTTCGCGGAGAGGGTGTCATTTATCAGTTAATTGTATTAATTGTACCATCCTAAATAACAACTTTTACGCATTGGCGTATTGTGCCAATTATGGTCCAACGAGTATTCAGCCTGAACATAAGTGTTGTATTGCTGGTATTGATCCGGTCGTAATCTGGTAGGGTTGTCCATACAAAAGAAGATATAACTGATATCCAAACAACAAATAAATATTTTCTTGAGACAGGCCAGGGGTGGGAGGTCACAGTACGTATATATGTATGTATATTGTATACTTTATATACATTAACGTGGGGTAAAATAATTTACTTTAACACTTATTTCTGCGGTTCCTCTTATTGAACGCGTTGGTGTGGGCATTTGTTTGTTTGCCATGTGACCGCATCCCCACCGCGTCCGCTACCACTCTGGTTTGCACTTCGTTTAACCTTTCAATAATGGTTGAGAGACAGAGCTCTCGCCATTTATGCGGGCGGGCCCATGTTCTAATCGTTACCAATGCAATATATTAAAAATTAAAAAAAAACATTACTATTGCTAATGACAAATCGATTAGGTACTTTTATATAACTTATAAAAGTATATCATCAAAAAATTTTTTTTTGAATTACTTGTTTTTGTTTTACTACTTGAATAATGTTTAAATTTCTAAATATTTATTTTTCTGGTGTTTACTTACAGTAACCAGTTAGAATTTTTTGCGTGGGATTCTTGAATTAAAACATAATTTTATTCTCATTAATCTGAGATTGTCGTTGGTGTTATGCCATCGTTTATATGCATAAGCAGGGAGCGCCTTACATTCCAATCTTAAGACGATTTTTTCTCTAAAAAATATTTTTTTTAAATTATCTTAGCGCCGTCTGTCTAGCATGTTGGGGCTATTAATAAAATTCCCTGAAACAATTACACATCTCGTAAAAACAAAAGTCGGTTATCTCATCGAGTAATCAAGTACTCCACGAACGGCCATAAATCGGGCAACAAAGTATATCTAGATGTATCTGAATGGTGTTTATTTTTTTTTATTTAATTTTTTTTTCTTGTGATCGGTAATGATTGCGAGGATGGCAATTAAATCAAGAGCCATTGCCGCCATTTTTATTGTTCAACTTTTAAGAGTACTTGGTTTAAGAAAACATGGGCGTATATAAGCATTTTCTAAAATTATTTAATAAATAATGGAAATAAAGAATAAACAGAGGTCGGGGAGACAGGGATACAGTGGTTAGTTTTTTTCTTCAATCCAGCTGGATAAAAACTACCTATTAGAATTAATAGACGTATGGATCTATTAAGAAGTCGAATAAACAATCAATTGAATCGTTAAAAAAAAATTAAAAAATAAAAAACAAATCTAATAAAGAATCGATTAAAAAAATGAACTAAAAATGGATTAAATAATCGATTAAAAAAATCTGTTTAAGAATCGATTAAACAAATTGATTTAAAAAAACGAACAAAAACTCTATTAAAATCCATTAAAAGTTTAATTAAAAAATCGATTAAACAAGTCGATTAAAAAATCGTTTCAAAAAAAGGACTTAAAACTATTAAACAAATCGATAAAAAAAATTAAAAAATCGAATTAAACCACCGTACCACAAAAAAATAGATTTTTTAAAGACATTTTTTAATTGGAACTTTGATAGAATCTGTTTTAAATAAAGTGTTAACCAATTTTAATCTATAAGTCATTCCAACTATGTCACCTGTCTTTTTTTGTTGAAGAAAACCGCATGGCGCTGAATGCTTAACTCGAAGCTTCCAACAGTGTCGGGCGCAATCTTCTCTCATCTTTTCAGGGACAGCAGTTAAGCATATGTTGTAATGGAGGTGTTGTTTTATCCTTTTTGTCCTTGGTTTCTAAGATTATCTTCTTTACCTGTCTTATCTAGCAAAATCTTCTATAGTCCTCCACCTTTATTTATTTTATGTCATATGACTTGTTAGGTTTTTCGCCGTTATATTTGTCCCTAACGTACTATTTATGATCTCACTTAAATCCTTTCATTTTGAACACTGAAAAGCGTGTGTTCAGGCGTGTCAAAAGCACTTAAGACTTAAAATCTCTACTTTACCATCAACAACAGTCTAATACGCAACATATGTATAAGAAATAGTTTTCTACTTAATTGAATATATTCATAGATTAATTTCAAAAGCGGGGTACAGTGAATACATTTTTATTAAGTAAACTTTATTCAGTTAAAAGCTAAAAAACACATTAAAATAAGGCATGAAATTGAAAATGTAGTAGTCCTTGTGTTCTGGACGTGTTTTCAACTGTTGTACGATCCGGTAAGTGTGCAACAATATCATTTTTCTTAATAGTCTCGACATCTTTATTCTCTGGAATCAGGTAGGAAGTCGTTCCATTTTTTCGTAAGAAATTAACAGTGTAATCAGTTGTCATAATTTTTTCTACTTTACCAATAAAATACCTTTCCATTTTCTTTTTCATATATTTTACCCAAATTAAGCTATTCACTTTGATCTTATCTGTATT
This sequence comes from Neocrepidodera transversa, assembly GCA_963243735.1. Lineage (NCBI taxonomy): Eukaryota > Metazoa > Arthropoda > Insecta > Coleoptera > Chrysomelidae > Neocrepidodera > Neocrepidodera transversa. The sequence continues at coordinate 14,689,810 of OY725340.1, read as the reverse complement.
CAAATTTAGACCTCGTTCTTCATTTTCTGTCTCACGGCAACAGTCTTCATCAAAATCATCTTCAGTATCTATCATCTCGACCTCTTCTTCTGCTAAATCGTCTGTATCATAATCAGGGATCTTTTGAACGTTCTTATTAATCTGAGTTATGTTCCTTTTAACTTTTTCTGCACTTTCTTTACAAATTCTGTATGCATGACGTAGTCCTGCGTTTCTCAAATCTTTATTACGATTAAGTTAAAATTTTTTAAGTAGTCTTTTGCGTTTCACAGATTTCGATTTTACCTGAACAGTTTTTGGTAATGAAAGAATCATTATTGGTGTATAATTATGCAATCTTGTTTAAAAGTGTTATTTTCATCTTTGTTATCAGCTGTTCTATGTTATCAATTGTTAGTCCTCTTATTCTGGTATTGTTTGACCATGTAGATGAAGAGGCACTGAGTTGTTGTAGTGCGCTCCGTAGTATTTCCACTTGGTTTCACCACTGGTGACCTTCGATCAGAAATATCTTCATTTTCAGCAGTAACTAAAGGAACATCTGTAATGTCTGCTACCATAAAATCTAAATCTTGGAAAATGTTTCAGTTTAACGGATATATGTCTGTTACCAAAAAACTTGACAAAATGTTTTTAACACTGAAGGCCTGTTGATATTCCTGCCCAAATATTGGAGCAATTTCCCTGGATTAGAAAGTAGTCATCGACGGTAACGGTACACACTAGTTCGCTCCATCGGTCAGATTTTAATCCCCGACCCGAAAACATAACAAGTAAGTTCGCTCCGACCCTAAATTTTATACAAACAAAAAATGATAAGCACCTATCCCTTAGAATAAAAAATACCAAAATTTCAATAAAAATACCAAAATTTTATGAATTGTTTTAAATATAAATACCTATCACTTAGAATCAATATACTTTTTTTCAGGTGGTGAAAATTACAGAGTCTTGGATTGGCCTCAGAGTACTCCAAAAATTCTGATATTGGAAATTACCTAACATATATTTTTTGGCTACCATTTTTGAATCCAGAAATGGTTGGGGATTGTTTTGCTACTGATTTGGCTGCAATAATGCCAAACACAGAACCTGTAGTAAAGGATTATCTGGTAGATAATTATATTGCTAAGATGCATCATTTCCTCCTTCTATGTGGGCTGAACATAGTTCCTCAATTCAACGAACTACCAACGAATGTGAATGTTTCCATTCCAAATTTAATTCTTTGTTTTATTCTCCACATCCTAATATATTTCAGTTTTTAGAGGTTTTAAAAAATATTCAAATAGACACTTATTTAAAGATAAAAAGCCTAAGTTTACCAAAAACTATATCACAGAGAAGCTCGTTTGAGGAAAGAATTTGTAGAGAAACAAATTTCTCTATTAAACCAAAATGACAACGCATATATTATATTTGATTTTGTGAAAATAATATCTCATAGGTATAAGCGGCTAGAAAAATAGTTTTAAAATAACTGCATTTTTAGTTTTAAAATAACTGTATTTTTAGGGATAGCTCAAAATATACTCAAAATGGTAAATAAATAATAATTTTACAAATAAAACCATCTTTTTTATTTTTTAATATTCTATATAATCTATAATCTACCTGGATGCGGTAGGTAAACCGGAGCGAATTAGTATAGTACCTTTGGAGCGAACTCGTATACGATTAAAAAGCTCAACTGAACGTGGGAGCGAACTAGGATGAGCCCGATGGTAAACCTTGTTGTAATATTTTTTTAGGCGTCCATAAACAGTTCTGTCGAGAGGTTAAAGTCGGTGACTACTGTGAGGATTAAATGTTAATAGAATAACTCCATTGTTTTTAGCCAATAAGGTACGCCATAAATGATGTGATTATTAAAATCATCAAAATATGGGGACCGTACGTACATCCATAAGCATTAATACAACAACAAACGGATACCAGTTCTCCATGTTCATCTGATGTTATTACTAGATACGCCCGTTTCATTGCCATTAAACACTTGATGAGGACCAATAACATGTCGACTTAAAAGCTGTATTAGATTATCAAAGAATGCGCTCATAACAGGTTTATTGAAACATATGGTACGTAATAAGGATGTAACCTCAGGATTACGCAATGAAATATCTTTATGTCGTTTTAAAAACAATCCAAAAAATCTTCCCCAGCACATTGATACCTTCGCCAGTTTTGAGACATTTTTTGTTGTTCACCTCAAAAATCGTATAGCCAATTTGCATGCAATTCGTGGTGGATAATGCTCCTACCTCCCCTGGAGCTTTCCATCCAATGGACACACCAATTACTTTCAGATTCAAGGACCTATAAGGAAGACACGTAGGGAGACGAATGGACAGCTCGGAACCAAATGGACAGTTGATAGGAATTGAAGAGCAATACCAAGAAGATCCCTCAATAAATTCGCTCATCCAAATCTGAGAACGCACATCTGTGCATCAGATGAGCTCGATCCTAGCGACGCCCATGGACGCCACTCTCTAAGAACCTCCCCTCCCTGGAGGTTCGTAAGTATCAACAAAATAATTATATTAATAAAATATTTTAACTTCTTCTAATACTTTTTCTTTTTAGACCAACATCCACCCACTGTAAGGAAGGTGTAATTCTACTCTTACAGCAGGGATAATACAATACCAGGACAAATTACCGAGCAGTGTTTAGCAGGTATACCCCTGACTCTGCTTGCAGAGTGATCAAGAACGATCCCTGCAGTACCTCACGCATGCAACATAGCGTGAGGTGTCTATAAAAGATTCCTGCCTCCACAACTCAGGACAATAGTTATAATACAAAATACTGAAACTGAAGTGTCACTATCGACATGGATGATTTAGACGTCGCACTTGTAATTATTTAGACGCAAGAGAATCATCAGAAGAAGAGACAAGAGAATCTAAACTATTTAACAAACGCAGAAAATTAGGTGCTTATGAGGCTCTAGTTTGTTGTCATGTATTTAATAATGAAAACAAGTTTAAAGAGTATTTATCGCATGATACCGATGTTATTCGATTATGTTCTAAGTTACATCAAGGTATTACATCCAAGCCGACAAATCTTGAGGACCTTGGGGTACTGGTAGGAAACTATTATTTAAAATTAAAATAAAAAGAGTCTTCCAACTTGTAATGAAAATCTTCGTCGCTACACACAACACCACCGTAAAAAAAGTTGATAAACTGATTCGTACCGTCTCTCCCACCGCTTTCAAATGAAATGGCACAGCTCTAACGTAAACTATCACTATCTTGGAAAAGTTTTCCCCTATTATACGCGACACTGTGTTGTGACGTCGCCATCCGTATTTTGACGGCCATCGAAAGACGGCATCGCTTCCGAGAAAACCAAACCTTTATTTGTAGCGAAGGTACTTATTTACTTTACATGTCTGTCCGCCCGTTTGTCTGTTTTTCACAGCTATAACTCGAGAACGGTTTCAAATTTTGGAACTCTGTTATTAGTGACCTAAGTCAACTATAACCATCTGTCTGTTCGTCTGTCCGTCTCTCAGTCTGTTCCAGCGATAATTCGAGAACTCTTGTTTTCAGCTGGTCACTTTAGCTCGCCCACCAAATATTCTACCTAAGTCAACTATAACTGCCTGTCTATCCGTTTGTCTATAGCTGAGCTACTTGGATACTGTTATCTGTGTTTCTTTATTCTTGTGTATATATTACGCCAAATCAGTAACAAACATTGTACCTCATATTAAAAATTTCGAAACATGACTAGACCTAATTAACCAACCTGATATGTCTAACGATTTGGAACTTACCAATACAATTCCATTAAAAAAGTGGGCACCCTGTATGTTATCTTGAAGACAATCTTAGTATGCATAAATTGCCTTATAAATTGAATTCGCGGTTGAAAAATGGTTCACCGACTAAAAACAATCGTGAATACGGATTTGTTTTCAAGTTCGATGCACTCAGATTTTTTTTCTCAAAAAGTGCTACATCACTGCAAGTGGTCAAAAATTTAATTAAATATTCGGAATGAACACTAAGTAGGTGGGCCCGAAAACAATTGTTAAATTTTGATATCGTTACAGATAACAAAACTGTATTTTTTTAATTTATGAATAAATTTTATATTCATGTCATTTAATTAGATTTTAATTCTTTACGTTTTGATGTCCCCTAAATCCAATTCGAATTTCGCGTTTAAACAATTTAAATTAAATTTTCCACACATTTTGCTGACCGAAACAAGTAAAAAATTGAAAGAGATTTTTTTTAAATTAAGTTCGCCATAACCAATTAAATTTAAATTAATAACATTTAAATTCGGCGGTTTCGATATTTGTCTATTAATTCGAATATTATTATTATAATTAATTCTATGTTTTGTTGAAGAAAAAGACATTTTTAGTGTTTTTTAATTCTCTGGAATCTTGAATGACTTGGCAGGTGTCAGATTAGAGGATACCCCTTCCATTCTTTTCTGTCGGACGTCTGTCTGTCTATAATTTTCTTAATCATCGTTGTTCTTGATTTATTATATTGAAAAAAATTGAGTTATTCTATTCTATTCTAGCTGAATCGGGAGTGGGAAGTCTCATTTTCATTGGGACTCTCGGGCGCGCCAGTTTTTATATCAGATCAGTACTTTTGACAAAGTCTAGAATAAATCTAATGTTAGCTTTTGCTCTTCGAGTTTAGGATAATGTATCCCAAAGTGCCATTCCCTTTCCCTGTTTAGGTCCCTGCAATGGCATAATATATGAAAAGGAGTTTCGTCCTCTTCTTCATATTTCCTGCATAGAGAATCTTCCAATAGCCATAGGTCAAGTTCAGGTGTCCTCTGAGCCGCCCGCCGTGTCCTTAGAGGACACTGTGACCAACCAACCCCCGGTATATCATTAAATTATTTTTTCAGTAATTGTAATGGTATTTTGTTTCTATTTATTGAATTGTTATTTTAAGCAATTTTAGAGAGAAAGCCAAAATACATTATATTTAATGCGTTTTGTTTCGCCTTAGACTTTGTTGATATATTCAAGCCACTTGATCTGTCTGGGTTTATATTGTCAAGACTCATTATTTTTATTTATATTTTATTTCGTCTTCATTAGCACTTTTCTCAGGATAGATCTGTTTAGTCTGTATCTAGAGAAAAACAAATAGTACACGCTACCACAGAACATTATGACGAAGAACGTTTAGTCAAACTCGGCATAAAAACGTGGCTGAAAGCAGGAGAAAAGGCCAGTCAAAAATAAAATTTCGAATTACCAACACGTCACCGAAGTCCCTGTATTCAGCGCCTAGATGACGACGCCGATAATTTCGACAAACATTCTATTCTCATAAATATTTCGGCGTCTATTTTACAGCTCTCATCGTAAACGACAATTTCTTCAATTCGTTTGGATTTATTTTATCTTCTCGACAATAAATCAGAATAAGTATTTTCACCTTTCAATTCGTCATCTTCTTATAGACCCTGAGCCAAAGGTTAAATACGTATCCACTGAAACAGCTTATAAAATTTTCATATTTCGTTGTTCTCGAGGGGATGACGTTTATCATGTACTTGTACTATCCTAAATAATGGTGGTTAGGTTTTCCGGTTGTCCCTCTACCTTTTATGCCAAATGGTATCACCATTCTTCAGTAAGACGTTCCGGGCATAACAGTAATATGTCTTAATGAATAAATATTTTCTTGAGATTTTTGTGTTTTATGTTCACTTGTCACCAAACATTAAAAGAATTTCTGTGGTTATTTACAATAACTATGGTAGAATCGCAATCGACACAGTAATAAATCAAAATTTTATGTGAGTTTTATAGCACAGGCGGCTCAAACAAAATCTGTGATTTTAAAGAGCCTGCAGTTAAAAGATGTGGTGAATTTTAGAATTTTACCTGTTCGTCCCGGATTTGTGTTACGTAACAATATTATTTTAATCTCTTTTAAGACTCTGACGAGCGCACGGTTGGGTAAATTATGGGGTATTTGTTTGTATTATTTTTTTTATAAAGCCAATTTTTTGTTTTTTGTATTTTTTTGGTGGTAACTTGATAAATTCAATATTTTCACCACTTTTTTGACATGTTCCGGTTTTGCTTGCGTTTTTGCATTCTTTTGAGCTTTTTTGGTGGTTTAGTTTCTTGCAGCGTTAATTGGGTGGTCTCAACGCCGCGTAGCCAGACCCCACTAGTTTTTTACTAATACGATTATACCATTTTAATATAAAATAGATATGCTTACTGTGTGAATCAGAGTGAATGGATTTAGTAGATTTGTGGACTTGTTGTAATAGAAGTTTGGTTCAAAAAATCACACATAAGCTATCGCGTGGTCGAATAAAGATTTCGAAGGACCACCCTATAATTATTACACGTTTAGGGGACGTGGGACAATAAAACATATCGTCCTGCTTTCTGATAAGATCTAATCAGCAAGCTTTAAACGTTAAAGGTATGGATGCTTTAGATATTGTTAATGCTTATATTGTAGCGAAGTGGAAGACCAAAAATATTTCAACATAGGTCTAATTTTATCGAAGAATACGACGGTTTAATTGTTTCAAAAAATTTAATATTGTCGAAGCGAACTGTTGAGATGCTCGTAGAAGTTCGGATAATTTTGGAATATTCAACATGTTTGCTTTGTTCTATTAAATTTGTTTTTATTTTTTTTTATACTTATGTGTTTTTGTTTTAAGCCTTGGTAATCGCGAATATTCCCACCGAAACATATTTAGCCACATTTTCTCCTTCTAAGAAGTGGCACCACTTTATTTACCCTTTATTATTTGTTGTATTTTTCTACGGCGTTAACAAGAAGAACTTCTTCTACATAATTAAAATTTTCGCCACATATCCTAAGCTCTTCTCTAGTTTTTCTCATTTGTGTTTCTCGGCCGGATCCGGCTCTTGAACTTGAATCTTTTTAGGTTAACTCGATTATGAAAACAAATAATGCCACAGAACACATAAAATACAATGTTGCCAGATTGAAATAAATTTAAAATTTAGGTTAATTAAGAAGAAGTACAATTTGAATTGAAAAACGCTTCTTATTTTAACTAGAGGTTAACCATCAAGTAGAAGTTAGTTAACCTCCAAGTTAACATTACATTGAAAAACCGGCCCTAAGCCATGAAAATATAATAATAAACTAGTATTACTCAAAAACTTTTTAATCCACTTTAAGAATTTAATATCCATTCAAAATTAAATGGAGATGATTTCCATAACAATTATACTGTGGATAGTTATCTTTTTAGAATCATCCTCAGGTAGGTAAAAATATAAGTTTTATCCACCATGTATTTATATCGATGAAAAATTAAATGGCGAACTGCCCTTCAATAGCCTTAAATGGTCAGACCTTGACAAAGCAACCGATCGAATTTTTTAAAGGTGTATTATATACACATATGCCGACATTAAAATTAGAGGTTATTGATTATAATTTTTGAGTGACGTCATTAGATCTTGTCAAATTTAAGGACTTTTAGAGATTAACATCTCTGTAGTAACGATGAAGTTGAACCTTTTAGGTAATAATTATAAATGATTTGTTTATTGCTAAACAAAAATAATACCAGAGTTTTACAGCACCATGTTAGGTAGAATAAGTAAATATCGTAGCAGATTAGTTTGAATTTTGTAAATAATTCGAATTCCTTTTACTTTTTATACTATAGAAAAACAATTTTAAATGGAGGTGTCTATTATTTCTTTTTGAGTTTATTTGCTATGTATTTATTCTTTTCGCCCACTTTCAATGCTTTTACCGTATTTATTTTCCACCTACGTATGTTTATTTGCTTATAGTTCAAGTTTAGTCATCAAATTACAAAACGAAAAATTAACAATGATTTTGAAATGTAAAGTATGCAAATATTGACTATCAAACAAATACTAATTATTTTAAAATGGTAATTTGTTTTGTTAGTACATTAGTTTTTTTAAGTCTAACAAAAAAGTGAAAAGTAAATAGATATACTTCTTACTATTTTTGTAAACAACAATTATGGATATTCTATGAAGATGAAGTCCACTTTTTCATGTATTGTAACTATTAAAAATTAAATTATAACAATCCCAAAAACATATCCGTATATGGGCTATCATTAATAAAGATTACAACTATAGATACTAACGAAATAATTAATTATAATTTAAACAACAAGAAATTGTTAACTGAAATAAATAATTTTTCATATGAAACAAATTGGCTTAGATTTTTTTTTATTTGAATATGACAGGTGTTATGCTCATCGCAAAATTTTGATCATTATCTCGATGTAAAATAGACGCCCGAAAAGGAATCAAACACCATAAAAAATCTATAGGATTAAAATAACAAAAAAATCTAATTTTTAACCTTGATCTCTGGTATTCAAAAATCGGTGCCAAATATAGAAACGATGACTATATACTAATATACAGAGTAACGTAAAAGTATATTTTTAAAATCATGTATAAATATCTACTGATTATTGCACTAGGTGGGAGAAAACAAAGTACAAAACTTACCAAAAATTATTTATATTGCTACGGAGTTTCTTTAAGAGTATCTGGACGACCGAGCTTTGCTTCTTTTTCCTATTGTTCCTATTTTTATCTATTTTGTTCTATTTTCCCAGTTTTTAAAAATTTTTTCTATTTTACCCAATCCAAAATTTTTCACTATTTTTCCTATTTGCTCTATTTTTCGCTATTTTTCCATTTTTTCTGTTTCTTTCAATTTTTCCCTTTTTTCTGTTATTTTATCCCATTTTCTTTATTTTTCCCTATTTCTTTCTATACGTCCCTATTTAGACCTGTATGCCTAATATACTTTCGTCTTTTTTGGCAAAGAAAAATTAACATAGAGGGCCTTGAAAATAGAAATTAAGCTATGAAAATTTGTGACAAAATACTGTTTTTGATACTGAATCTAACAAAAAAAATTAAATCAAAATCGATTGAAAAATGCGGATTTTACAGGGGTGCTTCCAAACAAAATGGGTGACATTGTATAATATTATAGAATCAAATAAATATAAACTAAAAATGATTTTTCTGAAGTAAAAATTACTCTCAGAATAAAAAATACACTAAAACAAATATGTACAGCATTATAATAATAATAAGAATAATAATAAATACAAAATGGGTGATTTCATCAAATTTTATATAAGTATGTGTATATACGTATATTTGTATTTTTTTCCTTTTTAAACATTTTTTTAATTTTTTTTATTTGGAAGTTTTCTTGAATTTTATTATTTTTTAAATAAATCTGTATTATAAGTAATATGCTGGTCTCTAAAAATAAGAATAAACAAATGTTATTTAAAGCCTGGTCCTCAGTTTACCGGTGCTTTGGAAAACGGTTAGTCCTCAGTTTACAGGTACTAATATTAAATCTGAATTTTGGTACTCAGTTTACATCCACCCCCAAGAAGAACTTAAAAAGTTAAAATAGAGACAAGTTAGCCGTTTTATCCGATTTTATGTCGTTTGGCCGGACCGATCAATTAAATTTGAAATAAAATTTAGATAATATCCCCGAATATCAAACGTTTTAACCGATGGCCATTTTTCATATGTTCCGTGTGGGGCCATTTCCTGAACTATATGACGGCAAAAAAGTTAGAACAGTCCTGACGATCCGTGCCAGTTCAACTTTAAGTTAAAATCAGCATTATTAAAATCTTATATTGCAGAATCAAAGACACTTACTTCCTACAGACTGTGTCAAACATCCATTTATGTTTGATTTATTTAAAAGATTTAATTAGCAAAAGTTCCCATTTATGTTTTGACCTTTAAAGCCCCATTACTAATAAAACTAGTTTTACCTACCACTAAATTTTTTCAGTCCAATTCTAAAATCTTTAAAAAAAACCATTTATTGCATTAAATGTTAGTGGAAATCCTTAAAAAATTAATCACATTCGTCGTTTTTAATGGACATATTTTACGTAACTTGGAGTTATATTTTAATTTATAAAATATTACTAAATTTTGTGTATTTTTAATACAAATATTTTTATGTATATACGTAGAAAAAAATATTACGTAGCTGTGTAAAAGAGAAAATTTAATAACCTTTTGACATCAATTAAGATGAGATAAATTAGTTTTCACTTTAGAGTTCAAAAATCAAAGTGGTTTATTTTTAAATATATAAAAGTAAAATTTAAACATAATAATTTTCGTAAAATCACTAATAAATAAACGTAAGGATAACGGAACTATTAATAATTTGCTAATAACAATAATGATTCATTTATGTAAAGGTTAATTAAGCATTCATTCAAAATAGAAATGCAATAATTTATAGGAGAAACCGCAACGATTCAATTAAAAAATTATAATCTTCAAATTGTTACTCCATCAGGATAGAATATTTATACTATACTTGTAAAGATTATAATAATTGGTTAGTACAGTTGTAGACGAAACATAATAAAATCAGTGATATTCGCTAGATATTTTCAAAATTGATGTTAAAGATGCGTCGATTAATAATAAGTGGATGTCACGATATGAAACGTGTGAAATAAATAAGTGATCACCGGGTGTATTTTTGAAACTGATAAACGCATGCTAGTGTTAGAGTGGTAATGTTTTTCACAAATAAAATATTGAAAGACTAAAACTTTAAAACTCCCTCAACAGCAATGTAAAATATAAGGGGATCCGGACAAATCGCCGAATGGACAAAACGCCGAATGGACAAATCGCCGAAAGGCTGGTCAATACACCGAATGTAGTCTTTGGACAAATCGTCGAAAGTGGTCAAAATACCGAAAATAAGTCTTTGGACAAATCGCCGAACGTGGACAAATTACCGAATCCTGTAAAACGACGCTGCATAGATCGGGTTTTTTGCGTCGAAGCCGAAGTCACAATTTTAATTAAGATTCTCTGATCAAAATATTAAACTTGATCAAAACGCCGAAACTGCCAAATTGCCGAATGGACAAATCGCCGAATGGACAAATTGTCGAAATTTACAAATCGCCGAATGGACAAATCGCCAAATGGACAAATCGCCGAATGGACAAATTGCCGATAATAAGTCTTGTAGAAATTCTTTTACATAGTATTTTATGAAATGTAGGTGACAAATGAGATATTTAAAGTTGTACTTTTCCGCACTGATTTTATAAATGCTAAAATTATTAAAAAAATATTTGGTAACTAAATAAAAATATTGTTCATGAAATATTTAATTTATTGTAAAAATTATGAAACAATTTACAAAAAAACAAAAAGTTAACTAATAATATTTAAGAAATAAGGGCCTCCAACATTAACGATTATTTTTGCTAATTTTTTTTTTTAATTCTAGGCGCTTGTAGAAAAAATATTGTTCCTAACACTTGCGTAAAGTATCTTTTCCCCACTTAATTGCATGCCCGAACTCCGCTTCGCTTCGCGTCGTTCGGGCAACTGCAATTGCGTGCGGAAAAGTATAACTTTCCGCACTTGTTAGGAAAATAACTATATCGACTTCAGTTGCTTATTATTGTGAGTTAAAGACGTCGCTTTCTAAATTGTTTTATATAAAAAAGTAAACCTAATTTGTCAGCTTTATCAAAAAGTTCATTTTTTTCATATTTTTTAAATTGCCAAAATTATGCATTTTTATGAAAAATTACGAATTTACGAAGATTTAGAACATACAATTCCGCATAGTTTCGCCGGTAGAGGGCGTGAAAGTAATATATTTATATAGACTTTTGCTGCTTATTTTTAGATACATAGCCAAAATTATGGATTTTTCTGAAAAATTACAAGAAATTAAAATAGTATAAAATAAAATTTTCTACAGATTTTGTCGTTACTATTTTTTCAAATTCCGCATAGTTTGGCCGCTAGAGGACGTGAAAGAAATATATATAGACTTTTGCGTTTTTTAGGTTTTGAGAAAAATTATGGATTTTTCTGAAAAATTGTAAGAAATCCAAATTGTAAACCATAAAACTTGCTACAAATTTTATTTGTACTTTTTTTTGAATTCCTCATAGTTTTGACATTAGCCTTTATTTTAATTTGGAAATAATTTTTATTTTATTAAATTATTTTTTTGTAGTTAAAATTTAATATTAAAAATTTAAAAGAACAACCATTTTTTATAAAAAACTGTATAATTGTGATTTTTTTTCAAAATTTTATTACAAAAATAGTGAAATTTGAAAAAAAATAGTTTAAAGAAATTTGAAATTTGATTACGATTTTAAAAAAAATTGAATAACTTTAAAAATATTGAAGATATTAAAATGGGATTTTTACCACTCTAAAGGTATCATAAAACTTTAAATTTACAATGTGTTTTAGTTTCTTCGAATTTCAGATTGTAATTCTTATAAACAAATAACTTTTTTTCATTTTTTTGTAATTATATTTAATCCATTATAAAACAAATGAAAAAAGTAAATAAAGTGTCTGAAAGGAATTAAAAAGTACTAAATGTGTGAATTATTTCATAATTTGAAAATAATATTTGTAGAAGTTATAGCCAATAATGTAAAAAGTAAAAAAAAATTAAAAATGCCTATGAATTTTTGACAAAAATAGTATATTTTACAAGACATGAAAATACTGGCTTTTTCGTGAGTGAAAATTTGTCCACGAGCGAAGCGAGTGGGGCAATTTCACGAAGGAAAAAAATATATTTTATGTAGGAAATTTCTAAATATTTTAGATAGATTGGGCATCCCTGAAAACCCCATATCTAAAATTTTCAGATTTTAATTCCGCCTACTTCTGCTGAAACCTCCAATTAGCCCTCTAAAAGAATCACCCTGTACAACATATAACTACTAACAACTCTCAGTTACTGGATTCTAAACCATATCTTCAATTTCTAAATATCTCATTTATGTCATCCACATTTCATAAAATACTAAGTAAAAGTATTTCTACAAAAGACTTATTTTCGGACTTTTTAACCAGCCTTTCGGCGATTTGTCCATTCGGCGATTTGTCCATTCGGCAAATTGTCCACGTTCGGCGATTTGTCCAAATAATAGTTTCGGAGTTTTGATGAATATTTTGATCAGAGTATCTTAATTAAAATTGTGACTTCGGCTTCGACGCCACAGACCCGATCTATGCAGCGTCGCTTTACAGGATTCGGCAATTTGTCCACGTTCGGCGATTTGTCCATTCGGCATTTTGACCACTTTCGGCGATTTGTCCAAAGACTACTTTCGGTGTTTTGACCAGCCTTTCGGCGATTTGTCCATTCGGCGTTTCATCCAATGTACATCAACTGCAACTGAGGGTACATTTCACCTTAGGAGGTTAATCTTTCATAAGAGCAATATAAAATATTTAATGTACCCGAAATGTCCCTCAGAAACCAGTTCAACCTAGAAGGTAAAACTTCCATAAAAGCAATGTAAAACATCATCTAATGTACGACATGTATCACAGCTTTCAAAAATCCCTTAATTAATCAAAAGGTTTAGTAATTGATATAATAGGGTGCTTGCATGATTTTAGGTAAAAGGGCCATTAGAAACCTGGCCAATAAATATTTAACCCGTATTTCTCTTCTTTTTTTTTCAACCTATATTCGCCCTATAATTTAGTTTACCATTTTTTTATGAATGAAACTGAAAATTAAGCAAACCTGAACAAAATAAAGTAAAAGAAAGTAAAAGAAAGTAAAAACTAAAAAAAGTTATAACATTATAAAGTTGCGCTTTATTATAAAAATACACATATAAGGGTTCACACAAGTGAGACAATTATGTTTCTTAAAAAAAAAACAGTTTCATTGCTTTTTTTTAGTAGAAAAAGTTGTATGCTAAAAAAGACATCTAGTATATATTTAAGTTATTGTATGATAAAAAATTTCATAAATATTTTCCACTGTTGCCAGATTCATTAAAAAGCAAAAAATTAAAAAAAATAAATTATTTAATAAAAAAATGATTTTGTGATATTCATATACATCATAAAATAGAAAATTTACTTTGTGAAGCTTCAAAATTTATTTAAAATGAATATAATCTATTTAACAGAAGTTCGGTGATATTTCCCCCTCTTTATTTTACTTTTTTCGCGTAAAGTATTTACTGTTATGTGTAGATTTGTATTTACATAATCATTAATTTTTTTCTTTAATATATTTAATTATATTAGCGGTAAAATATACAGAGCAAGACGAATTAGGCACTTTTAGTAAAAACAATTTGTTTAAATGTAATTTCTTGTATTTTAATTTTAAATCTGCTATAAACAAAGTTATTGTATTTAAGTCTGAACAAGTTTTTAATATCATTACTCAATAATAATTATTTTTTAGAAACAATTTGCAGTCATGTAATCTAAAAAAATTACCAAAATTATTAACTTGTATATGTGGAAATCTTATTCAGAGAATAATAGAAAAACTCTTAGTCATACCACTTAAAATTTATTGAATCTGGTTGAATAAATGGGTAACATGTTTCAACCAAACAATGGCCATCATCAGGCCTACAATACATATTATAAAAAATTGTTAGAAATGCAACAAGAAATCAAAATTAAGTTACTTACAAAAAGTTAGATCATTCGTATGACTGATTCACAAAATGGTATGAAAAAGTAACTGAACATATATAAAAAATTTTGAAAATTATTATTTGAAAGAAAATTTCAAAAAACATTTGATACTTCTATACTTTCGGATTCAAAGTTAGAAACGATGCACTTAAAATTGAAAAATATTTTAAAGATCAAATTGCGTATAATCCCTGATGATGGCCATTGTTTGGCCGAAACATGTTGCCCATTTGCTCAACCAGATTCAATAAATTTTATGTGGTATGGCTAGGAGTTTTTCTATTATTTTTTAAATAATTTAACCACATTTGAGAATCGATAATCATTTATTTTTGGAATCTTATTCATAGGATTTTTTTAACCAGGTTATAAAATTCCAAAAATAATTAGGAAAAAATCCAGTGTAGGGAGAATCAGTAAATAAAAAAAAAATATAAATAAACAAGCGCATCTTTAAAATCAATTATTTTAGTAATAATATCACTAATTTAGGAATATATTTACATCATTATCATTATTTTGCAAAAATATTACTATAATTACAATAAATAAATATATAAACTAACATAACCAAAAATATTATTATAATTAAAAAAAAAATAAAAAATCTAACTTAAACCAACCAAAAATATTACTATAATTGTAAAAAATAATTTAACCTAATATAATCAAATATATTGCTACCAATATTTACATAAAAGGTGAATAATTTCGTTAAAATAAGTGGTCGCCAAGAATTTTTTTATTTTTTTTAGTAGGTATCCAAAGACATAAACAAAAAAAATGGTAATGCGCGGAATCTCCCAAAACTGCATCCTAAATTATTTCAGTAATCTTTATGGCACATTATTTAAATTTATAATCGGTTTATACTTAATCCATTTGACATAACGACTTGCTAATTTATTTTTTACGTACCTTGTAAAATTGAAAAAGCCCGAAATCCAAAAATACACATCCAACGTCAAATTTGACTCAAAAACAATTCAAAAAACCGGTAAAGAATCCGTATGGAATATGATAACTTAATTTTTCTCTTAGAAAAAAAATCACATGTACCAAACGCTATTCCACTAGTCCGGCCTACTTGACTCTAGTTGAGTCTCACGCGCGCCTCGATATCGAGTATGCGTTGGCCATCGCTAGTCACTGGTATAAAGAAGAAATCAGTGCGATGTTGCCACATCAACTGATGTCAATTTTGAAAAAAAAAATCACTCTGTTTTCGATTATCGACCTCAAAACGGCTTTAGCAAACGAAAACCTTGATAAAAGATTAGAAATGGTCCTTCGAAGCCGAAAAAATATTTGCAAATTTAGGATTTTAATTTTTACGTCTGGAGGTTGTTTAATGTTGATTTATGTGTAGGTGAAGTGTCTACTTAAGACAAGTAATCTATAACTCGGTAACAATGTCATCCATCAACTGAAAATATTTATAAAAATTATTGAATAAATTTTTATTTCTCAGAAAATTAAATATGATCTACAAATATCAATTTGAAGACAATAAACTCATATTAAACTACCCACCAGGTTTCCCTAGGGCTATAATGTGACGCCCTCTACGTGGGTGTTCAACACCATAATTTAATCGATTTAGATCTGGACTAATAACACCATGATTTTTATTTATGTCTAACGGGCTCTTCTCCGAAATTAAAGGTTAAATTACTGTAAATTTTTTTTTATTTCTTCGCTAAATATTTTGCCCCAGGTCAAAAAATAGTGTAATCATCGAAGACGCTTTTTATAGGCCCCAATTTCTGCAAATTAATTCTGAATTGGACGCCTTCTTCGTAGAGTTTCGCCTTGATCGCCGTACACCAGGTAAACGAAACGTTCCTACTAACCCCAGAAGGGCAGGAGAATAGATGCGACCATCATCGTGATCAGGCATAGATTAATGAGAGGCGCTATAAGAGCATCACTAGTGTCTAAGTCTAAGGTCATGGCCTCTTCGTCATCGTGGTGAGTGAGTGACCTCAGCGGAAGGAAGGAAGGTGGGGAACATCTACACCAGGAGAACCTGAATCTGCCTGCAGTTATTGGCGGTGTTGCCGATAACACGTTGTTTTCTTCAGATATTGAAATATTGTATGTACTAGATTTTCCTAAATATAATAAATAATTTAATAAATATATGATTATTTTAATGACAATACTCATTTCATGAAATAAATTAATGGAAGTACCTATAAATTTCGAGATAAAAAACGAAAGTTGTAAACATAGTTAGATGGAATTAAGAGCTATTCATATATTTTTGTGTGTGTAATAAAATAAATAAAACAACGGGCCATATCTTGGGTCAAGATTGGGCTTAATATAGTCGTAAATGTCACTTTTGATCTGTTTATAGCAGGATTTCGCATTCTCCAAAATATTATGGAGAATAAAACACCGTTTATTGTTTAGTTTGGATACCATTGATAATACAAACATGTTAAAGATGATGTTCACTGATATGTAAATTGTCAAATAAAGACGACGTCAATCGAAAGGAATTACATTAAAAATAAGTAACTATAATTATAAGTAATTCTTTTTTTTTGTAATTTGGAATTATCATTGTTTTCAAAAAAGTAAACTATTTGTAATTTGTAAAAAATAATTTTTCTATTTTAAAAATTCGATTTCAATTATTTTTACAATTATCTACAGTAACTTTTTTAATTTCAAATTGTTTTTTTAAATTACAATTATTTTTACCTCTCGCCCTTCCAGAAAAGAGAGGTATAGTAATCAGGGCGGAGTTAAACTTGCCACCAAATATACCTGACCAGAAAAGTGCAGCTGTAAACATGCCACCGGCCAAAAGGGTTCATTAAAAATAAACAGGAATTTTTGCCACTAACCTGGATCACCAAGAGCCAGACCTTGCCCAAAGTCTAGAGGTCTATGGCCATGGCTGGGGTGAGGAGTTCGTATCCCCCTCCCTAAAATGTTCGAATACTAACTTTATTTATTTTTTCAATATGTTGACTACAACTACAAGTTAGGCTTACTTTGACTGAATTTTGCACATTTGTTATGGGTAAATTTATAAACTAACTATTTTATAAATTGCAACAGATTTTTAAAATTCGGAAAAAACTTATTCGATTTATGTTTAGCTGGTTATATTGAACACTGCTGACCATTATTCAAGAATATATTGAAATGTAAAATCCAATGGGATATTACTGGGTGGATCACATTTCTCACCTGGAGAACTCCTTCTCACTGGGCCGGGTTTCAGAAGGTCTTAAAAAAAATTTACAATAATAAAAAAAATTATAAATATTATTCTAAATATATTCCTCCACTCTCTTCTGTTTACTTCTTCAATTACTTGAATTTCTGTTTTGATATTTTATTTCTTTACCGAATTTCTTCTTATCTATTGTCGATTCCTAGTTTCCTTCAGTCTCTTCTGTATGTTTACTCCTTTTTCTTGTAAAAATATCTTCATTCAAAAATTATTTTTTTAACAACCTTTTTTTTTTAAGAATCAATAATCACTTTCAACCACCCAATGACAAATCATTTCACCTGATAGGAAATGTCATCCAACCTGTCACAAGAATTTCATACTTCAAATGGCTTAAGCCCTATTCATAAAAAAAATTAGTTTATACTTTTAATACCAGTTACTAAAATTTCTTTTTAATTTACATTTTTCTTTTTAATGTTAAAAATAAAGGAATACTGTTAATTTTAATACCAATTACTATCCATTTTTTTTAACCCAACTAACCCCTACTTACCACAATATTTAACAACAAATCTTATACAAAGTATAACAAATTTCATAACACTTGCCCAAAATTACAGGGTATAACAAATTTCATAACAGTATATTGTAATAAAAAAAGCACCTTGTATAATGATTTCCGGGGAAATAAAAAATAAATGAGGGGATGAGAGATTGAAAATGTTTGACAAAAGGGTTGTCAGAAAGAAAAAATTTAAATTTGATAATAGTAAATTGTGTATCTAGTAGTAAACAATATACATTCCCGGACGACAATGTAAATTGTTGGCCGAGGCGGTAAGCCGAGGCCAACAAACATTGAATTCTGAGAATGTGCTTTTACTACGAGGTACACACACTGTTTTTTCTGAAATCATATTAACCTTATCATAAATTAAGGAATTTTTATAAATGCATAACAATTTTTGATTACCATCTAAAGTCAGAGATTCACTGCTTATTTTATAGTCAGTAAATGCTGCCGAAAATGACATTTTAAATTTATTGCCAAATAAATCCAAGGTAAAATATGAATACGCTTACAAACGTTTCATGGATTATTGCTAAGAAAGAAAAACGATCTCTGGATCTGAAAATGTCATGATTGCATACTTTTTCGATTTATCTGCAAAGTTGAAGGCCCCCACGTTATGGTCAAATTAATCCATGCTGAAAGCTACACTTGGTACAAAAGAAGATATTGATATTACAAAACATTCAAAATTACGTGATTTCCTAAAACGTCAAAGTGACAACTATAAGCTAAAGAAGTCAAAAGTTTTGTCAGATGTACAAATTGCGCGAGATTATATATACGTAATGAATAAGGTACGTTTAGAATGTATAAAATTATCGCAAAATTTTTTAATTTGCCAAATGTATAAGAATACACAGGACTATGTTTCCGTCGGTTTTCTACGACAATTTTAATTAATGCTGGAAATCCTCAAATGTTGCCGAAGGATATATAGAGGAATCTTTTACAAACGAAGTAGTTATAGATTTTGTTTAACCATCCTCTGCCGTTATACTTCATAATCGGTGACGTATTCTGCTGTTTTACGTTTGTCATATATTATTTGAATGTTATTTTACCTCAAAATTAAAATATAACTAATGGCACATGTTTGTTAAGGATTGTTTTCAATGACGCATGATAAGGTGTGTTTGTATGAATAAATTGGTAATGCCAAAAATTGTATTTTGCTTTATGCGTTGCGTACCTTTTTACATAATCTAGTAATTTTTTTTTAAATTGAAACCTCCGTTTTTAAACTGATTTGTTTCAAATTTCTAGCTTGGGGATGTTTAACATCCCTGCGCATAATTTTTGACTAAATTAAAACAAATACGGATGATCGAATTGTGATTAAATGGCGAATTATATAATATATATTAAAAATGTATTATATTTTTGGGGTGAACCCAAACGTTGTAGACTGAATTTAACGGTAAAAGCGGTATTCCAGCATCTCTTTCGCTTGAAAAGTAATTAATCAACTTCAAAATTAAACTTTGCTCTTTCTCATTATACTGGGAAGGTATTTTGACAATGAAAAATTAATTGAACTGTCAAAAGTAATAAATAACATTTACGTCGATATTAAGAAATAAGTTAATGACGTCATAATTCCCTCATCTATTTCATGATCGAGAGATTAAGAGCGTTTTTTCTTGTCGCAGCGCTTTTGATTAGCTGCGCAGTGGTTCAAAGTACAACATTTTCGTGTCGAATTAATGACGTCACGCTCAAAATTTTTAAAATCTTAAAACTTTAAATTATTTATTTATAATATTAATCCAGGTAATGAGCTAACCAATTATCATACCCAGACTTTCGGATATGCTCCGCATTATTAACATCAAACTGTTAATGAAAGATTCGTTTTCTTCAGAATTTTTTCTGGCAAACCAGTAATTCGAAATAAAAAAGAATTCTTGCATTTGACGATGCTAATTAGCACTAAAAACTTCCATACGCTCAAAAAATTAAATACGTACCATTAACAAAATAGATTCTGTTAAAAGTTTGAAAGAATTTTATTTATTACTACCTTCCCAGTACCACTCTCATATGCCAAATATGCCAACCGACAACATAAAACTTATAACCTATGACATTTTGACAAGTGGTGCAAACATTGCATTTTCGTGTTTATTCTAATGATGACGTCACAAGTTAAAGCGCTTCAAACCAGAACTCTTAGCGTATTAAACAAGAAAAAACACTCCAAGTTGGACAATGTATGACGTAACGGCAGAGAATGGTTAAACAAACTCTAGCTGATAAAGTATTTAGAGGGGGAAGAGACAAAGAGAAATCTGCTAATACTATTAGTATAATTGCCGAAGAAGAAAACAGTAATAACGTCGCTGACTATTCAAATAACATAACAGATATAATTAAAGGAGGAAGTGACAAACAAAATGAACACGACTGTATTGTTCTTCCAAGATAAGGAGCCATAAGGGCTTTACCTTCTCCAAAAAGTATTTGGATTCATTAGTGAAAATGTTACTCTGAACCCAGCCTGAAGGATGTGTAACAGCAACCTAGTGTCTAGCATAAATCATGCAAGCATTGACTATATTCTTTAAAGATGTTTCCCATTACTATGTAAAGAAACTAGTCACCAATAAATTAAATAACTTTTGTTATTTTTGTGAAAATCATAAAACTTTGTTTTATTTATTTAAATATAATAATGGATTTTCATCAAAGTAAAAGCCGACACAGGTAATCACATATAAATATCACTTTCCAAGAAAAATAAATTGCCGCAACTAACATTTAACACCTTTTTTTAGACTTATAAAAAAGTCTTATGATACGGTTCTGTCCGTCTGTCTGTCCGTCCGCACTATAACTCAAACCACAACAGATAGAGACAATCGAATAACGGCAGCATACCTTGAATATGTGCTCAAACGAGTTTCAAGTTTCTGCGATTTCCAGTATCAAAACTGGAGAATTATAAGATGTATGATTTTTTAGAAGTTTCATTTGCCTGCTTACCAGCGGGCGCTGCTCACATATCTTAATTTTAGTTCGACTTTTTTGATGTTTTAAGAGTAAATTTATGACACATTTGAAGTTTTGAATTGATTACAGAGTAAAATTATGAAACATTTGACGTTTTGAATTGAATTGATAAAGCATTCAAATATAGAATACACCACATTTTTACAAACGTCATCATCGGCAATTTTGTTGGATAGGTCATGGAATTTTATCCAAACTTTTTGCTTATGGAAGTTTACGTTGGGAGTGTTTTATTTTATGTAGTTTTTTGGGACATTTTAGTGGGTAAGATAAACATACCTAAATGTACTCACCGGCTTCGTGAATACCTACTTTGAAGTCAACAATGACTGTACTTGCTCGAAGGAAAAAATTTATATTATGGAATATTGTAGAAAGTTTATTTAAAACAACTTCATACATGGAAGAGAACTTATAGGGTAAAAGACAGAAAATCGGAGGAATGTAATATCAAAAAGATGAAATTACCATCCACGTAGAATTTTTCAGATTCCGACAAAAATTTCAAGTTGGAATTTTAACCAAAAATAATTATGTGAATAATAGGGTCGTCACCGATTAAAAAACAAACTCCGCGATCGGTTAGAAGATTTAATGTATCAATTGAATCATTTCTGTGATACTTTTTCTTATTTTTGAATTTTGTACCTTTCGAATCGAGAAAGGATTAGATTAGGATTACAGTTACGAATTAACCGGTGGTCGAAAGGGTCTGAAATTAGAATTGCGGATTTAAAAAGTTACGAATTCACCGAGACCCATAAAGTTATCTGATTTTGAATATTTGTATCAATTTAATGATTAACAATTTGCTTAAAAGAAATTAAAATATAAGTCGTTGGAGTATAAAATTAAATTAATTTCAATGACCTGTATCTTAAAAATAGTTTTATTATAAATAACAATGGGTCCTGTTTCGAGTTTCAAAAATGTATTTCTTGGTGCACCAGGTTAAAAAAAATCGCATAACGGGCGTTATTTTATTCGGCTTAATCCTCGTAACCTTAAGGTCACAAAGCTGACAGAAATACCCTATATTTATGTAGCGTTGTAATGAAGTAATGACGAAAAACGTTAGTTATGATTGGATCCTCATTAGATTCAGTTTTTAATTTGACGTTCCTCGCGCTGAGACTTAACGGTCCACTCGCAGATCTCGTTATAGTCCAGGATATTGTATGATAAATATCTTGATCAGAGATTTTTGCTATATTTAATGTACAAAGTATGGTTGAAAATAATATATGTTGGTTTTTCAATTATTCAAATAATTCTTTTAAATTCAATCAATTAGAATAAGAAGAGATAATAAAGGTTTGTTCGGAGAATGACAAAAACACATGTATTGATCACACAGTGCTGCAAAATTTTGAAATCCTGGCCAAAAATCACCCAACAAATATACATCTTCCAAAATTTATCTGTTAATCAGAAAATTATTTTATGACTAGTAACATGTTTCGTTGTAAAACAACTGCATTAGACTAATATTATTATCTTAAAAATATATACAACTGAGACTAAAAAATATTTCAATGATATTACAATGGCTTAAAATATTGGAAATAACATTAGTAGATATTAAATAGGAATACAAAATGTGCACTTCCGGTCATGTGTCACATCTGGCGAACATCTGTGAAACCATCTGGCGCTGACAGGGTTATGACAGTACAAAAGGAGCACTTCCGGCCAGATGTGACATGTGTTCGCCAGATGTGCCATGTGGCCGGAAGTGCTTATTTTGTACTGTCATTACCCTGTCAGCGCCAGATGGTTTCACAGATGTTCGCCAGATGTGACACGTGTACATTTTGTATTCCTATTTAATATCTACTAACATTCATTAGAGCCGTTAATGGATTACAATTGGTACAGTTGCTGACGTTACCCTGACACCACTCACCTCGACTTGGTGAAATTTCGGTAAAAAACGGTGACCAAGTCCATCACTGATACAAGTCATCTGAACTGAAAATTTGATCAAAAACGTCGATCAAGTCTCCCACACTACTTTGACACAGTTCTCCTGAATTTGTAATATGTAATTGTTGTATACGTATTTTGTCTATGTATTGTAGCCATAAACAATTAATTTATTAATTTATCCCTACCCGCTATGTCCCTATACTTCGCACCGGCCTGTTCCCGTAGAGCAACTCGAGATCTCGAAGATTGGGACCTCGGATTTGCCAAGGCATTTCCTGACTCTTCTTCTGTCGATTCCTGTGATTCCCAACTTTTCATCGGTTGCTCTTAGTAGTCATTTCTGCGGTTCTAACTTAGTGATTTCTAGATCCTTCTTCGGTTGCTCTTCATATCTAATCTTGGATTCCATTGGTCTATCGGTTTTCCGAATCTACTTTTGGGTTTTAAAGTCCAAATCCTCTATTGTTCATCTTGTAGTAGAAAATTTTCCTTCGGTACTTGAAATCTTTGATTTTAACGATGGGTACAAGTGCGAGCTGCTATGCATCTCGAAGAAAAGGACACTCGAATTTGAAAACCGTAAGAAACGCGGGACTTTTACAATATATGAGCATTTGTCCCTTCATTTCAGGTTTTTTCTCAGAAACTCGGATTGTCTCCGCGTCGCCTACATTTTACTTTCCCGGACCCATCAAAGGAAAAGTATAGCGAACGAGCAAAAAAAAACTTTGAGATATCGATGGAAATATCTATTTTGAGGTCTCCCGAGAAGATTGAAACCATTTCCAGAGTATGGTCTGTCTGTGTGTCTGTGTGTAATCTTCCACGATAACTGCCGAACCGTTTGACCAATCAACCTGAAATTTGGTATGAAGGTTCGGTGTATGCCTTGAATACGACCATCAGTTTTTGGTGTAAATTGATAGAGCAGAAGATCCTCAAGACCGACATTGATTGAATGCAGATGTTAAGATTTTTTGCCTTTTTTTTAAATTTTAGGGACAAACAATACACTTGAGTGCACTTGTAGTGCAAAGTTTCAGAGCATAAAATTTCCTACAATTTTGATTTTACACTTTTTCCGGAATTTCCAAAAGTTGCGCCACGAGAGGGCGGGCAAAAAAATATTCATGTAGGTTTCCGTAGTTTTTTTCTAGAGAATCAAATTTCCTTTAACTTTTTTTACATTTTTCCTAATTCCCATGGTTTCGCCGCTAGAGGGCGAAAAATGTACACATTTAGGCTTTTTGCCTTTTTTTATTTTGAAGACAATAGGCTTTTAATGCAAAATGTACTAGAGCAAAGTTGTAGAGCATAAAATTCCCTACAACTTTTTTGTTAAACTTTTTCCAGAATTCCCAATAGTTTTCACCCATGATTTTAGGAGATTCTAATTGTAGCAGTGTGCTATATTGTGCGCATGCGCCTGCTTATGTCATATGAACATTGAAATATCAATCATTTGCTTGCTATTTAAAATTTGTTCCATAAAATAATGTAATGCTTAGTATTTTGTAATTAAAATAATCCTATTCTCTACAGCTGACCCGGGAAAGTTCTGGGGTGACACAGCAGATTTTTTAATAGATTATCGGATTAATTACGGGGAATTTTTCCAAAAACCGGTAGGCAACGCGAGATATTTCAAAGTAGATTTTGGCATTATTTCAGGTTTTATCCTTGGGTCTCCGCGGGATTTCTAATCTACTCGTCGAATCATATGAATTTGCCAGAAATCCTCAAAATAGGCGTTAATCCAGGCAAATTTTTGATTTTCCTCGATTTTGGTCATATTTTGGACCTTACTTTCTTTAACAACCCATTATACTTTTCATACTCTACTTGTTAAACAGAATCAAATGGTGTCTTCATTTGCTCGATTTGGGATTTTCCTCGATTTTAACCATAATTTGGCCCGGCAGCCCTTTGACAACAAACTATTTTCTTTATTTGAAAGCGGATTTTTACTCTACTCGTCAAGCCAAACCAGCTGGTGTATTCATCTGCTTCGAGATTCTTCATATATTTTCGAGAAATCGTGATTTTGTAAAATTGGGCCCAATTTTGAGGTCATATTTTACCCCACTTTTGGATTTTTTTTTCAATTCGAAACACAATCTTTTTATAAATTTTAGAACATTCCCGAGGGCATCACGGTTTTAGAATTCGCGACCCGGGGACGAAAATGGCAATAGTTGGAACTTTTTCAGGAATTTTGTTTGGCAAGTAGAAACCACCGATTTTTGCAATGGGGGCATTTTCGGATTCGTAGAATCCGAAGGTATTTTTGTCTGCTTGAGAGACCTTGAGAGATTTTCAATAAATGTAGGTTTTGCTCGAAAAATCTGATTTGACGACCCCACTTTTGCACTTTTGATACATTCTAAAAATCCAAGCTAATTTTTTTTCTAGGTTTTAGACCAAGCCAAAGGTCACAACGGTTTAGAATTTCGAAAAACGCCTTAGTATTCAAGATCGTGTCAAAATGTGGCAAAAAAATGAGCCATGTTTTAAAAATTACTATTTATACACATTGTGGTACACGACATACTGTCAGTAGATACAACGTTCTTTAACTTTAACGGTTCTGTAACTAATGACAATGACGTTTAGATTGTGACAATTGTACAAGAAATCAACTTGTAAAGTTTTATTCTAAACGTCATTGCCTTTACTTATTGAGTCTTTAAAGTTAAAGGACGTTCTATCTACTGACAGTTAGTGTTTTATTTTCCTTTAAAATATATGGAGCATATTTGAGATATGAATAACCTTTCGGACTTAGTGAAAGAAATGTTTAAACTGAAGGAAAGTATAATTAGTCAAAAAAATAACGAATTTCAAGTATCCTAAGACTCCGGACTATAATAAGATAGTAACAACAAATAATTTGCCAATTCTGTGGATGGAGGTACAGTTAGAAAAGATGTTGAGATTTTTAATAATCTGTAATCAGGTGGTTGTCTATCATACCATGATTTACATAAGATGAGAAAGTATAGTGCTTGCTAAAGATAGTTCTGCCTATTAATGTCTGTATTATTATTCGCGGGTGGCTCTATAATCGAGTTTTTTAATACATAATAGTACCAGCATCGCTTTTAAAACAGGGCTAGAAATGATTTTTTTAAGTGAAAATTATTCCACATTACTATAAATGCATGGCACTTTGATGAATGTTTCCATAAAACTCGACTTTCCCTCTAGGTCTGTCATTTTTTTCTCGGGTCTTAGCAATTAAGGCTAACTTCTAATATGGCGGCTTTTAAATGATTTCTTACCATTTAGGGAAATGTTAGCTCAATTAACGTTTGTGTATCTATTTGTTTCTTGTGTGCAAGAAAATTATACTCCAGTCATTAGTTAGTTTTGGTTTGTGAACACGACTGCAATATACAGGGTTAGCAGCAGCTCCTAAATTTGATGTATATTGACTTGAATAATTTCAAACTGAAATTAATTCTAAAGAAAGCCAAACGATTATCCTACCCTATAATTATCCAGTTCCGAATCGAGATAGATGGGAATCAAAACAAAAGAAAATTCTAGAAAACGCCTCCATCTTAAATTATGATGACATAGTTCCGAGTGATCACCCACCAGGTCATTTTTTGCAGAAATATATCGAACAATAATATAGAAAGTCGACCAGGTGTTAGATAGTGTTACCTGCCATTCACAGGAAGATTTAGCAGTGTTGTCATATGACTAACAACTTTTTCATATGATTCCAAGTTTTTAATTTTATAATTAACATTAACATAAGAGACGACATTAAAACTGAATGTTTTAGATTTCAAAAGTTTTTACACAATTAAATTTTATAATCGCCAACAAAATGTTTTAGTGGGCATCATATTCAAAAACTTTCAGCTCTCAGCTTGACCAGGTCCTAAAAATAATTAGACTCATTGTAACCCTTTGATCATTAACTGTCAGTAGATAGAACGTCCTTCAACTTTAACGGTTCTGTAACTAACGACAATGACGTTTAGATTGTGACAATTGTATAAGAAATCAACTTGTTAAATTTTATTCTAAACGTCATCGCCTTTAGTTATTGAATCTTTAAAGTTAAAGGACGTTCTATCTACTGACAGTAAGAATTTAATACTTTGGGTGCATGGCTGCTTTTGCGCTTAGGCACGATTTGGTCTTTAGAGATTTGCTCCGATCTTTAGTGTCTGGTTGCTCATTTATAAATTATTATTATAATATAAAAACATTGTATATAGAAGTCTATATACAATGATAAAAATGATAGATAGTCACGCCATTTGTCATACCACTGAAAATTCCTATAAGGATTAAACGTGTGGTAGGAGTGTATAGTTTCAAAAACTTGCTCCCTCTGTTTTTGATTATTATTATAATATTTATTTAAAAGCAAATCTATTGATTATCAATTACCTGAGAAAACTATTAATTCAGACCATATATCACCAATATTGGATTTAAAGCGCCTATAAAGATTTTTATTTTTAACTCGGAAACGTGGTTGGAAGTCGTGGACGAGAAGGGATACACGAGTTTAAAATATTCTTTGATAGAGGGCCATAAGAGATAAATTTACACTGAGTATCGGCATAAAATTTGAAATCTTGAAATTTGGTGTCTAAATAATAACCTATCTCTTAATGCAAGTAAATGTAAAGTAATGTCGTACACACTAAAGACTGATTGTATTAATTTTGAGTATAAAATTAATAATTCTGTCCTTGAGCGACCTTCCACTTTTACCGACCTGGGTGTTACGTTTGATAGAAAGCTTTCCTTTATTGCTCACATTGACACTGTTTATTCTGCTGCCAACAAGATGTATGGATTTATAGCGCGGAACTCCCGAGATTTTGCACATCCAGAAACAATGAAAACATTATATTATGCATATGTTAGGTCAAGAACTGGGTATGCGGATATAATTTGGAGCCCATTTTATGATACTCATATTCAAAAATTGGAATCAATACAAAGGCGGTTTCTAAAACTCCTGTCATTTAGAATAGAACATGTTTATCCACCACTTTCTATCAGCAACACTGAACTTCTTTCCCGACACAAAGTAAATAGGTTAAGCCACCGGAGACACTGTCATTCAGTAATCTTTTTACACAAAATCATCAGTAACAAACTTAACGATCCAAATTTTCTGCAGAAACTCGATTTTATTGTTCCAAGAATAGCATCTAGAACATGTCAAACCTTTTACCTTCCCACTCCCCGAACTAATATTTTAAAATTTTCTCCCTTACATAAAATGTGCTCAAACTGTAACACAGTGAATTACCAGCTTGACATCTTTAATACTAGTATTTCGGCCATAAAGACGTACTTCTTGGGAAACTAATTGTTATTTCTTTTTTTGTATTTTTTTTATCTGTTAATGTGTACTCTGATGATATGTATGTATTACTGTATGTATTTTATATTGTTCATAGATCTGTTCTGTAGTTGGGTGCAAACCTGTTTGAACAGTAAATAAATAAAGAATAAAGAATAAAGAATAAAATTGTAAACGATTGAAAAGAAAAAGAAAAAAAGAAAAAAAGGTCCGATGTATCTTTAATTTTTGATTTTTGTTTTAAACTTTTGGAAATATTTTATTATTGCTCTCAAGACATTCTGTATAAATTCTTTTGTTGACAATTCTCGATAGGTGGGTTACTGAAAAACATGTACACGTTTTTTCCTATGATATCATTGAATTTTTTTCTAACACGTAGGATTTTCATTACAAAGAAAATGAAGGCGTAAAAGTTAATTCGGTATATATTAAAAATTGTAATTTTTTTTTCTTCATTGAGTACTGCATTTTGAATATTGTCCATATATTGTGGGCAACATGGTATGAATAAAAGAAGATTTATGGACGATTCCACAAAAAAAATCGAACCG
Organism: Neocrepidodera transversa; assembly: GCA_963243735.1. NCBI lineage: Eukaryota > Metazoa > Arthropoda > Insecta > Coleoptera > Chrysomelidae > Neocrepidodera > Neocrepidodera transversa. Next base: position 14,660,674 of record OY725340.1, on the reverse strand, counting down.
GGGAATGTTGAGAAAGTTATCAATTTCTTTGATCTTCAATAAGGCCTTGGGGGGTCTTGTTAGCACTATGTTTAACATTAAAACACTCGTTTTGTGCTGTGAAGTCGACTGGAAATTTTTTTAATAAAATGTCCGTTCAAGGTGTATACTACCGGGTGTTTTTTCTACAAACGTGGGACCCAAAGCACTAGATAAAGTCGAAAATCATATAGAAAAAAAAAATTGAAAGAACGAAATTTATTACAAACGTTAAGAATTCTTATGCCACATTAATGATCAAAGGAATTGTTGCTCGAGTTTAAACTTAAAAGCAATAATAATAACCACTCAAAATAATATTGACCAATTAGGCATCATTAAGTAGTCCAAAAAGAATCTCGACTAACCTTTTAGAGTAGTAATTGAAGATCACAATTTGGGAGATAAAAAACAAGCAAAACTGGATAATGTACGTAGCTCTTGCATCGTATTCAGATGGGTCTAAAATGGATCATGGGTCAGCATCGAGCTGTCAGGATCAATTTTTTTATATCCATTGGACTAACTTAACCAATTTCCAAGCAAAAATTACTGTAGTACCTGAGAATATTCTAAAAATGGATATTGAAGCTTTATGAAATTGAATAATAATAAAAATTTGATTAAGAAACTAGCCAAAAAATATGATGCATTCTTAGAATCTGAGGCACTCAACTAGGCCAAAAATCTAAAGCAGAGGCATAGTAAGTTTTTAAAAGTTATAAATTTCTATCATTACCATACAGGCTGTTTCATTCTTAAGAGTAATCATCAGTGGCACTTTGTCGGAATGTATAGTTTCAAAAACCAACTCTGTAAACCCCAAATAATTTTATGTAAATAAAGAAACGTAGGTAGTATAATAAGATTTAATTGCGTATGCCCATACCCCGCAAGACATTACGATGGGACCATTTAACTGCGCGAAGTTGTACTTGGCCAGTTGATTTATAGATAAATTGTATCACGATAGGTGACTGTGGCCGTGGTGTCCATCAACCAACGATAGATGGTATTCCAAATCGCCAGAATCTGTTGGCATTTAACCCATACTCTTACAAAAGAGAAGAAACACCCTACAAAATGGGCTGTGCGGTATATACTAAGTTTTGCTCTAGGGTACATACCCAAGACTAGAATCACATTTATAGCCAGGGGTATAATTCTTGAATGTCGAATACCGCGATTCGTATGCGAGATTACTGAAATGTCGCATAGCAACTGGGTGACTTTATAAAAATGTATTCCCGAAAACAGAATACGACAAATATTAGGTAAATCCAACACTAGTGGTTTCAAGTGCTCGAATTTAAATTCATATGTGACTTTGTCAAATATGGATGAAGCAGATTTTGAAGGAATTGAAATATTGGTGGCTGTTAAAAATCAAAATATTATTGAAGAGCAACAACATAGAAGGAAGCAGTTTATTTATAAAAATTATAAAAAGTAGAGCATCAGCACTATCTGTAAAAATGAAAATATATTTATTAGCCAACGTTCTACAAGTAAAAGCATTAATGAAATTAAGTATTAAGAGTGATAACCTTTTCTTTTAACCAATACATATTCTGGAATGGGTACAATCCAGACATCCTACTATTCCTGGGATTCCATACTTATAACGGAATCTAAAGAATGTATATGAGTAAACACCAATTTTCAGTCTTTAGCAATCTTGTGTTAACTCACTCTTGCCTCACACTATTTAATTCACGCAGATTACGTGAAAACTTGACAAAATTGTTTAAAATGTTTGATCTGTTCAATATTTCCACAATTTCATTAATACTTTTACTTGCAGAAGGTAGGCTAATTAATATATTTTCATTTCTACAGATAGTGCTGATGCTCTACTACCGAAGTTACAATGTCTATCAAACGTGTTAATTCCTTGGATAATAAACAATACATTGCTGATTTCGAAGGGATTTTTATAAATAAACTACTTTTTTCTATGTTGCTGCTCTTCAATAATATTTTGATTTTTAACAGCCACCAATATTTCAATTTCTTCAAAAACTGATTCATCCAAATTTGACAAAGTCAGATATGAATTTAAATTCGAGCACTTGAAACCACTCGTGTTGAATTCACCTAATATTTGTCGTATTCTGATTTCGAGAATACACTTTTATACTATCCCAGGCCTGGAAAAATTGAACAGGATACGACAAAAGCTCTAATACTCATAAGTCTAATATATTGTACTATAGAAACTAGAAAACTGCTAGACTGACACATTAGGGATGGTGTACTGGCTAAAAAACCTCTACACCGAGACCAATATGATTACAGAGCAGGCATGTCCACAGAAAGCACATTACGTTAGATTGTAAAAAAGCTGAAAATGCAATTGAAACCAGAGATACTAGTAGGGGCCTTTGACATTATGTCATTAAAATCAATAGCTAGAGCGTCAATAAACTGGGGTATTGACGTAATCACGTAGGGGGGAGTTCCTTCTCCCGTGATATGAAATCTGGTAATTGATTGGCTACTTATAATCCCAAAAAAAGAGGAATACAATACCTGGGATATGCAGATGACCTCGTTATATAATCACAAGGAAAATTCAATACTACGGATGGCCCTAAACGCAGTTACGCTCTAGACGGAATATTGAGGGATTGAAAATAAAATAAAATTTACCTGGAACCTACATATTCAAACAATAAATACGAAAGCGATTGCTATCTTAATGGTAGCTAGACATACGTATGAAAAAACAAAGATGAAACAACGGAATGCTATCTTCAAATTGGAAAAATTGACTGTTCAGGATAACGGGGAATATAAATCTATGAAGATAATTATAGACTGCGACATACAAAACTAGAACATGTAGGAGGTAACATGCTTGTCATGAGGACAGACCACATGACTGCCAAACAATTAAATTAAGAACCGGAATGAATTAAATACTAGCACATATTTTACTACAAACCCCAACGAAATTACCTAGTATACAGACGGGGGACCTTGAGCTAGTATTTATACTGCGAACAGAATAAGTTCCAAGAGAGCTTCTCTCTAGGAAAAAATACTACTATATTCCAGGCCGAAGTCTATGCAATACTGCAGGTCCGCCGAGAGCCGAGACAGGCCCTGGTGAACACAAAAAATTACGGATGTCCTAAATAGTGCAGAAAAAAATTGCTGATGACGGTGTAAAAATAATTACAGTGAAACTTGTTAAAAAAAAGTGTTTTTCTGTTGTTTATTAAAAGACAGTATAACAAAACAAAACTATTAAAATTAACAAGACACGTTTCGGACTGATAGAAACACATGTCGACCGAAATTGCAAAAATCGAAAAATTAGAGTATCGAGCTATCATCAAGTACCTGTATTTAAAGGGGTTAAGAGGTAAGCAGACTTACGAAGATGTACTTGGCGATCAATATCTATCGTATGCGACCATGAAAAATTGGATTGCACACTTCAAAAGTGATAAATTTTCCATTGAAGATGAAGAGCGATCAGGAAGGCCAGTTTTTGTGTCCGTCCCTGAAAATACCAATGCAGCTCATGACATAATTTTAACAGGGCTAAAACACATATCTGAGGCACTGAAAATTTCATATTAACACGTCCATGATATAGTTCACGCATATGAGAAATTTTTTTACAAAATAGATCCCTACATGTCTGAATGTTGACCAGAAGCCTGCAAGAGTAGAAGTATCGCAGGGCTACTCAAGGGACACCTTTCCACCATAGAATACCTAAACGAAATGGTGACCTTAAATGCAGATAATGCCATAAGGATACAGAGAATGCACTCCACATAATGCAATCAGCCTATGAGATTACAGTGGGTCCGGTTGATAAATAATCATCCCGGGGAGAAAAGAAGAAAACCCTCTGAGGTATCACCTAACAAAAATGGGCACAAGTTCATTTTTGCTCCCCATGAGGTAATACGAATAGTATTCAAAAAATAGAAAAGTTTTTGTATATAACATTTATAAAAGATTAAACTGGTCAAAGTGATGGAAACTTTGAAGCTAAGTAACCTTTAACAAATCTTCGAGTTGCTGCAGTGATAGCGAAAAGTAAAGCACAGAATGGCAGTCACACGTTAGTTACTGGTGTAGAACCTAATGTAGACTAAACACTATAGACTAAACACTATAACCGTAAAATTTTAACTCACAAAATATAAAATGTAATCCCATTGATCTTAGATTTCTCGGAAAGGTATGATGCTAAGTTTCGCGGGGCAGAGGTATTCAACTGCGAAACTGTTTCAGTTGCATTATTCAGATCATCCAGTACGAATAATTTCCATATATTTAAAAATTGTTTCTCAAAATTACTTGACTTTCTTCATTCGAGATATAAAGTTATTATAATAATGGCGGATTTTAACCAGGATTCTCCTAAAAATGACTATAAAGTTAAAGATATTTGTAATATTCTCTTAACATATGAGTTAAATTATACAAGAGAAGAGCCAACAAGAATAGTTTTAAATAGCCGCTTGTGTCTAGATAATATAGTCATAAATGTAAATTTGGAACTTTTTAAAGTTGGAACATTAGATCCGCATATTTCAGATCATAATGGTCAATTCATATATTTTAATAATCGTAATAGTAAAGTAAAACAAAATGCTCCTGTTAAGACTCGAGTTAAAACTAACAATACCATCTAGAAATATGTCATCAATCTCACAGAATTTTCTTGGGATTCCATAAATACAGACAACATAAGCGCGTCTATTTTAAAGACAAATTCTGACATGTACTTTCCTTTAAAAAATGTAAAAAACCAGAATTATAATATAAAGTGGTTTAATAACAATTTACGCAAAATGAGAACCGATATCAATAATGCTAAAAAAATGTTAATTTAAACAAATAATGAACAAGATTGGCATAATTATCAAAATTATATAAATTCAATTAGTTTGTGAAGAATTTTAAATGAAAGTAAATAAAAACAAAATTAAAGTTATGGTTGTAGGAGAGAAACAAACAAATATAAATGTACAAATAGATGAAGTAAAAATCGAACAAGTAAACACATTTAAGTATTTGGGAGTAGAAATAGAAGATAATGGCAGGCAAGAAATAGAAATTAACAATAGAGTAGAAAAAACAACAAAGCTTTACTACACGATGAACTCGGCATTTATAAATAAAAAAGAAATTTCAAGGAAAACAAAGATAAATGTATTTAAAACAATATATCGACCAATCTTAACATTTGGATGTGAATCATGGGTGTTGACCAACAGACAAAAAAGTAAAATACAAGCAGTTGAAATGAAGTACCTCAGACGAGTTAAAGGTGTCACAAAGATAGATAAACTCAGAAACACACAAATAAGAAAAGACCTTGACATAGAATCAACACTCAAGTTCATTGAAAAGCGACAATTAAACTGGTGGGGACATCTGCAAAGGATGAATGACACAAGAGTAGTCAGAAGAGTATGGCAAGCAAAGATAGAAAAAAGAAGGAAAAGAGGAAAACCAAGGCAAACATGGGATGGAGTTATCGGAAGCATATTGCAAGAAAAAGGAAAGTCATGGACGGAAGCAAAAAGAATGGCAAGAGATAAAAAACAATGGGCGAAATTTGTACATGAATAGTATAGGTATAGATAATTTCTGTTTAGATTAAGTAATTATAGTAAAGAAAGTATTACCCCTACACCATATATAATGGTATTTGGGGATTTGATAATATATATATATACATAAATTCAATAAAAGAAGAAAAAATGAAAGCATATGAGGACATTAAATCTAAATCCTCTCGACAAATAATTAACTCGGAAAGAAAACGTGTATCTAAAAGAAATGTGTTTAACTTCGCCTTCAGAATTTAATGAATTTTTTGTTTCAATTTCCGAAACGGTACTACAAACCGTTGGGCGGCCAAAATCGAATCTGGCTTCTTTCTGAATAAGATAACAAAACCGACTTCTTCCTTCTTTATGAATGCAACAAGCTATTTTGAAACTAAGTAATTGTTCTTGCTTTGATTGTTATAACATTAACAGCAGAGTGATTAAAGAATTTATAAAATGCTTAGTAAAACCTCTTACTGACTTATTTAACAAACGCATCTACCAGATTCCTTCAAAATTAGCAAGATTATACATCTGCATAAGAAGGGGAGTGTGGAAAATCCAGATAATTACAGACCGGTAGCAATTTTACCTAAATAAGATATTCGACATTATCATAAAGGAAAAGCTGACTTCATACTTAAGTCTCTTTTATCTGAATTTCAATTCGGATTCTGGAAGAATAAATCCACGATTCGAGCTTTGATTAGTCTTTTAGATGAGATAATAGAGAATCTAAATGACGCTGTTTTTACAACGTTGATGAGTTCCTAAAACAACTTAATTATTACATATACCTAAATAGAAAATTTATGGCTGGTTTTATATTTTTTATTTTATCTTGATTTAAACTATTTTTATATAATTTGTGTTCTTTGTGTTCTTTTATTATACTACTGATTACATTTTTATTTAAGTATTAATTCAATGTAACATGTGTTTATATATGTATAGTTCCACTTAATAATTAATATATGAATATTTTTTATTCTATGTAGACGCAATAGGTGTCATGAAAATTTGTATGCATTTATATAATTATTGTAATCATTTATTATATTATGACTTCAAACGTGTATGTATAGTGGTCAATAAACGCTTTCTTCTTCACAAGGGGTATTAAATTTATTAAAAAAAAACCATTGTATAATTTGTTTTATTATTAGGTAGAACCATTTTTATTTTACAGTTCTTTGTCCTCTTTTAATAATTTTGCACTTTAATTTGGAGCCTAATTAATTTTAAAACCTATTTAATATGCAAGATAGTACTAACCAACCAAAAATGGTCAGAAAGCAATTAAATTTTAAAATAATTAGCAATAAAACATCACATTTGAGAAATTAAAAATTTCGGTAATAAACTGGGAAAACCATCGCAGGATATTAAACCGAAATAGTTATATTTGCATTAGATTTTAATATGGTATTACAATAAAATCAATTTGGCGTTAATAATCTGGTAAGCACGACTTATTTGTCAAATAATTATTCACTGGAAATCTAAAAATTTGCCGAAGGACGCTTTGCGTGTTTGTGTCTCTGTTATATTATTTGCAATTTTAGCGACAAGCCTTCTATTTATTTATAAAATGTCAGCTTTCACAATCCACAGATATATCTTTTCAATTTAAAATATTACTGGTATGAGGTATTGGCCAATAAAAGAGGTGACTAAAATGACCTACACGGATCGATTACAATAAAGAACGAAGAAGTATTTCTTTTATACAGGGGATTTAGGAGCTCAATATAAAAAATTATAAACTATATGTATAAAATGATTATGGACAATTACTAAATATATTCATGTGCCACTTTTGATGCTATAATCTATAAATCAATTGCTTATGTCCAGAAAGGCATTGGTATTTTCCGAGAAAAACGGAAGTTAGCCCTAACGGTTCCGTATGTCAGAAAATATTAGAGAACCTTGGGTCACCCGGTAATTAAATTATTTTTGAATTGTTCCTATCTAATATCAGGATATTTTGGCGTAGGCCCGGCCGTTGCTCCTTGAACGAGCCGACCTTGGGCTAATTCGAGCACACCTACCCACATATTTATGGGTATCTGTACAACAGAATGATTAATCAAAAGTGACTGATTATTGACACAGAGACACGCAGATTTATCAAAAAATCATCAGTACATGTAAAATATATTTGGTGGTACCAGAAACAATGTAAATCCTGCGAAGATGGAGCTAACTAACTACAAAATCCTACGGCGAAGTTGTTCATTAAAAATATTTTTATTACTGATATATAGTAAATATTAATACATTAATGGTGTAAATTGTAATACTAAAACCTCTAAACAGTTGTTAAATAAAAAATTAACAATTAATAAATTTTCAAAAACCAATTTTGTAACAGGATTTACTACTATTCTTTAATTATTGACGTTTAATACGTAGGGTATCTATTGTTTTCCGTTAATTTTGAAAACTAGCTAAATAACGAAAAAATTAATAAATAAAGAGGACAAAAATTTCGTAGCAGTAATCCATTTCATTAATTAATTATTGATTTAAATTTGTAAATCGTAAAAAAACTGCTAATGAGTAAAAAAAAATATCTTTCGTAATTAGAAATTAGTTAAACAAGAATCCATTAACTGCTTATATGCTTACTTTTATTTGAGACTTTTAAGGGGTAGTTCTAGATAATTTTATCGTTTTAAAAAGGTGTTGTGGAGAATTTATCAAAAATAAGAGTAAAATATACAGGCCTCGGGCCCCGGCTTAAAAAAGTTTGTGATTACTTAACAGTTAAAGACTTCGTATATATGTTCTTTATGTCGACTCGAACAAATGTTTTATTTGAAAAATTCTGGTTTTCTTTTGCATGTAACTCTTAACTTTAGCGTGTCCGACAACAAGTACCTTTCCAAAAATTTGTCGGACAAGGTTACCAATTAATTTTCAATATTTTCATTAAACGAATCTGCAAAAATCAGCTGCGAGGTACTAAATTTGACGTCATAACTTTACAATGTTTGGGGTGTCGGATGCGTCAAAATCCCAAAACATTTGTCTGACAATATTTTTTTCGCTTTTAAATTAAAAAAACTACCGATTGAAAGAATAACTATATGTAGGCCATTAATTTCCCTTGTGCATTAAAGCAATGAATTTTCGAGGGACCAGAAAAAGAACGCTCCCTTACCCAGAATTTTCTAAATAAAACATTTGTCCGACTAGACATAAAGAACATATATATGTAGCCTGAACGGTTAGGTTATCACAAACTTTTAAAGGCGTGGGCCCGAGGCCTAATAGGCCTCAGTCTCCTCAGAGGTAAACTTGCCACCAATAATCCAAATTTATGATTATAAAATTGCACAGGTAAATATGCCACCAGAGAAAAAGGCATTTACCTGACACGGTAAAAGCAAAAATCGGGTTAAGTATTGTTAAAAAAAGTTTTTTCAATTTTTTTTTCTCCAAATAAATTATGTCGATTTCGTATGTATAGTAAAGATTTTTTTTTGAACTTTTTTCTCCAAATAAAAAACCTCGGTTGATTCGTATAGTAGAGACTTTTTTTTCTCCAAATAAATAACCTTGGTTTGATTTATACCAGGTGTCTACACGAAAACTTAATATCGAATTATTTCTGGTATTTTTAAAGATAAAAACATGAAATTTTGGGTGGGTTTTCAGGATATAGAGGTACCATGAACACGAATTTAATTTATAAAATAAATAAAATTAAAAGTTATAGAATTACTATATATTTTAAATTCATTTTTTTAACGTGTGGCACAGACACGGATCCCGAAGCATGATTTGGGGGCAGGGGGCGATTTTGGGTCATTTTAATGAAAAAGGGGATGCCCCCCAGGAAAAAAAGTGCTATGTAGTTGTAAAAAAGGCGAAGTTTAATTAGTTTAATTTTTTTATTTCCGTGAAGTTTTTTAAAAATTTTACCTATTTAGTGGGAGCGATCGCCCCTACCGCCCTTGAATCCGTGTACGTGGCTAATCATTTTGATTCAATGAATAATTTAATAATCTGTAATAGAATGAGCTACGACGTCATTAAACTCCACATAGAAACCTTTCATGTACTGGGACTGCAAGTATATAAAAAATTGTTTTGTCGAAAATCCTTTTCACCGAAAAAACTGTATCGGACCGAACCAAAGTGGACCGAAATAATTTTTACAGAAGCTGAACCAGACCGGAACCAAAAATTTTCAAATTCTTGGGGTTCAAACCAACTGGACCGGAACCCTATTTCATTTATGTCCAGGTCCCTGCTATAAATATTTATAAATCTTTTTTTTTTTAATGAAATTAATTAAAAATTTAGTATACTTAAAAATGTACAGGACCGTACTTAGGTACTGTATATAATAAATCTTCATAAAATAATTTCTGACCGAACCAAAGCAGACCGAAATAATTTTTACAGAACCTGAACCGGATTTTAAGGTTAATTTCAATGGAATTTTAGTAAATAAAAAATTTAGGCCTCCCTTAGTGGGTGACAAAATCTCGGCACTGCGTATGTCTCAGTAAGTTTGCGTATATCCCTTATTTCAGTAAATGCACACTCACTAGAACAAGCACTAACAACAAAACAATCCACCTCGTTTGTGAACAATAAAGCGGATGTGACGTATTGTGTCCGGATAAGTAGTGACTTTGACGTATTAAGGAAATAGGGAATCTTTAATTTGCTAGAAATCAAAGAATATGAGAAATTAAAACATTTACTCAAATAAATAAATCGTTGGCTTTAGAGTGTACAATTTATAAATTAATTTAAATTAAATAAAATAAAACACCTATTTTTAAAATGAATAAAAAATTACATACAAGAACAATTAGGACTTGGTGCGTAAAATATGTTAGAAATTTAAAAACAAGATGTATATGTATGCCAGGTTCTTGATTGCTCATTGCACATAAAAAAGAAAATAATTTCAAAATTGCTTTTAATCTCGTCCTTGTGAAAGTGTTTTGCCACAATTAGTGCAGTCAATCAATCACAGAGCTAAGAAGTTAATATTTCATATATTCAGTTACGCTCAAATTATAAAGAACGAGCAAAACCGGAGAGTAAAAGGTAACTGGTTTATAAAAAGGTGCAAAAATTGTGAAAAGTATGATGGTGATTTAATTGAAGTTTTAGAACAGCACCGGACTCGTATCAAAATTTTTATGGATAATTATTTACATTAAAAAAAATATCGTTTTGCAGCTAACACAACTCCACCATATACATCCAAGTTTTATTAAAAATAAACAACTAAAATTCTGTGTATCCCTGTATAAAATAATTCTTGCCTCTGGCTAATGGGCATTAAAGCTAACAGCGGGTAACACCAGTAGCATTTTAAACTGCCCATCGCTAATTTAGATACGTTGACAATAAATACGCTGCAGAATAAAAGACAAAAACAAAATAAAATCCCAACAATTTTAACCAATAAAAAGTTTTTTATGGCCTATTGCAAAAGATACTTGATTATAGAATGTTATTATAGAATTACTTGGTGGCTATCGTTGGCGCTTGTTATATACAAGGTGATTTACAGGATTTTGAGTATCTTCTTCAAATTATTTAAATTATTTTTTCCACTACTAGTATTAGAAGATGCCATTATTTATGCTGTATTCGAATCGGGAAGATAAATTTCTCTCCTACAAGTAGATAGTTTTTGATTATTTACTAGTAGTAGATAATAAAAACAATTGAAGACTAAACGTGATGTCAGAGGTAGGCGATCTTAGGAAATCTTTATAAAAATTATTATAAAAAATTCGACAACAAATAAGCACTTTCTTTTGAATTCCTATCATTTCAAGTGAATTTTCGATCTAATCAAATAAAATTGAGGTAAGTAACTCTTTATTAAATATATTTTCGTTTGAAATAGTTTAAGATTATCTGATAAATATTTTGATACAGATTGGTGCTATTTATGCAATAATACCTATTCTAAAAGTAACCTAAAAATTAAATTAATAGTTTTTCAAATCTAAGGGTCAAATGAAACGAATTCTTTATGTGTTCATCGCTATTAACATAATGAAATGTCAATTTAATTTATTGAATATTCTCATTCAATTGTTTTCACAAACTGCTTCTTTTCCATTAAATTCTTTTCAAATATTTACCCAAAATAAATCCAAAAAATATCATTGTAAAAATGATTAAATGTTCTAGTAGTGGAAAAAATAGTATATAAACCACGGTAGAGAAGATTATTCTCAGCTTCGCATCTCGGGATAATATTAAATGCTCGGCTCAGAAAAATTACTTCTCGACCTTGGTGTATAATATACTATTATGTCATACTAATTCATTATTGTGTTTTTATTGCTTAGGTACCAACTTATTAATAAAATTACAAATTATTAAATAAAATTATTATGTAAAAATAATAAATTATTATTTGAAAATATAATAAATTATTATTTAAAAATAATAAATTATTGTGTTAAATAAATTATAATAAAACTCAAAGTCATATCACACAAATTTAATAGAGTGACAAATAGTCAAGTAGCAACATGTTTCGGTTTAAAAGACTATCATCAGGCCTATAAACAAATATTGTTGTTGAGATAACATCTAGTGAAAAACTAAATACAAATTATTACTTACAAGTTATATTTAGTTCCAAAAATTTAAACAATCCGTCGAATTATAACTAATTTATTTAAGTAATGCAACTTCTAATTTATATCAAACACGACTAACAAAATATAGTAATTTATTTATTTATTTATTTATTTATTTATTTATTTATTTATTTATTTATTTATTTATTTATTTATTTATTTATTTATTTATTTATTTATTTATTTATTTATTTATTTATTTATTTATTTATTTATTTATTTATTTATTTATTTATTTATTTATTTATTTATTTATTTATTTATTTATTTATTTATTTATTTATTTATTTATTTATTTATTTATTTATTTATTTATTTATTTATTTATTTATTTATTTATTTATTTATTTATTTATTTATTTATTTATGAATAGAAACAAACAGGCATAAGCCTAATTACATGTTTCTTGATATATACAGGGTGTTTCATTGGGAAAGTGACATACGTTAACTACAGATAGGGGAGACCTAGGCGATCTTAAAAACCCCATACTTATATGGTCTTACTACTTTAATAACCAAGATACAGGGTAGGGTGTTTTATCTATTTTGCCAATTTCTTGGATGGATCATAACTTTTTAAACACACTGTATATTTTCATGAAATTTGGCGGGCATATTTTGTTTAAAGTGCCCAATCGATCAATAAATTTACAATAAAAGAAATTCAGGTCCGGATTAAAAAAAATATTATAAAATATTCCGACCCAAAAACAACACCCTGTATATCAGATTTTTCTAAAATAGATTCTGTATTTGGAAAGACCACGAAAATAGCTATTTGTGTATTAAGAGCGGAAAGTGATACTTTGCTGCTTGAGGCAGAGAATTGCCCGCGCGACGCGTAGCGGAGCGCGAGCAATCTGCCGAAAGCGGCAAAGCACTTTCTGCTCGAATTGCACACAAGATTTTTTCTACGATCACATTATTTTTAGACAAATAATTAAAAAAAAACATGAAAATACACTTCATAACCTAAAAATGAAATAATGACATTTCATTAATTTCATAGTCTACTATTTGCACAAAACAGTAAGTAGATACTTAAATATGCAATCACTATTTCATATAGGTGTACTTAGGTGTATCTAGACCTTCTGACTGTTATATTTTTACTAGATAAATTTTATAAAATAAAGTTTAATTTCGTTCGAAATATCTTCAAATATTAATATTTCAACTAAAATATTCAGACTGCCCTACATTTTGTTTTAATATACCTATTATTTACTACCTTTCTTTAGTTTATTGTAAATGAAAACAGGCGAGCGGAAAAGTACGCGCTAGAGCGACAATAATGTCAAATTATTACAGATCACGGAAAACATCAAGTTTGCGGTTAGATTTGAGTGTGCAAAAGCCTACTTTGGGTAGTGATCGTAGGAAAAATGAATTTATTGATATACCTTACATTTTCGACAAAATGTTTTTTCTTGTAAAATTTTTTTATTCGAATTCTGAAATTGTGAAAATCCCAAAACTGAAACTATTTTTTTTTAATGCGATTTAGTTTTAATGAAGACTTGCTAAAATTTTAATTTTTTCATTATTGCCGATAAATAATCCACAAAAAACATTTAACTTTAATTAACGATTAAATAATAATGAATTCATAAAAAATAAATAAATTTAATTAATGAAGAATTGCAAGCATTCTAAAAAACGCCTAAAAAATATTACACGGGGTGAAAACATTTGATGTTTTTAGTACTTCGGGCAGAAAAAGTCACTTTCACAATAAACATAAGAACTATACGCAACACGAAATTTATTCACATAAGGATTTTTTTACATTTTCACGATTTTTTACGGTTTTTTTTTACGATTTTTTTGACGATTTTTTACGGTTTTTTACGATTTTCAATGAATTTTTCAGATTCTTCACGATTTTTTACGATATGACCTGTTTCGATACATTTAAAAATATTTCAACTCCCTCCAGTTTCATGGTAATCCATAATGGTTTTAGTTTGTTTTTATTGATTTTTAGGCGTTGTTTATAATGTTTGTTGTTTTTCATTAATTAAAGTTATTTATTTTGTGTAAATGTTTTTTGTGGATTATTTGTCGCAAATAATAAAAAAATACTTAAAATATTAAAATTTTACCAATTTAGGTTAACAAATCAATTAAAAAAAATTAGTTTCAGTTTTTGGGCTCTCATAATTATTCACACCATTTCAGAATTCAAACTCAAAATTTTACAAGAAAAAATATTTTGCCGAAAATGCAAAATATATAAATAAAATCATTTTTTCGTGCTCTTTGCAAACACAGAATCTATTTTAGAAAAATCTGATATACAGGGTGTTGTTTTTGGGTCGGAATATTGTATAATATTTTTTTTAATCCGGACCTGGATTTATTTTATTGTAAATTTATTGGTCGATTGGGCACTTTAAACAAAATATGCCCGATAAATATCATGGAAATATACAGTGTGGTTGGAAAGTTATGAACCATGCAAGAAATTGGCAAAATAGATAAAACACCCTGTATCTTGTTTATTAAAGTAGTTAGACTCATTAATTATGGGGTTTTTGAGATCGCCCAAGTGTCCCATATCTGCAGTTAACGTATGTCAGTTTCCCAATGAAACACCCTGTATAACACAACATCAATATCCAACTGATTCTTGTCCATCCTTTCGGATTATTTATATTCATTTTGCTTGATGTGGAACGCCTACGTCGTTTCCAGAATGGTCGATGGATTTATCGCGCGCTATTGATGAGTCACCAAGATTCGATGTACATTCCATCAGGGCCGGCCTAGTTACATTGCCCCACCTTAATATTATTTCATCTCGAAATGTTTCAAGACCCACCAAGGTGTGGCGGTATGATACATTATGCTATTGCCGGGACCTGAACAGGAAAAGGAAATGGCACTACAGTATCCTCATCCCGAAGAGATAGCGAAAGCTAACATCAGAAATATTCTGGACTTTGTCAAGAGTACTGGTCTCATATGAAAACTGGCGGAGCACAATGGGCCTCGAGCCTCGCACTGCAGCCCTATTCAGCTAGAACAGAATGCCCTTTGTCCTGCTTTACTAAAGTAGGGTGATGTTCTTTTTTTATCGAATTTAAATCGAAACTTTACGAAATATGAAACAATCAGCAAATTATACTTTTTTTTAATATAAATGAATCAACTGAAATAAGAATTTTGTTTCTTCGAAAACTCTAAATGAATAAAATATCTACAATTTTAATTTCGCAAAAACTATTTCATGTTTTTATAAATTTACGAGTATTCGAACAAAAACTAGCTCGCGAGCAGAACTTGCTGCGACTGTTCTAGTTTTTGAATTATCATTTTACTCATTTTTCTTTATTGCATCTAAAAGGAAACAGGTGGCATGCAAGCCAAAGTGTACGTGCAGACAAGATGTTTTTATTGATACTTGTATATAAACTTTTATCGGGGTCATGTGACCTTTAATAGCGCACACCTGTCGATTTTTAAATTATTGATCGATTTCATAATGAATCCGGGACCAACATGAAGCAAATATAAATGCAATGAAATGCTTTTAGTGGACGCCATCTTTATAGAGTTTCGAATATTTCTTAAGCACATACTCAGAAATATTTTTATATACATCGTATTCATATAGTATCAAATTATACAGGGTGTTTCCAAATAAATGCGAAACTTTTTAGGTGATGCTCTTACGCCTGTCCTTAAAAAGTTGTACGCTTCCAAAAAAAAGAAAAAAAAATTAGTTTTTTTTCTTTTGTAAAATTCTTACCTATGAATATTTTTTTGAATTGTATGTGATCTTTTAAAGGGGTAAAACACGCAACCCCTATTCCATTTTTTAACTGTTCAAGGACAGGCCTATAAGAGCTTTTGTTTACATGAAATACTCCCTTCTGTAAAGAGTGGCCCAAATAATAATTGATAAAGACAATTAAAAAATTGAAATTATAAACATTTTATTTTAACAACTTAATAACTGTGAATACATATATATTTTTTTTATCTTTTGTTAATATGAGGTCCGAGATGACACATCTGAAAATAAATAAAAGACACATATGAGCAATCATTATCATATTCATTCAGATCGTAATCAAATATAATTTAAACGTTCGTAGATACCATTTTCTCCTTTTAATTCTACTTTAATAAATCCATAAGAACATCATAAGTATTAATTATTTAAATAACAATCCAATGAAACAATATTAATCAATATACACTGAGGGGTAGTATTTTTCATTATTTCAATACCAAGGATATTAGGGGCAGAATCACACAAAATATCCTTCTACCAGCACTAGGGGCAGAATCACGCAAAGTGCTTAACCAATGGAACATCTACTGAGTACTAAGGGCAGAATCACGCAGAGTACTCCGTTCCTACACTGAGGGGCAGAATCACGCAACAGTGTCTCTAATCATTTAAATACCAAGGATATTAGGGGCAGAATCTCACAAAATATCCTTCTACCAGCACTAGGGGCAGAATCACGCAAAGTGCTTCAATAAACAATCAAATAGTAAATAATTCACATAACTGTATCAAAAGCATAAGTACGAGAATATCAACATTCTTTTTATCGTTATGTCGAAGTCAAGAACTCTCATTTCTTTAAAATCAGTAATAATAAAATCACCATAAATCAATAGTAATAAAATTGCCATAAATACATAACAATACAATTGTCATAAATCAATAATAATATTTCTCAGTGAAAACTCACCATCATTTCTTTAAATGAATATTAATGAGATTACCCAACATAAATAATAAGGAAATTATCCAAACTAAATGATAATAAAATTGCCCAGTGAAAAACTCACCAAAATTAAATCCATTAACACACAACACAAAACGATACATGTTTGTTAACTAAAAGTAGTCGATATACTGAAAAAGTGGTTCTTATCTATTCAGGCAAAACCCACGGGTCTGCTCTCTACTTGAGAATTATGACCTGGATGTTTACAAATTTGGAATTCGTGTGTTTCGGAGAATCAGTATTCGAGTTAAAATAAACATTTATACTAATAAGAAAAATGCATTCTTACAGTCGGCGATCCTGACATATTATCTCGACCCGAGATAACCCTAAGGAACCGTATAAATGTGATCATCTGACGATAGGGGAACACCACCTTCATCACTTGACTTTGTCTCATGATCATAACTAGATCGTTTATTTTGTAAATTAGTGGCCTTTTTCTCTTCTCTTCATGGTCTGTTTGGTCCGTGCAGTTTCCATTTTATCTGCTGCTCCTTCTCCAATGCTACTAATGTCTTTTAACGTTGTTGATATCTCTTAATTTTCGCCTTTCAAACCCTCATCTTTATCATCACATGGAACAAAATCAAACAATAATTGACTGGGAGTCTTTCCTGTTGTCTTGTTAACGACATTGTCAATCGAAAATTGGACTGATCTTATTTGTTCATCCCTTCAGGAAGATAATCATGCTCCGAGAATAGTACGAATTAGACGCTCTACCTTTCTATAGCCTTATGGGTGGATACCGCATTTAAAACTCGTCAAGCATTATTTTATTTACAGACTGGTCGAAACCTTTTATGTAACGCACTTCCCTGGTCCGTTACTAATATTTCCGGTACTCTATACCTATATCGCAAAGATATCATTAAAGTAATCGATTATATACTTGCTTCATGTGCTCTTCGCAGGGCGCAGAAATATAAATTTTGTAAATTCGTCGATCCCAAGAATCAGGTGTTGATTGTTTCATTTGATAATGGTCACAAATGATCCACATGAAATGTTTTAAGAGGCTCTAAATCCTTTGGAACGTAATTAAGAAACCCTCTTAATAGAGTTTCTCTTATTATTCAAGCAGGGAATCCAACAGCATACGTACTACTTTACATATTTTTGCATACGGGGAAACCAGTATTTCTCTCGAAATCTGCGTAAACTTCGTCCTACCCCAAATGTCCAAAATCGTCGAACGTCGCTTTCACACTGCGTTGTTTCGTCCCTTTAGGTACACACCATAATGTACCTAGAACAGCTATTCTGTAATCGCAGCCTTCTCACTAACAGTAATTCGTATGTACCTCTTTTCCATGATTGGTCTTTGGAGGCTCTGACAATACTTGATAGGTTTCCTGTAATTTGTCGTTGGCTAACTGTCTTGAATGAAACCCATTCCTCAAGTGTAAAAGAGTTTTCAGTTCATCTCTCCTAACATCACACATGGTAGTATTTAGGGGGCAACCTATTTTTTTTTTTATATTCTAAATTTCATTTTATTACTTTCATTTACTTTCGTAGTAATTCCGTATAATTTCTTTTCGAGTGCCATCATTTTTAATTTTCTTTTTTTACTTATTACTCTTAATGGGTACTTCACTATGTGATTAATACATTTTTTTTTCCCTTCTTAGTACTTAATATTAGCCTGATGATGGTCAGTGACCGAAACTAGTTGCCTGCTAGTACTATACACTTATACATTTTTATAATTAAGTTTTGTGGCACCTGACTTTGTGCTTTATTACCTGAAACTTTGGACCACATTTGAGAAATGGATATAACCTTTGGCATTTAGTATTTATTAATTCAAATAATTTGTTAACTTCCAAGTAACACTCTATATGTCCATATAATATTGTATTTAATTGTTAGTTAACTCTTAAATACGTGCTTTTCTATAGGTCTGATGGTTACAACTTTTTTTTTTGTTATGTACAAAAATATAAAATACAAAATTTTCTATAACAGCTGAGCTTCTAAATAAATAACAACTTTATCTTTTGATAAAGACAGCTCTAACATTTTTTTTTTAAAAACCCATCTTTACTCTGATTTTTTTTTTTTTTTTGGTCTGATAAGAGATCTTTGAACCTGTGTTTAGCCTTAGGTCAAAATTAATAAAGGTAAACTTTGATTTAAAGTTTGACGAAATTACACTCTTAAATGCACCTAGTGCTATTTGCGGTAATGTGTATAAACAAACAATTTTCAATAGCATTAAATTTTTCACAAAAAGTAAATTTTTTTTGTTTCACGATACGCTTTCAGTCAATGCGTATTTTTTTTTTAAATATACTCGAAATGCAAGGCTAGCAAAATCTGTGCCGAAATTCTAACAGATGAACTAAGGTTTAAGCTAACCATAACTCAGAAACTTTTCATAGGATTTGAGGACGAAAAATAAAAACATTTTTCTATATGATGTGTAATGGACACTTAAACGTAAAAATCTTCACAAAATATTTTACATAATAAAAAATATGTAATCATACTGAATAGTACTTTGTGGTACTACAAAAATATTTGTAAAATGTTATAAACAGTAACTGTATATCATTGAATGCCAACAAATAAGGCAATAATGAATAGTAAATGTTATATATAGTTATATATTTATATATCTTCATTGGCCTGGAGCCGACCCTGCCTACTAATATCAAAGAATGGCTTTTTATACGGACTTTAACAAAAACTGTATCTAACGACATATATTTATACTTCTGAAAATCAGTTCTCATTTAGCATTCATCTCTAATAAACAACAATTTGAGTAAAGTGTGTTTTATTCAGATTAATAATTCACCTTAATACAGAACAGTAAATATCTCAAAATAACTTTGTGTAGCAAACCGTCGACTCACATTTAGTCTACCAAAAACAAATTATCAATACAATGTTGGATGATGGCATATTTCTGAACAAATTTATCAATTTACATTTTATGTAGTAACAACCACTGATCAAATATACTCTGCATTTTTCGATAACATCGATTAATTGATAAATTTGCCGGTCATGCTACATCAGATAAAATATATAACAAATCAAATGAAATTTTGCCATAAATAGTCAGGTGATATTGTAACACTAAAACACTATGATAAGTTTTGTGCAACTCCATTGCAAAAATTCTTGTTACAAAATTAAATTTAACTCTATATGTTTTTAATAGTTATTACCATTTCAATAGTTGGTCTAAGTATATTTATAAGTTGTACATCCTGATTTGTTCTTAAATACCAAGTCTCGCTCTGTATTTTAAACAGTTTGTTAAATACACAATAAACTATTAAATAACATAAAAGAATTATGTTATTAAATAACATAAAAGAATATGTTATATAAACTTGATACAAAATATACTTAAGACTATTGGATTGTACTGATTAAGCAGATATTCAAAATACCTTTAAAATCTCGACTATTAACAAAAAATATTACGAGATACCAAACAATACAATGTATTGTTCAAACTAGACAATATCAAAATTGAAATCATCAAAATACTGAAAGGCATCTGCTGTTCTAAAACAAACTGCATAAAAGAAAATATTATGGTAGATCGATTTTAGCAACATACTCTAATAATGTGTCCCAAAATAAATTACACAAGCAGTAATAAATAGTCAATACAGACAGAGACACTTCAAGCTTACCATAATCAAAGTAACATTTATATAGCATTTCAATATTCTATTATAAAATCATTCGACATACGTCAATATACTATTTACCAAACGGTTACTGGATTATAGAACATTTTATATTCATTTGCATTTAAAATAACGTGTATCTGACTTTATCAAGTTATATAATGGAATTTAATTTCGCTGGATATTAAATACGTACATCCAAATATTGTGCTACCACACCCATCTTTCCAAAATGTCTGTTGTTATAAGTCTCTGTTTACATTCTTTAATTTATGGTAGATATTTTACCATTAACGTTCTAAATACATTTTGAAAAATTAAATATTTATTTTTTTTTTTAAATAAAACTACGTATAAATAAAAACTCAAAATAAAAAAATATAACGTTGAACTTGATTGATGGCTTGTTGTTGAATAATCCATTGCTTCTTGATTTCTCAGCTAGTAACCTCTCCAAGGAGAAAACAAAAATAATGGTTTAACGAAAAATAACTGCCAACAATCGCGAACAATTAAACGTTTATGAACATTGTTAACAAATGACTTGAAATCATAATTTAATGTCGATCTCTAAAGTGACTGACAATATGTAGGGGAAAAGTCCCTACATAATTAATTATAGTTTTTCGGTATGCCGTAATCCCGAAGATCTCGTTCAAATGATAAATAAATATTCTCTCCTAAATAAAACCAAGTGTTATTTAGGATATTTAAAACACTAGTATTTAATATTTCACAATTTACTATCAAAACTCTCAATTAGAATATTATATTTTATTCAATATCTGGATTATAACCTTTCTTCTATGAAAACATGAACGATAAACAGTAAACAACAAGTGTATATCTTTATCTTAAAAACCCTCAACACATTTCAAGTGTCTTCAGCCGGCGAACCAGCCCTTCAACCTCTATTCTAAGAACAACGGATAAAATACAGGGTGTGTATTATGTCCTTTCTCACACAAGTAAATGTGACGCACTGGTCCAGTAAGAAAAATAAAAGATGAAATAAACAAATGCTCAATAAAATGTGTCATCTCGGCCAAAGCAAACTAGATTTATTATTTATATCTTTTTTTTTGTGGCGTATAGTAATCAAAGTTTTTGATTGGTAATCCCACTTCTGATATGTAAAGAGTGGCCCAAATAATAATTGATAAAGACAATTAAAAAATTGAAATTATAAACATTTTATTTTAACAACTTAATAACTGTGAATACATATATATTTTTTTTATCTTTTGTTAATATGAGGTCCGAGATGACACATCTGAAAATAAATAAAAGACACATATGAGCAATCATTATCATATTCATTCAGATCGTAATCAAATATAATTTAAACGTTCGTAGATACCATTTTCTCCTTTTAATTCTACTTTAATAAATCCATAAGAACATCATAAGTATTAATTATTTAAATAACAATCCAATGAAACAATATTAATCAATATACACTGAGGGGTAGTATTTTTCATTATTTCAATACCAAGGATATTAGGGGCAGAATCACACAAAATATCCTTCTACCAGCACTAGGGGCAGAATCACGCAAAGTGCTTAACCAATGGAACATCTACTGAGTACTAAGGGCAGAATCACGCAGAGTACTCCGTTCCTACACTGAGGGGCAGAATCACGCAACAGTGTCTCTAATCATTTAAATACCAAGGATATTAGGGGCAGAATCTCACAAAATATCCTTCTACCAGCACTAGGGGCAGAATCACGCAAAGTGCTTCAATAAACAATCAAATAGTAAATAATTCACATAACTGTATCAAAAGCATAAGTACGAGAATATCAACATTCTTTTTATCGTTATGTCGAAGTCAAGAACTCTCATTTCTTTAAAATCAGTAATAATAAAATCACCATAAATCAATAGTAATAAAATTGCCATAAATACATAACAATACAATTGTCATAAATCAATAATAATATTTCTCAGTGAAAACTCACCATCATTTCTTTAAATGAATATTAATGAGATTACCCAACATAAATAATAAGGAAATTATCCAAACTAAATGATAATAAAATTGCCCAGTGAAAAACTCACCAAAATTAAATCCATTAACACACAACACAAAACGATACATGTTTGTTAACTAAAAGTAGTCGATATACTGAAAAAGTGGTTCTTATCTATTCAGGCAAAACCCACGGGTCTGCTCTCTACTTGAGAATTATGACCTGGATGTTTACAAATTTGGAATTCGTGTGTTTCGGAGAATCAGTATTCGAGTTAAAATAAACATTTATACTAATAAGAAAAATGCATTCTTACACTTCAAACTTTCAAACATTAAATCTATTATTTTATTACTAATAAACCAAAAACTCCAAAAATTTCCAAATAACTTTAAAAATTTAAAGAATTTCAAAAATTTCACAAATTTTGAAAACTGAAAATTTCGAAATCAACCATTTATTACATAAACAGGCATAAGAGGCAACTTGGTCAAACATTTGAACATATGCAGGCGTAGGGGTAAAGGACTTTCCAAAAATTTTATAAGATTTCGATAATTTCAAAAAAAAGTTTAAAATACTGCAAAAATCCGAAAATTTCAGAAATTGAAAATTTTCAAGAATTTCGTAAAGGACCCGGCACGGGACATACGGAAACTGGCCCTCGGTTAAAACCATTTGATACTAGAAAATATTATATGGATGGTGATAAAGAGGGCGCGAAGTCCGAAAATGCGACCCTCCTGAGTTACTTTAACCGAAAGCAGAAGAACGAAAATGAGCATATATGAATTATCATAACCTCCCCTTGTAATAATCTATTCTACGTATGTCTCTTATCATATATCAATCATATAATATGTACAGGGTCAACCTCGGTGTGTAGAGCAAAAATATTTTTTTTAAATCTTTTTTCGCAGCGAGATTTATATCAGAAAAGTCAACAAGCTAAAAATAATTTTAATTATATAGGATACTCCAGATAAGTGATACATATGAGTTTTTTTTAATGGAACACCCTGTATTTTTTTCAATTTTCAGGTTTGTCCTGAGAAGCTAAATTCGGAAACCTATTGCACTTATATTATAAATTAAATAGTTTTAAACATTGATCACCCTGTATACATTTTGTTCTTATGCCACCAAGTAGAACTCAAAAAATGAAGATAGGGACATGTAAGCCGTTTTATGGAGTCTTTTTAGCAGCATCGATATTTGGATAATACCTCAAGTATCAAATATTTTAACCGAGGGCCATTTTTCGTATGTTCCGTGGGGGGTCATTTCAAATTTTTCACAAATTTCAAATTTTTTCACAAACAAGAATTTTAAAATGTCAAATATTTTTAAAACATGTCAATATGCAAAGAAGCATGGAAATTATTGCAGCATTGAAGAGATAGGGAAGCATAAGTATTGCCTTTTCTGGTTAATTGCTTCAGGGTTCAGAATATAAATGCAATCAAATGGTTGTATGGTTTTAGTGGACACCAACTTTATATTCGAATATTTCTTAAGCACCAACTCAGAAATTTTTTTGTATTGTGACCAACCAACCCGCCGATAACGTTTTATGAAAAATGGCGCCATCATTCTTCAGTAAATTTTCTTAATGAATTAATATTTTCTTGAGATTTTTCTGTTTTGATTTATATTCACTTATCACCAAACTTTAAAAGAATTTCTGGGGTTATTACAATTATTAATAATAATGCTATTATTATTACTGCGATTACACAGGTTTACAAAAAAAATGTCCGGACTATTTCACCGGACCATGGTATTCTTAGGTATTTTGGCATGCTGAATCCAATCTCGGGGTCAGTTTTGCCCCATCACGTCCGAAAAACCAGATTTCAAGGTCATGTAGAAGTCAAAATAGTGATTTTAAAACTGGCCCCGGGACAATTTCTCAAGCGATCTGT
Source organism: Neocrepidodera transversa (assembly GCA_963243735.1). Classification (NCBI taxonomy): domain Eukaryota; kingdom Metazoa; phylum Arthropoda; class Insecta; order Coleoptera; family Chrysomelidae; genus Neocrepidodera; species Neocrepidodera transversa. The sequence continues at coordinate 14,636,118 of OY725340.1, read as the reverse complement.
TAATTTGAGGGGTAACTGTGTAGGTCTTGATTATCTTCCAAACATTAGAAACGGTCCCCAAATCTCGACCAGGTCCAGCGCAGGGCCAGCCAAGTGGATAAAATGTTGTAATTATCGTCGTCTCTCGCGAATTTCAATCTCCTTGCAAAGGCGTTCAATTTCGGCGATCCGCGAATTAGGACAGAGGGGACCGAGAAGAGACACAAATGGCCCTAAAATCTTGCAAGAACATTGGAGTTATGCTCAAGTGGTTCGAGGTATTCGAGCTCGTGAATTTTACATCCCTTACCAACACGCAGAATTTTGGTGATTGAGTTATCGTCAGTTATCGTCTCAAAGTGCTCCTAGAACATCGTCCAAAAATTGGGTCAAGCTGAGTATACTATCCGGGGCGGGGTAAACTAAGGTTGCAGAAAATGGCCTGATGATCCCAACCCGCAACTTCAGAGTTTGCCCCCTTTATTCTGCTGAGGCAGGCGATTGGAATTCAATCCCTCTTGGCGGGGAACTTGAAATTCGTAACTTAGTAATTACGGGGCCACTTCCTACCCACTGGGCCGGACCTAGGCAGCACACGTAGCATGATTGGCAAGATTCTGGGTCCTTTAAGGTTAATGCTGGGTGGACGGTCATGAACTCACAGCAAATGCATCGTCGCAATCGACGCTTGGCAGGGGAATAGAAAGTCACCAGTTAGTAACCCCCTGAGCCAGTTCTCCACCTTGGGCTAGACCTGAGCAGGACACGAAGCATAACTTCAATGTTCTGGCAAGGTTCTAAGGCCATTTGGGTCAGTGGTGAATCCACTGGCATTATCTCACTAAACAAAACTAAACAAAAGACGATCACAGCTATTTGGGTAAAAAGGCCACAGGTAGAAAAAAGTGTAAAATTCATTGTTTTATAACAGGGTAAATAATTTCTTCCAAATAGTAAAACATTACGCAGCATGGGAGTGGGAGGTCACATTATAGCTCATATTCATATAGTTAAAAATTATATATGCGTACAAAGTTTCAAACATTAAATCTTTTATTTTGTAACTAATAGAGTTCGTGGATTTTGACCAGGTCAAATATATGTGGGCCTCATATAGAGGGTGTCAAAGAATAAAGGAGACAAACTTCATCATGGAATATTTATTTAATTTCAAGACCAAAAGATTTTATGAACCCATTCTATAAATTGAGTATTAACGAAGTTACAGGGTGTTAATTTTTATGAAAAAAATAATATTTTTTGTATAACTCCAAGACGGCTTTATATTTCTTTATGAATTTTTTTGCGTCCGTATATATTAATATGCCATTTCGCCATAAAACTCCATGGCGTCGGTCGTGAATCACCTTGTATATTAAATTTAAATTAAATATTTAATTTTAATTTAAACAAGGTAACACTATATTTTTGACTTTGAAATTCAAATTATTATTGATCAATTTCATAATTAATTGTACCTAAATTTAATGTTTAGAAAAACAGGTTTTCGGGACTTATTATGACATATTCTCCCTATACTATAATTAAAACGAAATATTAAAATCTGAAATCCCCTAAGAGTTTGATTCTTACTTAATTTATTATCTAATCAACTATAACAAAATTGACACCCATTTATAGGTTTAAAATTAACGCCCAATTATAAGTAACTATTTTTAGTGTTAAAGATAGGAAGCTGCGGTTTTTACCAACGGATTATGTATTTAATTCTTCCTAGCGCGTTTTTTGGCATTTTTTTAGTATTTTTACTAAAAGTAGTACGATTATCAAGTTTTTACTCTAGATAAATTAGAAAAAAGTAGTACAGACGCGCTCTTTTAATAAATATTTTAAATATCGAGAAAAACCGCATATTTTTAGGTGCTATATTAGGCGAGATATCGTCCAAAAATCAATAATTATGTTTTGTGACTCTACCATGTTCTGCGCAGAACAAATTGCACTAGAGTGTAGAATTACTTAACATTAAGTGAAAAATACTTAAAAAAACCCAATTTATTAGAATGCAAGCAGATTTTACTAATTCTCTAAAAAGCAACCACGCAAATCACGAATATTTTTTTATATGGTTTCGAATATTTTGAAACTATTTAAGAGGTAGTCTTAATTTTGTCTTATGACCAAGACATTGACGTACCTACTTATATCAAGGTTAGCAATGCGGAAGGACCCTCGAGTGCTATAGGAGACATGGGGTACTAGCCCGATATTTCTAGCTACGCCACTGGAAATTATGATACATCAAAGGCCAATAATATGATAGTAACAGTTTGTGTTTTTAAGTATGATGACGAAATTTAAATATACCATATAATGGTTTAAATATTTTTATAAAAAATTCTGCCAACTGACAAGAATGTCTGTTGAAAATTTTTATAAAATTCATATGATGATTAATTTCAGTCATCGAATAATAAGACTTGGTAATAAAAGAAAAGAATTTTTGACTTACCTGTTTATCAATACAAAGAATTTAACATCCATAAATTATAAATATTACATAGCACATTTCATTTTATTATTGTTATTATTAATTTTAATAAAAATTATAGTTTTGAGTTCTTACACGAAACGCATTTTTCTAAAAAAAAGAAACATCTAAACAGAGATAAATAAAAATATTGATCAAAAAGCGACCGGTCTTGCATACTGAAAAACTTTCATAAAACCAAGATCTGGTTTCGAATGACTTGTAAAGCGAATTGATAGATACATAGGCGTCCGCAATTGATTCATGATTGCACACACAATGTTAAGCAACCTGGTATGTATCGACGGATATTGAATATTGTGTGGTAATCGCAAGGCTACTTTCAGACATAAACCCAACTTACAAACAGAAACTGTAAAATATTTAAATAAACAGATAATTTTATTTAATTTTATGGCCTGCAGAATAATCTGAAATTAAATAGTTTGAATTTTGTCAAGATATTTGTTTAGATGTATTATAGAGAAAAATGTACTTACTATATACAGTTCCACTCAATTTCTAATTAATGCAGAAGTTTACCTTTTTTATGAATGAAACTGAAAATTAAAGCAAAACTGAAAAAAAGTGTGAAAGTGAAATTAAGATATCTCAAAAACTAACAGAGTTATAACAAGTTAAAGTTGAGGTTTGACTTAATAATTTTGTTCCATTCTGACGTCATCTATCCCAACTAGTATACGAGAGGGGATAATTGTAAACAAATCGACGTACCGCACTTCTTTATTCTCGTTATTTCTCTTTGTTAGTCCAAGAGCCAGAGCAAATAAATGCAATATTCTAAAGAAGAAATTTTATCATTGGAACATATTCAGGGCTGTCCCCTGAAAATAAATTTTTTTGAAAATTGTATGATCTACTTTGATTCTCATCTTTTTTTAAGGTAAAATCAAAGGTTAACTATATTTTTGGCAATAAACTCATTGGAGCGCTATAAATAAAAACCTATATGCATTGTACAGAAGAAAATTTAAATAAAAGTTGAAGAGAATATTTTTATCTTCAAAAAATGATCTCTACTATTTTTCTCGTACGATGCACGGTTCACAAGACTTCACAAAACGTGTATTTCAAGATGGCGGCTGAATTTAATTTCAAGGGACACCTCTGAAGATGTTCCAACAATAAAATCTCTTCTGTAGAATTTTGCAGAAAAAAGTACTTGGCTCTTGGAGTATATTTTGTTGTGTGACAGTTAATAAATTACGATAAAATAAAATTAAAGTCAGTCAGACATGCATCAATCTTGCTGTGGCATAGAATAAAGAGTTTGCTTTATAGTACGGAGCTTTGGCTATTCGGATATGTGACGTCACACGCACCACCATCCGCGCTAAAGATCAACTACTTTATTATTATATTTCTCGGTTATTTATTTACCGATTTCAAAATTTTTTTTACCGATTTATTAGTTTTTGCCTATATTTTAGGTGAAAACATATTATATTATCACTACCATGAAACTTCTCCATTGAGTAGCATAATGTTTTGAGAATTTTAGCTAGCCGGATATCCTTAATTGAAAAACGACCACGGTAAATTAAAAGAAGAAAATCCAAGACAAAAAAATCTGTTTTCCAATTTTGTAATTTTTTCAGACATTAACGTTTAGTTTAATAAGTATTACTTATAAATTAATGAATAATAACAATCACTGTTATAAATATTAGGTAAAGAATGTGTTGTAGTAAATTAGAAGAAGAAGAAAATCTAAGACAAAAAAAATCTGTTTTCCTATTTTGTAATGTTTTCAGATATAAGCGTTTAGTTTAATAATTATTACTTATTAATTAATGAATAATAACAAACACTGTTACAAATATTGTGTAAAAAATGTGTTGTAGTAAATTAGAAGAAGAAGAAAATTAGAAGAAGAAAATCTAAGACAAAAAAAATCTGTTTTCCGATTTTGTAATTTTTTTTGATATTAGCGTTTAGTTTAATAATTATTACTTAATTAATGAATAATAACAATCACTGTTACAAATATTAGGTAAAAAATGTGTTGTAGTTATTATCATTTTTTTAAATATTAATGAAATTGGCTTCATATGTGTCTGTCTGTCCATCTGTCGTTAGTCTGTGGGCACCATAACTTCGGTTCGACTGGTACGATTTAATTTATATTTAACTAGCATTTGCCCGCGACTCCGTCCGAGTTGATGTCGATATAAATAAAAGTTTATTTTCTGTACCCGTTTCCTTCCCCTGATTTTTTAAACTTCTATCCCTATTTTTTTTTTTAATTTCACACCGGTTTATGCCCCTGATCACCGTGATCGTTAAAATCTTTAAAAAAATCAAAGAACATCATTTTCTATTTCCAAAATTTTATTTTTACTAGCAAAAAGTCGTGACCGAAAGGGTTAATAACATTTTCCAAAACATTCTCCATTTCAAAATTAAATTATATATATATATATATATTTATTCTTTCAATTTGAATAAATAACAAAACACCAGAAATTCTGAGGTTAGAAAAACCAAAAAAAAATAACTATCGCCTGTTACCTGTCACTTTGTGAAGTTTAATGTTGGGGTTTAAAATGTCTTAATTTCATTGCCGTGCTTATTGTTATGGTTAGCAAAAATAACCATAACAGCGCCAAAATAAGGAGGTTTTTTAAAGGGCTTAAAATCTCTCTATTGACTTTACAATGTCCGTCCATCGTCCGTCGTCCGTCTGTCTGTCTGTCTGTCTTGACACTAATTCGAGAACGGTTTACGAAATTTTGGAACTCAGCTTTCGTCAATCGATAGCTGATTACCTTAGCTCGCCCACTTACTATTTTCAGTGACCCAAGTCCGTAACTGAGCTACTTGGATACTTTAGCTTGTATTGTGTAAACGTAGTCATAACTAGAGCTAATGCACACTTACTGTCAGTAGATAGAACGTTCTTTAACTTTAACGGTTCTATAACTAATGACAATGACGTTTAGATTGTGACAATTGTATAAGAAATCAACTTGTAAAGTTTTATTCTAAACGTCATTGCCTTTACTTATTGAGTCTTTAAAGTTAAAGGACGTTATATCTACTGACAGTTAGTATCATTTACGAATATTTATATTTTACCAAGTTACAAAACACAATAGAATTTTGTTTAAAACAAATTTAAGAAAAATCTTCTTTTATGCTTTTTTTATATGTTGTATTTAATTATGTAAATTAAAACTTTTTTTTTGTTATATTTATTGGATCGTTGTTTTGCTTTTTTTGTATTAAGATTTGTTACGTATTTGCTACCTACTGATGTTTGCTAAATAATTGTTCTAATTTAGGAACAAATTGAAAAATTGTTTTATTTATTCAAGCTACAAATCAGATCTGTGACCAGATAGTTTTTCGCTCTAATTTTACGCCGCAAATCGCGAGTCTTAGTTGAAAAGGCAGTGGTGTAGATTTTGGAAGTGTTTTTATATTTAATAAAAATAGACAGATAAACAAATTTAAAAAAGTCATTAGCCGCTAATGAATTTTAGAAATGATAAACAATTTAAAAACGCAATAATAAATGTGTCTGATAGAAATTTAAATGCAACAGAAAAATGAATTCTAATTCTAATAAAAATAACTTCAAATCAATTATTATTTTAACTGCAGAGAGGAAAGGAAATTAACTGTGAGAACACAATTATTAAAGGACGATGAATAATCCATATTAAATAAAGAATATACTAATTGGTTAAAAAAAACTTTTGAAAACAAAGAAAATTAAAAGGAGACATTTAACACCCCATTTTAGCAAATACCAACATTTTTATAGAGTATTAAAAGTACGTAAAATAAATAAACTTGGTGAAATATCGATTAATTTCCCAGAGGGACACTTTGATTCTAGATTGCGAAATACCTCTTTTGCATTTCGCAATTATGTAGTAGACGATGAGCTCATAATATTATATTTTTTTTTCTACTTTCATAAAATTTATTTTATATTTTTAACAAAGCATATAGCACTCTCTAATAGAAAATTAAATTCAACCTTTCGAGAGAACTAAATTTACATTTTGTTCAAATATTTTTTCTAATTTTGATTTTATCCGTGCCCCCGCTTATGGCCAAAATGGCGGAAATATCTTGTTAAAGTAATTTATATAGCACTTAGCTACTCTAAAAAAATTGTTTCTAAGTAGTGTTGTCTTAAAAGTGCCAAGAATAAAAACAAATTTGAATTCTAATCTAAAAGAATGAAGTTATTACTTTTGTGTTGTGTTTTGTTAATTTTTAACAATGTTAATTATTCTGAGGGAAAAAGGGGTGGAGGAGGATCAAGAGGTGGTGGGTCCAGAAAATCATCAAGTGAGTTGGTTTTTATACTTTTATTCGGAAAATATTTTTTTATTCTTTTTTGAAATTCCGAATTTAATGGAGCCCTAGGGATTTGGACCCGCAAGGTCATTTGCCACATTATACATATTTTTTAAAAACTATATCTTCGAATGCACTGTTCGATGTTTTAGAGACGTCTTTTCGGAGGCCTTTTCCCTTACTATATGGAATCAAAATCAAATCCCACTTTGCTCTTAAGAGACCATATCCAACTTAAGGCATTGAAAATTTGCTTAGGAGCTTTCAAATCATCTCTGTCTCCTGCAATTTTAGCAGGAGACAATTTTTTGAACAAAAAAAGTTATCATTATGAGGGCATCTCACCACAAATCCCTACGGAATTCAATTTATAAATTTTCAGTTGAAAACAAGTTTTGGAGATTTAGAAATAGTCCTCCATTAGCAGAAGCTTTTACTTATACCAACAATTTAGCAAGCAAAATTTAAAATACAAATTCGCCTTTTGAAAATCAAATGTCTTATGATTTAAACATGTTTAAACCAACTGCTATTACACCGACATTTATGATATCCCTAGTTTAAACAATGCTCTATTCTAAATTCCCATTTAATAAACTATCAAAATTTCAATAGTGACGGATCGAAAACAAAAAATGGAACTTGATGCGCATTTTACATCTCAAACTTGAATCTAAATCTTCATCGCCGAAGCATATATTCTTCAAACAATCAAATGGATTGATAGTAAAAAAGATGGGAATTCACTAATCCTATTCGATTCGATATCTGTTCTTCAGGCAGTTAAAACAAAAGCATTCAAATCGAATACAAAATATTTAACTAATGAACTCAGGGCCGTCACGTGGGCGGGGCGCCGCGGCTTGAAAAAAAGATTTGATTGTAAATTTTAAATCTGGTAAAAAATTGTACTGGATTGATTTCGAAGTAGCTAATTTCAAATAGTAAAAATTAGAAGGTACCATTAATAAACACTTTATACTGTACATCTAATCTGTTTTCCTAAAATAAATTAGTGAAGCAATTATTACAACGAAAACCGTTACAGGACGGTGCAGATACTTTCTGTATCAATAATCTTAAGTGTGACAGTCGATTGATATTAATTTACTGACTTTTTCATGGAGGTTCTATTCTATTCTATTATTCTAGCTCAATTGGGTGTGGGAAATCCCACCTGCACTTAGGATCTAGGCCTATTGTGTCCCATTAAAGAGTTATCTTGTTATGTTCTACCACAGAATTTAGGTTTTTATGACAGTCTAATACTAGTTTGGACTCTATTTCCACCATTTGCATTGCTTTAAGGGATGTTTGATTATTCTAATACCCTCGAGCAACAACACACTTAAAAAAGCGTTTATCACAGGTATTTCGGCTTGATTCCTTAGATCCCAGGTTTAAATGCATGTCCTCCCTAAAAATCCAGTCCCTGTGTTGTTTTCTGTTTTGGACCTCACTTTTTCTATCTCTGAGGTATGTTTACCTCAAAGTTTCATAAAATCGTGGCTGACAGACATTCTATCCGATGGCATCGTTAGCACCGGATTTTCTCTTAGTTTTTCTGCAAACATGGAATGGTATCCTTTCCGTATCCCATTCCGTTTAGACTCCGACAGTAGGTTGGTACCAGTGCCTCTTTTTCTACTACTGGGTGTAGCGGAGGGAGCATCAGCAGAGCTTCTATAGTCGCAGTTAGCGTTGTCCTAAATGCCTTTCTGATTGGAAGGGTTACTCTCTGTAGCTTGGCCAGCTGCTTAACTGCGTTCGCGCTAGTCGCTTTGTGCCACCATTTTACGGAAGCGTAAGTCACAGTGGGCCTCACAACCTCGGTATAGATTAGTTAGTCAGTACATCACGGCCGTCGGTAAAGTATAACATTATAAAAATATGCTGTGCCCTTTCTCTATTTCCTTTTGTTTGTACTTTTGTCTCCAATATTCATTTTGTCATTCGCTCATTCTTCATTCTTATTAAGTACACGAACTATCTTAATTTACTTTCTGGCTGTGTTATGTTTGATTTTGTCACTTCTATCCAAGTAGCATTTTGGCGACGATAACCACATAATACACCAAAATTATCGTTATTTTTGGTGTAGAAATTAGTCATTTATAAAACGACGGTCTTTAAACCACCGAACAACGTCGTTAAACAATGTTAAACATCAACGTTGATACAACGTTTACCCAACCATCTACATGTAGTAAATATTTTGGGAATGGGAACAACGTTCTAAAAACGTTTTAAGTGACAACTTTAGTTATATTAAACGTTTTCCCGACAGCGAGCCGACCTTGTAAGCAGTGGGCAATTTGTATTATTTATTTATATAAATTAAAAACGTTTTCGCGAAGTAGCCTTTGCAACTAACCTTTTTAAACGATCATAACTTAACTTAAAACAGTTTTGAATTGAAAATAAAACGAGTAAATATGTCGTGGAGAAACTTCACATTCACAAACCTACATGAAGATCGACAGTTTAAATTCTTTAGAGGTATTAAGGGAAACAACTAATTTTCCAGAGGAGCAACAATTTATGGAGGAAATAACTCAATAATGAAGAAGATATCAATCTAGTGGAAGAGACCAGCGAAGGTGAAGAACAAGAGCCAAATTCACAATCTGTGGAAGATACATTAGCCTCTAAAATTCAAGAAATTTTACTCAATTGAATGCAATCAACGCATTGCTGATAAATTTGATATCTTGTGGGTTATCAGGATTACCTAGACCGTAGAATATTAATAGGTACTCCTAAAACGTACAAGGGTAACGGCTTCATTTGATACAATGGATTGGAGAATTGCTTATCTGGCATTTGGCAAAAGTGAGTTAAACACTCTTAATTTAAGCTTTAGATGGATTGCCCATTGCGAATAGTTCTAAAAGTCAATTTTGGCCAGTATTAGTCAATGTGACAAACGTTGAACAAGTCGCGCTTTGGGTATTAAGTTAGTTGTCTGTCAGACTAACGTTGAAAATTGGTATATGTTTTAGTTATCTGATACCCAGAGTCGCGTTAATGCCTATTATACTCCTACGCCATGTTAAAACTGTAATTGTCTTTAGAATTTGACAATAAAATGAAATGAGTTGGTATTTCTGATTCGAAATCGTTATTTTTCAACAATATAAATAGGGCATGTAGAAAGTTTTCTATAAGTGTCCATTTCGGATATCAGTAATTATTTGGTTAAAAAATTTACTATTTTCTGAACACCCTGGAAAGTAAACTGTTATCGCCGCGCGAAAGGGCGCAGGTGTAGTTATTTTTAAGAAAATTCAGCAACGTTTAGAAAACGACTAACTAGAGTTAAAACTGAAACGTTGTAAAATCCCAAAAATGATTGACCAAATTGGTGCAAAATAGGGTGGAGTTGGCCCGTTTAGAGAAGAACCCATTACGTCATAATGCTAACTGACAAAATTGGGTTAATTTTAGCGCGTCAGACAACAAGTACCTTTCCAAAAATTTGTCGGACAAGGTTACCAATTAATTTTCAATACTAGGTACTAAATTTTATGACGTTATAACTTTGCCATGTTTGAGGTGTCGGACGCGCCAAAATCCCAAAATATTTGTCCGACTATATATTACTACCAATACTTCACCTTTGGTGACATTAATAAATAATTTACTTTTTAATACAGGTTTTAATTTTATTCTAAAACGTACAAGCCACTGGTTGCTGGTATCGCCTCCCTTCATGCCAAGAGGGAGGCGTTGTCGATGCGTAAAGTGTGACGTAATGGGTTCTTCTCTAAACGGGCCGACTCGAAGGTCGGCCACGCAACTTATGTTTGGTTGCGCAACTTTTTGATGATGGGGGATAGAGTTTATAAGGAGAGAGGGTACAAATATATTTGTCTTTCTGGCCTTAATTCTTTTTCCAACAAAGTTTTACAAATTTATTGCATTTTCCTATCAACATTTTCGTATTGACAATTTTTAGTATTAAGAGTATTACATTTACTGTATTTACCAAAAAACAATCGTCTACTTTAATTTTTTTTAATTCATGTTATAATTAGTTTTGACTTTAATTTTCCGAGTACATTTGATATATATATAACATAATTTAATATCCAATAATACTACTCTTCAGTAAACTTTTCAATTTTATTTCTAGGTCATTCTAGTTGGTGGTCTTATGGTAGCAACAAATCTTCAAACTCCAAATCCAGCTCTGTTCCAGCATCCACCCATACTCAGGTTCAAGCTCCGAAACCTTCAGCACCAAAACCAGAAATCAAAAGCACCGCACATAATCAACAATCTGGCAACACGCAAAATACAAATCAACAACCCATTGGATGGAACGTTCCAGGAACCAACCAGCATGGGCATAGAGGAAGTCAAGGTAAGAGGGGTCATAATTGGGTTTTAAATTATTTTCTTCTAATTTTAATTATTCTTCCATTTAACTTGTTATAGTATTTCGTTCTTCTCTCCATATATTAACTGATATACTCATTTTTAACTCTTTTTAACCTTGATATAGACCTTTCTCCCTTCTAGGTAAATTTTCTACTATTCCTAGACCATTAGAAAGAAGCCCAAAAATAATTCAAATTACTAAAAAATTGAATATCGGTAAAAATCCTAGAAGAAATAATCCTAAAATGGGACCCAAAGTCAGCCCAGGTAAGATTTTCTAGGACGTGTATCAATCATAAGTAAAATGATCTTCCTCTATACGCCTTCTTCTATCGATGACGCGGTGTGATCGTTTTGTATTCAATGTTAAGAGGAAGTTGTACTATACTACAAAGCAGTGTATGCAAGAGTTTCGTAGTCCCTAACTTTTAAAGTTTATTTTTTATTATTAGTGGATTAAAAAATTTGTATGTGTTTCGAAATTTCATTTAGTTTATTCTAATAAAAATTGCAAAATTCTATGTTTTTTGACGATTTTTTCATCAGTTAATATTGAAAAATAAACTTTAAAAGTTAGGATTGATTAGGAAGATATTTTAAATTTCTTAGAGGCTGCTTTTCACAACTGGATATTTAAGAATATGATGATACATTCATGCTTCTAAATGCTTCGTCATTAGTTTAATTTCGTTTGAAATATGTGGAAGAGTTCCTCTAAAATCTTTATTATATATAACACGACCTTGATTAATACTCTGTTATTTTTGTTGTTGCTAAATTTCTCGAATATTTTACAATTTGATGAAACTTAATTTTGGTTTTAGCTCGAGGGCTTTAATAAATTGATTATTAATGTCAAAATTATGCCTTATCAAAATGATATTAAAATATTCTCGAAATTTAGACTAATCAAAAATAGCCGACTATTTATCAACGTCTTGGTATATTACCGTTGATTATGTTTAAAAAAAACTCGCACTGTTCCTATTCACTAATTAAGCGGAATTTCATATCGTGAGCACATTTTACTTCAATTTAAACAATTCAAATTTTTAATGAGTCGAATTCTATCAACTGTTTGTTTCGCTGGCTGTAATGTAAGGTAATTGGACGATTTTAGATTAGTAGTTAACTACTTTAATTCTGTAGATAAGTGATAAATTTGCACAACGAAAGTATTAAGCCCGATTCTCATATAGACTTTACCGCACTTCATTGGACAAAGCGTCAAAATTGCCAGTAAAATTCACATATAAGCTTCCAATCAAAGTGTTATGGCGTCAGCTTGTGCCAAACAAAAAGTGTGAAAGCTTTACTTATTTATGTTTGTGATTAACAATGTTTATCAAAAGCAGTTCTGACAGTACATTATCAGATAACAAAGCGAGGTAAATACGTATTACAAAATAACATTTAACCCCTTTACGAGTGAACGCCAGACCCAAAGGCTTGTGCGTGGAAGGGACGGCTATTATTATTATTTACCGTGGCGCTCCGGAGTGACTTACTACTGATTGATGGCGTCAATTGGTTAGAGGGTGTAGGAAACTCCGGAATACCTCACCACCATCATATCCGATGAAGCACTATCTGCAATTTTCTTTCCATTATCGTTCCATATGTTGTCCCTTCTCAACTGATTACTATAATTTTTGTTACTCGTGTCGTAGAGATCTTCATATTCCCGAATTAATAAAATTAACCTATCAATTTGCCTATCGAGCGATACTACACTAGGTTTAAAGCCTGACGACAATTCGAAGCGTCAAGTTTTTTAAAGTTTACCGGCGCGTCGTGTAAGTGAGAACCGCTACATAAGAAACCACGAAAAACGAAAACTGATTCAAGCGACATTTAAACGCTCGATGAAGTCAAGCAATGTAAAGCGCACCGAAGCTGATATAAGAACCGGCCTTTAAGTAAAAAGTTATGGATGATTACTCAAAATAGAGATTTGAAACCAGAAGGCGAATGCCTCTGGGTGGTAGAAAAAAAACACTACTTCATTCTTGGAAAATATTGGATGAATACTTATCAACTGATATAGGTACGTCGCTAGATGGTACAAAAATAAACACTAGTGCACTAGTGAACGAACAGCTTGAATATTAACTTATTTAACGGTAGTTTCATACCTTAGACCAGTTATTTCGCTTCGACTGTGCTTTTGATCTGGGGTCCGACCATTTCTTATTTTTTCCACCCTTCTCTATCCACGAATGAACATACACTGCCTAACGACTATAACTTTAAACTAAACTGCTCGCAATATGACTTAAATAAATGCTAGAGAGCTTGTGAACCCTCCGAGTAACGGTCTTCCTGTAAGGCTAGAAATTCTTTTAGTGATGAGTCGTAGAATACTAAGTACGGTAACAATCACTTGGCAGGTATCAGCCCTGCACGTCATCAGCTCTTATATATTTGTCTTGTCGCTATAAGGTTGAAATTTTAATATGATTTAAAAATCTGATGTGGCCAGCACATGACCTCTCGCCATTTTTGAATCAAAAATTTACAGGTTGACACAAAAAAGTATGAAAAAAAATTATTTTTTTGTAAATCTGGCAACAATGGCAAAAGTTTCGAAAATTTTTATGAGATGAAAATAAACTATAGGGTATACAAAATATATGTGTAAAACTTTATTGCCGTTTTGTATAATAATGGCGTCATCACCCATAGCAACTGCCACTTCCGGTTGTGCGATTGGCACCAAAATCTAATCAGATCTAATCTATTGTATCAGAATCCTGTATGCAAAATTTCAAATTTTTTTATTCAGTAGTTTTTGAGTTATCGTTACTACAACATCCATCCAAACACACACACACACTAACACACACACACACTAACACACACACTAACACACACACACACAGACATCATCGCGAAAATATAAAAATCGTATTCTAGGGACCCTAAAACGTGTTTATTCATTGAAAACTCACTACCCAATTTTTAGCATGATTCCTATACCTCTCTTATCTGAAGGGCGAGAGGTAAAAATACATAAATTTCTACTTAGAATTACTGGTGTCAATATCCAATCTCAAAATGATACACATACCAATTTTGAATAGAGTTGGACCATAATCACAAATCTCGTCCGCCATCTTGGAGCCGCCATTTTATTGTTTTCTCTAACAAAAATTTCATAATGCATTGTCATCTGATTTACATATGTGTGCAAAATTTGAAACAAACATACAAACATGTCAAGCCAAATAAAGGTTTGTAAAAATTAATTAATTGTTAATTGCGACTACTGCAATTGATAGTCACAATTAACAATTAATTAATTGTTAATCTTTAATTGTACGAACAATTTAATTTTTGCCCAACTCGGCTAGGTACATATCTACCAAAAATTTATTATATTTAAATCAGTTTTGCAACTGACTTTGTCGATAAATTCTCTATCAATATTTTTTAATCACGACGCACGTCGATTATTTTCTACTATTTTGATATTTTTTTATTTCACTAATAATGCATCTTTTTATCAAAATTGTTAGATAATGTTATATTCATTTTGAAAATATTTACAAAAAAAAAACTACGACAGGACAGTAAATAAAAATTGTTGTCACTGATGATGTAAATTATTTTAGATAACACGTCGTTAAAATGACAAATGTGATATATCACTAAATTTGAATTTTAACGGTTCATCAATTTTTGTATTAAAAAAATATCATGATGGTGGCCGTTAAGACACGATACGTCGTATGAAAGATTTATTAGTATAATTTTGTATCTTTGAGATACAATAAAACTTTCTAATTTAAAAAAAAATTAATTCTTCTGGTTAGTTATGTGAAGTTTTTCAATTTTTGTATTTACAAATTTTTTCATACCATTGTCTTTGTACAATTGGTTATGTTGTACTTGCAAAACATATATTTTGCCTGATGATGGCCATTGTTTGGCCGAAACATGTAGCCTAATTTGTTTTGTATCTTCAGGAGTTATAAATTATTGTGGTATGAGTTTTATTATTCATTGAAACTTATTTTATAGCAAATAGAGAAAATATCGAGTGATATAAAGCAACAGAAGACGATCTGCCAGAAAGTGAAGACTGTCTGTCAGAGAATGAAGACTATATGTCAGACAATGAAGAAAGCAGTGAAGGGGAGGAATGAAAAGAAAAACATAAATTCTTCACCTTTAATGGATATAAAAAAAATAATTTACTTTGTCAATCTTTAAATTATTGTTCCTCTTAAGATTTTTGAAATGATTTTCAACAGATTTTTACTTTTTTAAGAGAAAAATGGTAAAATTTCCACGTTGCTACGTTTATTTTGAAAAAATAAACTACTCCAGAATAAGTGGTCTTTAGCCTAGTCAGCAAGTGCTTTTTGGGTCAAACTTTTTTTCTCCGCCTCCGAAAAATATGAACGAGGTGTCGTACGATTCGGAATAGCGTCTAGATGATTTTTGAAAAAATTCAAAAGCTGCTTGCAAAAATTGTAAAAGTTATAAACTATTAACTGAAAAAATTGGGGTTTGGTTTTTTGCAAACATCTCAAAAACAATTTAACATTTTTCAAATTTGAAAAAAGATTATAAAAGACGAGGAAATTAAAAAAAAATTAACCTGCCGGAACTGTAGGACCAATATTTATAATTTTACAACAGGGTTGAAAATACGGCCGAAAACGGGGACTCTGGCTTGCGTAAACGCCGCCCACTTTGGACCTTTAATGAATAAATATTATTTAAACTTATTAAATAAGAAAATTAAGAATTGAAAAAATTCAGACATCTACTGAATAGATTTATGAACAATAATCCGCGGTCAAAAAATTTTTATGGCGATTTTTCTATTAATTATGCATTAGTTAATTAACAATACCACTAAACTACTTTCATTTTATTAAATCACTTTAAGGGACAGTGAAATAATAACTATTTTTAGTAAATATCCACAAATAATAACCACTATTTTCTGCATGTTCCTTAAGAGATAGAAGGTTGGTTCATCAGACATTCTTATTCTATTTTAAAAAAATCAAAAATTTTACGGAAAACGTGAAAAACCTAACCTAACCTAATCTAACAAAATCTAAAACTTGTAAATACAGAATAATATTATACGTGGGAATTTGAACCTTCTGAGTTGTGCCATATTCTCTCTGCATTTTTAAAACAAACGAAACAAAAACAAAAATATACAAAATTCAGAATATTTTCAAAAATATAGTTAAACTTATTAATTTTAAAACCATTCCTACTACGATTTAAAAAATTCTCAGATATTTTAAGAATATAAAAAATATGAAAGTAAAACAGATTATTTTTTTCAGGAATCCAACAACAATCTCACGCTTATGGCACAAACAGTCAACCACAAGGAGGAACTTGGGGTAACCAACACGGCAATGCTTGGGGCAGTAACCAACACGGTAACCAACCCGGCAACGCTTGGGGCAGTAACCAACATGGTAATGCTTGGGGCAGTAATCAGCATGGCAATGGTTGGGGCAATAATCAACATGGTAATGCTTGGGGTAGTAACCCAAGTGGTGGATGGGGACATGGTCACAATCAATACGGCAGCTACAACCAACATGGTGGCTATGGAGGTTACGGAGGTGGAGGAATGGGAGGAATGGGAGGAATGGGAGGGATGGGAGGGATGGGAGCGATGGGAGCAATGGGAGGAATGGGAGGAATGGGAGGAATGGGGGGATATGGCGGAATGGGAGGTTATGGTATGATTTTTTTATAATATTATTTTATAAAATAATTCAACTTTAATTTCTTTTTTAGAGAGGAAAAGAGGATTTTTTAGCGGCGGAAGCACTGTTGGTAATATTTTGACAGGGATGGCAATCTACCATGTGACATCAAGTTTGGTAAAAGGCATTTTCGGCGGTGGACACCAATCGAGACCTTATACAGTCCATAATTATTACAACCAACCACCCGAGGCTAGGGAAGAAATCAAGCTACCTTCCAATATGTTATCTATATGCGAAGGAAATCTTACGAATGTTTGTACAGGTAAATCACAAAAGCCACTTCTACCATATTTTAGTGATAAGAAGCAGTATGTTAATCATTGTAGAACGATATCTCGAAATTCAGAAGTCCCAGAAATATTTGGAGATACTACAGAAACCCATATTTTCGATTTAAAAACACTACAATGTTCTATAAAGTTTTCTTCTAGAATACCTCCCTTGAACGGTCAAATTATAAAACCGTTATTTGCTAATAAAACATCATCCACTTTATGGCTTTAAATCAATTTGGGAGTCCAATATGCTCTAAAAATTAGTTTCAATTTTTTAGCAGAAAGCCAAGGGTGAAATAGCTCTTTAATATTGTATGTTTTTCAGAAAACAGCTCGTTATTATTAATTATAAAAGAAATTTTTACTAATTTCAAATCACTTTTGACTTTATTCAAATTTGAAAAATGAAGAGAGTGAATAAGTGTTAGTATGTTAATAGAACTAGATCGATTTTACTGTGAAAGCAACAGACAATTCTGAGTATATCCTATCTTTAAACGAGTCTGCTGTTTTATCCCACAAACAAGGTTTATTTTCTACAAATTCTATTAAAGTAATAACATCGTACTTAAACAATTTGACACTCATATTTAAAAAAATATATTCAAATATCACAATACTAAATAATTGATCACACCAAAATACTACTGAATCTAAAATAAAAATATAATAAAAACCGACACGAAAGTGCAAAAGTGTATTATATCAAATTATTAAAAAAGCAAACATTTATTATAGCAAAACGATATTTTATCAAAACCCTAAAAAATCGAATCGTATTATAACAAATATTAAAGAACCAAATAGATCAAATTACTAAAATAACAAAAAACTAAAAGACCAGAACGTTAAAACTTTAAATAATTAAAATACAACAAAAACGTAAAACACAATAAGACTAACGTAGCGGAAGACCAATAGATAGAAATCTTCTAAACTCAGATTGCTATTAAAACAGAACGCTATATTTACGTAATCTCAATTTAGCGTAGTGCCAAAGGAGCAAACCCGGCACAACGTCAGATGATAATGAAACAGAATTTAAAGAGTAAGAAATAGAAAGAGATGGAATAGGAAGACATCGAAAGATACGGTGTGGTCTAATGTTACCGTGTGTGCGTTAATAGAAGTTCCTGGTTCGATTCCCGAGGATATCTTTTTTGATTTTTTTTTAATAAAATAAATTAAAAATATACAGGTTAGATTTAGATAGTCAAGACTTCTGTTAATAAAATAAATTAAAATACGCAGATTAATTAATTAATTTCAGTTTATAACCTCTGAAAACAAAACGTCTCTTATTTATCAAATTCAGATAATGTTTGCACATGCACCGCATCCTGAAGCTTGGCAGACAAAGTGGACGCTGGCTCTCTATATACTCTTGTGACGGGGATATGTGTGAAGGAGCTTATTTAATTACTTTGCAACCGGTGCCGAGGCCATCACCGGCTCCGGTTTTGAAAACGCTGTAACTCTGTAACATTACATCACGGCGTCCCATCAGATGTCGGTTTTTTTGGGGTTACTCCGCAAAGAAATGATATGGGCCGACGTTGCGGCATTGTTTGCCAGTCCTGGACGAAAATGTTTTTGTTTCATTTAGTTTGACAATATAAAAGAAGATAATCTTATTCGAATTATTATAACAAAATTAAAAAAAGAAAAATGAATAATGAAATAGCCCACCTCCATCGAGTATCCGTTCATGATAATTTTGCAATTAAATTGATCAAGTATTCAACATTCTGATTTTTGCAGAACCCACTCATTATTTGAAATTTCAAATTCGATAATATACTAGACAGACTTAAATGAATAGAAGAATAATTTGTAAATATATAAATGAAGAACTTCTATCAAGCAGTCAAACAAAACAGAGAACCATATATATAAATCATGTTTGAAACGTTTAATATTTGTATAACGCAGCCCCTCAGGCTATTATTTACTTTTATGCTAAATTTCATTCTTTTATGTATAAATTAAAACAAAAAACATGTATAAATTTAATTTAAAAAAAACGCTTTCACTTATTGTCATTTGTCAAACGACCATCTTAGTTTCTTCACATGTTCGCCATTGTTTATGTCGTTTTGAGTGTAATTGATATTAATTCAACTGCCTATTATTAATGTTATTGCTCATATTGTATACAGTGCTTGGTTGGCCACATTGGGTCGCCTTCCTATGTGGTGCACCGTGACATATGCAATTTGCTCGTGCAGGTTGTAATTTGGTACACAATCCTTTATCTTTTTTTATTCCTTAATATTGGTCCTATTCAACTCTTCCATTTTAGCTTCATTTCCAAGCATGGATTTTACCATTTATTTAAAGTTCACACATATGTTTCAAGTACCACCTAATATTCGTTTTACCATTTTAAAATTTCATTCTTGTATACTTGTTACGTTTAGTTCATATACTTGAGCGATCAGGCTATACTTATCATGAAAGGTTCTCATTGAGGTACTGTAATAAAGCACAAATGTGGCACGAGATACTTTATTCACATACGAGGTGTACTCTAAATTCGATGTTCATATGCGGCGTTGCCGCTCTGACATATACGACAGTACCTGTGCGGATAATTGTTATGAACATTTCGTTTAAACCATGGGCCTGATGATGGCATAATTGCCGAAACTAGTCGCCGTTCTCTCCCCTTCAATTTTTTTCAAACATACTACATGTGGTACTAGATTTAGAGTTTTGCTACCTCATATATATAAGGGAAATATAATAACAGATGAAAACGAAATGGTACAAAGAGTAATTTACCATAATATTATTGATTTTTTGACACAGGGGCGGTCTGACCAGGTCGGTCGGTCGGCGATCGCCGAGGGTCCCGGGCCCAAGTTGGCCCCCGATTTTTTGCCAAATATCAAATATACCGCTAAATCGTTAATAAACTGTTGAAAACTCGCGAGTAGTCAGTACACTAACCATGTTGTACTAGTAGCGTAGTACTGTACTGGTAATCTGCTGTGTGCTTAACTCACAACAGTCAACAGTGTGTCCTATCACTAGTTCTGTGGTGCCATGCCATCTGTGGCCATATGTGGGCCATGTATTGAACTTAGTCGTAGCTGATTTTACAGTAAAGGTGCTCCAAACAGAAAACTTTTTTGGAGTAGTGGAAGAGTCTGCTGTTTTTCTAGGTCGAGTTACAAAACAATGGCCGTATGGGAAAATAAAACACAGTGGACGCGACAAACTGTACAGGTTGAAAAAAATTGGAGCGAGGTTGTGGAGTAAGCACAAAGCTCTTTCTTCAATCATTGACGACGATTTTTTAGGACTGAAGGCAGTGTAAATAAAGAGAAATAAGTTAATGTTATGAACGTGTTAGAAGAAATTCATGGCCAGAAATTTGATTAGTCAGTGGTCTAAATTTGAAAACCTGTATATGGCTATGGTTCTTCTAGATATGTTATAGGCCACACCGCCTGTTTCTAAATATTTACAAAGTAAAAATATAGACTATTCTACCGCTTGGAACTTGGTACAGACTCTGCTCAAACAAATAACAACTAAAAAGAAGTGATTAGTACTTTGAAGTTCTGTATTCAAAGACAAAAAAATATATAAACAAAGTTAATGACAGTTTTGACAGCAACATTGATGTAGAAGTACAACTGGATTTCAAGGAGAAAAGAATTTCTAAGAAAAAAGTATAATTCACAGAGAAAATGCCAAAAATAACGAATCGAGAGGAATATCAACTGATAAACTGACCTATTTTAAAATTTTAGATTGTACCAGGACAAGTATTGAAGTACGATTTGTTCCTAACAAAGTTGTTTTAGAAGATTGTTCCTGGTTAGACCCCAAAAGATTTGATGAAATCGTTAAGCTTGGCAGTTTTCCAAAGGAAGTTCTTTGCAGTATTTCTAAACGTTCTAAAGTTGACAGAAGTCTAGTGTTGGTAGAGCTGAAACAATTTGCCGATCAATACGACAGTCGACAGTTTTATAATGGTTGGTGAAGGTAAGCTGCGCTATGATGGAGATAACTTTGAAGATGACGATTGCGAATCTGGACCTGGAGAAGAAACCCTTACGTTCACTACTCTGTTAATAAACAATGCTGCCAGTGTTTATCAAGTGCCTTCTGTATAATTTATGAACTATCCCAATCTGGGCTATTTATAAATTTGTATCTAGTTTAGAAATTTGTCCTCACAATACCTTGCACATAAGTGACATGTCAAAGAGTATTTTCAAAACTTATAATTAAGAACCGAAGATCTACCTTAGGCCAAGAACTAAAGTCTAATCTGCTTTCATGACCGTGGAAAGATATTTGTTTCAATTCATGGACAAATATTATTAGATGAAATTGCCAGTGCAGAAAAGACCAGATTAAGAATAACATAGGTATTTAATTTAAAGTTCTAAAAAACCATTAGGGTTTACAGCAAATTATTGTTATTAATTTATTGCTGTGGACCATAGGTGGTCTATCTGCAACCAGCTTTGGTTTGTATAGTTTTAAAAATAATTGTCAATGATTAAAAAATTATATAGGATAACAAATATTTGTTGATCTAATTAATATATGTAAGTTAACAACACCATTTGGCCTATTTTATTTTTATTTTTGTATTTTGTAATACGAAATCCAAAATGTTTGACATTTTAAAATGATTTCTTTTAAATAATAGATCGTATTATTATTTCTTTAAAAATACGTATTTGATAAAAAAAACTTGAATTTTTAACATTTACTAATAAAATAATGTTATATGCCAACGCTTTTTGGTCAACAGTACAGTTAAAACTAATTGAAAAACAACTTCAGTAAGTACAAAAATACTGAATTTTTCATTAAATTCTTACTAACTTTCAACTATAATTTAAGAGCCAGAATAGCGTAAAATTGCAGACCCCCCGATGAGGAGGCCCCATAATCAGTTCTAGCCGAGGGCCCCAAATGAAGCCAAACCGCCCCTGTTTTGACAACTGTGCAGAATTTGTAGCTGGCTCACAATTAGAACATTTCAGTTTTGTTTGTGTTGGTTTGTTGCAGTCCTTGGTGTTTGCACTCTAGAATTTGGGGAACAAGTTTTGATAATTAAGATCTGAATTTCTATACTCGCAGAATATCTTTGATGATATACATATATTTTCTTTATATTTTTATCTTGTATAAAAGTGAGCCGTGCATTAAAATATTTGGGATTTTTAAAGAAATTTCATTTCATTATACATATATTTTCCTCATATCTTTATCTTGTATAAAAGTAACCCAGTACTGCCGTGCATTAAAATATTTAAGATTTTTAAAGAAATTTCAATTGAAACTAAAGCTAACTTTTTCAATATACAATTTTATAAATTGTTAATTAAAATTGGGATTAAAAAATGTGAATGTCATTACTTACTTCTCTTACAGCGTTAGGTGGAAAGAGATTCACGCCTACTTCACGTACTCGTTTAAAATAGTCTTTCAGAGGAACTACAATTTCTTGAGAATGGCTTAATACTCCTTTAGACATTTTAATAATTAACACAAATAATGGTTTAATATGCACTAACACAAAACTAAAATTAAATGCACAAGTGACAAATGCCAATTATATTTTCATTAATGCGATTTGACAACTTTGAACAGTGTAGGAAACTTTGAAATAAAAAATTTCACTGATTTAGCGTGTTTTGAACCATTGAGATATCGACAGGGAGGGCGACGAAAACGCCATCTGACGGTTACATAAAATCAAGCTCGACAATTGTGATAAGTATGTAAGTTGTGTTTAAAAACTCAAAATTCGTTATAAAAAAATCTCATTCAAATTTATAAGCATATAAATAAAAAATGTGATTACGAATTATGAATATTAGTATTCATAACTGTTGGAAGAATATTATTCGGTAGACGTGTTTAGATCAATCCAGAATTTCGAAGGACCAAACTTCGTGGGTAGAAGTTAAACCAATATGAATGTTGAAATAAAAATAGTATTTGAAATTAGACTGTAAAATTTTAATCCATTTTTTCCAAGTACGAAGCATGAACAGCAAAATCATAAAGCAGTACATTATGTTTAATTATGAACCGAAACATGAATATTTAGGTAAATTGTACTCAATCACTTCATTATCACTGAAAACTCAGAAAGCTTTTTGGGTGCGGTTAAACCACCATTTTTTAATATGAAGAAGCTTTTTTGCTCTAGTAAAGGCATGACTGATTCGATTCACTGTCTGGATGCGAGAGCGGAGGGTTCGTAGTTTTTTATTGGTAGGAGAAATGTGACGTAGTACGTAAATAACAGCGTAGCGGGAAGAAACATATCTATATTTTTGTCTCTTATAATGATGGTATAATATGAGAGAAAGATGGGCTTGCATGGCAATAGTCGCTTGTGTATTTTATTTTTGTTAACTGTACTTTGCAAGCAGACAGACAAAAGTTTGAGAAAACGACGGAATAATATTGTGTTGATTTTAAATCTATTTTTATATTATAAAATATTAAAATGTACAATAATGACCATTAATATGAACTGAAAGATTAATATTATTAATTATAAAAAAAATATGAATTAGTTTCTAATTTATGGATAATATTCCAGTGAAATTAATCCAGGTGTTTTATTAATAAAAAAAGAATCAGTTCATGATTTTCTAGTTTTGCTTTTTTACAACTTATCGACAGGAGACTATTTATATATAATAATGGAGATTAAAAAGAGAGTCGATTTTTAGAATTTATTTTTAGGTGCCACAGCAATTTGCACCACAAACAACACCGTCCTCTGCGTAGTGACCATGTCCCAAGCGACGCCCTGTGAACAAGGAAAAGCCATGTGCGTGAACACAACTATTCCATGCGCAGACAAATCTGATCCGTTATGTCAAAATACAACCCAACAACAAACAGAAACGACCGTCAACTTACCATGTTACACTAATCTATCAGTAGACGTCAACTTACTCCACGAAGCAGGTGGCGTCCAAAACGGAGAATACCAATATTGCGTCACGACCATGGCGGTCGCAGGGCCGGACTACAAAACGTGTTCCGAAGAAAGTATACTGGCAGAGCACAATTATAGAAGCGTTCTAGCAGGTTGGTACCATTTAGAGCAAGAAACAGTAATGTTTTGACTTAGTAATATTTCTGTTTAAGGCAATTACACCTACAACCTGACAGTTTCACCAATGATGCGAAAGTACCAGGTCTACAACCAAGAAAATCCGACTCAATCTTCATCTGGTGAGCTGATATTACCTCTGGATATACTGATTCCTTGTATAGATAACGCTACAAAGCTTTGTCCATCGGATTTAGTAACTATTTGCACTGGTTATGGTGAAATAATGTGCATTCAACCTATCGCAAAAACATCTTACAATGAAGATTACAACACAACTTCTTACAAAAGTGAAATACCTTGTCAAGAGGTTATAGAAGAAGACTTTTTATGCAAAAATAAAACGGAAGAATTGATAATTAGGGACGAGAAAAAATTCATTATAGTTGACATGCCTTGTTTTGCCAATATTACCGTAAACACGAATTTACCGAATTTGGATATTCAAACTTTTAATGGAACCATTCCACAATCAGCACCGAGTAGTTTTATGTACCACTATCACTTCTGCCTCATTACTTTAAGCGTACCAGGTCCAGAAACAGACATGTGCATAATTCCAGAGGTTAAGCCGTAAATATGGAGATCAAATTTGTAAAAAAAAATAGTTTTAATGATAAATGTATTCAATAAATAGTTATAGAAGCTTCAATGGATTTAATTACGTCTGACAAGGATAAGTTTTATCAATTTAGTTTGTGTTGAAATGTTTAAAAGTAAAAGACAAAATATTATAGAATATATTTAATATAAAACAATTAATAAATTAAGTCAAAATATAACATTTTAGATAATTAGGCAGTTCAAATAAAAATCAAATAGTTAATATCACATCATGCAGAGTAAAATTTTTTTTATTAAAAATAGAGAAAAAAGTAACAAAATTGTTCCCTAAGTAGTAACTGTCAATATTATTGGTATTGAGATCAATAAATAAACTTTAAAAAAGGAAGTGAGATGACTAAAATAATAAATACTGAATACGTACAACCCACATAAGTAGAAAAAAATTGACAGATATAAACGCAATGCAAAATTTGCGTTTTTCTACATCTCATATAATTTACTAAATAAAAAGCATCTATAGAATTTGTTCGTTAAGTATTTAAATAAAACTAAAATTAAAATACTGGCACAAAAATAACTAAAAATATTTTGTTTGTAATTACTTCTTTGATCAAAACAGTTCTTTAAATAGATAAAAAAGTAAGAATATGTGTGTAAATCTCCTTTTAAAATTATATATACAAATCATTTTCGATATTGTGCAGGAATATCTTGTATAAATCCAATAAAAATAGGTTTTTCATGTAAAAAAATTTAAAAAATGCACATATTCCTGCTTTTTCGCCATTTTAAGAAAAACAGAATTGTTATATAATATGATAAATCAATTTGCAACTTTCAATTCAAAAATGGTCAAAAACTGTCATTGATTTTTTTGTTCACCCTGTATATTTAAATTTATGCGGACGCTGGTGGGGAAGGACGACTACTCTCCTCGATTAACTTCAACGCCACAAACTCGAAAATTTGCAAAACCACATCCAAATTGATTTTATTAATTTGAAGTGATGATACTAAGAGATGCAATACTTTAGCTGTGATACTTTTACCAAAAATAAGCTTTATTGAATCTAAAAAAAAATAGAATTTTAGATTCTATTTAATCTATCAATGTTAAGTACTCACCTGGTATACTAACCAATAAACAATCGATAAAAACATCAATTTCTAGAAATAAAACGTTCGTATTTGTAGCTGCAGGTATAGTCACCAAATTTGTACATAAATTTTCCACATACTCCTCAACACTTTGTAATACGTATTTTTCTATAGAATTGCCCAATATGAGTAAAATTGCCTTAACTATCGGTTCTCTTATCAGAGGTGAATTCGTATCTGATAGCAATTCACAAAATATATCAATAAGTGTCTTCGTAATTGGTAATTTTGCTTCAAATTCATCTAACTCATCTAAAAATATTATCAATAAAAAACCACTATTCGAAAGTCAATAAAGTATTTTTACCTTCAAAATCTATACTAAATTTAAACAATAATTGCTGGAATGTTTGTAAAGAATCTATGGCTTCATAAGCTGTATCAATTTCTGTATCTAAAGCACAATATTCCTGTCTTTCACTCAATAATTTCTTCATTCTAGTCAAAATATCAACTTCCTATAACAAACATACTGAAATATATTAAAATTAAAAACTTGTTTTGTTTACATTTTGGTCAGTTTGTAAGAAAATCCAAGCGTTATCAGAATGTTCAATACCCTGTACATGGCTCGGTAGAGCAGTCTTTATGGAAAGAATCGTTTTATCTAACACACCAGTGGCAGTTTTGGCACAAAACTTGTAAAAACTTGGAATCATGCCGTCTACTTCGTCCGGATCGGAGCTAATTTCAGATTCCAAAGGTTTTTGACCCAATTCATCTGGTGGCCTATTAAGAAATCAATAATTTTATATATGGTGTTTCATAGGTACAAGTACATACGCTAACGGTGGATAAAGGATACTTTGATTAATTTAAAAAAACCATATATGATGGGTGTAGCTCGCTTTATTACTATGTTAATTTTCTTTCTTTCGACCCCCGTATATTTGGAACCATTCCGTATATTTTTCTGATATTTGGCAAGCTTGTTCTACTCTATTAGAATAATAAACAGACATAGTGACCAAATTTAAAATCCCGGCCCGGGATATACAAACTGTATATCAAAATTAAAAAAAAATGGATTCCATATTCTAAGAGCGGAAAAAGTTGAATCAGAATACATATTTTTTGAGACTGCACATTTCATTCTACTAGTAAGATTTTAAAATTTATTATTTTTGGTGGAATTCGTGCATCAGCAGGAATTGTTTTTTAGTGGTAAAACTCATAGTTTTCAATACAATTTTTTTATGGTATCAAACTGCTTTTTAGGCTTAATAAAACATTTATTAAATATTAAAACAAATGCAAAATAATTCCTCTGAATTCCGTAAAAAATGTGTATTTACACAAGCGTAGCCCCTTCAATATCTCCTCATCATCAGGAATATTTTCTCAGTTTTGGAAACAAAATTTCCCGACTCCCCAATCCATAAATTTGGACACAGAGATGTAATAAAGAATTATCATCCCCAAACTACTAAAAAATTTACTCATGATACTAGGAACATAATTAATGAAAACCAACATTAGTTATCAACATTTTTTTAAACATTTTAGAGGAAGGGCACTAAGTTGACTCCAGCTATACTGATTTTTCAACATACAGAACATAAATTTAAACTGATTTTTAGCGATTAAAATAGTTATTAATGTATTAATTAGCCTTATAAAATTTAATTTAATGAGAAATATTATTTAATTATTAGAAAGCTAGTAATTTTGTTATGAAAGCAGTAAATTTTTACTTTTTGGTTAGTTTTTAATTTTGGAATATTTTGTATACCTAGCTTGAAAAAATGTACCCATTAAAAGTCTTATAGCACCGTAATGTTTCGCCTGTACGTATCTGTAATGTTAAAAATATACAAGTAAACAAAAATAACTGAAAATATAAATTTTACAATAACTACCCTAAGAATTAATAATTACTGAAAAATAATCCACTTGGAAACTCACATAGGGCTTAAAGCTGGAGTAGACATACTGGATTCTGACGATCTTTGCGCAAGAAGAGACCTTAGTTTAGCTATACTCGAAGCTAAGTCAGCAGTATCTTCGTACTCAGGATCTGGGCTGGTTGTTCCTGAAGAAGGTTCTTCCATTGATATAGAAGGAATTTCCATCTCTTTTTTATCATTATCTGAAGATTTTTCCTAAATAATAGAACTTTATATCATGCGTGTTTATATTTAAGTAGATGCATAATAATAATGAGATTTGTAACATATCGGATAACATTTCTTTAAAGAAATTTTTAAAAAGTATTGACTTCTTGATAAAATGAAAATCAACAAAATATTTTAAATTAATTTTCAAATTGAATATCATAATACCTTATTAAAATCATATTATTCTGGTTATTAAAAAAAAAAAACATATAATAAAAATAATGAAGAAATAAAAATCAAAGTATAGTACCACAAAATTCTTTAATAATTAAAGTTGAAATTGAAATTAGCGACTGGTTTAGGCATACAAATGCCATCATCAGGCTAAATAGTAATACATAGGTTGTTAATTTTTTTTTAATTATACAATACATTGACAACTTGGTTACATGTGCGTACTTAAATTTTAAAGGAGGGGTTTTCTTTTCTATAATTTAGGGGTGGTACTAAAAAGGGTGGGGAAACGTTATGATAAATTATCAAGTAAAAGATAAGGAGTACTGATGTTGGTGTGAACTCATCACGGTAGACTTTAAATTAGGATAGAAAAATAAGTGAAATTTGTTCGTTATAATCAGATACTAGAAACCCCGGATAGGCGTCGGGAACACTAAGAAGATTGTTAAAAGGGGGCATTCTGCAAAGTTACGACGCAATCTTAACTTGCGATTTGTTCTACTCAATGTCCCCATTTGATTTCGATTTGTGGCCACTCATAGGGTTGCCAAAATTCATTCTATCCGACTGGGAGCACGTCTGTCCCATTTTAATAATCTTCTTCCTGTTTACGGCGTGTATCCGAGTTTTCTACTATCTGATCATAACGATCAGATTTCACTTATTTTTTTATCCTAAAGTCTACCATGTTGGGTTCACACCAACATGAGTACTGCTTATCTTTTACTTCGTAATTTCACATATTTTCCTCAATTTTTAGTACCATCCCTAAATTCAAAAAAAGAAAACCCCTCCTTTAAAATTTAAGTGCGCACATGTCCAAGTTCTCAACATATTGTATAATTAAAAAAAATTAACAACCTATGTATTACTAGTTGGCCTGATGATTTCATTTGCATACCGAAACAAGTCGCCAGTTTCCCTTCCAACTTTAAATCTTAAATTTTGTGGTACTAGACTTTTATTTTTATTTCATCATTGCTGGACCACATTGGAGATTGTGGATAACCTTTTGGATTTAATAAAATAAAGTTGTAAAATAATAATTTCAATGATTTGAATGTAATAAAAATAGAATTTAAGAACCCTTTTTAGAAAACGGAGATATGGGATTTTACATGTTGAAAACTGAATTACCGGTCTTACTTATCTCCGTTACCTTTGTACCGATTCCGATATGTCATATACTAAAATGTAGACCAGAATTTTCTACGTATGCTAACGTTATTCTTAAGTTCACATTGATCCTTTAAAGGGTTCACAATCAGTTCATTTTTTAACGTATGGCTAAACAGTTTGATTCAATGAATTATTGGATAATCCGCAATGGAATGAGCTACGAATTAATATTAGAAACTAACTGAACGAAGACTATCTGAATTAAAAAAAAAAAATTGCTGTCGAAAAATCCTTTGGACCGAAAAAACTGGACCGGGCCGAACCCAACGGAAATAATTTTTACAGAACCTGAACCCAACCGGAACTCTTATTTTATTTGGGTCCGGGACCTGCCGGCAAGTGGACTCAAAAGTTGTAAAAAATTAGACAATCAAATATGACAGATGTATATTTGAAATAATAAGATTTCTAAAAACCCTGGTGCTTCCACTTATACCTATAAAAGTTTTTGTCAAACTGGGAGATCTCTACCTACTTGATTTTAACTAATTTTTTAGAGATTACTAAAGTTTCAGATCAGAAATTTCAGATGGCGCATACATCGCTCATAGTAAACTGTAAACACAGATCACACAGGGTGTATTTATATTCTGGTACTGAATACAGACGAATGCTCGAATCCGCAGCTTTATACTGTCCACACAAAATGGGACAAACTCAGCGAGGACTCCAACAATTCTAAACAGCGCCATCTTACAAAATTCTGATAAGTTCTATTGAACGCAACAGGTGGTACTCCTAGGAAGTTCGAAACAAAATCGAATCAGTAGATACACCAGGGTTTTTAGACATCTTAATTCTCATCTATCTACATTTATATCCAAGTGAACATTTATAATTAAAATGAAACATAATAATTACGGTTTAGTGTAATTTTTTCTCCTCGCCCAACTCGTGCAAAATATTTTTATTTTTACATTAAACCGTGTAATTATTATGTTTCAATATGGTTGGGCTTCGATTAAATTTAAAATTGTACCCCATAATAGGACAAAATTCGTCAACGTACCGGTTGTGGCTGAGCACTGCGCCTTTCCTACAATTTTTGAAATTTCCATTTTGGGTTGTAACTCTTTAGATCACCCCTCTTTTATTTGTAGTACCCCTTTATTGTTGGGGCATCAGGTTTCATCCGTACATTGTTTTAATATATTGCCATTTTTCTAAATTGTTCTTTAATAATTTTCCATTAACTAGCCTAGTACCACCTATGATTCCTTTACTAGTCCTTTCAGTTTAATAATTTTTACCCTCTTTGTACCTGTGCACTCACACATCGTTTTATTTTTATATTTTTTTTGGCAAGTTTAATTATGTTCTCCTGACAATGCATATTATGGGCCTGATAATGGCAGTGATGCCGAAACTAGTTGCCGTTGCCTTCTTTTGGTTTTAACTACAATTGAAATATATGTTATGTGGTACTTGATTTTGAATTTTATTATCTCATAATTATAAATGTTTACTGGCAATCAAATGTATACGAGAAAATTTCAAATAGACTTCTGTCACCTTTAATTGTCTAATTTTTTACAACTTTTAATTGGTCGCTAATACCATCGGAGGACCCTTTGTTTGAATCCACTTACGGACCAATTAAAGGACCAATGCGAACTTATGAGCTATCCATAATCTAGAACGGAAGTGACTTGTTCAAATTGCAGGAAATCAAAATAGGGCTGGGGGACAGGGGCTTTGTGGACAGTCTTACACGTGTTGTAGGGCTGCGCGACAAGGTGTATTGGAGAGGCTGTGCGGGGTTCATTTGAAGCTCCCCCCTTCCCATGGTCCACATCTGGCAATCTTGAATGTGTAATGTCAACATAACTTCTCTCCACATGTAAGAGTTCATTGACAGCCAACAAATGACGTAATTCACCATGAGTGCTTTCCGTAAATCGCCTATATCAACCGGTGTCAACCGTTCTTTTTCAGCGTTGGTTAATGTGGTTAATTTTATTACGGAACACCCATGGTAACATATCAAAGTCAAATGTCAGAGGAGACTGGCATATTTCTCAAAAATTGATTTGTTGTAGGCCAAATAGAAAACAAGTGTTTAATATTTTTAGTTTGTTCATTTTTTGAATTATAAGTTGCTCATAAATTTTTCTAGTGTTGTTATTTTTTTTATATTTAACTTTTGACAGCATTGACATCTATATTGTCAATAAAAACCAGAACGACCAACAAAAATCAACGGTTGTTCTGGTTTTGTCAAATGTCATAAATTTTCAGTAACCGTGTTTCGTAAATATTCATTTTTCAGGATTCGTGTGTATACGGAACGCATTTAAAGTAACCAGGTTAACCAAGAGGATTTACGGAAAGCACTCCCATATGTCTTTGACGTGTCATAATGTCAATATAATCTAACAAATATTCATCTCTCATCGTTCGAACGTAATTCCTAAACCGAATTTTTGTCAGTACCCAAACAGATCAAGAGGGTAAAACGAGTGAAAATAGTAACGAAGTCGAACTCAGCTCATGTTGTAATCATTGACATATACCCACGTGCCAACCCGTATATCGTTGTAAAATTTTTTTTGAAAAGAGTGAGGAAGATAGCATATAGGTTCGGTCTAGCGCTTAGATCATATATGCAGCGCAAGATACGGCATCATGTAATATTTGTTTGGTAGAAGAGGGGTACTGATGACAGCGTACTCTGAGTCGGGTACTGATTTCTCATTGGTAAAACCATGTCGAAATTTGAAAACGACCAATCACTCCCCGGACCTGCCAAACAAGTAACCTACATGGTGAATCTAGCGTAGCGTATATGATCAAAGGTCTAGCGCTATCTCTAGCAAGTTATGATACTGCTTTGAGAGAGATAGGTATTGACCGAAGACCGAACCTTAGACCATTTACTATTAGACATGTCTGTTGTCTCTTTCTCATGGTGCTTGGATACTGCGGGGTATACGGTGTGCGCGGGGAAGTGTTTACAAACATCAATGTCATCAATAGAAGTAGTGTATACCTATGAAACTTATCACAAGTATCCTTTACAATTTAAATAACTTAATAAAACTTTTAAAAATGGCTCAACCATTAACGAAAACACTCGAAAAGTTACTAGCGATACTGTTTTTTTACAGTGTTTATATACAAACCAACTTCGATATTGACTTCAAGAGAAGGATGGAAAAATGATGTCTAATAGTAAATGCTCTAAGGACCGAACCATCGTTTCATCTCTTTCTCTCGAAATAGCACAATTCTCATTGCTGGGCATGTCAATGATTTTATTGTCAACATAACCAAAAAAAATTCTTCGCTCCACGTGTGACAGGTAACTTCAGAGTTCATTGACAGACAATAAGTGACGTAATTCCACATCACTGTCAATCTTGCACGTGTTGTGAGTTCATTGACAGATAATAAACGAAGTAATTTTCCATCTAACAATCTGTCACATGCTGTAAATGTCAACATATCTTAACACCGCCAGTTCAAGGGACTTCGCAGAGTCTGTAATTCTTGGTCCAATAAATTTTACAAGTATTTAATAAGTCTAAAGTTTTAAAAATAATATTTAGAAACAAGATAAGAAGTGATCGTAAATAATTGACGGAAACAACCGAGGACGTAGGTAATCGACAAAGTATTAAAAATAATATAAGTTGAAAACAGGAAATACCTGACATTTTGCTTTTAATTAATTTTATTTGTGTCAACCGAGTCATCGGAAATTTACAATAACATACAGGAAACCACAAGTGGATTTTATTACAATTGTTGACACGAAGCTTGTGTGGGAACAAAATTTATATTTATGATAAAGTTGTTTTTGGTCACAAATAAAATGTTCAATCAAATTAAATAGTCTCTAATCTCATAAACTCCAATTTTCCCGAGATTTTTTCCATAATAATATATATTGTTCTTATGCATTCTATATATTTTCTTGTATTATATTTTCAGTAATATTTGTGTTATTTTATTTTAGCAATATTTAGCAGTAAAATCCACGCGCGAATTATTTGTAGAAAAAAAGATGTATTTACCTATTTCATTTTTTTGTAACACCAATTATTATATTTTTTTATATTAGTGGTAGTATAAACAAAAAAAATTACTATTTATTAATATTATTTTATTTCAGATTTTATCCCTGATTTGTATATTTTGATTTCAATTTGCATTACAGATATAATTTATAAAATGAAACCCCCTTAAAAATGCACGCCTTTGAACTTTTTGTACCTTGACCTTGCACTCCCCTCTGTCACAGTCAAAATTTGACAAACATGACAACTGACATTTTATGTAACCTTAAAATTAAAAATGGATTTTAAAAACTTTTGCGAATTCCTTGAAGAAATAAAACAAACAAAACCACCAAAAGAAAAATACAAACTCATATCAGAAAGATTTAAAAAAATTCGCGAAAAACTTAACCAAGATAGTGCAAAATTTTTCCAAATCTTTAGACTCGCGTTACCAAATTTAGACAGGGAGAGAGATTCTTACAACATGAAAGAAGCAAAAGTAGCGAGAATTTTAATAAAAATGTTAGATTTACCACCAGGCAATGATAAAAACGTATTGAGTAAATCGCATTTAATGGCACATCAAGCTACAGATTTCGGTGATGTAGTGCATTCCGTAATCAGAAAATATTTATTAAACCGTGATACAACTTTAACTATAGAAGAACTAAATGCATTTCTAGATGATCTAACTAAAAGAAAAAACGAACATGAAGGGGAAGACATATTAATGAAAATATTTAAAAAATGTTCCCCAGACCACATACGTTGGATCATAAGGATAATTCTAAAAGACTTAAAATTAGGCTTAGGTTCAAATTCAATCCTAAATTGTTACCACAAAGACGGAGCATCTTTTTACGCCTCCAATAGTAACTTAAAAAAAGTTTGTGAAGTTTTACAAAATGAAGATGTAAGATTACATGAGTTAGAAATTGAAATTTTTGAAGCATTTCGCCCGATGTTATCGAAAAAGATTGAGGCAGCGAATTTCAAGAAATATTTGCCAGAAAGTAAGGTTTTTTATATAGAAAATAAATTTGATGGAGAGAGATTCCAGATGCATATGAAAAATAACGAGTTTCAATATTTTTCAAGGAACGGATTTAATTATACTGAATATTTGGGGAAAAATTATAATACAGGTTAGTATAATTTTAAATGAGCAACGGATTTAAGCAATATAATAAATATTTTCTCGATAAACAATCTTTAAACATTTTAGGAAATTAATTAGCAATAGATTAATAAATAAAATTAATGTCCCTACATGGAAAGAGTAAAGTAATATATTGAAAAGATAAAAATCAGCATTGTTTTAAATAACATTGTGTTAAAATTAATTTCCCTGAGAAATGTCATGAGAAAGAGACAAGATATTATCGACTTCAAAACATTGTGTACAAAAATATAAACAAGGCATGTCTAATAGTAAATAGTCAAGGTTTGACCTAAAATCAATAAATGTGTCATAATAATCATATTTTTTACATAAAAGGAGTACTTTTTGTAAAATTTACCTGAAAAAGAGTTTCTTAAATATGAGAATATGTATATGGCATCGGTTTGTTTTCAAGCAACAAGCTTTCAAAATCTGTTATAAAATTTTTTCAAACAATTATCAATGTTCTTGGGTAATTACTATTGAAAACCCATTGATGCGATTTTGACGTTTCAAATATTTAATAATTTCAAAATGTTACGATTTGGTTGTAATACTGACGACAATATTAATGAAATAATCGAATCAAATACACGAAAAAATACTGTTAACAATAAAAAAAATGTATAGGAAACATTTATGGACTTTTACCATGTTAGAAAGTATTAGT
Organism: Neocrepidodera transversa; assembly: GCA_963243735.1. NCBI lineage: Eukaryota > Metazoa > Arthropoda > Insecta > Coleoptera > Chrysomelidae > Neocrepidodera > Neocrepidodera transversa. Next base: position 14,600,763 of record OY725340.1, on the reverse strand, counting down.
GATGGGCACTATTAAATAAAAACTTTCGAAACATCTGATAGTTGTAAACTTCGAATTATTTGATAGCTTGTTCAGCAAATTACTATTACGGTAAAAATTAGAGGTGGAGAACGAAAGAACAAAGGAAAAATTAGAAAGTGGGGACGCTAAAGGTGTCGTTTGACTTGGACAATTTTTAACTGGGTGTCTGCCGTAAAAATAGTAATGAACGAATTCATTCGATAGCAACAACAACTTAAATAGTAATTATTCGATAGTTAAAAATATTCGACAGTGCCCAGTATCGATTAGATGGAAATCGGACAATGGAAGAATTAGCAAAAAATTTTCTATCTGAATTACCCTCAAACATTGATAAATACTCAAAAAAAATTTCGAACAATTATCAATGTCCTTGGGTAATTAAGTACTATTGATAATGTTTTGATATCTTTACGAATTACACATTAAAGTATCAAAAAGACAGTACGAATTTTTCCATACAGCAGCTTTTAATTGAATGAGTTAAAAATTCATCAAAGAATTTGAAAAAATTAAAAAAAACTTAAAAAAAATTCAGAAAACAAAACATTTTAATTAAAACTCAAACGCACATAAAAATTGGTTTAAAAATATGAAATACTTAAATATTTGTAAAATTTCTTTGAATCAAGAGTATTATTAACAAATAAAAATGGTTCATAAAAATAAATAATCTTAAGTTTGAGATATCAACATTTCATTATTTTTCTATTGAACCAGAACCCATAAGATCAATTTACTATATCTTTCAATGTACAAAAAATTAAAATTTATCTTTTTTTTTACAAAGCATTTTGGGCTTACTTCTGGTAAAGTTGGAAATGACAAGGGTTACCCAAATATATATTGATATTATATAATATATAGTTATATTAGTACATTTCAACAAGATAATACTAAAATAATATAATTATAATGCATACAAATAATACATAACTTTTTTAAATTCCTGCTTTTTTAGTGATTATTTAATTTAAGGTACTTTAACTCCTAAACTTAAAGACTTGTTAAGCTCTAATGTTAAAAAAGTCATATTAGATGGTGAACTAATGTTGTGGAACCGGTTTTCTCGAAAATTCGGTTCTAAGGGCATGACTCTAGACGTTAAAAAATTAAATGAAGCAGGTCCTTATCAGCAATGTTTTTGCATCTACGATATCATCCTTTTAAATGATAAAATTTTTACCAATAATCCTCTTAAGGAACGTTTAAAAGTAAGTTTTTTAAAATAACATAATTTATAAATTTTATGGCTGTTTTTTTAGGCTTTAAAAACCGTTTTTGTTGGATTCAAAGAAGGCTCGATTCAAATGAGTGAAGTAAAAGAAGTGTCATCTAGGCAAGAAATTGTGGATGAATTAAACAGTGCCGTAAATAAAGAAGAAGAAGGAATTATTATTAAGGATCCGGAATCGATTTATAAATACAGTGATAGAAATAGTGGATGGTTCAAAATGAAGCTTGAATATTTTCAAGTAATTTTTTTAATCTAGATAGATTTATTTTCAGAAACTTTGAGAGAAAATTCATCTATTGATTCTTAAAAGTTGAGATTATCAAAGTTTGTATATTCACTGATGTTAATGTTTTGTTTTTTTAATAAATCTGCAATATGTTGAATTCTTTCTTGTTGAGCTTTATAATGGCTGACTAAAGAATACATTTTAATCTTTAATTAATATTTTACATTAATATAGAAACTTTGATTTTTGCAAAAAAAAATTATTACTACTTTTTTCTGAAATCGCTGATAATAAAAATCGGAAAATTAAAAAATCTCAATTTTAGGACGTAATGAACGACTTAGATCTAATTTTAATGGGCGCCAACCACGAAACGTCAACCTCTGACAAGCTAAACTCATTTTTCGTAGGAATAAGATCCGATAACGCTGCTAACGGTAGACCTTTGTATATAGCCCTCGGCAAAGTCAGTTCTGGAGTCAATTACGAAGAATTATCAATGTTAAATACAAAATTAAAGACTGAAGGGAAGAAATACGATTATTTCGATTCTGCAAATTTGATTTTTGGTAAAGAGGTTCCGCATTACTATTTAGAACCGGAAAAATCTCTTATTTTCACTGTTAGAGCCTCAGAATTGGTTAGAGATATGGCTAACGCTTTTAAAACTCATTACACTCTAAGATTCCCAAGGGTTTTAAAAGTTAGAAATGATAAACCAGTAGATGAATGTTTGTCGATAAATGAATTTTTAGAATTAACACAAAATAATAAAGCAGTGATAAAATTAAATAAAAGAAATATAGAATTGGAAGAAATTTTGAAAACAACTACAAGAAAAGTAAAAAAGAAAGAAATTATAATGCCGGTTATTTACGATTCGACCAAGGTCTCAGATATTTTGGAAGGTTATAATATTCTAGTTTTAGATGAACAAGAAGAAAAAGACAAGGCTGAAAGTTTGATAAAAAAAGCTGGGGGTAAGGTTATTTTCTTAAAAATACTTCCAGAAATGCTAAATTGAGTATGTGATAATTCAAACGTTTATTTCCAGAAATTTTGGTCTGACCATATACTAAAATTATATTATATTTTTTAGGTACAGTACGATATTACGCAAACGACAAAGTTGATATAATCCTAACAACAAAACCTCATTTCATAACAAATTTAATCATAAAACGACCAAAATACGATATAGTTAACACAAAATGGTTACAAAGATTAATTCAAGATGGTAACTTATTGGGTTATGAGCAAGATGAAGTATTTTATATAGGGTGGTCATACAAAAACTGCCTTTCAGATGAATTAGATAAATATGGAGACAGTTTTACAGAAGAAACAAATGTAGAACAGTTAAAAAACACTTTCAAAGTCATATCTAATATGGGAGATAGTTTTTTAACTAATGGAACTATTAAACTCGAAGGGAAAAAATATTTCAATAGATATTTGGCATATTTCGATAAATACGTGATACTAATGGATGAAAAATCTGATATTATTTATAACAGTTTTTTAGATGAAATAGAATTTAAATATTTTGGAGGCAAAATCGCAGAAAAAAGTTCAGAAAAAGAAAAAGTAAATTTAGTGATTTTCAATGGAGATATCAACAGAAAAAAAATACTAGTAGATTATTTCCAATCAATAAATCAAAACATTAAAATTGTAACCAATAGTTTTATATATGATTAAAACCTAATAAATCTTTTATTTTATATGCATTTTAAGATTGTTTTTACTTACAAGTAAGATTTGTCCATCAAAATTCGGTGACTCCATTTGCAAAGGATTTATCCAAACCGATTCCTCTTCTTGACCAAATTTTTCTGCAGACTCACTCTTGGTAGTTTTGCTAGGAGTTTTCTTTGGTGGAGCCTTACCAAGCTGCGCTATATTCAAACTAGCCTTAGCCTGTTCAATGTTTTCCTGTAATCCTGTAAGCCTTAGCCCTTTTCTTAAGCCTGCCCGACCAAAATCTAGAATACCTTCTACTACACCAGCTGCTTCATCCTAAATGATTTTTGGGAGTTTATTTATACTAATTTAATGCACACAGATAAAATGTAAGTTTCCGTCACTTTATTATTAGTATAATGATAGGGTACAGAAAAGTCATTTTTGTGATAAATGTGTGTTACCAAAGTGGTTTTTAAGAACTAAGATTATACAAGTTTGAAAAGAGCAGAAGCTATATAAAAATACTAAAATAAGTGCATTAAAACTAAATAATAAGTCGGAAAAGCACAAGCAATGTTTAAAAAAATGTTTTTCGTGCAACATCATACCTTTTGCTGAATAACAGGAATGTTATGAGTGGTGTAAGTAACAGTAAGGAGTATATTTTTGGAAAAAGATACATTTATTATTAAACGTTATTTAAATAGAAATTGTAATGTTTACCTGATATTCCCCTATTTTGTGTAAAGCATTGTTCATAGTAGATTCCTGTAAATCTTTTATATTATGAAGAGTATGGACAGTAGCATCACCTTAAAAGAAGAAATAACTTGGAAACTGTATTATGAACACAAAATTCAATTCAGCTCCATAATCTATATAATTTTTAGAGAAATATTAAAAAATATAATACGGAAAGGATATCCGGAAGTCAAAGCTTTAATAGCAAATAAAACTCAAAATCATGTACCACAAAATATATTAAAATCTTAATAGGGGAGGGTGGCAACTAGTTTCGGCTACTAGCCATATTCAGGCCATACTTATTTCATCCAGATTTATATAGATATAAAAAAATTAAAGATTTATACATGATTTAATTTTTTTTTCTTTTCGAAACCGTAAGTTCAAAAAAAAAATCACAAAAAATAGTTGATATCAAGAAAGTCCTTCATTAGCTTTATACTTGGGAAAAACGTGTTTTTCTTGATTTTTTTGCTGAAAATTTAGTAAAATACTAGTCTAGATATTCATAATTTTTTTTTGTAATATTTGAATTTGTATTTAATTTTTCTGGGGATCAACTTAAACGTTAAGGTCAAAGAAAACCTAATTCCTACTCAAATATTTTTTTAAATTTGGTTTATTGTGTCTTGCTTTTAAATGATCGTACTGTATTATAAAGTTTTGTTGAAGTTTTATAACAATGGAGTGCGTTATAGAATATTTCTAAAACCATAATCATATAAGCGAGTTTCGTAACAACAAATATTCATGTCCGCCACACCATAATTATACTTATAATAGTTCAGTTATTTACTTTCCCGAAAAAAAAAACACAATTGTTAAGAAATTATAACAATTATATGGATTTAGAGAAATTATTTCCGACCTATAGAACTGAAGCGTATTTTTGCAAAATTAAGCAAGTCATTTGTAATTTACATACCTATAATCAGTGTAAAAATCGTACTTCTCATGTTATTTCTATTTATAGAAACATAATAAAATGGGTATTATGATACGCAGCAATAGGGTATCACACTATTTTTTGAAAATTCCGTTAAACGACTTTGAATTTATCATTTTACATTTTCGCGCGGAAACGCTAGCCGCCATGCTGACTCGGCTCGTGACGTCGCTCCGTTAGTAAATATAGAACGTCCTTGCAATAGCATATAGGCGCGTACAGACTTGCGCATGAATGTGGTAAGAAGCTAGGCATAGAATCTATTTGAATAAATCAATTTAACTATGGTACTTACATTTTGGGAGTAAGAAAGCACAATGTATAGGGATAGGTGGTACTCACCAACCCTTTTACATTCAATTTTAATTTGTTACACTTTTTATGTACCCCCTATCCTTACACAGTGTGCTTTCTTACTCCCAACATATATAGGGTGATTCACGACCGACGCCACGGAGTTTTATGGCGAAACGGCATATATTCGTTAACTTTTATTGAGGTGGTATTATGTAAATCAATAAGGACTACATTTTAAAAATATTTTGAAATATACAGGGGGTTCCAAACAAAAGTGTCATACCAAAGTTGTTTTTTTTTTAATGGAACACCCTATATTTTTTTACACTTATATTCGTCCTGAAAATCTGATTTCAAAAACATATTACACATATATTATAAAATTAATTGTTTTGAAGTTATATACAATTGAAAATCGCATTTTTTCAAATCTAACGGCCAAAGCACATAAAATCGGATAAAACGGTAATCACGATTAAGCTGAAATTTGGTATATGGGTTTCAGTTATCGATCGGAGGAACCCTATTAGTTTTTGTACAACATCTGTCAAACGAAAGAGTCACTGTCAAAAAATGACAAGCAATATGTCACGGAATTTGACTTGCAATATATCAGTTGAAAGCCATTGAAAAACTCTATTCAGAACAGTCATTAAATATATGAAAAAGTATTCGTTTCTGGATACTCGTCGGGAAAGTTTTGGGGCTACACAACCGATTTTTAGAGTTTATAAGAAAGTGAACCTAGCCTGGATTGAGAATTTTTGATAAGGCTTATATGGAGAATATCGAGATCCTATCGCCACAGAAGACAGAAGCAGTTGCTCTTAAAAAAACTAGAAAAGGAGAGCAGATACGGCATATCTTGGAGGGTATAAAGTATCTGGGGATATGGGTAGATGGGTAGACGATAACCGAAGTTTCACCACACATGTCTTAAAAACTGTCGAAAAGGCAGAAAACAGCATCTCGGCGATCTCAAAAAGGCGGGTAATATGCGGCGTTAGACATTCTATCCTAATATACGCAATGCGTATTAACAGATACAGGGATAAAATATGGTGATGGCGCAAAGAGAAATGACGCCAAGGGTGGCATCTGCATACTGGACGGTGTCTACGCAAAAGCGCTGGGGGTTATTACCGGAAAACCGAAAATCAACCTGATGGCGGAAGAGCGGTGCCAGATATACACGGTACAAGACTACAATAAGGCAGAGGTAAGTGTACAAGCCAGGGAGGATATACTCGACAAACGGCAGATGGAATGGGATGACACAACATTAGGGAAATGGGCCAACATGAGGCACGGTAATTACCATCCAACGTAGTTTCTCACGGGACACGGGTGTTTCCACAGTTACAAGGAGAGAATAGGAAAAACTAACAACAGCTGCAACTAGTGCCAAGAAGTCAATACTGTTAGCCACACATTTCTGGAATGTGAAAGGTGGTACACTTTGAGCGAAGCTGTTCAAGGAGATCGGTCGGGTAGGCGAAGCTCGACAACTGGTAGTGACTCTATTGAGCGAGAGAGAATGGAGAAGCATTAGAACTACTCCTTAAAATAAAAGAAACGGAGAGAGCGATAGGCAACAAATTAGAATCGACAACCGGCCCTCCTGACGAACGTCCTCAGATATAACCAGGAGGCTGGCATTAAACTTCAGGGAGTAGTGTTAGTGGATAAACCGGGCCTCCACTAACGAGGTCCGAGAGTCCCACACCATCAGTGAAGGTTAATGTCCAACAAGTATTTCCACCCATAAAAAAATGGATAGGACATCAAATCTATTAGGAATAGTCCAGAAAAAACATTATTTGCAGCAACTGTATTATTACTTCACAAGTATCTACCAATATAAAAATAAAAGTGAGCTTAAATTTAAAAGTCTCAAATATGACACAAGAAATAAACTTAATTTATAACAGAAAAAACGAATTAATCAACTGGACAAAAAAATTGTAACATATATGGCTCCAAAAATTTATAATACCCTTCCTGATTTTATTAAAAACGCAAATAAAATAGAGTATTTTAAAAATAAACTAAAAAAATATATTCTTGAAACAATACATAGCATACTTGAATTAATCCATGTGCTGGCGACTTATTTACCTTTTTCCTTTTCTAATATAATTAATTAAAAGTAATATAAAAAGCAATGCCTAAACCATTTTCTCATATTATGGATCACCTTATACTGTTTTTATCACTTGTCTGCTTTAAACTTAAATATCAAATTGTAAATGTTTGTGATCTATATTTTAATTTCCTCGTAATTAATTGTTTTTACCATTATTTTTACTAATATTATTGTTGTTATTTTATACAGGCTTTGCCTTTAATGATTTTTAGAGTTTTCGAAGAAAAAAACTCTTATAAGATGGTTTTATCCGTCCGTCGTTAACCTGATTCAGCATCGTTAAAAACCCCATAAATGATATTAATCTTTGTACCTATTTTTACTTTTCCGCTACTTATATAATATAGACTGTAGTATATAAGGTATATCCCTATATAGAAATTTATTTTCGTAACTTTAAATTTTCGAAAACTCGAAATTATGGCAAAATTATTGTCGTTTTTCACTTGTTTTTCTTCTTGTTTGCTCAAATGTAATTAATATTGTAATTTTCCTGTAAATATTCTTTGAATAAACATTATTTATTATTATTATCAGTATATACTTTTTAATTTTAAAATTTTAGTTATATAAAGTTGTAAATTAGGGACTAAAAATATAATAAAGACAAAAAATAAATATGAATTAGATATATATGAAAAAAATATTTTGACTTACTTATAGGCTTCATTGAACTTTTTAGACCTTCCATCGTGCTTTGTGTAGACAATTTCACTTCATGTATTATTAAATTTGCAGAATCTTCAACATGTTCGATTTTATCTGGCAACAATTAAAATTTATAGCATAATAAAAAAATTATATAATATTTATTACTTTTGACGTTTTCCATAGCTATAGGTAGGGCGTCTAAAGGATCCTGCCCTAGTGATATTCCAAAAGCAAGATCTTTAGTATCAGCATATGTTTTTGTACTTCTGGTTAATTTAGCTTCGTGAATTTTTACAGGGGTACTTGAAGTAGGTTTGTCCTTGATTTGTTCTTCTTTAACTTCTTCAGCACTATCGATTTTCTAAAAACCCAACATAAAGCAGGTCTTGAAGAATAATTTTAAACACTTACCTTGCGTGTTTCGGGTTTTTTCTTTATTTTTTGCTGTGTTACACCATTTTGACGCTGTTTAACCTCTACTTGAATTTCTGATGATTTCTCATCACATTTAAGCAATTTTTCTGCAACTTGTATACTCTTCGTGGGTGCTTGAACTCTACTACCTGTTGCAAGTTTTTGTGTAGAATCTAGTACATCGTAATACTGTGTGAGTGATATTCTACTATAATTTTTCAAATTATATTTCTCTTTAATAGATATAGATCCTAGGGTATTTAATAATTGATAATTAATTATTTCAGGATTGGAAATCAGATTTAGAATGAATAAAATGAGTTTTCTTGCTATAATCGATACCAAAACCTGACAAGGTAGAGAATTCCAGAGTTCCGAATTTATAAAATGTCTCATAACATTAGTTGTAAGTTGCTGAACGAAATAATCTTGAATTTTAGGATTGGTACTAACTATATGAGAATATCTAAAAGATAAATAAGCCTATATTTGTAAAGAAAAAAAATATATATACTTACCTGTACAAATCTTCTACATTTCCATCATATTTTTCTTTTCGTTTTAATCCCCTCCTGTACTCCTTTAAATGTCTTAAAAAAATATTTAATACACCATGTGTGAGAACTTTACTACTCACACATGCTTGAACTTCAGCAAATCTCTTTATAGTTTCTTCCAAAAATAATATTGTTTCTTGAGAAAAATCAGTATCTGTACTTATATATACATACCATTTACTTATGAAATACTTATCTATATCTTTAGCTAGTTTTTTTACTCTTTCTGGATCAGGTTTAACGTCTCCTATGGTTCTTTTTATCGACTTATATGATTTTACAAATTCAATAGGATCATTTTTTTGTAACAATTTGTGTAAATAAAAAAATGTTACCGAGATCGAAACGAACCAAGTTAAAATAGAAAACGCTAAAAATGTTAACCCACTTACAGGTAAAACCTCAATGAAATTATTTAGCAAACAAATTGTTGCTAAAACTCCAAATCCTAATACAAAAATTTTCCAATTCAACAATACATCTGCTACAAGAGACATTTTTTGTTTCACTTATAAATTATTGATCGATTTAATGGTGATAAGGATAATTTACGAGTTTAATGTATATAATTGTTACATTTTTGCGATTATTTGATATTGATAACGGTTTTATATCAATAAAAACCTGTAAATGATTATTATTTCATTATACAAAATTTTTGTTTACAAATTATAGTAGGTGCAGTGTTGCCAGATCCGATATTTAAAAATCCGTAGGGCGAGGCTAAAATCCGTAGATTGCAGACTGGTTTTTAAATCTTTGACTATTTGAACGTATATATTGTAGTTAGTTCAAAATTAATTGCATACGTAAAAGTAACTATTTTCTAATGTGTGCAACGATAAGGCATTTCTAAGGTCTCTAAAAAGTACCTACCAAAAACAGAATTTTTATGTTATTAATTGATTGATAAAACGAAAAATTTCCATTTTATCTCTTGTCTGTGTCATAGTCACCATAGACAAAAGTATTTATACATTATTTGTCACTCTGTTCGTCCCTAAAAATCCGTTATTTGTCATTAAATTTCGTAGATAAGGCGAAGAATCCGTAGATCTATAGATAAATCCATAGGTCTGGCAATGTTGCGTAGGTGTAAAACCGTCAGACGTCATTAATAAATATCGGGCAACCAATAATACTACGAAACGTATTACTGGTGGCCTAACTATATTAATTTTTATTTAAAAAACTAAGATGTTAAAAAAAAATTAAAAACTAGGGATTGTTAAGGTTTTTATTTTGAATCTCTCAGCAAAAAAATGAAATGTTACCGATGAAAAATAACTAAGATATAAGGGAAGAGCTAAAATAGTGTACCGCGAAAACAGCCTTAATTATAAATCTGGGAACAATAAATTATTAAGTTATTTATGTACCAAGGGCATTATCTAGATCTTTATATGTAAGAGAGGTTTACTATTTTAATAATGAATAAATTAAAATTTAATCGAACACGTCCGATTAAATAATAAGAAATAATTAAATTAATTAACGCATCGCTAATTTGATTAGTTTTTTTTTATATTTTTGGAGTTTATCAAGCACATTTGATTCAACGATGTAAGTAAAATTCTACATATTTTTTGTTTCTGACAATATCAATTATTCTTACTACTTTAAAGGTATAATCACCTTAGTCTCTTCGAGTTATATCTATGCCTGAATTTGCGCGCGATTGAATTTTATCTAAAAAATTAATCTGAAAATTTTTTAGATCGATATCGCAGTCATTATAGGGACAAATCAATATTTTTTACGAATTAGTGAATCTGTTCGTGCATGCGGTTTTGATTATTTGTTAAATTTTTAATTAAGATAGTAACGAGACATGGTATTTTAAAAGAAAAAACGTGTACACGTAACTTACATGAGCTATTGAAAATTCGTATTTCGTGCAATATTATATTTATTTTGTAAAGCGCTTTCGGCTTTAAGCCATCATCAGTACTTAATTATTGTCAGCAAAAAGAAATTCAACAAGAAGTACTGTTCATCATTATTTGTGTACATTTTAAACGGTGAAATATATCACACTAAATTAAATTACTGTCATATTTTATTATATTTTCCATTCTTAAATTAAATTCATGATTATAAATTTTTGTGGAACTCGTTGCTGAGTCGAATTTTGCATCATCGAAAAGTTACTGGGCTGAAGTTGGATCGAAATTCGCCCGTTCAAAAGTTGTTGGATCGAAATATTGTTGGACCGAAATATTGCTGCATCGAAACATTGTCCGTTCGAAAGGTTACTAGGTCGAAATATCGTTGGTTCAAAATATCGTTGGATCGAAATATTATGTGTACTGACACAACACAGATAATGATGAGTACTATTATCTTGTTGGGATTTCCTTTTGCTGATAATAAGCACTGACGATGGCTTAAACCGAAAGCGCTTTGCAAAATATGAGTATAATATATTGCACGAAATACGAATTTTTCACTGCTTAAACTTAAAAGGCTAAAATATTTTTAAATTGGCAGACCTAACTGGTAAAAGGTGCAAATATTTATATATGGAGTAAGGGATAAAGCAACAATATTTATTATTTTTATTTTTCAAATGATTAGACTTTGTAATTTTTGTATCATTGAAATATTGCAGCATTGAAAAAGTTATCTCGCGGAATAGTTGTTTAATCGAAAATCACCCATTCGAAAGTTGTTGGATCGAAATATTGTTGGACCGAACGTCGCTCGTTCAAAACGTTACTGGGTCGAAATATCGTTGGACCGAAATATTGCTGCATCGAAACATCGAAAGAAAGGTGAATGGAGGTACTTCCAACAGCTGAAGTGTCTTATAACTTCACACAATGTTTATTATAAAATATTTTGTTTACCAATTAATTTCTTTGAGAAATGACATTAATGAAAATTTAAATTTATTTTTATTAAAATTAACATTCAATCATTACCAAAATTAACGCAAGTGTGCAAATTCTAAAAAAATCATTGGTCTTTTTTACATTTGCGTTAAATTTTGTTAGCAATTATCTAACAATTTTTATTTTGTTGTTTTATTTGCAAGTTAGATTGAAAATTAAATAGTTTTTCAAAATTTAATGTGTCATTTTGTCAATAAAAAAATATTAAATTCATCAGGTTATCCATGAAATGTGGCAATGAGTAAAGAAACACACAAAGTCTAGTACCACAGAAATATATTTGTTAAATTAGTTCAAAAAAACAAATTTTGGGGACACCGCACCACCTTTTGTTGTATCGCTGTTTTTACTACTTACTGCCCTTAATTGGGTCAGGGTAGTGCAACAACTTATTATCATTTTAAACTCCTTCGAGCTGCCTTTGTGGGTTCGTTCCCACATCGTAGGTGTTCTCTCCTACCCCTACGTGGGATATTCGACTGGCTCCAGCGCCGCAAAAAAAAAATTTTAAATGCCACTTACGGCCTTGTTTGGGTCAGGATTTCCCTGATCCTTCTCCCTTTGTACTTGGTACTACCGTGTTCCAAGATGAGACACATCTATGTGTCCCCAAAATTTGTTTTCCAAAATTTTTTTACTTTTTTAACCTTATTAATATTTGATATTCAGTACCCCGCTATTTTATTAATTAAACTTTAAATGTTGCTAAGCCAAATAAATTTTATTTCACTGTTTGCTACATGATGTTTATGGTAAGCCACTCACACTAATATTTTATTATTACCTGTTTTTTTGTTAACGAGCGCTATTGTAGGCCTGATGATGGCGGAAGCCGAAACTAGTTGCCAACTTCACATTTGAACTAATTTAACAAATAAATTTCTGTGGTACTGGACTTTGTGTGTTTCTTTACTCTAAAAAAATATTATGTATCATACCAATTTTTTTATATCACCGTTGAAAACAAATAGACCTGTGCCAAACCATCCATGTAACCCTCTTAATTTTTCTCAAACGATGTTTCGGTGCAGCAACAATTCTTCGGTCCAACGATATTTCGACCCAAAGATATTATTTCAACCCAGTAACCTTTCTAACGAGCGACGTTTGGCATAACAATATTTCGATCCAACAACTTTCAAACAGGCAATGTTCGATCCAGCAACTATTCGGCACAGTAATTTTTCGATGCTGCAATATTTTGATGATGTAAAAGTCGATTCAGCAAGGGTTACTCATTGCTATTACTGACTGAGACATGGTTGTCTGCAAATATTGATACAAACACCCTTTCAATTTCTGGTTTCAATTTTTACCGATTTGATAGACAATCTAGAGGTGATAGTGTTGGATTATTGATTCACAATTAGTTGAATTTGAATGAATAAATAAGTACTTCTGTTCTGTTTTTGTTGATAATGAAGTTAATGATGACCTATTAGAATATTACAATAATTCAACACTATCTAATGTGCTTGGAAATAAAATAGTATTTGATTTTATAACTGTCAGCGAATTTAATAAACTACTCCATAATATCAAATCTAATATCATGGGTTCTGATGCTGTTTCAATATAAATGCTGAAATACTGTAGTCCTCATATTGATAGTTTCATTATGCCCTTTCTACACTTTGTATCCAAAAAACTACTTTCCAACGCATTGGAAAATTGCAACAATTAGACCATTTTGTAAAGTTGCACAACCTCAAAATGTTTTTGATTTAAGACCTATTAGTATTCTGTCTGCGATGCCCAAAGTTCTCTATAATAGAATTTTCCTATATATTGATGAAAACAAAATACTTCCGGATTGCCAGGCTGGTTTCCGAAGTGGCTACATACATCTATTACACTTTGTCAAGTTACTGATGATATTGTAACAAATATAGACAATTACAGGACTTGTTACTTTAGACTATTCCAAAGCATTCGATACTATCAATCACAATCTACTTTGTTTCAAATTAAAATATTTTGAAAATTGTATATTTTATTCATTTATATTATTTACAAAACGTAAAGTCTGGTGTGCCACAAGGCTCAATTTTAGGACCATTGCTTTTTATTTTATATACCAATAATATCTTGACATCTGTAAAATACAAGCTTATGCCGATGACACCAAACTGTATTACAATATTAATATCAATAATTATCCAGTTGCTGAACATGCATTAAATGAAGATCTTGATCTTATTCATAAATTGTCAATTAAACATAATCTTAAGGTAAATAAAAATAAATGTCATAACAAAAAACACCGAAATAAATTTAGTCAAAGTAATTCCAAAAATATTGATCAATTAACTTTACCTATAACGGATTCCATAAATAATCTAGGCCTTCTATTTGACTCAAATCTCAATTTTCACTTGCATGGAAACAACCTTCTAAAAAAAATCATTTTCGACTTTAAAAAAATTATATTCTATAAGACACAGTTTCTCTTGGAATGTAAAAAAATGTTATCAGTCCTTAGTTCTGCCTATTTTATCAAATGGTGATTCCGTCTATGGAAATTTTATTTTATTATACATAAAACCGCATACAAAAAGTACAAAATTATTGTACTAGATTGATTTATGTACTTCGAAAATACGAATATCTCATATTTATGAACTTAAATGGTTAAAAATGAATATTAAACTTAAATATAATTTTGTTAATAAAGTAAACCTAAAACACTCTTGGATAAGGTATTTGTCCGCTCTAGAAATCTTTTTCATATTCCTCATTATAATTCAGAGATGTTTCAGAAATCGTTTACACACAAATCTGTTAAAATCTATAATGAATACTTAGTGAAACAAATACATCATCCACAACATATTGTATTATATTTTATGTTTGTACTATTTTTATTTAAATATAGTCTTATATTACGAAATTGTACTTTTATATTAAGTGTAAGAATAGCTTGAATCTAGACTGCGCCTCTTTGTATAATTTATTAATAAAGACGATTTATTATTAGTATTATTATTATTAATATATTTTTGCATAAGCTAGCTTTAGGGGTAAAGAGCCCAATAAGTATTACATTATTTATTCTCGTAACATAAATTAAATAAACAACTGCAATACTGCTTATCTATTGTATATGTAGTAAATTGGATTAAAAAAAATATTATATAAAAATATTTATTTTCCGAAAACGTAATTTTTAACAAAATTTTATATTACTTTCCGTTTACTGCTACTAATTCGTTCGTAGTGGCCATTCCATTGTTATTGACGATCTTATCGTTGTTGACAATCTCTTCTTGAAATAATTTTGAGTGTGAATGGTAGAAACGCGTTTGTAGTTTCTTGAAAATGAAAAGTACGATCAAGGGAAACGGCGTTAAAACCGCTACTGATACAGGAGCAACTAAAAAAAAATTAATGTGTAAAACAAATGACAATCTAGATGAATTCATAGAAATATGGAATGATTATAAAAACCAAATGTATTATTTGAATTATTTTCTTCACATTTACCTGTAGGATTTACTTAGCGCAAAATTGTTCAAAATCAAAAATATTACCATTTCGTCGTCCTGGAAAAAGTGATAAAATTTGTATTGACACTTACGATACACAGAAAGTATTATTTGGCCCAAAAACTAGCATCAATTAAAAAAAAAACTTCAATACAAAAATAATTATGCAGGGTGTTTCGCGAGTGACTGGCCAAACTTTACCGGAAGGTAGAGGATCATAAAGTGGTTTCATATCGGCTATTATTGTATCCAAAATATCTTTTGTTTAATATATTTACGTTTATTTAAAAAAAATTCAAGTGTCAATATTTTTGCAATGGCTTCTCTAATTTGAACTAAATGTGGTATGTATTCTAATGTGTCTAATCTATCAAATTCTGTACCGTAATACAACAAAATTTATTTTAATAACTTAAACAAATCAAGCTCTGGTAGATCATAATCCAAACTACATGAAGTCCGAATTTCCACTAATCCAGTTTATCTTCCACCAACGTCTAGCCGACAGACAAGTTTGCTACGTCGACTACGTATTGGACACACCCCAATTAACACACAAATGTTTGATGGCTACCGATGAACAGCCGTTATGTGAGAATCCTAAATGTTACACACATTCTCAAAGAATACTTATTCCAGTCAACCGCTCGCCTCTAATATGAATTAAGACAATCTGAAAGACATCCTTAATCCACCTTGTCAACTTCAAGAACTGGTTAGTTTCCTGCATGTCGTAGATGTCTACGACAAAATATGACTGAACGTCTGCCTCCACCATTTAGACTATATTTATAGTGTTATAGTTTATAATAGTATTAAATATTTACTACTGTATCTGTGTCAATGGCCTTGATGTCGAGACATGTAAATTTTCAATAAAAAAAATCATGCTCTTAGTGTTTTTGGCTAAGTTTTAGTAATTCTAGTTTTAATTCCTAAGTTTTACGATTAACTGTATTTAAATAATAATTTACGTACGCACCTGCTTTGAATATTCATGGAAGTTTTTAATTTTGTGAAGTAAAACTCAATCTAATGTGTGTCGGGCACTTTTAATTTTATTACTACTATGGTCTAACATACGAAGAAAATTTTAAGTGAGAAAAACAGGTACTTTAAATTATGTCATATAAATAAATTTAATTAACTAAAACTAATAGATAATAACAAATCTAATACAAAGTAACAAGATTTCGAAATGTCCACCTCCAATTTCAATGCATTTTCTTGATCGAAACACTAAATTATTTACTCCAGCTGATAATATCGGGATTATCCCTTACTTCATTGCATGCATGCTAGATTTTTGAAATATATTAACAAAATTGACACATAAACAACTCGACAGTGATGGTGCGTAAACACGTTGTATTTATGTGTTGAATTATTGTTGTTCTATTTTGGTTTAGTTCAGTTCGTAAAGTATAAGTTGTGTGTAGTATAGATACATGTTTTATTGTTTATTATTTCAGGTCCAAAACAAACTACGTAACTAATAAGTTACCTATAATTGTGGAAAATAATAAGAACATCGTTCCTTTACAAAATATATCCGCAGATCAATTAAAAAGCCATACTAGAGAGATATTACCATCAGATACAAATTCTAGTGAAGTTACAAAAACCCAAATGGGTGCTAAAAACATTGTATTCCGAGCCATGCTGGTAAAACCAATGAAAATAAAAAAGGAGAAAAAATTTAAAGACACTGTTGAAAAAGAAATTATTTTGATTGGAAAAAGAATTATAGATGTCGACCGTGTCTTAAATGCATTGAAAATAATTATCACTTCCCAAAAATCATGATCCCGGTATGGCATGCACTCTGCAAAATATTGTTATTTCTGAACATCTTTCTGGCTGAATTTGCATCGACTATGATTATGATGCTGAAGAAGTGAACGAACAAGCGGTTTTGGGAATCATGTCAATAGGATTGGGATACAAACATTTTGAAAAGATCGCAACACCATTAGAAATTCCTTATGGTTCCCTTCGAACATACGATACATTTCACATTAAAGTTTTTGATAAGATAGAGGAAAAATCAGAAGAGCAATGGAAGAAAAAAATTGCCATTGGTTCTGGAAATATTATAAACGGAAATTCCATTTATTACCGTAAATTGCGATGAATTTAGGGCCAAAAGGTCTTATAACAGGAATTATACATCATTGTCTAGATGTGGTGATCGGTGGAAAAACATATAAAGTTATTAGCATGGGTGTTAGAAATCGACAATAATAAGTTTGTGCAACAAGTGCGCAATTTGAAATATCCAGTAATAAATATGCTATGACAAACTTTCTCTGAATATTCTAGGAAGCCTGGATTTAGACAATTTGCCTAAATAGTGGCCTTTAAATAAATTTAATTTTGCAAAATATGTCCTTATATTTTTTTTTGAAATCTGAATGTCTTATTGTTAGCTAGATATGCATTGTAAGGTTCGGACGAAGTAATATTTAAATTTTTGATTGGCATTGTCCTGTAAAAACACCTTCAAACATTTCACACCACAATACTTGGAAAAGAATTTTTTTGTGGTTAAAAATCTCTTCGTCCAAACCTTTCATGCCCTTTTCTGAACATAATAAAATAAAGAGAAATCCTTTAAACATATCTGTCATTACACATTTTGAGAAAGCATACGTGTCTAGACATACTCGGCTAAACCGTGCCTTTCACTCTTAAAATAAATTTTGTTCTTTACAGTACAGAATTTGGTAGATCAGTCACATTAGAATATACATACCACATGTAGTTCAAATTAGAGAAGCCGTTGCAAAAATATTCACAATTGAATTTTTTTAAAAATAAACGTAAATACCCTGTATATATTAATCGAAAGATATTTTTGGCACAATAATAGCCGATATGAAACCACTTTATGGTCCTCTAAAGTTTAGCCAGTCACTCGCGAAACACCCTGTATATTCCCAGTTAATGTATTTTAATTTCCGTAATACCACAAGAGAATCATATAGATAACACTTTTTAAAGTTTTTTGACAAAATTTACAATAGGCTCGTTCAGTACATTTTCTTATTACATATTGTAAAAGAGCATGTTGAGTTTAGTAGTTTTGCAAAATTTCATAATTTTCTGAGTGCTTTTTCATATTCAAATAAATTATCAAAATGCTCCAAATTTAAAACGGGCCGTACCAGAGGTGAGGTCACTCCATGTTTTGGGTCGCTTGTCATTGTGCTAGCCACTCGCTTCGCCTATAATAATTTAGCTTTGTATCCCGTGGAAGTGGATATTTTTCTATTGAATAATTTGATTGTTTCTCAGATTTACAATATTTTATGAGCAAAATAATGGAAGTAGAACACAAAAAGTATAGTTCCGCAATATAAAAACACTACTGTGATCAGACCTGGTAAAATTTGTATTTCTTTGCCACAAGATATAAAAACAACGAACTTGTGGCAGAAAACTATGCATAGTTGATGTAAATTAGGTATATTATTATTAAGAGAAGAATTTAAAAAGTAAACAATTTTTGGATATAAGTTTTACAAGTATGTAAGTAGAAGTAACTTATTCCACGTTCTCCCGTTTTGTACTTGATTACGTTTTAGTGTAAAAATTAAGATGAAACCGGAAGTGGTTCCACACAGTTTTCATTGTCAAACACAACGAAAAGTCGCACACACCAAAGACTCTCGAAGTGTTTTTCTTAAAAGACAACGATATTTAGATGAGCTTTCGACAAGTACAAAGAAAACTCGAGAACGCATTCGTTTATCGTGGCTTATCTCTCGCACTCCATCCGTACTTTTAGAAACGCTCTAACAAACACCAAAAGATCGACTGAATGAGTTAAATACATCTGTTATGATTTAATATGAACGAGTCGTAAAACTTCGATTACATTTTTAGTATATTAACAAGTAAAAACCCGTATATATTATGAAATTGGTGATAAAAAAACAACAATATGAAGAAAATGTTTACTTGGACCTGTAAAATTAAACTTGAACTGAACAAAATGTATTTACCTGTAGTGAGATCAGCCTCCGGTTGCGGAAGCGCAAATCTCAGCAAAAATATAGCAATTCCTGTATTTTGAATCCCAACCTCTACAGCAATAGTTAAGCAATCCGTAGGATTCCTCTTTAGTAACTTTGCTATACAATAACCTGATAAATAACCCAACCACGGTATCCCCATTCCTGCTAGAACTATCTAAAAATTAGAAATCTCAGAAATGACCTGCTGGATAACTTGAATTAGCCTGTTTCCTATGATTTTAAAAAATCCACCAGAGGCAGCGCTAGTGAGGGGTACACATCATATGGATAGTAACGTTATACATACTTTAGAAAAATGGAATTAATGGAAGATGATGTGCCTGCAGCAAAATTGAAATTTGCCGAAGTTCAAGACCATCTTGCAATAATTATGGCTTGTATGCTGTGGTTTACCTGCATTCGGTAATACAAATGTACTAGTAGAAAGGTTAGTTTTCGTTGACAGTCCATTTTATGTTTTGTTAAAGATTTAAATATTTTATGTAATTATTTTTGTTAATGTTTCCTTTTTTATATTTAAGAATTGAAGAATGTATCGCGAATGGTTATGATAAAAATCCCCGCCACTAGTCCTGCTTCTGGTAATTTTTTATTAAATCATACGAGAGAACCGGCTTATTGAATTATTTAGACTTACCTGCCAGGAGAATAGCTGGAAAAGATATACGTTTGTGACTATAGCGAAAACTATAATGAAGAGGATCAACAGAGAGGAAAATCCTTTAATAATTCTCGTCATGAATTGAGCGACCTTCTTCAGGTACCTCTGGAGTAGGTAACCAATAGCCAGAGGAATTATTAGTGCTATGACATACGTCATTATTTGGGAATACGGGACTTCTAGTTTGGCGTTTCTGAAAATTACTCTACCTGAAAAATGTATAATTTGAATAAAATTGTAGAGTTTGAATGTTTACAGAAAAAAATATTTACCTAGAGTGAATATCCACAGTGGCATGAGTCCAAAAGCTGCTATCGTACTAGCAGCTGTCATAGTAATTGACAGGCTTAAGTTGCCGTCCAAGAGTACAGCCCAAACGTTAGAGGCGCCACCTGCTGGGGAAATACCGGTGAAAAATAGCCCCAACTGCATTTCAGGATTGTTCGGGAATAGCAAAATGCCTAAAATGTAGCTCAGCTAAAAGAAAAAAAGGAAAAATCTGTATTAACCTGATGTCATGAAAGAATTTGTCATTAACTAAAATAAATTAAAATAAAAAAGCTCTTTTTTATTAAATACAAATATTTTGAAAAATTTTAATATGGACATTATTCGACTATATTCAAATTTTGTATCGAAATTAATTTATTGTGTTGAGAAAATTAAAATGAAATTTGTTAATTTGATTTTTTTGAATGAAACTGAAAAATTTTTAATAAATTTCTAATTATTCCAAAGAAAAATCAAAATTTCTATGATTAATTTTAAATCTTTTTCCTAGCATTAAACATATTAAAATAACCAATAATGAACAGTTACCAAAGGCATAATCACGAAATGACCGAACAATCCAATCCCGGGTCCAATCGGCCTTTTCAATATATTTTTTAATTCGCTCCAATCGATGGCACAACCAAAATTAATGTAGAGAATGCTGACCAGTGTTGCCACACTTGCCGTAAATACTGTATCTATCACACGTTTTTTTCTAACTACTATGACATCTAGACTATCTTCAGATTTTTCGAAAGATTGTTTTTTCTTGCATGATATCAATGTTTTACCTTAAAATAAATGAGTTTAATATAGATATGTAGGTAAACAGTGTGAAATAGTTTTTATAAATATTAATTTCATTTTTGAAAACTACTAACTTGATTCTATAATGAAATAAAATATAATTTGGATGGCAAATTCTGTTAATAAATGTGATGATAGAAAAATAAGTTTTTTTTCAATTGATTGTGGTGAGACATGAAATCAAAGCCTTTTGGAGAAATCGCAAAGCATTAACGCATCCAAGTACAAAGCTGTTTTGTCTATTAAATAAGAATGTAATGGAAATTTCATATAACGATAATATCAAATATAAGCTTTGCAGGACAATTTAATAATTTCTAGAATAAAACTCATTTTCTGACGCAAAAAGAGATATTAAGAAAACTGATTATCTTCGAATTTTCTTTAAAATTTTACTATAGAATTTGTTATGCTGATGCTGATTGGGCAACTGTATCAGGTTACGAAAATTGGCGATATAAATATATTTTTGAATAACTTTAAAGTCTTAATTTTCTATAATATATACTAAAATGTAGAAAAGTAAAATTTTTGGAAAAGTAACTTACCTAAAAAATTTCCTGATAACCTAAACGTTCCATTTTTATTTGTATTTGATATGAGATATTCTTTATCCAATGATGCCACTTCCTCATTTTCACTGTATAAAACACATTCCGGAAAATCTGAAAAATACATATATTTTTTGAAATCATATATATAATTAAGAATTTAATAATTTCTTTTTTTAATATGATATATCACGTTTTCGCATATATTACGTAATATAGTGCAAATTGTATATCCGTACCCTTATTATTATTTTGTATTACCTAATTAAACAGCAATGAGAATATTTGCTGTATCAATTAAAATTATCCAAAAATACCAAGTTTTTTTGAAAAACTGACTGTCGTAACATGTTATAACTTCTAGACACCAGAGGGATTTTAAACGACTCATATATTAATTCTTTTTAGAATTTTCCAAGTATTTGACTATTCTTGAGGGAATGTCTTAGATTCTTACACATTTTGGAATTATTTTTAAATCTGAGCTACACAGTATGTTTAGCTTTCGACATATTTCTGAATTTAACCTACTAAAATATTTATTTTATTAATATTAATCGGAGAAAAAGTATATTACGTTACAAGTCAGGGAAGTTCTGTCTTTTTGGACTCCGAAACTTCCAGAACACATCTATGGTTCGTCCTAGAATCTTTGCTTACTGTCTAATAAAATATATTTAAGTGACATTTAATTCTCACAGAAATATCACTTTTACTACGAAAAAAAAAAATTTGGAAAAAATTTTAAAAATAATCGAATAATTTAAAGAAATTTAACTTAATATAAACTGAATCTTACCATTTGGGTTTTTTATGTCGTATTCAACAACTACCGATTCGTACATCGTGATTTTTGTGGAATTAGGCTTAAAGTTAACATTGAAACTCTTGACAATGACAGCATGGCACACGAGTAGAAAAGTCACTATGAGAATCAAAAACTGTACTAAACCAGAAAATGGACACATCTGGAAAAAAAAAATAAAATATAACAACTGAATTTTTATATATACATAATTCGTTATTTTTTGCCCAAAATGGAAATGTATATTATGAATAAATGCCATATTTCTCCTAAATAAAGTATTTTTGTATGGCAATTAAAAATAATGAAGATAAAATAAATAAAAATTTTCAATCGGGAGTTTATTCACTAACTTGTGGGTCTTGTCCAAAAAGGTATATAGGTCAAACAGGCAGAACATTTGTCAAAAGGGTTAATGAACATAAAAAATCTTATCAACAATAAAATAGATTCAAATTATTCTAATCATTTAATTAATGAAAATCATATTTTTAACGATAATTTTACATATACAAAGTAAAAGCATTCGGTTAAATTACTGAGAAACATTAGAAATCAATAAACTTAAACATTCGGATTTATTATAAAATGGCCAATTTGATCTTAACAATTCGCCACTTTTAAATCTCTTTGAATACCTTAAGCCTTTCCGACAAATGTTCTTTTAAATTCTTTTAATCTTTCAATTGCATTAATAATTGTTAATAGCTATTAGTTAAGCCCTCATAATATTAGAGAGGTACTTTTTATTCTTAGTTGTTTTTACTATAAATTTCTGGATATTTTTATAAATTATATTAATCTGAAGTTACTATGTAACCAAATTCACCAATAAATTAATAACTTTTGTTATTTTTGTGAAAATCATAAAACGTTGTTTTATTTATTTATTTATTTATTTAAATATGTTTTTGAATTATCAACAATTGGAATAATCAAGCAATTTCATCATTTTATTAAGTAGCGAATCAAAGCGAGAGTACTTATTGACTTTACAATAAGGGGTCTGCTTGTCCCAGCGAAAACGGTTTCGAATTTTGGAACTTATTTTTCAGCAATTGATAACTGGGTACCTTAGCTCGCCCACATATTAGTTTCAGTGACCGAAGTGAACTACAACCGGATGTCTGTCTGTCGGTCCGTAGCCGAGCTACTTGGATATTGTTATGTTACTGGGTTTATTTAACAGTCTGTCTCCAAATTTAATCATAGGTTAACTATTATAATACTTTTTTCGGGAATTTATATTATTACATTAAAACAAGGTCTAGACAATTTTTTCCAGCTGAATTTGAATCTCTTCAAAACTACATAGAAATAACTACATAAGACTATTAAAGTGTTTTATTTGAATACTCTTCAGTATTAGAATGTTTATCCAACACAAGTGTCGCCCAGTGCCGAGATTGTGTCGCCCAGTAACTGAGGCCAGATTTTTTTTTAGTAAAATTCCATTGAAATTAAGCTTAAAATCACGTTTTCAGGGTTAAAAATCTCAAAATTGTCCCGAGGGAAGAGCCCCAGAACCCGGTACGCCCCCCTTGTGTGGCTCAGTGGAAATCTCTTATAATATGCACTGCTTAGAACAGTTTATTAAAGCATAAAAGGGAAGACGAAAAGTGAAAAATGAATCTAAATTAAAATTTGTGCCAATCAGGAAAGACATATAATAAGAGGTAATCCACGGAATTCGGGAAGTTTAAAAACGCTGAAAATAACTGTAATTACAAAAATACAAAAGAGTGACAAAAAGGAAACAAACGTTGAAGGAAAATTCTAGGCGACAGAATTTTTTTAAATACTATTTTAAAAAAATTCGTTTTTGCAAAACATTTTTCTATCTAGTATTGACATTAGAAACCCTATTTTCATAAATACAATACTGACTAATTAACAGGAATCCCATTACATTATCAACAGCAGTAGCAGATTATGCATAGGATGCATATTATAGTCCTTTTAAGCGTTCATCAACTGTGACTGAAAGTTGAAGAATATGGTCAACTTACCAAAACTACATTTTTTTACCACTCTACGTACGTTTCGCTAACTATGTTAGCATCATCAGGGATTGATGATAAACAGTTTATCATCAAATCCTGACGATGCTAACATAGTTAGCGAAACATACGTAGAGTGATAAAAAAGTGTAGTTTTGGTTAGTGGTGACAATATTATTCAACATTGTTGAAAACCATCAGTCTTCGTATGAACTCCCGGTTCGTATGCTTTTTCATGATTCATATTTGATTATCAGTGTCTTAGTTTCCTTGAATTTTTCAACATTTACTTATTAAAAGCAATTGTAAAGAAAATGATTGAAAAAACACCAAGGAAAGTACCACGATAACAGAACTTGTAACGCCTTATCAGTCGTAAAAGAATGACTAATAATGATATAAGTAATGTTACATTCGGGTACAACTCGCAACAGTACCTACTGATCAACCAGGCCACAGATATTACACTACACTTCTGTCTATTTATTTCGTATGAATGTGTGACGTAAAGCTCAAGAACGCTAAAAAGGACCATAGTATGATTCTTACTCGATATTTTGTCAACAGAAGGTCTTCTTTCACAAACTATAAATAATGGGTGGTTAAGTTATAGGTATCTAATTTTTTACTATAGAAAAAACACGATATAGGTATTTATACCGTGTTTTTTCTCTAGTAGAAAATTATATACTTATAATTTAACTGCCCACTATAATTTGGGGAAGAAGACCTACAGTTGTATTTGATATGTAAAAAACACACAAACGAATAGCAAATGAGATCACTTCTGGTGTGATAAAGGTTTAAAAGAGTTGTTGCTGAGTTTCCCTTATTAATAAAATTCTGGTCTGACTTGGGCATGTCGCAAAACAAACTTATTGTCCATATCGCACTTGGACGATTATCCGCAAACGAGAGCGGAGTGCCTACGGCGTCGTGCTGAAACTTCGTCCGCGTGCGATATGGCCATCATATACACACTTGTTGCACAAACTACAATTTTAAGTTTATAACAGTTGTTGAATTTTTTTGTTTAAAGAATTTAATTATAGGGTTCTCTTCGCGAATGCACGGACGCAAGGTGAACGATAAAACGCCGAGGCTCGGTAGCTTTCATCACATTCATAGAGGCTATAACGCTATAACTTTTTTATTAAGCTTGCGGACTATTGTTTGAAAACACTTTTCTTGTGAAATAATATGTTTTACCCATTTCCGTTAGAATTTTTAAAATCGGACCACCCACCCTCTTTTTGTACCAAGATTATAACCCCTTTAGGCTTTGCCTCGTGGTAAAAATTAACTAATATCGATGACGCAAATAAGAGTACAAGAATGAATAAAATTAATAAAAAGAAAAAAAAAACGAAACAAGAAAAAAATATCAACAAAAGAGGTAATTCATAATGTGTGTGCTAATACATTTTCTTTAAGATTTATTTAATAATTTACGAAAAAATATAATTAGCTACAAATTAACACAGATGATATAAGCTAAAAATTTCAAGTCATTATTGTCTGAATGATTTGCAAAAAAAAGATAAAAAATAAAATTATCTACGTATTATCAACATTTAAATAATCGGGTCTGTGATTTATTCGTAGAGCCTACAACGCGTGGAAGGCAGGTTCGAATCTCGTCTGATGCAAAATCTTGTTTAATTTTTTAAAAATATAGAGATATCAATAAATTTAATGCTTCATACATATTAAATTAAATATTTGCTATGGTGCTAGTGACAAATCGATAACAAATTTCATATGCGGAGTAAATTTATAATTGTTTCGTTAAATTTTTTTTCCGACTTATCCGTTTTAGTAATACAACACGCAGTGTATATCAACGAATTTCACTTTCAAATGATGCTGTAATTCATCTTGTGCGCTCACTTCTATTCAACCAGCGATTATCTCGCCCTAAGGCAAGAAAAAGTATATTCGGAGTGTTTTCTTATTTTTATTTTAAAACTTGATTATAAATATAAATAACTAAATTATAACGTAATTTTTCTACCTAGACTTCATATGCATCATTAGTAATATAATAAGATAATCAAGGTCTGAATTGAAACGTAGTATTATTTTTTCGTCTGAGTAAATCAATATATTTATTTCAATGCACTTTAAATAAACAAATATATTTGCTCAAGCGGTTTTCAAGCCGCTAAACAAAATATTTTTATTTGGATTTTTATCGAAAAACAGGAAACGAAAAGTTCACTGACAATAAATAATAATAACAGTTTATCAAAAAGATGAAAAAAATATGAACAAAAATAAAAAAGAGATAATTGCTTACCTTCATCTTGAATGTAAGTTTTCAAACTGATTTATCGAAAACCCTGAATTCTAATGAAATTTTCTAATTGTATGGGTGGGGGTGGTATTGGGTAACGATGTAATTGAAAATTTGAAAATTTCATTTCGGCACGCAACCGTGTGTGTAATTTGGAAATTAATAATTGGTATTTTAAAAGGGGTAATTTGATCGACTAGGTATATCGCAATTGAAATAGTAGAAAATATAGAAATTAAGAGGTCAGGGATATAGGGTATGTTTAATAATTAATTTCTACATAGGTGTCAAGAAAATCTATACATTGCTAAAAAATGAAACAATAAATGCAATTAGCTCCAAAATTCTAAATATTATTTTAAATTTAATAAGTACTATTCAATTATTCTGGATTGTACACCGGATGTGAACAAATTCAGATTTTTTATTCTAAACAAAACAACAAGAAAAGTTAAGTAGAACGAATATTTTATACAATTTTGTCCTATCATTGTGTCAACCGGAGAATATTTAAATAAATATTTGACTGATTTATTATAAAATTTAAATTGGAGTAGACAAGCGCTCCTGCTGGTTTCTCAATTTCTTATTAATTCCTATTTTTATTATTTATTACCTGCATTTTTCAATTATCTTACATATATATTTTAATTTTATTTTATAAAATTTATACACTAATATTTCTCTTAAAATTCATAAAAAGGCCCAATTAGTTAAAAATTGTCTTCTGGAATGCGGCTTCACCAAGTTAACATAAACCAAATTAGCGACCAACAAAGGAATAAGGAATAGGAATTGCGACGTAATCGCATTGCTTAAGTCAGAAGATAGGATAAATTCTGTGTATAAAAAGGATGTAAGAAATAAAATCAGTCTTAAAATTTTTACCAATGCTTCAGTCATCTACAGTACCCGCTTCGAGAACGAAACAATTAAAGCCAACCAAAAAAAAATAGTTCCAGCAAAACAAATAAAAAGAAAATTATTCATCAACATAATTTTCAATCCGTGCAATAATTATTTTGTAAGCCACCAAACTACGATCCCTGAAATAATTATTTTTGTAGACCTGTGTCTACCCCACAATATTTTTTTTCCTACAAAACAAAAGAGAATAGTAAAGAAAAATAATTCAAACTACATTTCAAAATAAACATATCTATTTCCCATTCATAGAAATTGATCTTACCATCTTTGTAAGCGAGATGTCTCACAAACACGCTCATAATTCGGGGAAGAAAATTCACATTTAATTTACACACGGACAGATAAACCATTTGTTTAATTGGTCTTTCACAGCGGCTCGCCTTTATGTGGAGAGAGAGGTTAAGTCCAATGTACAATACATTAAAGCAAAAAAATCTAAGTTTTTATGAGTTGGTCAAGATTGTTTACTATGTCTTAAGGTACGGACACATTTAAAAAAAAGAATTATTTTTTTGGGATGGTTAGGAGGTAAAGTTATCCCCCCTCCTAGTGAAATTTTCCCAATAAGGGATGTCGCAGACGGCTATAGACCCGCGGGCATCTCATCTTCCTACCTGAACTATTAGGACTTTGTTGGCCATATTAAATACACGTGATTTACAAACGTCCAAATAAAAAGGTTATGCAAAACAAGAAATCTAAAAATAAATACACAAACACAAAATACAGATTGGTAAAATGTGACAAATGTCTTCTCTTTCTTCACCCAGTAGCGTCTCTGTGAAGGACCCCACATATGAATAGGGGTAGAATAAAATAATGCTTCATTGGTTTTCTTTAATTAATTGGAAATTACTCAATATAAGACTTGAAGATTTTTCTGTGTTTTATTTTTTTTACGTGAAGCAAACTTTAATATAAGAAATATAAATAAATCAGAACATGGGTTCTTTAACAATTCTAGACATTATGATAAAGTGTACTGAAGTTCCTTACTGAAATGTATATCTGTTTTTAACTTTGTACTCTTTTCTTTCAAGAAATACACAGGTCAGGAGGATAAAAGGTTACAGTATTTACGATATACGTAGGCAAAGATATAATAATGGAGCAAATAACAATTGTTTATAAAAAAGTACTAAACTAATTATAGAGCATTTTATATAGCTTGTTCAGCACATAGTTTAAATTTAGTCGTGGACGATGCTACTAAGATTTCTTTCGAAATATCCGGATTTTCGAAATTGTTTTTCGTCATAAACAAAAAGATGGTCATTTGTCTCGTACTTAATTTAAAGCCACTGAGCGACACACGTTAAAAACTTATTCTTCCTCAAAAGATTTGAGTGCTTCTCGTTAAGTACGTTATTTGGTTACAAAAATTCAAAATAATAGTGTTTTGTGTTGCAATAATCATTTATCCTTGGCAAACATAGCAAAATTCAGAAATTAATATAAAAATTAGCACAGATTATTTTGATAAAAATATTTTTCAACTCTGAACTCAGATAAAGGTATTAATAAACAAACCTCTTGTTGGTGTTCACGAGATATCTGAAGATCTTGAGGTTGAATCAAACAAACTGTTCGAAGAAAAAGAAACAACCTGTTCGAGGAAAAAAAACCAAAACAGTTGAACACGATATTCAGTATTGTTTGTGACGTGAAGTTTTACTATTTTCAAGAAATTATTTATCCTTGTTATTTATTTAACAATGAATTTTATACTTTTTTTAACTGTGACCTTTTTACCCCCATAGCTGTGATCGTCTTTCGTTTAGTCAGGACCCACGTTGTGTTTAATAATCGTAATCATAATAATATCATTATTATTAATAGTTGTAAAACCCCCAGACATTCTTTTAAAGTTTGGTGACAAGTGAACATAAATCAAAACACAAAAGTTTCAAGAAAATATTTATTCATTAAGAAACATTACTGCTGCGCTCCTGGGTGTTTTACTGGAGAATGATGGCGCCATTTGTAATAAAAGGTATAGGGAAAACCGAACAACCGGAAAACTTAACCACCATCATAATGATTATATTAATTATAAATTAACCAATTGTGCAGACAATAAATAAATTAGAAATAAATTGTAAAGAGCATTTTTGAAGCTGATAAAAGCTCTATCCAACGAATACCCACTGCTGGGACATTTACCAAAGAACATGTACAAAAAGTTCTTAATAACTTTAAATAACGTAAATGGCATCAGACGTGCACTGTCTCTCCCTGCATTATTGGCAAATATTGATCTTTTATTATTGTTTGTTTTATGTGGTCAACCCTACTGAGTTACTGCCAGATCAGTACCAGCGAGGCAACCCTTCTGTTCAGGCTAAATACTTTAGAAATAGATAATGCGATTGACAGAGTACGTCTCTGCGTAACATTGACAATATAGAAATTTTAGAAAAATATATCATAAAAGTTTTATTTAGGATGGTACAATTAACTGATAAACGTCAACCCCTGGTGAACACACGAAAAATGGAAATTTGATAAGCTGTTTCAGTCGATACGTATTTAAACTTTAGCCAGGGACTATAGGAAATTGGCGAATTAAAATATGAAAACACTTATTTTGATAGACAAAATAAATCAAAACGAATTGAAGAAATTGTCGTTTACGATGAGAGCTGTAAAAATGTGTTCGTAGTTTAACTTGAATAGACTGGATTTTGAAGAAGTAAAACCCAACTGTTTGTCGAATGACATGTTGGTAGTTGAACATTTGATTTTTGACTGGTCCTTTCTGAGCTGCGAACCCCCTTGTTATTCCGAGTTTTGAGTAAACATTTTACGTCATAATCTTGTGTGGTCCATCTTTACTTTTTGGTTCTCATGAACGTTATCCAGCCCTTAATATTTAGGAGTGAAAAGAATTATTTTTCAATATTTCAACATTCTAACTTTCGGAATTTAAATTGGGACATTAATAGTTTTATCAACTGGTTCACACAAGTACTTTTGGGAAAATAAACTTGACTTAGATAACTATATAAACAGAACATATTAAATATAATGCGTTTTCGCTATCTCTCTAAATTTCCTTGAAAAAATTCAATAAGACAAAACAAAATAGCAATAAAAATTGCTGGAAAAATTATAATATAATATACCAGTATATAACAGATCCAAAAACGTATTTCTTTCCAAGAACGATTCAAAGGGTTGGAAAGTTTCAATGAAACGTTTAAATTTAAATATTAACAAGTTCGCACTGCCAAATGATGACTTGCTACAGTTATGCATATATTTGATATTGATTCAGTTCATTTATTAATAGGAAGAAATGAAAATAAAATTTACTTTGACTTTGAAACATCTTCAATATCGGCAGGATATGAATAAAAGCATAAGTAAATTTTACAATTCATATTGTTCCAAATATTGTCTAAAGTCTACCATGTTATAGGCATTAAACGTAGCCACCGATACGGAGGTAACGGGGGGAATTCCCCCGAGTCCGTAGTCGTCGAAGGTACCCCACGAATTTTTGGAAAAACATGGATCTGTATATAAATAAAATTTGATTTTACCTAAGTTTTCTTTCAATTTATTGATTATGCTTGATTTCCAATTTTTCAACAATTCTTTGCTCTCAAGTCGCATGGAAGTTTAAATATCCCGGATTGAATACTCACTGGTTTAATAGTCACCGAGAAAATTGAATCTTAAGTCTCTACTTAAGTCGGCACCATATGGGAATTTTTTTTATTATTAGTTTTATAAAAAAAAATATATTCTTCATAAAAAGTTGTGCCTGGTCTAAAACCTAAAATACAATCGTCAGATATCAATTTTTTAGTCGTATACAAGGTGTGTCGAAAAATTAAGTAAGTACAATATTTAAAATTCTAAGCAACATGTGATCATTAAATCTCGCTCTAAAATAAAAATAAAATAAAATAAAATGTTATTATGTCATTGTACAGAAAAATTTTGAAAAAATAAAAATTCTTATTTTTTAATGCAAATTGAAATGACTGCATATCTGAACGTAGTTTTCAATTCTGATCAACTTTTCCTTATAACAATTTTCGATATTGATAAAATAAGTGCAGTTCACATTCATAAATCATATTTTTTGACACACCTCGTATACAACTAAAAAAATTTGATAACTGATGAATGTATTTTAGGTTTTAGACCATGCATAACTTATTTGCATAAAATTAATAATAAAAAGTTTCCTATAGGGTGCCGACTTCGGTAGACACACTATATATATCTGAAAAAAATGAAATGTTAAAAAAATCTTTCAATATCCAAAAATAAGATCTTTTTATTATATGCAGTTACTGAAATACTGCGAATGGGGTCCGCACGTGGTTTCCCCCGGGCCTTGATTTTCTCTTGATACGACGGCCCTGGGATTAATAATTTATCAATAATTGCTTTAGAAAGTGAATTGATAAGAGAATTTGTCACAAAGAAAACAAAAAAGCTAGTTTTGTGTGAAATTTTATATTTCGCATGTAAATAATTATGTCTAAAATTAATATTAAATATTAATACTAAAATATTGAAATATATATTGAGAAATGACTTGTCTTTCCTAATTTTTGACAAAAATGATGTGTCTAAATTATTAAACTACTAACAAAAATAAAAAAGTGTGATTTTGATAAAATTGCCTACCTGTGATAAAAAGTCAAAAAATGGGTTGTAGCCAACATAACACTTTCCCTCTATGTATATGTAGTATTTTATATTTTTAAGAAATATTTATTATACAATTTATTTTTAACTCTATTTGAAAAATTGTTTTTATAAACAAAACATAGGAAATTTGATAAGCTAATCTTGATTCACAAACACACATGTAAATACATACATACATTTTTCCAAAAATGGGGTTTTTGGATTCAGGGGATCTAAAAACGTGAAGAAATAGGAACAGTCTATTTCACCCTGTATATCAATAAATGCATATGCTATCGTGGTTGCTTAGCATAAAATTATTAATCTAATATACCTTAGGTGTAACATACTAAAATTTCAGCAATTTTTTTCGATACCTAAAACCCCCCTTATATCTGTGCCTGGTCATTTGTATACGAGCGGCCGAATGTCACGGCACGCCACTGCAACAGGTCAAAGCATGTATCAAAACAACTTATTTTCAATTGTAAAACGATTTTTATCTACAAAATTTTGTAATGACCATGGAGTTTTCTCTATCAGAAAGAATTATTTAAAAAAAATAAAAACATTAGTATGGTGAAAACATGTTTTTTCAATTTGGCGACATATTTTAAAATCATTAGATACATTTTTAGAAAATATAAACAAGGACAGTATTCTATAAAAAAAACCCTGCATTATTACATTCTAATAAATAAAACAGACTCTACAAAGGAGACGACCGTTTATAGAAAATCTACCCATACTAATACATATCTAAAGGAGGGGGCACTTTTTAAAACGTAAAATAGCCTCGGTCAGAATTTGACGAAATTTTGATATGTTTTAGAACTAGACCTATCGATCCAATATCCAAAGCTCTAAGTTTTTTGATTTACAGGGTATCCAAAATCACTATTTCATAATATCAAAAATATCACAAAATCCATATTTTTGCCAATATTAGTACACATATAAGTGAAACCATTTTTTTCCTACAACTAACTACTACTACTTTCTCTTTGCTTTAATAATTTTTGTACATGCAACTTATATACAGGATGAGAGCATATATATGTTTCTGAAAAAAATGTACGGTGCAAAAAACACCCTCATTGATTTTTTAATTTCGTATTAAAAACAGTGGTTTATTCCCAATTAATGCAGGTCAAAATTTTAATAAGCGATTCTTTATGATTTAAGCAAGGGGTCAAATAGATTAACCCCTTTTTAGATAATAGAAAACAATGTGTTTCCATAAATTATTCTTATGACAATAAAACTTGAAAAATACTTCCGATTCATTAGATATTAATATGAGCGTCCCTCGGGGTCCAGGGATCTGTTCTTTTTGTATTATTCCTGTAGGTCAATATAGAAACTATTAGATTGATAACAATTTTTATTTTATTGCTTTATACTTCTTTTTAACGTAAACGACTTATGTTTATCTTACCCTGACAAAACATTACTACACGTTTAAAAAATTTGTGTAATTGAACATGACTTTTAGTACTTTTACGAATTTAAGCAAAATTTTCATGTCGCCGTTTGGAGAAAAAAAATGACATTTTCCACGTATAAAACGCAAAATCTGAAAGCTATTCTTACAGGACGTCCGATTTAGTATTCCAGCGATTGTAACTGCGTAAATTGATGGATTAATAGATATATTGGAAAAAAATATTTTAAGTGAAATGTCTAAAAGTTGAACTAACCCATAAATATGCCCTTTTAACGTAATTTAACTACCGAGGCACAGACTGAATTGTCAATAACGTCCTGGTTGAAACTGAGTACCTACAGAACGAGAAAAAACAATCAACAAATAATGTCAATACGGATTTTTTTAATAAACTCGTTTATATTACTGTATTAATATTTAAGGTACCATAGTGGTCCCAGAAAGATCCGATAGAGGTCTAAAGAGGCTTTTCAGTGGTCATAGAAAGGTTTTATACTGGTACGAGAAGGATCCTAAATCAGTTCTAGGAACGTCCTATATCTGTCCTAGGAAGGAAATTTTTTTCTAACTTGGGACCAATATCGAACGTTCTGGAGACTCATTAATTATTAACAAAGTATATCCCTCTATGCTAGAACCACAACAACTGTTATTTGTATATTTTGTTTAGTTTAAATTACAATATAGTATTTAGGGAAACAGTATATACATCAAGCAAGAATATCTATTCGTTCCCAAAAATGTATAATTAGAAATATATCGATTTTGTGGGGTTTCTGCTAAAGTGCTTTCCGAGAAATTACGAAGTGCTCGAAAATATTTCAGGCTATTATAAGTGACAAAACATCAAAATCTGATTTTTCATATAAACTTAAATTTTCACATGCAATTTCTCGAAAAGTAACAAAACTGACTCAGGTATTGGAAACTTTTAAAAGGACAGAAAAAAATCGGTTGTCACTAGTTCTGACAAAGAAGAAAATAGTTTTTATTTAGTTAAAAAAAGAATGGAAAATGTCTGAACTAATTTCTAAATGTTTTTTTAAAGATATATTCCTAACAAATGAATCATTGTGTATAGGAATTTTTTCTCATTATCAATGTATAGTCCATAATTAACTATTCAATGCTATGAATAATTAAATGGCAATTTAAATCAAAAAAGCAAAAACATAATTTTTTATCATTAGAATAATTGCCTGATTAAAATCTCAAAATATTTTTAACTAATTATTAACAAATTACTGGTTTATCTATCATTCTCTAAACAGCATGTAGAATACATCTAGATTTAAGTCGTTTTAATAAATACCAGTTATATTAATGCGCAAATGAATATTTCTATCTTGCTGTCCTTGTAATACATTTATTTTTGCACAAAATCTGAATTTATAATAAAAAAGAAAAAACTTTTAGCTGATAAATTCAGTTGACAATTTGCCGACAATATACAAACGCCCAGCGACGTACATCACTACTTTAAAAAGAAATATATCGTAATTATTAAAAAAATATAAAATAAAAAATGTTACAAATAACTAAAAAATACTTAAACAACGATAACGCATATTGTTGCAAAAATACTTTGCAGATCTAAGTTGCAATGTTGGAGTTTGGTTCGTTGTTTGTTAGGCACCTTTAGATGTGTTCTACTTTTCTCAAAAAGATAAGCCAAATAAAACAAGGTTGTGTAACGTGTTATGCAAGAAAATACTACATGTGAATCTGTAATTTTTTCTTCTTAAAATTAAAAAATTGCTTAATTAGTCATAGGCTACCCAATTATGATCTTAACGAGTTTTCAGATTTTTAAAAAATATTCTTATCTTAAATTATGTCTAATTTTCGTTTAGTAAGTTTACCTTCAAAATACTTGAAAATGTGGTAAACTGTCAATTGTATGAATATGTTCCAACAAACAGAATGATTGAAGGAAATTTTAAAAAGTCAATTCTATTTTGGGTAGGTGGATATAGATCTCAAATGTCTTTAATTTTGTATAATTTGCCTCCAAATGCTACGTACCTTTTACAACATGCATACGTCTCGGTATTTAAACCAATGAACGAATATTTAGCGACAAAAGTTAAGAATAGAACAAGCTAAAGATATCAATAACATCCGATTTTTGTCCCATATTCCAGATGGTTCTTTCCCCAATCCTAATACGAAACCTAAAATAATATACGAATGTACATCCTTTCAACACTGATAAAGTGAACTGTTCATTATATTTCAGACAATTTAAAAGCTCAAATGGAAGAACCGAAGAAGATATAAGAAATGCAGAGAAAGATATTATGAAGCAAACAAACTATCAGATGTCGAAACTGTTTCAAAGGAATATTCTGGCTTTAATAGGGATTTTGGCCATTTTTCAACTTTTTGTTTTGAAGTTTAGACCAATGAAATAGTTATTTATGCAACAAGTGCGTAAAGTGATACTTTTTTCACGAATGTGAATGTTGTCGCACGAGCCAAAAGGTGAGTACGACAATCACATGAGTGAAAAAAAGCACTTTACACACTAGTTGCATACAACATTTTTTCTACTACCATAATTTTTATGTACAAAAATAGATTTCGCATCCAAGAGGTTAACAAGCTATTTTCCAAAATCTTGAAGTTAACCAGTTGATTTCTGGCACATAGAACCTTGGCAAGATAAGAAACATAAGGATATTGCAAAAAATGTGTTCCACATGTAAAAAAGTTATTTTGAAAATTTTATTTTACTTTACGCACTAGTGAAAAAAGTTAAACTTTACGCACTCCTTAGAGTGCGTAAAGTAAGTAATTTACGCACGGTAGTAGAAAAAAAATTTTTACACAACTAAAATTGTTAAGTATTTTCATCCTCATTGATTTTTCTATTTATACAAAAGTTAAATTAAATTAAAACAATCGGCCTTAAAAAATTAAAAATGTCCATTTTTACATTAAAATTACTTTGTACACTAAATATATAAAAATTTTCTCATGGGGCAGGTATATTTATTTAACTTTCAAAAAAGTTAAAATAGTCAAGGGTAATATAACGAGACCTTGATAAATAGTCCACTATTATTTGGATCGAGCGTTTTTGATATTATTTCGTCGAGACGTAATATTTATCATTAATGATCTGATTATAACCAGAAAGCTTTAGCTCGAGGGTTTTAATCTTTGATTATGTCGAGACGAATTGCAAAATACACGAGAATTTTAGAACAATAATAATAGGCGCTAATTTAAAACTTTAATAAATAAATATACAAAAAAATCTAAACCTAAATTTAATGAATTTATAAACATTAATTAAAGTTGATAGTACAGTAACTTTTTAATTTAGTTTATTTCAGTTTGACGTTTATTTGTTGACAGTTCATTCTTGCTGTCTACACAGGTGAATATCAAGCACCGTGCAAAATAGTTACTAGAAATAGTCAGTTTATGTCTGTCAGTTTATAATAGTCGATTTATTCTGTTTTGATTGGTTGTAAGGCTGGCGCAAATAGCTATGTGATTGGTTAAAACTTAAAATTTGACAGGCGAGGGAAATAATCAAAGATACCACAAGAACTGAACAAATAGCCGGCTATTTATTGTCTGTTCAACGTGCCGATTTTGACCGAGCACTGGGTAATTCCTGTATATATATTTTCCTTCTTGTGTTGGATCTATTCAGATCACCCCTCCTTTATGTGTGGTACCCATATGTTACTAGGACCTCAGTTTTTTACTACCACACCCTTTTTTAATGTGTTATTTGTTTTCTAAATTATCTTAATTAATTTTTTTCTATTACAAATTTATCCTAGTATCTCCTGACACTGTGTGTTATAGGCCTGATGATGGCAGTTATGCCGAAACTAGTTGCCGTTCCTCTTGTTCGATTTAACTACAATTTAAATATAATTTGTATGGTACTTGATTTTGAATTTTATTACCTCAACATTCGACCACATTTGAACCTTTTGGAATTAACTAAATATTTGTTTAAAAAAAATATTTGGCCGCAAGGGGTCGTCTGGAAATTCCAATCTTTTGTACAGGCATTATAGGTAAAGTCTGGTATGTAGCCATCAAATGTTTAAGATTTCTCTCTTTAGACAGGTATTTTACTTATTACAAAGCCCAATGTTAAAATGCCATAAGGAAATATAGTAAATTTAATTACTTGACTAATCGCTATCAATCCATTCATTTATCAGAGACAGGCAAACTAACATGACCGTACCTCAAGGCTCAGTATTAGAGCCGATTCTTTTTATTCTCTATATAAATGAGCTACTTAGTATTTTGTCATCTGCAGCAACTTCTACATATGCAGATGACGTAACAGCATTATTTGTAAATAAAGACAAAGATCTTCTCAAGAAATCCATGTTAACATTCTGTACAAAAAATGTATCTAAATCCATCCAAAACCAAACAAGTTTATTATAGTACTAGACAAAACCGAAATATACCTGATATAGAAACACGTATTAGTAACAATGTTACTGAAAACGTAGACTATAAAATTTCTAAGAGTGTATTTTAATCGGGATCTCATATTTAACACGCATTGCAACAAGTAAGTAAAAATACTAAATTCAACCTGTTTTCAGATTAGAGCTCTGAAACAAGTAATGGAGATTCCTCATTTACTTTTATTTTATAATGGTCAGGTGCAGTCTAGATTAAGATATGCGAATTTGATATGGGATCTTTCATCTACTGTGAAAGCTGTTTTTATTTCACAAAAAAAGATTTTTAGAGCTGTTGCTAGTGTATCTACGCTAACTTCGTGCCATGGTCTTTGCAAAGAATACAAAAACTGACCGTTTACGGTTTATATATCTCGGAAGAATTATTCTAAACTTTTAAGAATCGGAACCTTCGTGAATTGAATGAAATGGTTCATAATTACAAAACAAGAGCTAAAGAACATTTTAGAATTCCATCCTTGGGCTGAGATTTTACAATACCGTACCTAGTAAATATGTCTATTAATAAATTCACAATTTTTAAAACAAATAAGTGAAAAACGGCAATATTTTTGCCTTAATTACGAGTTTTCGAAAATTTAATGTTACGAAAATAAATTTCTATATATAGGTACAACCCTAACAGGCTAACAGACGGACGGACAGATAAAACAGTTTTATAAGAGTTTTTTTTCTTCGAAAACTCTAAAATAAAAACCCTCCTTTAGATATAACGCCCTATACAATAGAGGAATTTTACTCATATTTCAATTAAATGTTATGGAGACTCATTTATTTTATATTCTTATTTTTTTTGTTATGGTTATATCCATGTGTTGTAAATAATATGAGGTACAAAAATTGTAAAATGACGTGTCCTATGGCTCACAAGCTCTTCTGTTCAAAAAAATTATCTGGCCCCAAAACGTCATCTGGATATTCCTGTTTTTTGCATAGTGATTAGGGGTGAACAAAATTTCAATCAAAAGAAAATATTTAAGATTTTCATTTTGGGTCATGTAGGTTTTTTATCTTTTTGTCAAAATAAATCAATTTTTAGTCAAAAGAATATCAATAAATATATTCTTGAAAAATGGTATGACATTTCTTTAACTTGGTAAAAAGAATCATTGGAACTGGAAAAATAACTGACACGCAAGAAACAGAAAGAGAGACTGAGAAAGAAAACAATGGAATTGTGAGTCGAGAACCAAAGAAGTAACTAAGAACCATGACAAAGAAAGTAAAAATAATAAGAAAAATCTGATGAGATAATAAGTAACTAAAGACAATGACAAAGAAAATTGTACTTATCTGGATTAAGAAATTAACTAAAGAAATTTTAATTAATTTCAGAAACTGATCAAGTAAAAACAACAAAAAGGAAATTAGAGATAAAGAAAAAAACAATAAAGATATCTCTTTTGTTTTTTAGATAAACAGCCTCATTTAAGTAATGAACATCATCCTTTTGAACAACATTTGTCTTATCCAAAACCACTAAAAAATCTACAAAGCTAGACAAGAGAAGGTGGAAAGTACAATTGCAATTTCTTCAGAAGCTTAGAAAGAATAAAGAAAATGAGGAAAAAGAAAACAGCTAAAAAGGCAAATAAGTTGGGTTTCGCAACTAAGAAATAACTAAAAAAAGTGATGTTAATAAAAGTATATTTTACAACAAAGGTACAGAAAAGAGAAAAGTAGAAAATATGAAGGAGGTACAAAAATTCTCTGTATGTCGGGAAGATCTTTATAGTGATACTGAGATTGAAAATAAAAAAAATATCTGGTGTGACTATTATTTGATGACACTATTTCATCAGAAATAGTATCTAATTTATCTAAAAGTGCATTTTTAACAAGCAAGTAAAATTCTTGTTACTGTCTGAACACTGACAAAGGACAAAATGATGGGAGCACCACTATTGGCACCTTGATTAGATTGTATTATTTAAAAATTCTAATTTTTAATTATATTACATTCTAATTATTTTTAAATTATTTGCTGCACGTATTGTGTATACTTTTGAATGAACTAATCTAATAGAAATTTCTTATTCATAACTAGATTATTTTATCAACATTACTTCCTATATAGTAATACAGATTGAATGATTTTTAAATTATGCTTCTCATTTTATAATAACTAAAATAATATTGCAACATATTAAAAAAAATTATCAGTTTTTGTAATCACTTTAAAAAGTGAAATGTTTTACCTTGCAGACAGTCATTAACAGTATTTTGACCCACATAGGTATCTATACAAATAATACACACCTATAGAAGCCAAACTTTCCCTTTTAAAGTATAAAAAATATAGATTAACATCATATAATAAGAAAGTTTTTTATATATTTACATTAAGTACTGTTATGATTTTGATCTGACAAAATCAATTTAAAAAATAATAGTTTTAAAATATTTTAATATTTGAAGAACATTATATCATAATTTTAGAAAATCTATTTTCTAGTAAAAACGCAGAATGTTTACTGGGTAAACAACTAACTACTACTTAATTCATCATGTTTTATTAATGCATAATGTTTAAAAGAATTTTCACCTTGATAAATTGTATATAACCTTACCTTATAAATATTCACTGTCACTTCTTAAATATGTAATTCTTCACTAAAACTTTAAAACTTACTATCTACTTGCATAGTTATTATATTCATAAAATTCACTTGGTATTCCCGAAGTTTTGACATCAAAACCGCATTGATAACGATAACTGAATCTAGAACCTAGAAGCAGGTATTCTCATTCACGTAATAGAATTTTTTTATTCCATTTCCATTCAAATCACTTACTTGTAAATGTCAGATTATCCCTTTCGGATTTTAAGAGGGAGATAGAACAAAATCCACATGGGAGGAACAGAGATAAACGAATTTCTTCTGCAATAATTGACATTTAGTCGTGTACGTGTAATCTTGGTTGTATAACTAGTACAATTATTTTATTTATAACTCAGAACTGAAAAACCGATTTCATCCATTATATTGAGAACAAATCTTGCAAAATTAACACACTTCTTACATACTTAAAAATTTAATACGTTTTGTAATTTTGTATTCATATGACCTCCATCAAATTGAATTTTTCCATAGAGATATGAAAGGTTTGAGCATGAAAGGGACAGACTTATGGGTATTCAATGTAAAGGCGATGTTCTCAACATCTTGATTAGGACTCATAAAAATGCATTGGCGTCGTTGGTTTTAGGCCGTAGTAATATTTTGAAACTGAAATAGAAAAGCTATATTTTAATTTTCGTTCATCATTTTATCCAACTTTCAGTGCCAATGAATTTTTATAATAGTTCGTTAACAATATGTATTTCAAAAAATGATAAAATGGGAATATATAATATAAATTAAATCTGTCAACACCGCTTTCAGAGATTCGTTATGAATATGAGCACAGCCTCCTATAGTTATTATAGGAGGCTGTGATATGAGTCCTAATGTAAACATTTAGGGTTTATGTTTTTTTACAACTTCTCTCTCTCTCTCTCTCTGATACTATATCTAACCATTGTATATAGACTATATACAATGATCTAACTTATCATATCTCTGGGTGTCAAAAAAAGATTTTGATGGCTTTCGGTATAATATTTATTGCTTCACTTTCGCTCTAGGATTAAAAATGGATAACTGTCATTAATTTGAGAGTAAAAAAGAATTATATTGTCGGACTGAAACATTCCGATTCGTACGTCATCTATCAGACATCTGCTGTAATTTCAAATATTTGTCAATAAATTATTTCTTTAAATATCTTTTAGAGGGCGCCACAAAAAATGTTTGAATTAAAATTTTTTAGCTAATTAATCCTCTTTTTAGCGACCATTTAATGATGATTTTGAAAATTATTAAAAAAAAAACTGCGAAATTCAGTTTTTTTTAAAATAACTTCATTTATTGACCATCTGACTATTTTTTAATCTTTTTGACGTATCTCGCACACTCCGAACAGCTGATTCGAAGGACGTCTTGTATGGATAGATTTTATTTGTTATTATTATAGTGGTACAAAATGGCAGATGTAAAGAGTTTGGAACATCCCACTTTAAAAGTAAGTAATTTCATTCATAATCAATAATTTAAACATTAAAAAAATCAATAACACACTACGTATTAATTGAAAATTTAAATTAAATATTCTACTTTGCTTAAGGAATAAATTAGAAAATTATGAAAATTGATTGTTTATTTATTTTTAGAATTAGTTTTGAATTATACAATATTATTTTAAATTGTCTCTACTTACAGTATTCTTTAAATTACAAAATTATTTGTCGTGATATATTTAAAATTTGATTGTACATGGGATTCTAATGATACCTACGCAATTTCTTAAAAGGAATTTTAGAATATTATTCAGATTATCAATGAAGATTAAATTGAATTAAATATTAGAAAATTAACAAAACGATAAGGTCCAACAAAATTTTATTTGTTAAGAACTTTTTGGCATTTAATTTTAATTCTATTTAACAGTGGCGTAGAATTTAATTTAAGGGGGATTTAAGGGAGATACATCCTCTATGCTGCTATTCAATATCTGCTTGGAACAAATTTAAAGTCGATATTTTGAGAATAAACCCATAAACAGATTTTTCTCCAATGCTATAGGTGCCATATGAAATATTGAACAAAAAATTTAGAACAGCTCAAAAAGCCATAGACAGAGAAGTTTCACATGTCCAACAACAAGCTACACTTATAGAAGAAACTTTAGAACAAAGTGAAGTAAAAGCAAAAGATATATCGTCTTTGCTAGGAGGTATGGTTGAAAAGTTACAAGTTTTAAAACGGAAAGGTAAGAAAAGTAAAAGAAATCTAAATATTGTTAAAAAAGAAAACTGAAAAAATAAGTAACTATTCTTCTTAGATTAGCCTTCATAATGTACGATGTGTCAGTTTTTGGTTAACTTTTTGGTGTTTTGGAACCTGGAATAATCTACCGTTGGTTCATTGCAGTCAGATCATGTTCATTTAATTGCTCAATAATAATAATATTTATTGCTTCTAAAACCCATGTTTACAGCAAAAAGTGTATGTGCATATAAATTATAATACCTTTTTTAATAAAAAAAAAAACAAATTTCAAATAAAACTCTTAAATCATGTACCACAAAATATATTAAAATCTTAACAGGGGAAGGTGGCATCGACCTGTTCTCAGCCAGTTAGTGTCTTTATGTATACATTAATTTGATTCGCAAATGTTTTGTAAATAGTTTCTTACGAAAACTCTGAATTATGGGTTGGCTAAAGAGCGTACAATCTAACCAATTGATTAATTTTTTGCTTCATCTTATGGTATGATTGTTAAATAATTATATAATGACACATGTACTGTTTACTAGTTCTCGGCCATAGACTGCTGATTACCTGACGTCATACGCTCGGTTCTCGCACAGCTGGCCGAAAACGTCAATTCCTGCTCGTGCTCATTGACCGTGTCATGACGTAAAATTCGAATACCACATGGTCAAACTGCCAAAAATGGTATTCACGTTTGTTAGACGCTAGGCGTAGTCCAAACGCAAACGC
Organism: Neocrepidodera transversa; assembly: GCA_963243735.1. Classification (NCBI taxonomy): domain Eukaryota; kingdom Metazoa; phylum Arthropoda; class Insecta; order Coleoptera; family Chrysomelidae; genus Neocrepidodera; species Neocrepidodera transversa. The sequence continues at coordinate 14,556,981 of OY725340.1, read as the reverse complement.
TACGCGGTGACCGTTTTCAAATACCTACCATTTGGTAAATGTTTTGCCCATGGAGGTAGAAATGGGAAGGAGACGAAATCACGTGACCAAAAGTGTCATCACTTCCGCTATATTGTTACTCCACTTCGTTCGTTTGTGACAGTTTGTTTTGTATTGTGTTGTTTTATCTATTTATTTCAATTACATACTTGTATTTAAAATATTTTTGGTAAAAAACGTTAAAATAACAATGGTGTCATGTGCCAAGCGCAGTTCCCTAGTAGGATCGTGTAGATAATAAGAAAATCTCAAAAATAACATTTCATAGGTTAGTATAAACATACTACAGAGCATTATTAAAATAAATGTTGATGTAGTTTTTAGTATTACATTAAATGGTTTCGTATCGTTGTATTTTTATTTTTGCATCTAGGGTGCGTTGGACCCACTTCAACCATACGTTGACACCCGTATAAAGAGAATAATTCTTGAACATTCTAATCAGATTAAAAAAGCAGTTAGTCCGGGTCTGGTATGGCAGCCATATTGATACAACACTTAGCCCCGCCTACCGATGTCATTTTTAGTATACACTTTTAAACGAGCATAGCATCTCCTTCAATATCCTACCTCCATGGTTTTGCCCTTCGACATTCGAATTTTGACAACTTTGACAGCTTGTTGACGCCGGTGTCGTTATTAAAGTCATTTGTTAGTTGTTTTGGGCAAATTGAGTTATTTTCTGTCATTTCTGTTTTTCCTGCGATATCTTTAGTTATATATTTACAAAGTTATTTCTGAGTATGACTCTTCCCTATGTAGGAGGGATTATTTTAGATGAGGTGAAAAGGCAGCGATTTTTGCCGGACGATCCTTTTGAATTTTCGTATCACAATTTTATTAAATTATAGGCTTCGAAAACAAGATGTAGAAAATCTAGAAGAGATGTTACATCCTTTTCTCCCCGGGCCCGGATTAGCAACTATTTACGACCTACACCAAAGTTCTAAATTACTCCCAATTACTGTAATTTTTTTAGCAAATTTAACTGTAAACCCCGTTTTAGAGCTTCTTTGGGGTTATTTGAGCTATTAACATATTTTGTGGCCTATGTTGGTCTTATGGGTAATCCGGGCCTGTTTCTCCCTCTAAGAAATATAGTGGATGCCATTAGAAATATAATCAAGGTCTGTTTACTTATTCTTGACCATTGAAGTTGGTATGAGCTGCCCCTTTCACTTTTATACAGTCAGTATTTAGTTTCGCACTTACAGAGTTGATAAATTGGTTAATTTGTTTATTTTTAATCAACTTCGTATCCATCAAGGTACTCCAATAAGGTTTTTTTTTGTGCCGGTTTAGCCATTTTCAACATAATGAAAAGAAAAAACAACAAAACACTGACAATAACAAACAAATCGATATAAAAATGACAACGCCAACAAACCAAACGTCAAATTAGTCAAATATTATGTTGGGAATAATGCAAAATGCGGATTCGATTTAGTCGTATCGCACAGCGACGCGTTTTGCTAGAAGAATACGAAAAGCCGCAGTTCATCGTCTCGGTGAGCGCTCTGTTTGCCATTCGTTTCGCTTAGCGCGTCCAAAACGTAACGTTTTACGAGAATACCCGCTCTGTTGTTTTATTTATTTCAGTTGATTGATTATTTGGAGATTCCTCCTCTTCACAAGTTTTCTTCTGGGAAGACGGAACGATAGTAGGGAAGACGGAACGATAGTAGGGAAGACGGATACAAATTTAATTCTTAATTTTTCTCTTATTTATTCTGTGATCAAGCTCTCTATATACTTTAGTTAATTCATCTCATTGGTTAGGTGTGTAGTCATTCTTAATCTGTAGTGCAGGTAATTTTGTTAGCGAAAGTCTAGATCTATTGTTCAGTATGAAGGTAGATAGCATACTCTGTCCAATATTTCTTTTTTTCTTAAAATGGCAGACTTCTGGCTGACTACTTATTTTGTATCAAAACATATAGTGTGGTTAATCTGTTTGGATGTGTCTACTGGGCCAGTACCAAATATAAATGTAGTGGATTATTTAAACATAATGCTATGGCCTTTTGTTTTTGAAAGAATATGCAGTTGGTCCTTATTTAAATGTCCTCACATATGGAGAGATTTGAAGACAAATTGAGGTCATCTAAAATTTATTATAAATTAATAAAACTAACATTATGACACTCTTACCTTCACAGAATTATCTTTGGCAAAACGAGAGTAAAAGAAAATTTAAGCATTTTTAGTAAATAATTGAGCAATTTCATTGCCTGCAATATTTTTCGACTTTCCTAAAAACTTAATGAATAACAATTTTCCGTTAATCATTATTTATATTTTATTTCCATTTTAAGAGTAGTACCTGACGTGAAGTTTCGTCAATATTCGATATAAGAATATTCATCTCCTCCATTTTAACTTAAAATCTCATTAGTCAATCTGAGCTTTAAATAGTATCAATAAACACTACCAGTTTTGACGGATTTTAGCTTTAGTGATTTTTTTTTCGCCAACTCGGCTGGGAATTGTCAAAAAGTTAAAAGAAATATTGGATAGACTATATACATGTAGCAAATTCGACTTTTATGGGACGTACGTTTGGAGTGTTTACTTTACCCAGTCGGATAGCTCTGATAGGTGCTGCAGTATTAGGGAAATTTAATTCCGTTAAAATACCGGACAATGCTTTTTGGGAATCTAAATTTTCATTAATTCCGTAAAATATCACGTTTTTCTCTCATTATTCTTGACGAACATTCAACATATACCTCCGATATAGTTGTCTCGTTAGATTTTTTCTCCAGGTCGTGTACCATGGTTTTTAGATATTCTTTTTCTTGCTTCAAAAAATCTATATTAGCTATACATCCATTAACTGGCGAATATCTTGCAATCCCGCTGTTAATATCCTGAACTGTCCCATCATCATCATTTCGAATTCTTTACTTCGCTCTGCTACGCCACTGTGGAACATATCACCTTCATTTGCCATAATTCGAATTAATACTAATCAGTAAACTTACTAATGCCTATGTAGCCTTATCAGCAAGATAGTAAAAACTAGTTTATATTTTATTGCCAATACTGATTCATCACTAATTAAAGATCTACTTTTAGATTTGATTTTCACAAGAATTTTTTATATGTGGTTGTAGAAAATCACTTATGCCAAAATACACTAATTTTACTTATTTATTTCTGTCAAAAAACAACGAAAGACCAAGAGCTAGTTTTAAATGTGTTAACGATCATGAACTGGCGCCCACACACACTTCCTAATATCGCCTAAAAAATTTATTTAATGTTCAAAATCAAATTTAAACACATTGTTATAATCTGCCATCAAAAAATATTTCTATGAATGAATAGTAAAACTAAGCAAGTTTTGTGCAAGGGCGTAGATAACTTTTTTTCCTGGAGGAGCACTTTTTTCCTGGGTGGTACTTTTTTTATGGAGGGTAATCAAACTTTTAAACAAATATATGTTTGTCCGTTTCTAAATTTCATTTATTTTATCTCTTCTTTTCGTGCTATTTTTTGTTATGCTGGGGGAGGGTAATTACCCCCTTTACCCCCCATATCTACGCCCTTGGTTTGTAGCTCTGTGCCATCTGAATTTGGCAGATAAACTGTTAATCAGAATTCTCTATAAATTAGCTGAAGAGAGCATAGCCGAAGAACTAGTAGCTTCAAACGTGTGCAAAAGAAGATTGGAACATTTAAAAGAGCACAACACCCTCACACCGATGGGTACAATGTCACAAGCAGCCCTTAACCAGTGGCGGCGCAAACGTCTGGACCGCATGGTCGTCGAATATTTTTTAAGAAATGGCTACTACAACGCTGCAATAACTCTTGCTGATAGGTCTGATATCAAGGATTTAACAAATATCGGTATATAAAAATAAAGTATTTTGAAAAAAAAAATTCTAATTTCGGTTTTTTTTTTTGGGAAGATATTTTTTTAACTTCGAGGGAAGTGGAAAAATCTCTTGCAAATAAAGAGACCAACAAGTGCCTGTCTTGGTGCCATGATAATAAATCGAAACTGAGGAAATTGAAATCCAATATGGAATTTAATATCAGGGTACAGGAGTTTGTGGAGTTGGTTCGATCTGATAGAAGAATGGACGCGATTAAACATGCTAGAAAACATTTTCCTAGTTTTGAGGAAGAGCATTTGACCACTATTAAGCAAGTTATGGCTTTGCTGGCGTTTCCTATTACTACAGGTGAGTTTTTAAACAGATTTATTTAACATCGTGGACTGACAATTAACTTTTTTCTTTAGATATTGTTCCATACAAATCGCTGTTAGATGAAAAACGATGGGATGTTTTAATTGAACAGTTTAGGCAAGAAAATTATAGACTGTTTCAATTGGCTTCACAATCTGTATTTACAGTGGCGTTGCAGGCGGGGCTTTCGGCGCTCAAAACTCCATATCCTTTTTTAAACGTTTAAATTTTATTGAAAAAAAATGGAAAATTTTCTAAAAAGAAAATTTTTATAATATTTTTTCATGTAGTTAAACATTTTTGTTTACATTTTAAATAGTTTTGTAATGAGTAGGACTAGATCCTATATTAAGGTGAGTACAGCACCGAGCCGTGAATTCAACGTCGAAAGCACCCACATAGTTCGAAAAGAAATGAACTGCGGCCTTTGTAATGCTGACGTAGTTTAAAAACTATCACGGGTACGATACTCCAATTACAAGCGCTTTACACCAGGAGGCAGCCCTTAACCAGGCGTTTTAGCCATTAATTTTTTGCAATTTTAAAAAATCATTAAAAGAACATTAAGAGCAAAAAATTTTGCCACTATATTGAAAATAGTGCTGTTGATGGATTTCTGCATTTGCATTATGAAATTTTGAATTTCTAAGCTCCTTGATTTTTTTCTCGGAAACTGAAAGGAATTAAAATTTAACGCAAGAATCCCTAGATGATATTACCTAATTTATTTTGCCAAAATTTTAATTTTTTAAGAAAATTGCTTTTTGAGATATCCTTGTCCGAAAATTATAAAGTGCTGTAATCACCTTAAAGAAAATTATTTATCCTACACCAAGTAAAAATAGTGGGAATAATTTTTAAATTAGCATGTTCTTTTTCCTTAACACCATGTACTCAGTGTTACTCCGATTCTGGTGAAAATAGAAATCCTACTTGCCCGGTATGTCAGCCATATTTAAACGAATTGGCTGAATGTTTGCCATTTGCACATTGCTCACAATCGAGACTTTATTGCCATATTAGTGGATTACCTATGAATGAGAACAACCAGCCGATGATGTTGCCCAATGGACACATTTATGGTGAACAGGTAAAAAATAATGCAATTTTTTTTTTAAATAAAAATACTTGTCAAGTCAAAATTGTATTAATAATTAAAAAATCTAAAATAACTTTTGAATTTGAATGTTATCTAAAAATATTAAAAGTTATGTGAAAATCGTTTTCTACGGTTTCAGGTGCAGTTTATTCGTTTGGTGTTTGTTTTCATATTGCTTTTTTCTTTTTCCATTTAAATCCTCTCCTTTTCATTGTATATCTGACTTCTTCTGTGCACACTTTTCAGGTTTTTCCCACTTTTCCCCTTACTTGTTGTAACCTTCTATATCCTCTTTATTGTCTTTTCTTATATTTCTTGCAGACAGTCAATCCATTAAAGCTGAGCTTACATGCTGTACCTTGAGCGATTGTCTTATTTTGTTCAATTTTCTACTTTGGTACATGTTTCTAGACCATTCGTTAGGTACTGCGTTTGAATATCCACATCGGATGTATCTGAGGCTGTGTTCGTTTATTACGTCTGACTAATCTATCTGCTCGCGATCGTTCGTTAATTCAGTCTAGATTTAGAGGTCGTAAATCTGGAGCGTTTTTTATTAAAATCGGACTAGTCAAGAGGCCAATCTGTTTGCTCGGTTCGTTTTGTTAGATGTAAGCGATTAATCTAAGTATTTGATGTTAAGTTTTATACGTTATATTTGTTTATAATCTTTATACTGATTTGTGTTTCATGTTGCTAAAAGAAGAATAATAGACATTTTCTGCCTACATTTATTAGTTTTTTTTTTGACAAAATGCCTTTGCTAGAACTCATTGATCAAGATGACAAACAATACTCGTTTCAAGTAACTGATGATGATTTTAAGAGAGTAGTTGAAGAGGAGATTTCGGGATGCCCACATGAAATAGGTTTCTCACTCGTACTCCGCAATTTCTGAAAAAAAAAATTCGAATGTTTCTGGGTACATTCGAAAATGTTTATCTGATTATCCGGGAAATTGGGGACAATAAATTTCGAAATATTTGCAGTTTTTAGAATGTTCACTTTTTCTTCCTCATCACCATCATCGAACATTAATTCATGTCCTTGAATCACAGTCAGCATCGCCTCTTTTAGTGTGAAATTTATTATTACACAATAATAACAGTCGCTTAAAAAAAACACATTTGTAAACCAAATTTCGCCGGAAAAATTTGAAGTGTTCTTTATTTTAAATTTAATCTGGCTGATCTAGAGTCACGTGACCCAAAATCGCGCTAATCGCAGATAAAAAACGAACACAGCCTGAGATGTTATGATTATTGTGAATTTTTTATCACGTGATAGAGGATTAGATGTAGATTTAATAAACAAACACTTTGGAGGCATTGGTCACGTGGTAAAAATGACAATGACAAGTTTGAAGTTTCTTTGCGTTTTTAATTCATTATACTATGCTTTAAATTTACGTGTTTTTCGGTTTAAAATTATTTATTTAGTGATAATACATATTACACACACCTACTGAAATAGAAAAAAATGCATAAAAAGATTGTAAGAGTTTTCCTCAAAAGATTTAATTTATTTTTGTTTTTTAGGCCCTGACCGAAATGGCTCGACAAAACAACGGCCAAGTGATTTGTCCCAAAACCAAGGATATATTTCCGTTCAAAAAAGTGGAAAAAGTATTCGTCATGTAGTTGTTTATTTTTGTGATATTTTTATTAATTACTCATACGTTTAGGAACTTTTCCCAATATCTTTATCTCAATTCTATTTCTTGCTACAGAATGTTCCATCAAAATAATAAAACACCATGTGACATTCTATATCACGTGTAAACATGTAGTGGGCAATAGCCGTAACTTTTTTATTTTTAGAAATGTTGAAATGAAAATTATAACTTTATTTACATGTTTCCTTCAGAATATCTTATACATTTTGAAGAAGAGCAGGAAAATATTTATAGCCAAATAGATTTTTAAAAGCCTGGCGTTTTCAATACTCACACCAAGAGTCAGCATTGTGAATAATCCGATTTCACATCACTCGCGATATTGCGCAGTTCAGATTTCGAGGATTTATTAATTCATAATACATTAATAAATCTTTTAACTTGATTTCTAAATTTGCAGTTTTTGGGACTGTTAGCGTCTAAAGTTATTTTTGTCAGATTCTAATAGATGGCCTTAAAAAGAGAAGTTTATAGTTTATGCCGTCGATTAAAAAAATGTTTGAGCTCAATTCATTTCAATATATCTAAAAATACAGAAGTTGCATCTACATTCTGTATATCGGGTTTCCCTTCTAAAATCACCCATCTGATGGATTTGTTATTTATTTTAGGGTGTTTTCGTTGGGCAACCGGTATTCCTTTTAATAATGTAAGTACCTTGAAAACTAAGATTAATAAAGAAAACTATTCAATAAATTAAGGTTTAGGTAATTTTTTTATTTTTTAATTTTTACCAGAACCTAACAATAATAAAACGTATTAAAATTAAATCTATAAAACTTAACTATAAATAATTTTTTTTAAATAACTATTCGATTCTAAACACTAACAAAATCATTTTATACCTAAAATTAAATTTATAAAAATTAAAAATAAATTGTTTTTTTTATATATAATATGCTGTATTAAAATTAACAGTAATTAATATTTTTTTAGTGAAAAGTATTGTAATCAATAATCAACTCAGTATAAACGTTCAATCCATCATTGTTCGCAATAACAATGTCATCTTGACTATTTTCCAAATCTTCAGCTGACACCAATTTTAAAACTTTTTTGTATTTCTTTTTGGAAAAATTTTGTTCCTCATCGTTAAAAACCGATTTAGTTGGTTTATTGGCCAATTTAGTATTTTTGTCGCCATTTTGATCTTTTTCGATCGATTTATTTTTCTGGCGTTCATCATTTACGATTATTAAATCCTTTTTGCCAGCATCTTTTTGAACAAAATTCTTTTTTTTCCTAAGGACTTGATTTTTAGAATTTGGAAAATTATACCTACATGAGGAATAATACACATTAGTACCTATATTTTACCCATTTAAGAAAAACAAACATTCCTATTATTTTGGTTGTCATTAACATTTGTTTTTACCTGTTAATAAAACTGTAAGTCTTCAATCTATCCAAGAGAGGGAGCTTACCAGCTTCAGAGGCTTGTTTGATACCGACATTAACGCGAATTCTGAATTTGTTAAACTTTTTGTTATTAAATTGTAGTTGATTTATATTCAATTTGAACGGTTTAAGTTTATGATTATTGATCCAAGCTACTGTTACTTCGTGCGAATCGAAAAAACTCACATGATACTTAGTCTAAAAAAAAACAAGAATAAAAGGAAAATAGAAGTTTTTTAGTTATATGAAAATTAAGTTAGTCTAAATAAATCAACCAAATTTGTTCCTGAACGTCCAAGACGTCTTTTGGTTCATGTGGAACGTCTTTTTTGTCCAGATATAGAACAATAAATAATGTTTAAAATTTTCAAATTACTATAGGAGAAATCAGCTTATAGTAAGAAATATTTATTATCTACCACAATGGTACAATTTTTTGTTTTACTTCTTAACATTTAAACAGTTCGTTTAATATTTTCGTTACTTCTCATGGAATATTTTTGTTTTCATTTTTGAGGACCCTGAAGCAAGAATGGTCTGTGTAACATTTTTGCTAAAACGGAGTTGAGCATAGATTTGGGATTTTAATGCCAAACAACATATGCGCAATAGTGAGCTATGTCACATTTCTATTTTACGCATAGAGATTATCCTATAAAACTAGTTTTGCACTTTCATATGTCGGCATATTTTTCGAGCAAGAGGCTATACACAAACCAGACATTTACTTCTACAGGTATTGATCTATGTTACACTATTGTTGTACTTAGATCAGTGTGTTTAGACAAATACATCTAATACCAAAGTGATCTATGTTACTTTTCACGTTTTCTGAAATATTGCAATCGTGTGTGGTTTTAACGATTAAACATATTGTGCGAATTCTGTGCATAACCTCCAAATCATGTATTTAGTGTATTTTCTTGTTGATCTACGAATGTTTATTTTTACTTACTGAGCCTTATACATATACATACTGTTTATTAGGTAAAATAAAATGTAGGGGATATGAGTGTGGAAAACAGATAGAAAAAAAAATGTCAACAAAAGACAGCGAAACTGATGATGATGGTAAGTTGTTAGTTTAGTAGGAAAGAATGCTGTTCGAGAAACCCTCGAACATTGTTCCGATTGGTGACGGCCCTGGTGAACAATATTTATTAAGTAGTAATTTTAGTTTAAAAAAGACTTGATAGATAAATAAAAAAATATAATTGCCACTTACAAAAACGCATCCTCTTTGTTAAAGAATAGAACCTTCCGAGCTACAAGTATCCCACAATTTAAAAACTGATTGCTGTCTACGCTTTGCTTTGGTGAGAAAAATCACAGAATTTAGTATGCTATAGTAAATTCAGCTGGCTTGCAGTATATTTAGAGTTAGTCAAAGATCATTATACAGTGGTTCCATCTTTATATTTCGTCGGTCTAATTAACAAACCACCGTAACTCACATTTCTCACTTTTTACAAGGAAAACAAAAAACGGATTTTTTGTTTTAAAAGTCATATTTTTACATTAACATATTTTTATAATGATTTTTTATTTAATATTTTTGAGAATTACAAGGATTTAATACTTTGTGCAGTAACCATAGAGCTATGCATTAGCTTAAAAATCACAAAATCGAATTTTGTGGAGTTACGAGGTTTGTTCGACGAATTGTATATTTTCTATAGTTATAAGTATTTGAACTGCCGGCCGGCCTAAATTTATATATTTTTTGATTTAGTGTTTTTGGTGTTAATTTAATTAAAAACGTTAATTTAAATAGTCGTTTTAATAACTTTGCAAAGGGTTAATATCAAAACATATGAGCCAGGGTTTATAGAGTAAGGTCCGTTAATCAGGTTGCATCTTAAGGACCCTAGCCACCCTGCTTATGAGCAGGAATCAAATTAGATTTGTTCTCGTGTCAAATGCAAATGGCCTGAATCTGGTGAGTCAATGGTTAGATGAAGAGGGCCTAAATATTTGTCCATCCAAATTAATCATAGTACACAGTACCTTTTACCGGAAGAAGGCAGTTAGAGTGACTAGGCACACTGTCGGAGGAGGTTAAATATCTCTGGGTTATTATAGACTCAACACTTACCTGGACCCAACAACTGCCGAAAGTAAAGAAGAAAGCCTCCAATCATGGGGGAGGCAAGAATGGTACTTTCAAGGCTATAAAACACGATGATCGGATCACAAAAGGAAATAGTGGGATGTAACATTCTTGAAATGAAACCAATGGACCATACATCTCCTATGTATTTTTTCAACACTAATTTCGAGGTGAGCATAAAAAACCGAAGGAAAAAATGAAAGATATTAGATAAATGTTAAATATATTCCTTATATACACCACAACTTCTTCGCTTCAGTGCCCCATCTAGAAGGTCATATGTAGCACCAGAAAGTAATGACCAAACCTCGAAGAAGAGTAAGATCATGATAGCTAGTGTCTCATATTAGATAAAAATAGTGATTGTTATCACTACAATGAAGTTATAACTCTTAAATTTTGTTTATTAGTATTACCAACTCACAAAAACTGCTTGTGGTGACAACAAACATATATAAATGTCCTTCATGTAAAAATGAGCTATATGTATATACTTCAAAGAGCCACAATAGGCCTCTGCTGGCCGCAATGGAGGGGCGAGCAAATGCTCCACTAACATTAAACCTACCTAAGTACTTCCAAAATATTGCCTGTTATTTTATTTAATTCGACTGAAAGGTATTAATACTAGACAGAAGTATATAGTAGCGTTGCGCAACCCCTCAAAATGGCCAAAACCACCCCCTAGATGGGTTAAACGCGATTCAAGAGGTTTCCCTGCAGATAAAATAAACACAATTTCCCTCCGTTTTCGAGAATGCTCAGCACGGTGGTGGTGTTTAATATCGGTTCTGACCCCTTCCAGCCCTCCCACCGGCCAATATTCGCCCCCAAAAGAGGTGAATTTTCATATCTTTTTAAATATCAGCGGGAAACATTCCTCATCCTCGTTTTCAAGGATATGCTGCGTACGGTGGTAGTGTTGGATATCGCGTCCGATCCCTGCCAACCCCTTCACCGAACAATACTGGCTCCCGAGAGGGTGACTTTGTCCTCGAAGTCTGAGAGAAATATATATTTGCCTCTGAAATGCTGAAAACAAAAAAGTCACCGTCTCGGGGGCGAGTATTGGTCGGTGGAGGGGTTGGCAGGGATCGGACGCGATATCCAATACCAGCACCGTGCTCAGCATCCTTGAAAACGGGGAGGAATATGTTTCCCGTTGATATTTAAAGATATAAAAATTCACCTCTTTCGGGGGCAAATATTGGCCGGTGCAGGGGTCGGAACCGATATTCAACACAACCGTGCTCAGCATCCTCTAAAATAGGGGGAAATTGTGTTTCTCTGTAGGAAAATCTCTTGAAGCGCGTTTAACCCCTCTAGGGGGTGGTTCCTTGCAATTTTGAGGGGTTGCGCAACCCCAAAGAGAAATTCTAACACCACCATCGTATTCAGCATCCTGGAAAACGGGGCAGGAGGTTCTCTTGTTCCGGCTGAAAATATTTCCATGTTTGTCCTACTCACACACGCTACAATAATAGATAATTTACAATATACAAAATGTTCTTAATGTGTTTTAGTGATATAAAAACAAAAATATTCCATATTTCAAATGTATGTTTATGTTACATAGACTATTCTTGCTCCAGGGTCCTCAATTATACAATTTGAAGCCGTTATCCAAATCGTTTTTTACCTATATTTTAGGATGGCTCACATTTAAACAAATAACAGTTTATATTTATCTCAATACAACTAAAAACTTTTCCCTCCAGTAGATAAAACATTTCTTTAACGCTAAAGATTCAGTAAAGCAGTGACGTTTAGAATAAAATTTCAGAAGTTTATTTCTTATAACAATTGTCACAATCTAAACCTCATTGCCTTTACTTATTTAATCTTTAAATAGAATTATCGAAAAAAAATATTTGGGCTTAAAACGTACTTTAGGGCCTTAAAAATGATATATCAAAAGATGAAGGGCGACAAGAACGTCTAAATGTCCAAATTTTCAATTTTTGCAGATTAAAGTTATATAATAATACCATTTTACGTTACAGTGAAAACTTTAATGCGTTTTTCTCGAAACCATTTTTTTGAGCTGGCCGGAAACATAATTAACATAGGAACAAATCTTTCCGATCGAATTGAAAATTTCACCTTATATTCAAAATTGGTTTCTCCAGCGTAGGATTTTTTTTATATCGCAGTTTTTTTATATAAATAATTTTGTGATAATTTCTTTCATGAATTTTTAACTTTTATTTCAAAAGTGCACCTCACGAGAAATCATTATAATAAAAAATCCTACGTGTACGTCTCTTGCTATTATTCTATAGAATCGAAAAACTTTCAATTTTGTTCCAGGTCAAAAATTGCGGGAGTTAGGTTTCCGGCCGTGGATTCCGTCGGAAAAAAGTACCCGAGGATAAATCCCGCACAGCCGCCATTTTGTTATACAATTACATAAAAAAATTATTTTTTCTACTTCACAATTAGTATTCTAAATTCCATTTTAGAGAATTTCGATTCATCTCTTAATTTCGACAAAAATTTTTTTCCGAAATATGCCTATTTTTTCGTGTTCTACGTATATAACCCCAATAAAGATAATGAGCGTTCTATCTGCTGACAGTAAATCTATCTAAATTGGAATAAGGTACGTAAAAACGCAGTACTCTAAATGATCCACTCATCGCTAATCCCAAAATCAGAAACTTCTGGACAGTGGGTTTCTCTTATGACATACTAAACCGCTAAGAAAAGTACATGCTAGAATAGCATTCCCAGATGTTTTTAATGTGGAAATTGTATTTTTTTCAAAGAAACAATTTTATTTTGCGAATAAATAAACATTTTTCAGATTTGAACTTGAGACATATAAGAATAAAATCGGTTTTGTCGCTCCAAAACTTTCCCAACGAGTGTCCAGAGACGAATACTTTCTCAGATATTTAATGTTAAAACTTTGACATATTTTTATTTTTGAAACAATTTTGACTGTTCTGAATAGAACTAAGGAGTTATTTCGATGGACAACCTAAACCCATTTACCAAATTTCAGCTTAATCGTATTAAGCGTGTGGCTTTTATCGTGGAAGAATACAGACAGATCATCTGGAAATGGTCTTAATCGTCTGGGGACCTCAAAATGAATATTTCCATCTTTAACTCGAAAAAATTTTTTTAGCTTGTTCACAATACTTTCCCTTCTCGGATGTGGGTCGGAAAATTAATAATAAATGACTGTAAAGATCTTTAAATAATAAATTACTTACAGGTACCAGGGTGTCTTCTAACAAGAAATATTGTTCAAAATAAGGATCGTCTTCGACCATTGCCGGCCACCATGGGTATTCATTCACTTTGGCCCAGACTATGCTACCAGCATTATACTTATTTTCAATTAATAATTCTTCGTCGACTATGGGTTCTTCGGTGTCGGAGCATTTGTTGTGTTCCTGGTCTGGATTCATTGAACAATACCATTTTTCTGGCAACTCTAAAGGAATTTTTAGAAACGAGTAAAAACAAAATATAATTTTTTTTTCACTTAAAAAGTATTGGAAAACATTTTCTTTATCATTTATAAAAAAAATAATTACCTAAGGGATCCTTAGTATCTGGTAAGTATCGAGCTTTATCGCATGAATCGCAGTAAACATAAAGCCCTACGTTTCGAGATTCATGAATAAACCGCATTTTTTCATGTAGTGATAAAGTGTTTTCTTCCTCAAGAGAAGTGTTTTCTTCCTCAAGAGAAGTGTATTCTTCCTCAAGAGAAGTGTTTTCTTCCCCAAGAGAAGTGTTTTCTTCCCCAAGAGAAATGTTTTCTTTCTCAAGAGGAGAAGTGTTTTCTTCCTCAATAGATCTGTTTTCTTCCTCAAGAGATTTTTTTTCTTGTGGTATCAATTTTGTAGTTTTGGTGCTTTTCTTTTTCAAACTCTTTTTTTGGGATTTTTTGGTTTCAGACACAATTTTTTTGGGTCTTCCGCGTTTTGATTGCCATATTTCTTTGTTTTTTGAATTTTCTTTTTTTATGTTTTTTTTTGTACCTAAGGATTTTTAAGATGTACTAATTTAAATGTGTTAAAAAAAAAACATTTAAAAAATCTGTAAATTTAAAAAAGCATCCTAACTTTTACTAAAAAATTGCGCAATAAAAAAATCAAAACAGGAGAAAAATAATGGGTTCCTCAAGTCCAATATTATTAAAAGCATGAATGGAGAATTAAATCACTGTTTTCGTACAAATCTATTTATTTTTGACGGTTCTAATCAGACATTGTGTATAAAAACTTTAAATACGATTTGTATCAAAACAGTGGTTTAATTCCCAATTAATCCTTTTTAATATTATTAGCAATTAGTAACAAAAGAAAGAACTTTAGCTCCGTGAAGTTAATCCCCAAAGTGCTAATTTTTTTTCGGACATTTCCCATTTATTGTTAGTGCTTTGTTATTGCTTCTTAGTGCTTTAAGTATTTTCGTTAATGCTTTTTCCGGTTTCTGCATATCGACACCCCCATCGAATAAGGTTGTAACTCATATTATCGCAAAAATGACTTACAACCTTGTGCGATTATTAAGGATTTTTTAATTTCAAGGTCAGTCCTGACAATCTACCAAAATGGACGAAATTTGGTACTTTGATTTAGTGCTTCTTGGTGCTTCAAATAGTTTCGAAAGTGCTTGTCTATTTTTTTAGATATTTTAGATTTTAACTTCAACGTCAACCCCAAAATATTTTCTTATTGACACAATTTTGGCATCAGTTTTTAGTGCTTCGTTAGTGCTTCAAAAAGTTGCAATAACGATTGTTTCCTTTTCGAGATATTTAATTAAATCTAGAGTCATTTCTTGACGCATCGTTAGTGCTTTTTAATGGTTTAGATTATTTTCTTAATGCTCTTTCCGTTTCCTGAATATTCAGTATTTTTTGTTTCCAAATTTGCACCCAAATTCTTTTGTTTTTGTTGTTATTATAAGGGGAAGTGGCATATTATTTTGGACACTTTGAATAAGGTGGCCTATTTATAAAGGGACACTACCATATTAGAAATTAAAAAGAAAGAGCAAAAACTTATTGGCCTGCTGTAGATTTTATTTTTAAGTGTACAAGGCGATTCATGTTGCGGTGGCCACTGACCTTTTTTATTTCTAATGAAACATCCTATATATTTTTCAATTTTTGGATTCTTTTCATACTTCTAAATGTTTTTTATGTAGCACTTCTCTGCTTCCTTATATTTTTATTACAGTTGAAAAGAATTTGGGTGCAATTTTTGAAACAAAAAATACTGAATAATCAGGAAACGGAAAAAGCACTAAGAAAACTATCTAAAGCACTATAACGATGCGTCAAGAAATGACTCTAGATTTAAGTTAATCCCATATGATTTAAGGGCTGACCTTGAAAATTAAAAGTTAAATATATCGAAAAGGAAAGAATCGTGATTGCAACTTTTTGAAGCACTAAGAAGCACTAACAAAGCAGTAATAACTGATAACAAAATTGAGTCAATAGGAAAATATTTTGGGGTTGACGAAGTTAAAATCTAAAATATCTAAAAAATAGACAAGCACTTTCGAAACTATTTAAAGCACTAACGAAGCACTAAATCAAAGTATCAAATTTCGTCCATTTTGGTAGATATTATCAGGGCTGACCGTGAAATTAAAAAATTCTTAATGTGCAGAAAACGGAAAAGCACTAAGAAAAAACCGTTTTTTTACACGACAGTACTCGACATCCTGGTAGTTAAATTTTTGACAAATTAACACTCGAACTGTTAAGTTTATTAACATGAAACTGTGTATTACCAAAAGTTTTAAGATGTTTGTGCTCAGGCAATATGAGACACTTTATTGATAAATTTTTTTTTTGTTCAGGAATTTGAATACAAAGTTTACGACCTTATTCTGAATTATGCTGTAGGTATAATCTAAAAAATGATTCAATAGAAACGAATGAGGGATTGATCGAATAATTTGGTTTCCCCACCACTAACTTTTTTTGTTTGTCCACCTAATGTATCTGACTAGTAAAATAAATCATCAAAAATTAGTATGTTGACATACCTGAATTTCGCAATTTTTGTGATAGGACCTCGAACTTACTTCTCAATTCTTTTTCAAAACCAGTTTCTTGAGAAAATTTTATAAATTTTTCCTTAATACCGGGTCTATTTATTTCCTCTGGAGTTAAACTGCAACTCAATGCAGAATTTTGCTGGCTATCGTTCGTCAGAGTTTCTGATAAATAAAAAATTTCTAAACTAAAGTAAAGTTGGAAAAAAATGGACAGAGATATAAGAGTCGATGAAATTAAAGCCTTGATTACATTGAGCGAGTTTACAAGCTGCTAGTTTCCCGAATTATACAATTTTTTGTTGTTCAGGAATTTGAATACAAAGTTTACGACCTTATTCTGAATTACGCTGTATATAGGTATAATCTAAAAAATGATGCAATGGACATAGGAACAAATCAATTGCACCGATAACTTTTTTTGTTTCTCCATTTAATGTATCAAAAACAATAAGACTAGTAAAATAAATCATCAAAAATTAGTATGTTGACATACCTGAATTTCGCAATTTTTGTGATAGGACCTCGAAATTATTTCTCAATTCTTTTTCAAAACCAGTTTCTTGAGAAAATTGTATAAATTTTTCTTTAATACCGGGTCTATTTATTTCCTCTGGAGTTAAACTGCATCTCAATGCAGAATTTTGCTGGCTATCGTTCGTCGGAGTTTCTGATAAATTAAAAATGTCTAAACTATAGTAAAGTTGGAAAATAATAGACAGATATAAGCCTTGATATGACATTAAAGCCTCGATTATATTGAGCGAGTTTACAAGCTGCTAGTTGGCAATTTAAAGCGTGTTGACATTATACTAGTTAATAGCTAGCAGAAGTCAACTAGCGCCAGTTAACTATCTCTGTAATGGTGCGTTGACACGGTGCTAGTATGCTCGGCCGAACTGACTAGAATGTCTGCTCGGCTGGTACTCGCATGAAACTCGTACTGTATACACAGACAGGCGACTGCACTCGCAAGTTAAACAACTTGCGAGTGCAGTCGCCAGTTGTTTTTTGTCGTACGAGTTAGTCGATCGTCTTCCAACTTTCAATGTGCGAGTTCCATACTAGTACTTTTAAACATGGCGAACAAAAGATGGACAGAAGCGCAAACTATATAATTTGTGGAATTATATGAAGAAGCAGAATTTTCAACATGCTCTCTATAAAAATAAACAAGTAAGGGACACATTCTTAAGTGATTTTTGAACGTCTCTGGATCCTCCAAAGACACTTCTTTTAGAAATTCTACAGAAGCACCAAACATGTACGCCGCTTTATCCACTCCCTGGGACGTCGCTTTTTTATAACTTCCGCCATTTTCCATTATACTAAAACCAAGCTGGTAAAATTGTATGTATCAGCGGTCTCAGCCGAGCACATTAGCACCATGTCAATGCACCTTAAAGGTACGTTGACACGATGATAGTTGACTGGAACTAGTATACTGGCACTCGCACCTTGTCAATACATGAAGACAGTGTGAAGACAATCAGTTGACTAGATCGAGTGGAATTGGATGGTCTCCTACATTTTACCGCATACGTAGTGAACCAAGATGGCGCCAACTAAGAAAACTTGGTCAAATGATTTCTGTATGTATCAGAATCTTCTACTGCAACTTCCTTAAAAAAAGTCGCCGAGACCTAGACAGTTTATTTTTTTCTATCCGCACTCCCTCTTCGGCGTTTCCTTTTATTGTTATTGTCCTCATTCAAATGATCAATCAACGACAGATCCGTTACAATATTAAGTCCTTCTTATAAAATAGACATTCTTGAAAAGCGATTGTTGATAAGATTTCAATTTTTTAAAGAAATAGGACTACAAAATTGCATGCGAGAAGACAGTCGACTGTTTTTTAATATATTACTGGCATGCCGCGAGTTGACTCTTGTGTCACCTGTCATTCCATTCGCTCGCATCGTGTCAAAGCACCCTAAGTCTGTGAAAACTAGTGAAAAAAAAAATGGTGCACGAGAGGCAATTTATTAAAAATTGCATAAAATATGGTGTGTCCCAAGTACTGCTACAGAAAGATAAACTTGTAGACCCACAGACGTACGTAAATCATTTACAATAAAGTTCTGCCAACAGTTCTTAAAATGTTTCACCTCGGTGATCTTAGCTCCCGGCCGGCCAGCTCCAAGCTTATACCGAGGTAATCTTGGCTCCCGGCCCGCTAACTACAAGCGGCACGGTCAAATACTTTTACAAATTCATTCGCCGATTTGGGGTCTACTCATACAAATTTTCTCGTTTTATTAATTTGTTTATATTCTTGTGGCGTTGAGAATAGGGGGCCACGATTAAAAATTAGCTAATTACATAGAGGAATGGAAGGAATATGTAGACAAAATTTTTCGGTAATATAGAGGGTGTTTTTTAAAAAGTTTCCACCCCCAATTTAGGCTTACCCAATAATTTTTGGCAAAAATGGCGAGACACGTCGATTTTTGATTTGAGGGGGACAAAATTTTTGATAACAACCATCACTCTAACGTCAACCCCCTTCACCCCTCGCCAATCAACTTTAAAATTTAAATAGGGAACATACCATGTGTGGCATATCAGGGAAAAGGTAATTCAATGCAGAATTCAAATCATACCCTTTGTCCACTGCTAGGACAAAAAACATTACATAATTTGTATCAATAATGTTATCAGTTTATTGTTAGGTATTTAAAAGAAGGTAAAAATAAAAAAAAATTACAGCAATTGCTCAAAATGTTGTCCATCGTGTGTTAAACAAAAGTCAAGTCTGTCTTGGAATTCTTGTCTAACATTTTGAAAAATTTCCCTAGTAATGGATTGATATTCTCTTACAATTCGTACCCGAAGGTCATCAATAGATGTAGGTTTAGTTTTGTAAATTACTGACTTTAGGTGACCCCAAAGCCAGAAATCGCAAGGAGTCAAATCTGGAGATCTCGCAGGCCATTCTATTGCTCCTCTTCTATCGATCCAACGTTGTGGGAAATGGTCATCTTTATTTACTACAGATCCAGTTTCCTCAAACTTCATAACAAGTTTTCTAATGTAAGTATGACTTACTTGCAAACCAGGATGTTCTTCATTAAAAAGAGTAGCAGCTCTTCTTGAACATCTGTTCGCGGAGCCGTAAATGAAAATCATTTCAATTCTCTGTGCTCTAGTGTAGATCATTTTCAATGTTTATTTGATAAATAATTTTAAACAAGTGAGTTTTTAGGTTGGTTTTTGCCAAAGGTACTCTTATTTTTTGTAGGAACAAAAAGTGAATTGCTGATAATTCAGAAAAATAAACGAACAAGTTCCTAAAAAGTACCTTAATAGTGCCGACTAGCAAAACATTTGAAAATCCACACATTCAAAATTGTAAGAGAACCTCAATAAATTAATTCATAGGGAAATTTTTCAAAATGTTAGACAAGAATTCTAAGACAGACTTGACTTTTGTTTAGCACACGATGGGCAACATTTAGAGCAATTGCTTCATTTTTTTTTATTTTCACCTTCTTTTAAATACCTAACAATAAACTGATAACATTGTTGATACAAATTATGTAATATTTTTTGCCCTAGCAGTGGACAAAGGGTATTCGTATGATTTGAATTCTGCATTGAATTACCTTTCCTCTGATGTGCCACACATGGTGTGTATCGCTAATTCAAATTTTCATGTTACGGGGTGAGGGTGAAGGGGGTTAAGGTAGAGCGACAAATGACAAATTTTGTCAAAAATTTCGTTTCCTTTAAATCAGAAGTCGACGTGTCTCACTATTTTTCTCAAAAATTATTGTGCGAGAGTAAAGTGAGGGTAGGAAAAAACACCCTGTATTTCTGTTCAGGGGGGTAGTAAAAAAATTAAACTTAGTGATTTGAATTCTGCATTGAATTACCTTTTCCCTGATGTGCCACACATGGTATGTTGCCTATTTAAATTTTAAAGTTGAGGGGCGTGGGGTGAAGGGGGTTGACGTTAAAGTGATGATCGTTATCAAAAATTTTGTCCCCCTCAAATCAAAAATCGACGTGTCTCGCCATTTTTGCCAAAAATTATTGGGTAAGCCTAAATCGAGGGTGGAAACTTTTTAAAAAACACCCTGTATATATAGATATACTTATTTTATGTAAGCCACCGTGTTTCGCCATTTTCTGCCCCTTAAAATGAAAATTTCGCAAAATCCTTTCTTAGTGGGTGTCTGTGTTATGAACAGAATATATTCTCAAAATTTCAAGTCTCTGGGTTAAGTAGATTTTGCTGTGCGTTGATTCTATGTCAGTCAGTCAGTCAGTCAGGACTTTGGCGCTTATATTTATAGATTGAAAGAGTTTATTTAATTACAGTGCAACCGGCGCCCGGTTTGTGTGAAAACGCCCTAAGACTAATAAAATAAATCATCTAAAATAAAAATATTCCATATACCTGAAATTAGTAATTCTTGCGATAGGATCTTGAAATTACTTCTCAACTCTTCTTCAAGACCTCTTTCTTGAGAAAATTTTATAAATTTTTCTCTAATATCAGGTCTATTTAATTGCTCTGGACTTAAACAGTAACCAGAATTCCAAGTTTCTAATAATCCAAACATGTCTTCCGAAGAATGATCCAAAATCGAAGATGATGGATCGACTATACAATTACTTACAGATTCTAACAAATTTGTCTTCATTTGCGGCTCGTTCTTTCCTTTCGAGTTTGCACAGTCAGATGACGATACAGTTAAACGTATTGTTTTTTTCGTCAAAGTAATGTTGGAGCTGGTGTTTGAACTAATATCGTAATGGAGCTTCATGGATTCATTCTGGTATTGTAATTGTTTTTCGATGTCCCGTTTGTTTGACGAAAGTGATTTTAAATTAGAATTATCGGTTTTAGAGAGAACAACGGGTTTTTTCGTCAAAAGCGGCATTTTCACGTACTTAAAGGCACTTTAATTACCAAATTATTAAACTACAACCTCACAGTTCAATTGTTTTTAAATGTCCGCTGATTCTATGGTATGAACCAATCAGAAACGCTTACGAGATCCAAACTAGTCAAATGACTAACTAATTACGTTTGAAATCAATTAAGTTCGTATGTATTAAATGAAATTATTATATTTTTGATTTATAATTTAATTTGGTCCATATTCGTTTTTATTCCTTTATGAACTTTTTGATTATATCTTTTAATCTATTAATTTAAAACCCATCATAGAAGTTGGCTTTGCATATTTTACTTGTTATCAACTGCATCATGTAGGTGTCAATAGGGAAAAGTGGGGCAAATCGATGGCCGTTTTTTCATAGACGCGATCGAGTGGGTTCAATGACATTGTAAAAAATAGGGCTAGACAGCACTAAATTCTGTAATTTATAAAAAATATTTTTTAGGAGATGATTATCTGAAAAGGATTATCCGGAAAGGATTAATCGTGAAGGGTTATCTGATTATCCGGAAAAAGGCTCATCCGAGAAGAATTAATCGGAAAGGTTTATTTGATTATCCGAGAACAATTATCCGGGAATAATTATTCGGAATGGAGCATCCGAGAACCAACAATGGGGAAGGATTATCTGATTATCTAGGAAGACTTATCCGCAAATGATTATCTGTAACGATTATCTGATTATTTGGGGGATTATCCGGGAAAGATTAATCGGTAGGGATTATCCGGGAAAGATTAATCGGGGTCTGTATAGCTAAAACTAAAGATTTCTTTAAAAAATAATCCGCAATTTCACACCGAGACGTTTATCAGAAAAGGCAACACTTTAAAAATAATTTTAATTATACATGGTGCTCCAGGAAAATGATACCTATTAAAGTTATGTTTTTTTATTCATCAAAAGGAAAGTATAGTGAACGAGCAGAAAAAAATTCAAGAAATCGATTGAAATATCCATTTTGAGGTCCCCCATTTCCAGAGTAAGTTCTGTCTGTGTGTCTGTGCGTAATCTTCCACGATAACTGCCGAACCGTTTAAACAATTAAGCTCAAATTTGGTATAAAGGGTTGGTGTGTGCCTCGCATGCAACCATTATTTTTTGGTTCAAATTGTAGTGCAAAGTTTTAGGAAATTTGTATCAAACTTTTTCCAGAATTTCCAATAGCTGCACCACTAGAGGGCGCGCAAAAAATGGGCATGTAGTTTTTCCGTACTTTTTCTAACTTTTGAGGACAAACAATGCACTTTATTACTAAATTTTCTTGTGCAAAGTTGTAGACCACCAAATTTCCTTTAACTGTTTTATTTAACATTTTTTTCTAATTTCCCATAATTTTGCCGCTAGAGGGCGAAAAATATACACACTTAGGCTTTCGTCTTTTTTTTTATTTTGAAGACAAACAATGCGCTTTAATGCAAAATGTTCTAGTGCAAAGTTGTAGAGCATAAAATTCCCTACAACTTGTGTATCAAACTAATAGTTTTCAACCATAATTTTAGGATATTATAATTGTAGCAGAGTGCAATACAATGTATGCACGCGCCCGTCTATGTCACTATCGACATAGAAATATCAATTGGTTTAGACGTATATATTTACCTTCTTGCTATTTAAAATTTGTTGCATAAATTAATGTATATTGCTTAGTATTTTGTAATTAAAATAATTCTATTCTCTACAGCCGAGCCGGGAAAGTTCTGGGGTTACACAGCCGATTTTTTTAAATGGAAATGTTTTTTTTCATTTTTAGATTCGTCCTGTAATATAAATTAAATAATGTTGATGTTATAGACTCGGTTATAGACAATTGAAAATCGCATTCAACTTTAAATGATTGCCGACCAAACGACATAAAATCAGATAAAACGTCTTAGATGTCCCTGTCCTAACTTTTTGAGTTCTACTTGCGTGGAATAAAAACAAAATGTATACAGGGTGGTGAACGTTTGCGTTCTTTTGATAACGAATAAAATAAAAACACGTACGTTTAAGAAAGAAGTTTTAGTTAACGTACGTGGTTAGATTCACGTTCTGTAAAAGGACGCAAGTCTACGTATATCCGTAAAGTAAATTCGGACGTAGCCGTGAGAAATTGAAAACTGCGCATGCTCAGACTTGGAACCGTGCGTTTACGTTCACGTAGAAGCCAGCACTTCAACTCTCTAATAGCACAAAGAAACGTTCGCCAAAGTACCAGAGGGTGATGTCACAAAAACGGTGGGTTAAGTACGGCCGTTGTAGCGGCAAAGAATAGTGTAAAGTCTGAAAACGAAGTGTCACTATGGATGATTTAGACGCCACACGTTATTATTTTAGACGCAGAGGAATTATCAGAAGAAGAAACAAGAGAATCTGAATCTGAATTATTTAATAAACGCAGACAGGAAGGTGCTTATGAGGTTTTAGTTTGTACACACGCACCACCGTAAAAAAAACGTTGATAAACCGATTCCTACCGTCTTGCCGACCGCTTTGAAACGAGACGGCACCGCTCTAACGTAAAGGGCGCGCAGTACCGCTCTCTTGGAAAACATTTCCGCTATTATACATGACACCCTTTTTTATGTCACCCACCGTACTTTGACGGACGTAAGAAGACGGCACCGCTTCCGAGGAAACCAAAGCTTTATTAAATAAGTACCTCAGGAGTGTCTGTACAGACGATTATTAACGGTGGTTTTAAAAAAGACTCAAATTAAACGTTTTAAAACCGTCCCTTTTATTTTTCAAAACATACTTTTACCAAAGTACCAAACGTTTTTTGAATATTTTTTACAAAGGTTATAAAAACGACTCAGTGCCCTTTTTCTGACCTATTATGAAAACATATTTTTGAGGACCTAAACAAAACGTTACCGATGAGCATAAAAACAAAATAAACGTTTTAAAAACTCTATATTGTTAGGAGCGACAGCCGCCATCTTGAAAAAGACGTATTGTGAAATATCTCTTGAAACCTGCATCGTTCGAGAAAAATAGTAGAGATCATTTTTGTAGATAAAAAGATTCTCTACAACTTTTATTTATAACTTTTTTCTGTATAATGCATATGTTTTTATTTAAAGCGCTACAAACTCATACTTACGCAGTGAAATAACGCGCCACGTTTTTAAAACCTTTCCCGTAAAATTTATAGTTTCAGAGCCTTATAACTTTGAAAAACTTGGAAATGTGTGCGGTTCGTAGTGCACAGAAAATATTTGATAATGCATAAAAAGCATAATAATATGAGAAGGAAAAGGTATAGAAGGGCATAAAATAACTCAATTAATGCAAAAATAAAAAACGAAATCACATTTATTAATTTAAAAAACGTGCGTCCTCTTTGTCTATTCAAAATTGATAACACGCTTAATTATAATTTACTAACTTAAAACTATAAACATACCAAATTTCAAGTCAATACGTTATAAATAATAAAGAAATTAATTATTGCAAAAAAAACGAAAAATAAATTTTAACTTCAACACCCTATATCTTCGTATAGTAGATAGCATCTGACCCAGAGTTATTTAGTAAAATATTAATATTTGGAGGTCTTGAACCTATGATTAAAATATTGACCATTTCTTATGAAACCCCCTGTATATCCATATACATTTTCTACAAAAAGTTTTTAACGGGTTTAAATTCTAAAAACTAGGTCAATACTTTTGAATTGTTTTAGAATTTCACTGCGTGTAAAAAACTGATAAAAAATGGCGATTCCCATTAAAAAAATTGATGATGTCATGGTAATGTCAGTATTATATGAATAGGTGTGTTAAATAAAACAGAATTAAATTTAAAATTTTACCTGTATCGGAATTTTTCAAATATACCTACATCACCTAAATTAGATATTTTAAAGTTAAATTTCCATAAAAATAAAATAAGACGTTTTGCTCCACTTCTCCCTACATAAATATCATCCCAAACAGAAGCGACATAATAGATAGATCATGAAGTATGATTTACGAATGAGTGGAAAACTAAAGCAACACATATTTTTATTATTTTAGAAATATGACCAATAAATTTATGGAATCCTTTTCTTGAATCATTTTTAGAATTATATCACCTGAATTAGCTACGTGGGAGCAAGTCCGAAATATTTTAATACCAAATTTTTTTTTAGAAAAAGGAAATCAGGAAATAAAAACAGAACGTAATCGCAACGTATAAATATATCCTTATCTAACAAAAGTTGCAATCGTGTGCATTTCGTAAATGATCGGCAACACTCGACTTTCATATTAAAATGGAGTCTATTTTACGAGCACAACGATTTGTAGTCGTTTAGACGGTGAGAGTGATTGAGTTTGGGATAATATTCTATCGAACACGTCAGTATGTACGATCGGAATACGTCGAAAGTGGTATAAAATCGCATCAAAAAGTGTAGTTTGTTAATTACAGGTGAGATTTTTGAGATTTATTGGGTTTTTGTTAGTCAAAAATGTATTTAAACAAACCTATTGTGAAGCTCTGCAATGGCACAATTTGTTTGATGTTTAACGCGCATGCGTGTTGCATTTTTTGCGGGAAGTTTTCATGTAGTTATATTTAAATTTAATGCTATAATTCTTCATTAAGTGCATTAAACGCTTTTTAAATGCCTAATTTAATCATCCCGCTGCAGATGGGCGGATTTACATGTACAAGGATTTATTTTTGTGATCGACCCCTTGCTTTGTTTCCATTTCAGTATATTGGATCTAAAAGGTGCAGATAATTTTACTTTATAAAATAAATAGTGCGCTTTGTATCGTTTTTCAAACTGCAATGATTTTTCAATATACAGGGTGTCACAAATATTTGAAAAGATTATTTTTTAAAGTAATTTGTTTTCAGATTTGTAGGATTAATTATGACTTCATTAATAATTGTACTATATTATAATACTCCATTTATATAAATGACGTCGTTTATGATAATGTGACGTCATCGTAATAAAATTAAGGTCATGTAATACCTTAAATGAAAGGGTTTTTTTTATACAAAATTTTGTCAATACTGAAATATAAATATTAGAAGCATATTATAAATGTATATATGTTTAACGTTATCGAGACGTGGTTTAATTATTTCTAACCTTGTAGCGGAAAATTGGATAAATATCAAATTATACCTAGTTAAATTTTTTAACAGATTTTAGACATTAAAGTGTTCTGAACTATGAAATATGGAGTATTATTTTTTCGGTGGTTACATTTTATTTCAAACAAATTTTAGTACCTATCTGGTTGACTAAAAAGTTAATAACAAAAATTATTAAGTACAAATAAGTTGTGTTTGGATTAAATATAGCATGTTGTATTTTTGTGTACTAATCGCGATTTTTGTGCATTTATGCTTTTGGTATATTAAAAGTTGTGCCAGTTTAATTGAAAGAAAGCACAACTTTTGTTAATTATCATGCGATTTTTTTAAAATTACCACCATAATTTTTGTGTGATGTGCAAATTATGTGTGAAATCGAAAATTAATTTGGTGAAATAGTTTATTACTTTCCCGGTCCCATCAAAGGAATTAATTTGGTCAAATAGTTTATTACTTTCCCGGTCCCATCAAAGGGAAAGTATAGTGAACGAGCAAAAAAAAATTCGAGGTATCGATGGAAATATCCATTTTGAGGTCCCTCAAGAGGATTGAAACCATTTTTAGAGTAAGGTCTGTCTGTGTGTAATCTTCCACGATAACTGCCGAATAGTGCCGAACTGTTTGACCAATCAATCTGACATTTGGTATGAAGGGTCGGTGGAATGCGACCACTAGTTTTTAGTTCAAATTGGTACAGTAGAAGGTCCTCAAGACCGACATTGATTGAATAAACATGTAAGATTGTTTGCCTTTTTTCAAATTTTAAGGACAAACAATACACTTTAGTGGAAAATGTCGTAATGACAAGTTTCAGTAGAGCATAAAATTTCCTTCAATTTTTGTATTAAACTTTTTCCACAATTTCCAATAGCTGCGCCACTAGAGGGCGCGCAAAAAATGTGCATGTAGTTTTTCCGTAATTTTTCCAAATTTTTCAGACAAACCATGCACTTTAGTGCAAAATTTTCTAGTGCAAAGTTTTAGAGCACCAAATTTCTTTAAACATTTATATTTAACTTTTTTCGAATTCTCCATAATTTCGCCGCTAGAGGGCGAAATATATACACATTTCGGCTTTTCGCCTTTTTTTGATTTTGAAGACGAAACAAAATGTTCCAGTGCAAAGTTGTAGGGCATAAAATTCCCTATAAGTTGTGTATCAAACTTTTTCCTGAACTCATAGTTTTCACCCATGATTTTAGGATATCCTAATTGTAGCTATATGTGTTCCTTCTTGTACCATTTTTGTTTTTTTTGCCATGTTTTTGGCTTTATTTTTGACATTTTACCCCTTTTTTGCTCTTTTTCTTGCTTTGTTTAGTTTTTTTTTGCCTTTTTTGGATCTTTCTGAGTTTTTTTTTGCCTTTATTTGTCTCTATTTTGCCTTTTTTGCTTTTCTTTCCTTTTTTCTCATTTTTATCACTTTTTTGCCTTTTTTGCTTTTTTAAACTTTTTTTAATAGTTTTTAATTTTTTTGGACTTTTTTTTTTGCCCTTTTCTGACCTTTTTTGCCTTTTTTGGCGTTTTTATTTTTTCCCGTTTGTTTTATTTGACTTTTTGTTGATTTTTGTTTATACCCTTTTTTCTTTTTTTGTGCCTTTATTAGGCCTCTTTTTCTTTTTTGCTTTGTTTTACGTTTTTTCCTTTTGTTAGGGACCTTTTTTGCTCTTTGCCTTTTTCTGCATCTTTGCCTCTTTTTTCCAATTTCTACAAATTGTATTAAAATTTTTATCGTATTTTTGATTTTTGCCTATTTTCACTCTCTTTTTATTATTGTTTTAATTTTTGCTGAAATTCAGCAATTTTTTATCATTTTTAACAATTTTTTGGATATAATTCGTTACCTTGTTAGTAGTTATAATAACTTGTTACCATTTTTAGTAACTTTTGTCGTTTTTCATTTTAATTAATTTTTGCGCATTTTTGCAATATTTACCCTTTTTTTTCAGCAATTTACTTCATTTTTACAGAATTTTACTTTCCCATTCAGGAATTTTGTATTTTATAAATAAAATACACAGAAGAGCCGGGAATGTTTTGGGTTGATTTTTTTAATAATAAATTGTGCGATCTTTCATATAAAGCGAGCACAACTTTTGTTAATTATTATGCGATTTTCTTTTAAATTACCACCATAATTTTGTGCGTTTTATGTGCAAAGTTTGTGAGACATAGTTTTTTTTTATGTATTTTGCTATTTTTAAGTATACAAAGATAGAATAACTCCATTATTTATCATGCGATTTTATTGAAACTACCACCATAGTTTTGTGCGGTTTTATGAATATTATGTGAGAAATAAATCATCATCATTTGGTCAAATATTTTTTTCATATTTTTTTTTTATGAAAATATAAATTTTGGGAAAACACCATATTTCAGTAAACAATATAGACACTATAGAAAATCACTTTGATTTTATTCAATATATTTTCTCTGCAGTTTATGCTCTTATGTTGAACTGTTAAGAAGACAAGGGCTTAAGTTTTTTTTAATTAAATAAATAACCAAGGAGGCTTGCCTGGGAATTTTCATATTTCAAACAGACGGACAGACGGTCAACAAGCTATTTAACCCATTTCATCAGTATCAGGATTCTATAAATAAACATTTTCACAAGCACAAAAAGTATGTGAATAAAGTGTTTTTAGTTTTGATGTCGAACGAACCGTTACCGAGAAAATGGCGGCCAAAGTTAAAAAAATTCAAAAATAATAACTTTTAAGCGGTAATAGATATTGAAATGAAACCACAGCTAATAAGCATATCTATTCTTTTTATAATAACTGACAGACAGATATACAGATTCCAAAACAGGAGTTTGTGAGGTACATACTAGATGTTTTCTTTTCAAATTAATTAAGAGGGAGTCTGTTGACATAGCAATTAAGTAAAAATTAAAAAAAGAAAGGCGACAAGACCATAATGCAATGAGTCCTCCAGATGGGAGTGTAATGGGTATTGGTTATTTTTCAACAAAAAATTAATTTTTTTTTACTTTTTTACTAAATTTTATTAATTTTACAATATGATTCGTGTTTTCATACCATCATATTGAATTTTCTTCAATTTTCTACTGTAAGTACACTTATCTGTTCGTTTGTCGAATTGTAACCTAACGTGGTGTATATTTGTATTGTAGGCCTGATGATGGCCATCGTTATGGCCGAAACATGTCGCCCCCAGTTTTAAACTGGTAATAAATGTATGTGGTATGACTTTGAGAGTTTTTTTATTCGTTATATAAACATATATTTAAATCTAAGAAGTTATCCATATCTCAAATGTAGTAAAATTTTCAGTAGAATTTAATGCACTTATAAAATTGTTATAAAAATATCAACTATACAGTATGGCTAGACTACGGTATACTGGGTGTGTCAAAAAGAACGGTCATAAATTGAACCACATATTCTTGTGTCAAAAATAATTTGCCTTAATGCAAATGTGCACACAAAAAAAGTTACTGCCTTTGGAAAGTACAAAATGAAAATGGATACATGGCTTTCATATAAAACCACGAAATCTGTACAGCCCATAAAAATTATTGGGGTTTTTTGTACCTCTAAAATAAATAAATTAGTATTGTGATACCATTGGTTTAATACATCATTTTTGATTTTTTTGTGCCTCATCACTTTTTCGAAAAGCCAGTTATTATCGAAATGTGGAGTCTTTTTCATTATACTTCAAAAATTTTGTGGAACAAAAAGTAAGTTATAACTGAGTATTCATGGTATTTGCAGGTATAAAAAATATGTATAAATGTGTAGTATTTACTATAATAAATGTTCAAAATGGCCTCCATTTTCCTGAATACAGCACCGACTTTTTTGGAAGATCATTGGCTCAATGATTTGATGCCTCAGTTGTTGTTCGTCGATTATTTCAACAGATGAACCCATTATTATTTTTTTTAAGTTTTACCATTCAATTTTTATTTTCAACAGATGAACCCATTATTATTTTTTTAAGTTTTACCATTCAATTTTTATTTTCAACAGATGAACCCATTATTATTTTTTTAAGTTTTACCATTCAATTTTTATTTTCAACAGATGAACCCATTATTTTTTTAAATTTTACAATTAAATTTTTTTTGAAAGATTGATCGACTTTACCCCACATATTGGGTAAAGGCGATCGCCTATTTAAAAGCGTAGAAAAGTCGGCTTTTATCCTCTCTCAAAAGGTAAAATCGATCAACAAACATTTGAAAAAAAGCCATCAAATCTATTTTTTTTTAGTTTTAGGTAAATAAATACATAAAAAAATAGAAAAACGCTTCTTTATTTAGTCTTTCTTTACAGCCAGGGGTTGGTATAACAAAAAAAACTTCACAAAAAATTAAAAATAATAGAAAAACATAGGAACAAAACAATCGCAAATTCTTAGATCTATCTATCTTTACATATTTAAGTCAAAACTTGAATCAAATACAATAACAAAATAAAATTCTTAACTATACAAAAAAATGCAGCTTTTTTGTTTTACCGCCATCACTGCCTTCTGAAGAAATATTTCATTATTTTTCTTCCCACAGGGTCCAAACTTTTTTTGGTCGTTTAGAGGCATCTGAAAACAAACCAACAGAATAATATAGACATAAAATAACTCTCTCACTAAACAGGAAATGGCCATATGATTGACAACACTGTATAGTTCTTTAATTTACCACAAAAACAAGCATAATGTAAAATATTGCTTTTAAAGTTAAAAAGTAAAAACCTATTTCTAAAATTGCGAAAGTGATCGAAATTACCATTCATCAATGGATTTCTTTTAAAGAGTTCCAGAAGAGTTTTAAAGAAAGTAAATTATAGTGTTAGTTTTGTTTATTCCATTCACAAATAACCACATTATCCCGTATTATTAGGAATTCTTTTCCTCCGCGCAAGCTGTTAGCTGTGGAATCAATCGTTTTCGCATGTTTCAATTTTAGCCAATTTTCAACCGTTTCTACATGTACTTTCCTTATGTACTACTAAACATTTCGCACTCGAGCACGACTACACTCTTACTGAATCAGCTGTTAACATGATAAAAACGCAACCCTTCCATTTTACTTGCTGTTTTTTTCACAGGGGCGTACTTGATCGACTTTGCCCCGCATGATCGAAATTACCCCGTTTGACGGTACACATAGTCTTTCATAAAACCCTAGAAGCAAAAGTCAATAGGGTTAAGATCTGGATTTCTGGCTGGCCAAGAAATAGGTGCATCAGGGTCCCTTCCAATCCAACATCCAGGTTACAGACCGAAAGATATTCCCTAACTTCGTGGTCGAAATTCGCTGGAGCTCCATCTTGCAAATACCACATATATTGTTTTATTCCTAAATTTACCTCTTCCAAGTACACTGGTAAATCATTTTGTAAGAAGTAATTTGCACAATTTAAATTATTTAGAAGAAATACTGGTCCTATTAAATTATTATTCACAATGTCTGCCCAAATATTGACTGTAAATGTAGTTTGGTGATGAGTCGCTTTTTTGCGTGAGGATTTTCTTCTGACCATATGTGTGCGTTATGGTGATTCGTGACGTCATTTCTATTGAAGGTAGCTTCATCGGTAAACAAAATATGATTAATGAAATTCATATTTCGATTGTTTTCCGTTTTGAACCAGTCGAAAAATCCCATTCTTTTAGGATAATCTTCATCTAGTAATTCTGTAACGGTTCTTAAGTGATAGGGATGAAGCTGCTGTTACTTCAATCTTCTCCAAACCATCACTGCTGCACTATTCCCTTGCACCTGTGATTACCAGAATTACAGATAATTATCTGAAACCTTCTTTTAGCCTGACCAAACTTACCCAGAACAGCCAACTAAAGAATTTTGGAAGGATAATGAAAAAGAGGTAACATCTCGATAAAAACTGGCTTTTCGAAAAATTGATAAGGGGCAAAAAAATTTCAAAAATGATGTATTAAACCAATGGTGTCACAAAACTAACGCATAGGGGGTTTTAGGGGTTAAAAATCCTAAAATTTTTATAGGCTGTACTGATTTCGTAGTTTTATATGAAAAAGATGCTCTCACGATAAGAAAGCCAAGTATAAATAAACGATTTTCATTTTGTACTTCCGTAACTTTTTTGTGTGCACATTTGCATTAAGGCAAGTTAATTTCAATCGAGTTATTTGTGACACCAGAATATGTGGTTCAATTTATGACATACCTTTTTGATACACCATGTATTCATAAGTCCAAAGTTGTGTTTTGTTTAGATATAACACATTTTATTTTAAATTTAGATTGTACTCCTTATTTTTCCGATTTTATCAGAAAATCATGATTTAAACGTTCTTTTATTACAAATACCTATGGCAATCTAAAATGATTTATTTTGCAGGCGTTGATTTTATACGTACCGCATCACGAAATAGTTTTAAAGAAATTATTTTAAATGTTTAAAATAAAAATATTTCATAAAATATTGTCATAAAATTATTATTATTATTTATAAAACATTAATGGGTTGATTAATTAAATTAGATTTTGATACCTATCTCTGATATCATTACGTAAGTATTATTTATAATAAAAAATACCTAAGAAGTAAGATTTTCAAAAATTCGAATTTTTAATAATGTTTTGCAATTTCAAAATTAAAAAAAAAATAATTACCGAAAAATTAACAATAATAGCAAAACATAAATTGAAATTTTTTTGAAGAAATAAGTAACAAATTTGGAAAATTTTTAGTTTAGAAAAATCTAAATTTTGAAATATTTTTAAATTATAGTTAAATGTAAATAAGTAATACAAATTAGAATATTTACAATTCCAAAAAACAATGTACCTTAAAAATTTTGACTTTTAAAATATTCACCTTTGATTAAATATATGTGTCATGACTTAAGACTATTAATTGTATTATTAATTTGTCAGAAAATTTTATTCTTAATAAAATTTTCTCAATCCAATAAACTTTAATACAATGGAATAAAAATATCAAAAAATCGATTGTGTCGGCCCAAATCTTTCCCGATGAGTATCCACGAATACTTTTTTAGATATTCAATGTTGAAGTTTAAAATTTTGACAATTTTTTATTTTTAACAGGTGACGGTTGGAGAAATAATTTTGACTGTTCTGAATAGAGTTTTTCAAGGGCTTTCAAATAACATATTGCAAGTCACACTTCCGTTTAATAGATGTCATACAAAAACTAATGGGATCTTCCGACGGGTAACCCAGACCCATATACCAAATTTCAGTTCAATCGGATTAAACGTGTGGCCTCAATCGTGGAAGAATACACACAGACAGACAGACTTCCATCTCGAAATGGTCTTAATCCATCTTAGTCTCGAAAATTTTTCGGGAAAGTTGAATATACAGGCTGATATAAAGCCTACACTCTTTATTTTTCCCACTGTGCAGTATTAATTTAACAGAACATTTCACTCTGATAAAAGTTCAAATCCAATTAAAAAAATTTCAAAAATATACAGGATAATGCCAACAAAACGTTAATTATTGTAAAAAAAACGCTTTTCACCCAATCCTTACACAGAAAATAGTGAGCTGCAAAAAATATAGTTACCGGTTAGCATCGTTATAGTACAGACTTTCTTCAAAAAATACAAAAAATCATGAGCTGCACTACTTGGCTAAGTAAAGGTTTTTTTTTCACTTAAAAAATTTCCCGACAGTCACTTATTTTAAAGAATTAACGAACTTTTACAACGTTCTTCGATTGATTTTATGTGGTATTAATTAAGTTAGCACACCCTGTATTATTAATTTATGAGAAAATTTTATTCTTGATAACATTTTATAAATCTAATAATATTTATTAAATTGCGACAAAAATATAAAAAATGTACAGTACAGAAATACCATTTTCAAAATTTATAATAATGGATTTTAAAAATGCAAATTTTTCTTTATTTTAAGTGATATACTTACGATTTTATTATTATTTAATTATGTATTCTGGAATTTTAAATTAATATAACAAATGGTTATGGTTAAATATTAAGAATATTGAAATAAATTTTAATAAATATCAAAATATAGAAGTTTTTCAAAATTTAACAAAACATATTTTGATAAGACAACAATTTTTTAAAGTTCTTCTTGAATTTTACAAAAAATAAACATTTGTTAATTGAAATGTGTTTCTGATTTTTTATTATAATTTAAAAAGAAAACAATTTTGATAATATCAAAAAATAAAGTTGAAAAGGAAATTTTCTTCTGGAAATTTGAAGTTTTTGACAAAAATCCAAATTTATCTAGTTTTAGAAAACAAAATTTCTAAAAGTTACATAAAATATGATTTTAAAAACTCCAAATTTTGAATTTTTAAGATCAAATTTTTGTAAAATTTTGCAATTTCAGAAAGCCAAATTTATATATTTTCAATATAAATTCAAATTTAAAAATTTAACAAAATAAAAATTGACAAAATTTTGAAGAAATAACAAAAAATGTAAATAAATTAGACAAATTTGAAGTTTACAAATGAATTTAGATCGAATTGTAGGAAATTTTAAACAAATCAAAATTTGAATCCAAATAACAATCAGGATTCAAGGTTAAAATTGAAATCCAAAAAAATGAAAAATTAACAATTTTATTAATAAAATTCTGCCAAAAAATTTATTGTTTGAAAAAACTAAAATTAATAAGGTTTTGGAATTTCAGAAAACCCAAATTAAAAAAAATAAATTTAAATTTGAAAAGCTATAAAAAAATACACATTGTAAAAAAATAAATTAAAAACAAATGTGGAATTTTTAAAAACAAATTTGGAATTTTTAGCAAAAATAAAAAAAAATCAAAATTGCAAAACATAAAATTTTGAAGTATTTAAATCAAATGTAATTTCAAAAATCCAAATTTTTTGGATACAAATCAATTTATAGAAAAATTCAAAGTTAGTTTACTCGGTTTTGTCTGCACTCCCGAATTTGTTAGATAAGAGTGTTTATTATGTTGAACCACATTCAGATGATTTTTTTAGGTTCGTAAATGTGTTTTTTTCCCAGTAAGTTTTTCATCTAAAAACATTCTCAAAAAGCGAATACCGTTTGAATTAGAGGGCTTCATTGTATAATTTTAAATGAGGTGCTCGTGGTCTGTGTTTACGTGAAAATAACATCCCTTTGTTTTGGCCTTGGTTGGTGAGAATTTCATGATTGCTACCAAAATTTATAAATACTATTGTTCGTATCGTTCGCGTCTAATACAAAGTCATCGGCGTAAAATCTTCCTTTTGTTAGAGCTGAACATTGGTCCAGTATGTCGTTTATAGCTATTAGAAAAAGCGCTGAGCAGATTACGGAAACTTGCGGCATATCGTTTTCTTGAGATCTTTTAGTGCATGTCACGTTGTCGTTACGAATATAAGGACTTCAGTGTTGTAAAAGTTTGCTATACAATTTAGCATATTTCCATTAATTCCCAATTTTTCAGTTTTTTTTATAACATCAAAGCGTCAGTCATAAGATTTACTAACGTTGGAAAAGATGTTGATTTGTTGATTCCAATTCTAATAGATTGTCGATAGTATATCCGTTCTGACGGGAATCGCATTATTAAAATATTTGGACATATTTATATACTAGACAGTATCTTATTCATCATTTTCTCTAAAACTTTGCATAATGTTTTTGTTATGGAGATTTGGGCGGTAAGATTCCGGATTTGTTCTTGATTTGCCTGATATTATTATTGCTTCTGATCATGATATTGGAAATCCGTTTGGTTAAATTTGATTCAATTTAACCAGAAAAATAATCTTCATATCTTAATATATTTCAATTTTACTTCTAAATCTTGGATGTGTTAACATAAATCTTATGTGTTAACATAAAAATATAATTCAATTCATTTCTACTTGTCTAGAGCATATATTCTACGTCACTGCATACCTTCTACAATCGCTCTCATAGCTGCTTCAAAATATATCCAAAATTATTCATCTAACGAATTTTACCCAAATGCGGCCTCTCAACACCAACACATCACTATTATTTAATCAATTAAAATAAGCTACGTAGTGGAGTAGTGGTACTTCACAGCAGCGTTGCCATATTTATTTTGGCGAATTTACTAATATTTTTGCCTGAATCTACTAAAAACATTTTTTTAAAAATACCGAAAATCTACTTTATAACAAAAATTTGAAACTTAGGAGGGAATTGGGAGGTTGGGATTAATACATTGTTAATTTGTGTAATTATTTAGTTATTGACTTATATACCTGAATCTAAAAACAATCATATTCTTGTTTTGTTTCGCTGAAGCATTATATTCTTTTAGAGAAGCTATTCTTCATAAAATTCTAACATGGGTACTATATCTATCCATCATGTGCTTTACAAAGCCAAATGAAAAATAATGGGTTCTGTTCAGGTAGGAAAAATTTTCAGTACCACAAAATCGATGAAAATGTACTAAATTTTGCCTCAGTGTACCACTTTTTAATATTCTATCGTGACGTCACAGGGATGCTCTTAGATGTCGAATGGTGACTGATAAATACTTATTTTTAGTTATCATTTTCTTTGAATATGGATTATGTTATCCTTGATATGACTGGTGACTGCAATCATCAGCCCTTGACTGACTCATCAGTTGTGGAATAACCACAAAACCCTGTAGCATAGAACCCAGTTGCAACCTCCCATAAGAAGACAATTCCATTCCATATGAAAGTAAAAAACATATAGTATTTGCTATGAACCGAAGAAGGTGCAGAAGAATGATTGAGACAGAGAAATTTCATTTCATTCAGCTCCAAGATCAACTGCTAGAGGCACGCGTGACGCGTGATTTGCTTCGTGGACACTATACGCATCATATTGCACACCATAGAGAATATAACCGGAGAGTGACACTCCTAGTACAAATTTTTGGAATCATGCTTCTCTCCACATTTATCAAAGGAGTACCACCGTACTTTTTGACGATTAAGATTACCACTCTGGCAACACTGGTTCTGTTCCCATTCTGCTCGATACGATTGACCATAAGCTAGCTTGCTCGCTTCGTAATTTTCACACAGTAATAATAATATTCATATACTGAACTGAATAAATTCGACTGGTCAGTTGTCGGGGAAATACAACGGTGAATCCCATAAGGCATAAGGGGGAATCAAAAAAGCAGTCGAAATTAAAGTAAATACTTAATTAAAATAACTTTTACAATCATTCTATTGTTAATGGTATTTTTACATTATTGAAAATTATAAATTAAAATCTACCAAGGAAAATCTGCCTACTAAAATTTCCTGAAAAAGGTAAAATCTATCATAAAAGTAGAAATCTACTAGATGTGGCAACGGTGCTTCACAGATACGACCGTCAGCACCAGGGCTGCCACTTCTACGGAAATTTCTGGTAGACCTACAGAATTCAGAAGGTGCCTACGAAATCTACGAAGAGATTGAAGAATCTACGGAATTTTTCCAAAAATGAGTATTACCAGTTATTGCTATGGGTAAAGCTGAGCAAGCAACCACATATACAGAGGGTTTATGTGTTTGGTTGCCTAGCTTATATTTTATTATATTCAATAAACACTACTTCAATTCAGAAAATTGCATAGAGCATGTACGTTTCAGTGAATCCCCGTTTTTCCTATTTACGTTGAATTTTTATTATCTTACTAACTATATAACCAGTTTATAGTATCTATTTAAGTCCGGTTCTGGATCTACGGAAATTTACGATAACTTCAACAGATTCTAGACCAAGATGAAGTGGCAGCCCTGGTCAGCACCCATCAGTTCATCAACATTTCTCGATAAAAGATCTTCTCCGTGTAGAGAAAAATATTCTCCATGTTAAATAAAATACCGCCAAAGAATGCCGGTAGTTATTAAATTACCAATTTAAATGCACCACCTAATAATGTAAATTTTCCAAGGTTTGATTAAGGTATGATTTCAAATGTTCAGAGATTGAACACATCTAATGCCATGTCTAGTGCAAGTAAACCAAAGTGAAATCGGTATAGTTGTGGGATCAAGTAAATTTGATCAAAGTATATAAATGTTTAAATCTAATAATAAAAGTTTGATATGAATAAATGAGCATAGAAAACACTCTTCAGAATCAAAATAAAGTTTATTCATTAATTCGTACGGTCTCAGTTCTGCAAACAGCTGACTGGTTCTTCGACAAAAAAAAACCACTTTGATAGTAACAAGCTCTAATTCTAAGAATTACAACGTGTTTAGTCCAAACAAAATTGTACAGTTGTAGTAAAATGCCTTTCCGTTCATAAGTAAATAAAATAAAGGGGCCAAAGGAGTTCCATCTGATCCAGGAGACGAATCTTTTGTGTTTAATGATTCTAAAAGTGTGAAATGGATATTGAATTCACTATTTACATAGTCGATGTATCTATTTTTTTAAAATGTTATTTGCTTCCTAATCCTGTTAAGGCAACACTAGGATTTGGGGTAAAATTTAACACTGTTTTTAACTTTTGTACAGGCGTTTTGTTTTGTCCAAAATCGCAGAAATATTAATTTTATCCCATTTTGGTCAATAGATTCACAATCAGTTAAACTCTTATTGTGTTTTAATCACGGTTCTCTCAATGTCTATTTCTCGCTGCGGTATATAAATATGAATCTTTTGAAGTTCTCTAAGATAAAAAAAAATGGCCCCAAATTTGCAGCCCCAGGCTCCAGCCCACTCAGCCTGCTGATAAATCTGCCAGTGAGAATAATAATCAATTGACAATTTGAGTGAGTTTAGTCGCCGATTTCAGTAGACGGACCCTGGGGACTACTTGAGGAAAAATATTTATTGTTATCTGAGAATACAAACACTGAGACACTACTTCCCCGGTAAGTTCCACATGGGATTTTGCTCTTTGGAATCTTACAGTTGAAAGGAAGCTTCTGTTCTATGTTTACATGCTTATTTTATTTTCTAGAATTCCCATTGCATATTTTACAAGGCAAACCAAGTCGCTTTGGTTTGTGGGGAAAATAATCAATATTGTTTAAAAGTTATTTTTCTTTACTTTTATTTTTTTAAGCCTTTCACATTATTTCACCAAATATTATCTGTTCACACCCTTCCAATTTATTCAAGATCTCGCTTCATCGTAACCTCTTTCATTATTGCATCAAATTTAACTTCTCTGGTGACAGCGTGGATAATTTTCATTTTTTAGCAGTAGGCATGCTTCGGCACGTCCATAATACTCTTGCGCGGAATCGAACATTTTAAATAACGCAACAGGTAATAATAATGTTTACTGTGATACACATTCATAGTAAACAGTGATTCTGATGAAAAAGCAAGCGCTCAGTGTTGGTGAAAATAATTCAATGCGTTTAAATTCGTTTTTAATTCTCAATAAATGGGCAACACTAACCCTCCTTTCACATTATACGATTTGGTTCGTCCGTTTAAAAATCGTACGTTTATTTATCGTCTGTCTGTCTCAGTGGTACACATAACTAAATGAGCGCTTTCACATTATCCGTTTTTTAGTCGTCCGGTAGGTACTTTGGAATGTGCATATATAGTACTTCTTATCGATTTATTTTATTGCTTTTTGATATTTTTGGTTTATTATTGATTAAATCGAAGAAATTGACGTTGAAGTTTTAATTTCGCTTATTCAAGCCAAACCTGTGGGACAAAACTTTAGATATTTACAAAGCCCGAATCGCGGCACAGAATGCTTGGATGGAAGTTTATTTGGCACTGAAATCAGATTTTGATAAGATTAGTGATACATAGAAAAAGGCATATGGAAAGTATTTATTAATAAATTAATATTTAAACAAGAAAAATCGTACGGCAAAAAATCGTATAATGTGAAACCACAATGCACACGATATAAAATCGTACGTTTTTTAATCGGACGAGCCGAAACGTATAACGTGAAAGGAGCGTGAGACGGACGATAAATAAACGTACGATTCCAGTGGCACTGGACGGCTGTCAACACGATTAAAAATCGTACCGGGTTGAAATCGTGTAATGTGAATGGGGCCATGCTCTTCTTCAGTCGACTGAAAATATTTTAACGTACGATTTTTAATCGGACGACCCAAATCGTATAATGTGAAAGGAGCGTAATGCTATAAATAATGCGTTTTATTTTTTGAAAAAAAAAAGTTTTGTGGAATTTAAAACCTTGTCTAGATTCCGAACCCTGTCTATAATTTTCGTAATTAACTGTTGTGATACCTTCTATAATAATATATATATTGAACCTTGTCATATAAATTGATCACCCTGTATTTATGTAAATTATGCTGGTACTACATAGTTGAAACTAATTTAGTATTTTTTTAAAATATGTGCATTTTTGATGTAATTGTTATTAATATTATCATCACCAGATAGGTATGTACAGTACATAGTTATGAAAATCGTTTTCTTGATATTGAAAGTATTTTTTGATAGGCATGTTAACGTTCGTTATACCTAATATAGATAATGTACAGAGTAT
Source organism: Neocrepidodera transversa (assembly GCA_963243735.1). Lineage (NCBI taxonomy): Eukaryota > Metazoa > Arthropoda > Insecta > Coleoptera > Chrysomelidae > Neocrepidodera > Neocrepidodera transversa. The sequence goes on along the minus strand of OY725340.1, from coordinate 14,515,983 downwards.
TATTAAATTATTAATTTTTGTTTTACTTTTCTTTCCCAAAAAAAATGTAACAATCAAATTTTAAACTTTTTGTTCTGTACGTATAGAGGAGCTAATCCGGAAAGTATGAATTTGAGTCAGGATTAAAGTACCTTTGTTCATAGAAAATCTGGAATTTATTAAGAAGGCATGTGACCGAGAATTTCCTATATACCAGCATCTACGCTACAAAACAAACCATCGCCAAACTTACCGCCACACTTTCAATAGAATGAAAAATAACCCTGTCAGGGTCAATTTTGGATCGGAAATGGAGCGACAACTAATTTACTTCTACCTCTAGCGGTCAGGGTGTGAATTTTTCAATAGACGTGACCTGCGTAACAGCAGTTGAATTTAGCGCTATTTATTCGCGCCAATATTTCTCAATTTTATTTCAACGAGAATTTACGGCAGGTATCAGATACAATCAATATACAAATTGATAAGTACGTTTTTCAAGAAAGGCATGACACTATTTTACTTCCACAAATATTTTACACTTTTAAATTCAAGCGTAGTAATCAATCGATGTTCAAGATTAAAAATTTTGTTTTAGACGTTATTAAAAGAGAAATAAAATATATCATTCTCAAGTACGGAATTGTAACTAAACAGTTATATTTTTAACCTTTTTTTCTATACGATACTTTTTAAAATGTAAATGATAAACGAAAAAATACAGTGTCACTATCTACATAACTAATCGCGAGACGCGCCCTCTTAATATCGGTAAAAGTCACTAGATTATTTAATCGAAATAAATTAAATATGAATTTACTTTCATTATAATTATTTTAAACATCAGATTGGTGCAAATTAAAGGAATTGTAGATAGTAGCCACATAATTTCAATCTGAGAAAACATCGTGATATAATAAATAAAAATACAAACCTTAAATTTAGTCTAAATAACCTGAATAAATTCAAATAACCGAGCAAAAAGCTATACCTCAAATTTAATATAAAAAAAGATAAACCGTTCGAAATCAAACAGATACAATTTATAAATCAACTGAGCCGACGTTTAGAATCAAAACTAAATAACATTACTTAATTAACCCAGATAGCATTTTGACATAGATCTTATGAACATACCTTGAAGATCTTATGAACATACCAGAGATACATAATTATCATTGTGAAGATCTATTGGACATACATAGTCCGTACCTTATTTCCCTTTTTGGACGTCCTATGATAATGCACATGGACATACCATCAGAGCATACCTAACAATCAACATTGACACTTTTCTTGGCGGGCAAAGTTCGCGCAGGTCTTTGCGTTGATGAGTCCACCATTTTGAGAAGTGCCAGACTTTTTTATGGTGCTTTTGTTGTTGCTGACGATAAGCAGTATTTCCTGTGCTCCGTGTATGTTAAAGTGGTATCGTATCGTGAGCATATCAAAATGGAACTCTTGACACCGTTGGGAACTTACGGATGCCCAAAAATGATTTTGTATATTTCATTTTCTCCTTGGAAATTAGCTTTCACAGCAATTTGAAAATTGTATATAGGAACAAACGTCATTGCAGGATTTGTATCATTATTGATAAAATATATAAATAGGAATAGAAAATGTCAGAAAAAAATTGCGAAAAAAGAAGAAAAGACAAAATTATAATTAATGAAAAAATGTTTGAAAACAGACCATTTGTAATTATAATATTTTCCTTTAATATTTACCATACCATACAACCATTTTATTTATAAATATAAATTTTTTTTAAATCGCTTGTAAAAATGAGTAAAAAAAAAGATCTAACAAAAGTAAAAATATATTTGAATATAACTGAGGACATTTTTGTCAAAAAAATACATGATATTTATATTCAAAAGGACTTCTAAAATGCAAGGAGAACGTCAATTCACATAATAACGAACAAATAGAAATATAAAAATTTACATTTGTTGTTTTTTTTTAACCGATTTTAAATCTGCCAATTCTAAGAGATGGTAGATTATAAATTTTATCCCAAAAAATTGATTATTAAATATGTGTTCCTATTGGTAATTTTAGAAATCGAATTCGGCTGTTTCGATATTGAAAATGGAAAATCAAACTTTCCTCAGGTATATTGTCGGCACAATAATTAATATCAATTGATTTTCAATCCATTTGTATATTCAGTGAGGTTTATCAAAATTATATGATCAATTTATTAATTTGGATATAGAAAATTTTGAGTACGAACTTGTCCAAAATCATTTAGCGAGTTCTGCCCTCCTATCGGCACCTCCCAATATGGCTTCTATCTACTTCTCCAGATCAAAGGCGGCATGGTCAAGGGCAATTATATTTCTATGTATTATATACGTCCATTTAGGTACATTATAATACATACCGGAATATTCATCAGAGGTATATTTGTAGGATGTACACAATATGTATGTACCTCTAGGTAGGTACTTGATATGTCTGTTCCTCTATATGTATTTAATGTATGTGTTATGTACGTCCTTGGTATATATAACAGAAAATATCCAGAGACGGAACTTTTGAGGTGTATACATCAATGTCAAATGCTACCTGGGAAAGAAAACCAAAATTAACTGCTCTACTCATTGGAGAAATTAGTAATGGTATACGGGCCAAAAACGAACGAAGACAGAAATGCTAAAGTTTTTTGTTTTTTTTTACCAAAGTTTTTTAAAATGTTATTTATACTATAGTATATTAAATAACAAATTTTCAAAGTCCCATATTGAAGCACGCATCCAATATTGTAATGTCATGTAGCGGCGAGTATTTCAAGGAACAAGTGCCTCCTATCGATTTTTGAAACGAGTATTTTATACTGTTTTTTCTTTTATGCGATTTTTATCCATTTTTCTACCTTTTTAAATTAAAATGTCATAGTTTCATATTTAGCAAATTTGTTGGTAGTTGGTAACACTGGTCTATCAGTTTTCATCATCATCATTATCATCATGGCCGTTCAATCCCGAGGGATTATGGCTAACTCAAAAAGAGCTGTTTTAAACCCTATTAACGAGGTGGATAACTCCTTTTCTGTCGGTGCGCTTATAATTTTTTATCTGTCCTGGCCTCTTCTGTTTAATCTCGAACTTAAAGTACCCCTATGGGTTTGTAGCTGTATCCCAGTCCCACCATTAGTGGTAATTTACCAGATCCTTGGACTCTCAAAAAATGTCAATTTTTAGTTTTACGTGTTATTAGACATTTATGAGCATCTGGTTGTACCATTTGTAAATATTGTATTTTTGTTTATTTATTCGGCATCGTGGTTTTTTATATTAAAAGTTTATTATACAGTCCGCTTAATATTTTTTTTTAATTAACTACCACAAACTACTGGCCTACCACTCATCAACATATTTTGTTATGGTTTTCCATTTTCTCCTATGTCTACATTTTGTTTTCCAGTCTCTGATTTTCTTCCTCTACTTGATCCCACCATCTACTTCGTGACCTTTCACTTGCTCTCGTCTTTAGTGGAAGCCATGTCATCATTCTTTTTAAGGTTTCTGTTGGTGCTCTTCCATAGATATATACTGACTCCAGAATGCCAATTCACTGGAACGAAAGTGATGCCAAATGCGCACGATCAGTATTATCCTCATTACTGACAGGATGGCTTTCAGTGAGATTCAAAGATCATTGGGGCTCCATGTACTTATATTATGATTTGTAACATTTTTTATTAATCAATATTATTGTATTCCAGGGATTTTTCAAGGATCTGCTTGATGATGTGTATTGCAGTTACTGTTGATTTTCCTGGTCTGAACCCGTTTTGGTAGTCTATTATTTTTTCTGCGTATGCCTTTAGCTTGTGATATATAATATTTGCAAGTATTTTGTGGGTGATATTAAGTAGCGTTATTGGTCTATAATTTTTACAAATTACCTTATTTCGTTTTTTGTAGATGGTTGTGTATTATTATTCCAGTGTTCCATTCGTTGGGCATTTTGTTTCCTATCCAAATGTGTTGTATCAGTTTGGATATTGTCCTCTGCAGTTGTTCCCCTCCATCTCTGCTGCTATTTTGTCTTCTACTGTGTCTTTTCCGTGGGCAGTTCTTTTAATTTCTTTCCCTATTTCTTTTTCAGAGGGACAGTTTAACGTGATTTCATCTTCTGGTTTTGCTACTATGTTTTCTACTTCCCTGGAGTACTCAGCATCATCTTCATAAAGCAGTCTTCTATAATATTTCTCCCATATTTTTACCATTTCCGCACTTTCATGTACCGTTGGCGCCATTTTCATCTTTTATTCCCCTGGGTTTGTTGGAATGCTTGGCCGGTGCTTTTATATTTTTGTAGAATTGTTTTAGGTTATTGTTACGCCTATCGTCCTCTATTTCTGCCATGTTTCTGATTACCTCTTATGTTCTTCTGTCCCGTTCTTGGTTTGTACTTATCCACTTTAATATTGGCGTGTTTTCTTATTTCTTCGCACTATTGGTGAACTTGGTAGTTTTATATGATTCTATTTCGTTAAATTTAATTTAATTAAAAATGTGTGAACAAGAAGATATATCACCTAGTCCACCTAAAATCAAAGAAATACCTTGAGCAACTTACTACCAAGAAAACTATGAAAAACTATTTAATGAGAAGAAATTTAATTTAATGTATTTATTAATAATAATAAAATAATGTATTAAAAATAAAGTAACCTACAAATTATGTAAATATCTGCCATTTAATTTGACATTTTAATGCTACCAACATCAACAAAATATGACAGGGCAACGAATTATTTTGAGTGTATATATTTACACTGTGACTAGCCACACGTTAACTTGTGGATAATTTTAGAAATTACCCACACGTGAAACGTGATTCGCTTAAATAATAAGTTTGAACACATTTATGCATGAGCTCTTGTAGCCGCGTAGACATAGTGGCCGCTAGTGGTGCAGTGGGTCCGGAGATCGAATCCTACATGGCTCTTTTATTTTATTTTTTTAAACAGAGTTAGATTTAAGAATTCTTTTGATATTTTTTTTAAATACACAGGCTAGATTTAGGTAGTAAAGACTCCTTTTAATAAAATAAATATTTTTTTAGGTCAGATAACCAAGTTTAATATTTTAACGTGTGGGGAATTTCTGAACTTATCCACAGGTTAACGTGTGTGTAGTCTCGGCCATATATTTATTATAGACACAAAATAGAAAAAATAAAAAAAAACTTGTATACATTTTTTTTAAAGAGTTAGAATTATAAAAAAAACCTAATTTTTCCCATTTTCAGCAATGTCTTCGGTCCAAGTTCAAGTTTTGAACCCACCGACTGTAAAAACTGGCCATACTGGCCAGTCCAAAAATCCAGTTAAATCCGTGAACACAAACAACTCGAAAAGAAAAAACAAATATGACAGAACGAGCAGAAAAAGATCAAAAAGCTTTTCAGGCTGCGGAATTTTAATCAACCAAAAACCAGTGTTACCCTCGAAATTTTTACTAGGGGGAAATATCAAGGATCCCCTTAATTTAAATAGTCTACAGGATGAAGATATTAATAGGTAAGAGAAAGTTGTGATTTGTTTTAATTTATCTGTCTTATTTACGATCACTTTGTAGGGCAATGAATGCAGTGACACCAAAATCTTCTCCGGTTCCCACTCCTCCGAGAAAAAAAGGGCAACTTGATGTGATTATTCCAAAAAATATTCACGATCCTCTTAATTTGATCGATTGTGATGATGATGCCGAATATGAACAGCAACTTTGCTCGCCAATCAAAAAAGTAAGTGAAAGAAATTCATTTTGGATTTTGAGAAATATTTTTGAAAAATAATCACGAAGATTGCTCTTATTTGAGATTTTTCTATTTTAAAATTCTTTTTATTAACGTGATTATCTGTTATTTGCATACTTTAAATTAATTTAAGTAAATTTTTCACAGTCGAAGAAAAAACGTTTAAAGAAACGGCGCACCATATCGGCCACACTCGACGTTTCTGATGTGACGGCCGACATTAGCGCCTGCTCAGAGGCGAAAACACCCGAAGCGTCAACGGGCTCTGCGAAAATCCCCGAAATACCAGAAACCGTAATAACCATAGATGCCAACGCCACCACAAAATCCAATCCGGACCTTTCGATAGACTTGTCAACGTCGAAAAAGGACCAGAAAAAGCGAAAAAGCGACGAGCACGGACATGGGCACGTTTTGAAAAAATTTAAAAACAATTCGATGGATAAGATTGTTAGTCCGGTGGTGCCTCAGCCAGGGGCTTGGTTAAAGAGAAGCAATTCGGTGAATAAGTGGGCTAAACCTAGGCAGGTTAAACCGCAGGATAAGGACGCGACGTTGCCGCTTTTCAAGGAGACGGGCAAACGATTTCAATATGGGAATTTTAACAGGTGAGATATTTTTTAAATAAATATAATTAAAAGATGGGCATTTTCTAAATAATTGTAATATTAATAGTATTACTGTGTTAAAAAGTTGATATTTAAAAGTTCTGTGAACATCCAAAAATTTAAAAATTTTATGTATTGAAATATTCGTTTTTATAATATAAAAGATTTCGTCGAGTTATCTAACTTTCTAACAATGTTCCAACAAAAATCTCTTGTCAATTGACCGACACGTGTTACTAATACATCATCTACAGCAATAGACCATATTTTCAGCAACATATCTGATATTGGCTTAATTGGTGCTTTTGACGACAATTTTTCTGACCATAGAAACGTATTTTATGATTTTGATCGCAATTCCATAAATAATCAGTCAGGAAATTCTCATTGTACTCGGTTATATAGTGAGGAGGAAATAAATATGTTTAAAAGTGCTTTAGAGTAGTTTGTGTGAAAATGCAAGTGTTGATTAAATCTTTTCACTCTTTTTTGATACTTTTTACAATCACTTTAATCAATGTTTTCAAAAACGCAAGGTTATTAAAAAATGTTCAAACGGGAATATACAAAAAATTTGTATCACTAAAGAAATAAAGTCATCTAGTTAATAAATTAAGAGATATGAGTGGTCGCTCTCTAGAAATCCCCGAGCTTAAACCATTATATAAAAAAGAAAAAAATTAGACACACGAAACTTTAATTATTAAGTCCAAGAAAGAATAGATATCAAAATAAAATTAGTCCGAAAATCCTATAAAAACCGCTTGGAAGATTGTGCCAGAATTATCGAATAAAAGTATAAATAAAAAAGACATAGAAATTAAGATCGGTTATTCATATGTGGAAAATTCTAGGAAAATGGCTACAATATTTAATGAATATTTTACTAATGTACCTTTCTAACATTCTGAAACAAATAATAGCTTTAGATAATGAAGAACAACATAAAATCATTAACAGACATTTAACTTCTCAAATAAATTCTTTGTGTCCTCTTATTTAAAAAATAAACTTAAAAATAAGTATACCAACTTTCTTAATTAAAAAAGTGCTTGCTGAATTAATTCGCCCTTTCGTTTTTTTAGCGAATCTATCATTTTCTACTGCATCTTTTCCAACTTTTTTAAAAATTAGGAAAATTGTGCCAGTATACGAAAAAGGTGACACAACCTCTATCGAAAACTACAGGCCGATAACAATTATCTCGTTTTTCAAAACTTTTCGAATATGCCTTTTTAGATAGTCTTTTAAGTTTTCTAATAAAACATAATTTACTGACAAGCAATCAGTATGGGTTCATTAATGGTATATCTACAAATACTGCAGTTTGTGAATATTTCAACAAAATTGGTTTTATTTATTGATGCTCTCTCTCTCTATTTTTCTAAATGTTGTGACGAAACCAATATAATGTAAATTGTTTTTTATGGAGAATAAATATATTATTAGACCCATTTATTGAGCCTAATGAATAACAATGCAGCAATTGGTTTTTCTTATAAAATTGAAGTAATTGCTTGAAAGCCAATGAATAAAATCTGAAGTAATTGCTTATGCTTCCAGCAATTGCTTATAAGTTCAGGAAATGTTTATACCCTAAATAATAGAAGCAATGGGGTGCTTGCATAATTTTTTTTCTGATTTTTTTACTTTAATATGTTTATTACCCCTGTTGACGAGTATAGACCAGAATTTAGGAAATTTTTTGGCGTTCAGTGCCCTTAATTTTCAATATTAAATATATGTGTGACGTCTTAAGATAGCTTAGAAAACAGTATCTTGTAATTATTTTTAAATCCATGACTTCTCTATTTGTGTAAATATAGCGCTATAATTGCGTACTTTTTACTACAAAATTTCTTATAATTATTTTGTCACAGTGTTCAAGAATAGTATTCTTTAAGTGTTTGAAAAATTAGAATAAACATGTACCTTCGACGCTAACTCCCCCTTGCGATGATTTATAGTATTGAGATGTAGTTAATTAAAATAAATCAGAGTGGCGCCATCTTTCGCATATTTTTTAACTGATCTTGTCACAGATTTTATTTTTTTTTAATTATAGGGCGAATACAAGTAATTGCTACAGAGATATAAGAAAAGCAGCACTTGCTTAAAAATTTTATTCATATCAAGATTTATCAATTGCTTTTAATTATAGCTTTTACTAGTTAAGCAATTGGTTGATTTTTATTTATTAGACTCATTGACCTCTTCTGATTAGTCCAAAAAATCAAAACCAAAAATAGAGCGTTTTTCATTATTTAACTGAATATGTATTTAATATATAAAAAAAATGAAATTCCAAATATTGGATAAAAAAACTATACAATTTGGGTTTTAATAAGCATTTTTTGCGCTCTATTTCATATTTTAGAACGGTTGTACTTCTTTTTAGTAGTTCCATTTTTCTCTTATTTTTTTATTTCTTTTTCTCTTTCATTTTATTGATTTATATCATGTTCCATTATTATCTTGTTCTATTTCACTATAAATTGGAGGTCCTATAATTTGTTCCGTTGAATTGTGCACAAATTATGACATTGAGTTAATGTGCACGGGTTTGTATGGGTATCCAGGTAATAATTATTATAAGGCCGTGTCTATTCATCAGCGTGCTCCGTTAAATAAGCGGAATAGGCTATTAATCGGAGCGCCCCACAATTTAGTCCAAATTAGTATTTATCCGGGCATGTATTATTATAATTGCAGAAAGTTTGTGACCAAAAAAAAGGAAAATAAAAATTTAATATTTCTAACTTAAAATTTTATTTTTACTTTATTACATTTTTATTAGCTTTGGTCTTGAGACAGATATCAGAAGCGGTATTGGTAAAAATTCATTTCATACAGATTCATTTTCTGTATTTTTTTCATAGTTTTTCGTTCTTGGCTTTGAGTGCCCCACGCTCATCTTTTTTCGTTTCTTTATCTATAGTAACTAACAATTTCTTCTTGCATTCGAAGTTCACAGGATATTGGCAGTTTTCAACAAGATTGTTTTGTTTATAAGCCTGATGATGGTCTTTTTGTAGACCGAAACATGTTGCCTTGACATTTATATGTATTTATATTAAATATTTGGTATGACTTTGAGTTTCATTATTCTTTATTGAATGTAGAGATTTAATTGCACTCGAAAGGTGCAAAAATGGTTCATATTTTGGTTTTATATTGGTACTATTTTGGGACTGGTTTTGCTTATTATCTATTTACTTTCAAGAGAATGGACTTATCCAGTAGGAACGAATTTAATGGTTTTATATTAATGAATGAATAGCTTAAAGAACCTAGTTGCTTATGTTGATTTTCATTGTTCTTATAATATTCATTAATTAATAAAAAGTAATTAATATATTTTGAAAGTGGCGCTTCTTCTAGACCAATAATTAACGTTTTACTTTCTACAGCATTGCCAAGATTCTAGCTTTGTTCGTTTGTATACAAATTTGACATACTTCTTTCCTTCTTTTAATCATAACAAATGAGAACGAGATTTGCCAGTTTTATCGATATGACAATATAGCCAGATATAATCTGTTTCAATTGGGCCACGTCACAAGCCACTATAGCCCCAATTTTCAAATTTTAAGAATTAATTACAGCCGCAGGATCGGTCTCAGAAGTGCTGGACCCGGTGCAATGTGTTATGGTAGGCCAAAATTATAAAATAAAAATAAAAAAAAATCAGGTCGATGAGTCCATTGTCTTTATAGTGATGAATATTTTTTTGTTTTCCATCTAAATTGCCTATCCTAAGAGAATGAAATTCAAACAAAGAAATAGTAAAAGTAAATACAGAAACAAATATAGCAATAATAGATGAACATAATTAAAATACATGAAGAGAAATTGAGCCTAATGAAAATAACAATATTTATTTACAATATGATTTAATTTTCTTCTTTCACTCTATATACCTAGGTATAATTCCCTGTTTTTTATCCTTTCAACCTGTTTTGTCTACATTTTGAATGCCGTTTTTGGTTTTTTATTTTCACTGTAATTTCTAATTATGATATTATCTTTATTGTTCTGTAATTTTATCTTTGTCGTCTTTGTTTTTCTTTTTTCTGTTGCTTCCGCGATTTCTTAATATCCTTGAATTTTTTGTTCTTTACAAGAGATATTTCCAAAATAATTTTCACTAACTACCATTCTAAATCCAATAATATAGTCGGTTTACCAGAAACTACTATTTAAATTTTCCAGAATTTTCCCTAATTATCTTTAACCAATATCATATTTAATTTTTTTTATGTTTATTTCCTTGCAGGCAATCAAAATTAATCTAACTGGGAATTTTATTAAAACTATTTAACTAATCTCTCATTTATAAAAAAAACAAATTTTTATATCTATATTAGTCCTTGAAAGGGTTAAAGTCGTATGTCGTGAATTATTTAAAATACGAATTAAAAGAGCAAGCCAAACGCGATGACCTAGTTTTTTTGGAGAGACGACGAGCCGCGCTCTTTTTTCCTCTTTTTCTAATTGTTAATCCAGGTTTTACTTTCTTTTAACGATGTTTTCATCCAGAGCTTTACCAACGCTTAAAAAATAATTAACTATAACTCCGGACTGATTATATTTAAACGTTATTGTAATAATACAGAAGCATGTATTGGTTAAAATAAATTAAAAGTTTTATTCAAAATAATTTTAATTAAGTATATTTAATAGTATGCAATTAAATAACATAAAAGCGTGATATTCCAGTTTTTGTATTAGAATTTGTTCCTTGACAACAAAGAGTACTTTTTATTTAAAAGTTATTTTTAGTTCCTTTCTATCCACACAGTGCCATCAACAATGAATAGCATGTGAATATTGATACCCAAGCTCAAATTTTAAAGGTCCCCATTTTTAAAAAAATATTTTAAAATCTAGAAACATTTCCAAGTTAGAAATTAATATTTTTTAATATACCAATTAAAAAAATAAACTCAAAATTAATTCAATAAGCTATTTAGAAAGAATTAACGAAATCTACTATCAGTCATTTTGTTTTGTTTTTTAACAGTATTATTTGCCTACTAATGATACGTTTTTTTTTTAAATAAATGTTAGGCCATGGAACATCTAGAACCCAGAAAATTAAAAAAAAAAATTATTAAATATAAAATAACATGTGGAACAAAAGACTAAAGGAAATATTGATTTTTTGATTAGTTTCATTAGTCATCTAATCCAATATTGTTCGACACCTTCTCTGTTCCTGAACTTGTTTTACATTTATTTCCAGACGGATTATCCAATATCCTGTTTCTACCTCTGGTCAGTCTTCGTCTTTGTCAATCATGTCTTATTTTGTTTTTATCTTATTATTTTGGCAAAACGAGCAGTAAGCTATTTTATTTTTGTAATCGTTAAGGGACCATGGAAGAAGTGTAAAATCTCCGGAATCCGCCAAAATTTCCTCCTAACATCGGCCATCTTGGAAATCGGTTTTCCTCAATATCCGGTAGTATTGGTCTGATTTTCTTTTTTCTAGGATTGTGGGGAAAACGATTTGCCACCATATTCATTAAGAACATTTCCTGTAGCTGTAATAGGGAAAAAACTTGTTTTGACAAACGCCTTATGCTGTTTATTTATAGTCGTTGCAATAAAATTTCAATCCCACTTATAAATTTTCGATGTATACAGTAATTAATGATTTGATAAGATTTGTGAGGAAATATTTAATAATAAATATAATATAAAAAGAAATGTTGAAAATCCAAATTATTGTACTGATTATAAATATAAATTTATAATAATTTATTGTACTGATATACTAATGAACAAATCTCAATTTCGGGGTGGGTTCTATAAAAAAAATATTTAAAAAAATTAACATTACCAAAAAAAAACCACATAAAAATAAATTTTAAATCCTGTCCTCTTTCCTAGACTCCTCCGACGATTTCACCTTCAAGTCCTGTATCACTGCTCCTTCCTCTAACCAGATTCACTCATTTACTTCCTCAAGCTTTATCCTATTTTCCTTCTTCAAAATTCCTCCCAAATTGCTTCCTCTAAAAAAAATCGACCTTTTAAACTTTTGCATTTTTTTATTTTCAAAATCTTGTAAAAACAATAGTTCTATTTCTTATAATTTATTTACAACCTTCTTTTTATATTAACAGATTTCTATATGTTTCATACGTTAACTGCAGATAGGGGATACATACCTGATCTCAAAAACCCCATACTTAAAGGGTCTAACTACTTTAATAACCATGATACAGGGTGTTTTATCTATTTTGCCAATTTCTTGCATGGTTCATAACTTTCTAACCACACTATATTTTCATGATATTTGGCAGGTTTATTTTGTTTAAAGTGCCCAATCGATCAATAAATTTACAATAAAATAAATCCAGGTCCGGATTAAAAAAATATTACAAAATATTCGGACCCAAACAACATCCTGTATATCAGATTTTTCTAAAATAGATTCTGTATTTGCAAAGAGCACGAAAAAATGAATTTAGTGATATACTTTGCATTTTCGGCAAAATGTCCTTTTACTGTCAAATTTTGAGTTTGAATTCTGAAATGGTGTGAATTGTGAGAGCCCAAAATTGAAACAAATTTTTATTTAATGTGATTTAGTTTTAATGAAGACTAGTTGACCTAAACTGGTAAAATTTTAATATTATAAGTTGATGTTCAAACCACTTCAAAAAGTTCTCTTCATTCATTTCACCATAATAGTCAGAACTTACTGTCTTTGATCAGAATACCAATTCAGTTCCATCTCCGTCTTTTGGGTGGTGACCTTAAGGGTTCATTATCTTTAAGGGCTTGTGAAATGGTACTTACAGTTGATATCTCAAGTGTAAGGCAGCTGCAACACGCTGCTTTGGTGAACCAAGCGTTATAACGAGACCACCATTTTCACGTTTGTCATCAAAAAAAATAAAATAGATTTGCCACTAATTTTTTCGAACGACTATCTAAATGTTGAGGAATTCTAAACGTTTACTTTTACTTTCCCGACCCACCTCCGAGAAGGGAAAGTAATGTAAACGAGATAAAAAAAAATTTCGAGATAAAGATGGAAATATCCATTTTGAGGTCACCTGAGATGATTAAGACTATTTCCACATGGAAGTCTGTCTGCCTGTGTGAGGCCACACATTTAAGTTTTTTATCACTTTTTTTTTGTCTTTTCTGTTTTTTTTTAATTTATTCCTTTTTTTCCTCATTGTTTGGTTTTTATTTTTTTATTTCTTTCTTCCCTGTGATTTTTAGCGATTTTTTTTCGATTCATTTAATTCTTTTTATTTTATTTATGTTTACATTCTTTCCGGTTTTTGGTTGTTCTTCTTGCGATATTTTTCTCGTTTTTTTCCATTTTTCTGATTTTTTGTTTTGTTTTTCTGATTTTTTTCTGATTTTTTTCTAATTTTTCTTCATTTTTCTCATCTATCTTTTTTTCTATTTCTTTCGTTTTCTAGTTTTTCTTATTTTATTTTAGTCCTTTCGTTTTTTGCGAATTTTAGCGGTTTTTAGCGATTTTTTTCGGCCTTAACAATTTTTTGATTTTTCAGTTTTTTCCGTAGGTATTTTACAATTTTTTTTCCAATATTTTCTGATTTTGCTCTCAATTTTTACCAAAGCTTTTTGTTTTTTACTTTCCAAACCCACCTCCGAGAAGGGAAAATATTGTGAACGAGCTAAAAAAAATTTTCGAGATAAAGATGGAAATATCCATTTTGAGGTCACCTGAGATGATGAAGACCATTTCCAGATGGAAGTCTGTCTGTCTGTGTGTATTCTTCCACGATAGAGGCCACACTTCTAATCCGATTGAGCTGAAATTTGATATATGAATTTGGGTTATTCGTCGGAAAAACCCATTAGTTTTTGTACGACATCTGTCAAACGAAAGTGTCACTATTAAAAAATGACATATACAATATGTCACGGAATTTGACTTGCAATATGTCATTTGAAATCCTTTGAAAAACTCTATTCAGAATAGTCAAAATTATTTCTGCTACTGTCACCTGTCAAAAATAAAAAAATGTCAAAATTTGAAACTTTAACATTAAATATCTGAAAAAGTATTCGTGGATACTCGTCGGGAAAGTTTTGGGGCGACTCAACCGATTTTTTAATTTTGTATCTGACAAACGCTTCACATTTCAGTAAACATCTTAAGGTTTATATTATTGGTTAATATGGCTACAATGGCGCCTCAATTGGACAAACAAATAATTCACATGAAATTGTCACTTATAATCTCCCATGAATTATTGTCGGAAATTTTTTGAGTACATGAATTTTTAGACTTCTAAACCCTAATAATGCGGCTCTGTGTGTGTCCGCATTTATAACTCAAAAACGAAAAGAGAGAGACAAACGGTCTATAACATTTACCGAATCATTTTGGTGGGAAGTTGTGTTTCCCCACAATCCTAAAAAAAATGAAAATCGACCAAATAGGACCGGACATAGAGTGGAAAACGCGTTTTCCAAGATTGCCAATGTTACACGAGGAAATGTTGGTGGATTCCGGCAGTTTTACAATTCTTCCATTTTGTAGTAAAAGAATGTCTGTTTTTGTTTGTGGGTTAGTGTTTTGTGTTGTATTCTAACTAGACTGGGTCTTGGACCCATGCCAGAATAATAAGATTGATTTACCAATGTCAAATTGTCCCAAGTTAAAGAATAGGAAATAGTAGTTTTAAGTGCTTAAATAATGAAGAATTAGAAGATGCAATTCTTTATGATTAAATTATGGAACGAGGTCCCCCTTGAATATGACAGATGTAGTGTCTATTTGACTTGGATTTATTAAACTGACAAAGAGATCAAATTAAATTTAAGATTTGAAAGACAAATAATTATTAATAACTAAAAAAAACTTTACAATTTAATTAACAATTTTTTTTTACAAAAATAAAACAATGACTTTATGAACAGGCAGGTGCTAATAATTTTATAGAAATGACTGTTATAGATGGCAGACTTAAAAAAAAGTTACTAAATGGAACAAAAAGTTACTACATTTTACCTTAATACGGTTAACCATAAACTTGCATAGGGCGCTATCGATATTAGCATTCTCTTATTTGAAATGCCTATTGCGCATGAGTAGGTGTCAAGCTAACGTTGACGGTATTAGCGCCTCACGTTATGGGAACTTGCAAAAACTCTCTAATAACGTTCACTTCAGCTGTCACGAGGGCGTTGATCTAAGATGTCTAAAAATCCTGTTGTATCTACTTATACCTGTAAAAGTTTGGCACAAACTGGGAGATTTTTAAATACTTGATTTTGACTTATTTTGAGAGATTACTTACCAGAGTTTCAGATTAAAAATTTCAGGTGGCGCATATTTATATTCTGTGCTTCGTCACATGTTGGATTGGTCAAGGACTACGTTCCAAACGAAACATATTTTTAGAAGTAAAAAGCGTTCTTTTTTTTTTCATTTTATTCGATGAAAATAAAATAAAAATTTCAAAACACCGATTATAGAAAATACGAATTGACACAGGGGGAAAATAATCTATTTGACATCTCATCTATTTTAAGTGATCTGTGACAAACTCAGCGAGGACTCTGAACAATTCTGAACAGCGCCACCTTACAGAATTCTGGTAAGTTCTATTGGTACTCCCATAACGTTCTAAACAAAATCGAATCAGTAGATACACCAGGATTTTTAAACATCTTACATTGATCTCACTTCTAATTACATTATTGTCATGTTGACTTATAAGTCACCAGATTCACATATTTGTTAACATACATCTTTTTTAAATGTATCATTCATATATATTTTGTGATTTATTTATAGGTACTATGGTTACAGAAACTCCCATAACGAGATCGACCACAGATTGCGCGTCTTCTCCCATCACTCATACTTGTTCAAAAACAAAGACATTTTAGATATCGGTTGTAATATTGGTCACGTAACCCTCTCGGTGGCCAGGGATTTTGGCGCCAAATCTATTTTAGGGATTGACATCGACCACAAATTGATCTCGATAGCAAGGAAAAACGTAAAGCATTACGTTAAGAAAGAGGAGGCGTCTCCAGTGCAGCCAGAAGAGGGGGGCGAGTTACAAAAAAGTAGTGAGTTTTTTCCTATAAGTATGCCTATATTTTATGGGGCAATTGACGTTCCAGGATATCACGACACGCACAATGCGGGCAAGGGATTTCCGAATAACGTTACATTTAAACAAGTGAGTGAAATTTAAGATTTATAGGGTAGTTTAAAAAAATTATTAAATTGACCTTTAAAAGCCAGAATTATTCAAGTAATAACGATTTTTAGGAATATTTAAAAATAAGTTTAGTACAACACTATGTATTTTTTTCATTGACCTTTATTTTATATTTATTTTTGATATTAGATGCAAAAATCTTTAAATAAATAACAATTTCAAGGGTAATACTCCAAGAGGTGAGAATTTGTTGAGAAAATGTTGTTTCCTTGGAAATTATGCATCTAAATTTCAAGAAACAAAATCCTACGACCCTCAATGTTTTCAGATACATTATAATTGACATGTATTGGAAAACATGAGGATTGCCATTGGTTGATGTATTATAGTGTTGAATAATCAGTAAAAGAATTATTTTCTTATCATCTTTCTGATTACTTTAGTCCACAATGAGTCCCTCCTGATTCATTTTCATTATAACCATATAATTCAATACAATTCTCATTAGTTACAGGAATGTACTCAATATTTTTCATTTTCGATATGATCCTGGCTAGTTTTTGTTTCAGTACTATTAAGACCTTCCTGACTTATCATTCAATTCTATTTGTGTTTATTTCAGACAATACAGTAGACGTAGATGGTCTACTAAATCTTCCAATTCAGATTCTTTCTCACTAGAAGGTAATTTATAGTCGTTACTTTTCATTCGGATAATCTTGAGAACATCTTCGTCAGATAAGAGTTGTTATAAATATGTTTAATATTTCTCGTATAGACTTATATTTTTACCACATATTCTTAAAATAATCAAAGGTAAACGAATAATGATCATTCTATTGCCAAGATGGCATCATTTTTGTTTTATTTTTGGTAATAAGCAATTTTTATATTGACATCGCTAGGGATATCAAAACGGTTTTTTAATTCCAATTTATAAATTAACTACTCATTACTAAACTTTAAAATTTATAGTTAATTGTCTTAAGGATATATTTTGTATGTGTAGAACATCGACAGTCGAACTTTAAATTACCCTGTATGTATTTTTTGTAGTGTAACTACATTCTCGAAGATGACAATCTCTTGGTATTAGAACAACCCCAGTTCGATGTGATTATGTGTCTGAGCGTTACGAAATGGTTCCACTTGAATTGGGGGGACTCAGGTTTGAAGCAGACTTTCAGAAGGATGTATGCACAGCTCAGACCTGGTGGGAAACTTATTTTGGAGCCACAAAATTGGACTAGTTATAAGAACAAGAAAAAATTAACGGTAAGTTTTTTCTATCATTTTTATATGTCTTTTAATTTATTTGTGTCATTTTGTAGGTTTTATCTTTCTTTTATGTTCATTATAATTTTTATATGGTTTTTGGTACTTTTTAGTTACAAAAAAAAAACGGTGAGAGATAGAGACAAGCGGACAACGACATAAAGACGTGCCGCTCTTAAAATTAAACATCTTTCTAACTTGATATCAAATTAGCAAGACAATTGCATAAATAATGACGATATCAAAAAACTAAAAGCTGGAGAATTTGCCGTTAATTAGTTGTGGAAAAAAATTTCGGCTTTTTTATTATTATTAAAAATATCTGGCTATCTTGATGCCGATATCGAAAAACTTAAAGCTGGAGAATTTGCCGTTAATTAGTTGTGGAAAACAATTTTCGGCTTTTTTTTTCGATTATTAAAAATATCTGGCTATCTCTAAAGCTGGAGAATTTGCCGCTTTTTGCCGTTAATTATTTGTGTGGAAAAAATTTGCCTCTTTTAAATAATGGCTATATCAGAAAACCAAAAGCTGGAGAATTTGCCGCTAAATAGTTGTGGAAATAAAGAATTTGCCGCCTGTTTTTTATAAACAAGGTTTTTTATGTAGCAACTTCAAATTTTACAAAAAAAACTTTTGACTTAAGTAATTGTTTTTAATCCGAATATATGTTTGAATAAATAAATATATAAGGAAATAAAACGCAAAGTCAGGTACCACAGAATTTAAGGTAAAAAATAATAGGACGGCAACTAGTTTCGGTCATTGACCATCATCAGGCCATTATTAAGAATTTCTGCAAAAGAAAATGTCACATATGTGACAAGGGTAGTAAAAAACATTTTTAAGAAAAAATTAATGTAAACGATATAAATGGTAATTGAAAAAGAAGAAAAACTTTTAAGTATTAGTTAAAAAGACTAAAACTAGAGTAGGGTGTCTTTAATACATTTATAAATGAAATATTTAATACTGACGACAGTTCAAGCAGTTCTGATTCAGGTGAAGATAATAATGCTATTTATTTTGAACTGGACAAACTAAAGAAACGGATTTTAATATGTGGTTTGTCAATTGTCATTAAGTGAAAAAATCCAACTATTTACTGCACTTTAAACATCGTTGAAAAGTTGTACACTCGAGTAAATCAACCAAAGTTTTGGATCTATATGCCAAATTACGCAGTTAGCTTCATTGAAGGTTTTTGAACGACTTGAACGCGCCCCAGAACAGTCAAAATTATTTTTCCAACTGTCGCGTGTAGTTTCTTGGACACTCTTTGATTTTTTAACTAAAATCCAAAATTTAACTTATTCCATATTTAAACTTTCCTTTTGTGATTGAAAAATATTAATATCGATAAAAAAATATAGAAAAAACTTTTTTTTATCTTACTATATTAATACAGTTTTGTTCATCTTTTTTGTTTGGCTACGCTATTTCAAACAAGACTCGAGGGAATTTCTTAAAATTTGGACCATATACTCTCCTTGGGTCCCTGAGAAAAATAAGCTATCGCACATGTCTGGAAAACTGTACCCCGAAATATGGGGGTGGGGATCGTGAATGAGTTAATTTTTATTATTTCTTTTTTTTTTTTTAGTGATTTTTTATAATTTTTTTTCAGTTCCGTTTTCAAGTTTATTATGATTTTTATCGACCGTTTTTAGTTGTTTTTATTTAAATGCCTGTGTTTTTTTAGGAAACAATTTTTAAAAACTACAACTCGATCGAAGTTTTCCCGGAAAAATTTCGCGAATATCTTCTGTCGCCGGCCGTGGGGTTTGCCAAGGGAGAAATTTTGGGTTATCCTTTTCATCAAGCCAAAGGATTCCGACGTCCCATTCAGGTTTTCACGAAAAGTACAATGTTTCCCAGCGAAAGAGTTGAGGCGACGCCCAATAGTATTACCTCCAACATTTGCAGCACGTCGGATTCTTACAGGTAAGTGTCATCATAATTAAAAAAAAAAAAAATGCAATATAGTAATTTCGTTTTGAAGAAAATATTTTAATTTGATAAAAGATATGAAAACGTCTGAATTTTGCTAAATAAATAATTTTCGAAGAAAACTTGATAAACCTTTCTTGATTTAGATTAAAAACTGAGAAATACGCAGGCCAAACGCACGGCCCCTGCATCGAGCATGTCTACACTGACATCTTCGACGACAGATTTTGTAGCTGCGCCGACGAAAACAACGAAATGAATGAGAAAATCGGAGAAGATTTGAAAAAAGCTAAACCTACTCTAGCAACACCTATAGGGGGAATCAGCAGCGAACGTACCATTACCAGCGAGGACGAATATCCTAGGACTAGTCCTTTTTATGCCTCAGTACAAACACCTGGAGGGTAAGAATTTAATATAGCCTTAAAATTACATTATCAGCTGATAGATGCTAACTCACTAAGCTTTAGAACTTATTAGTTAGTAGTTAAATAAATGAAATAGACTGGTGTTCAATTTTTGACTGATCATAAAGTTCAATCAAAAAGTAGAGGGAAAATGCAACTAAGATTTAGTTTGCATCGAAAAAGCGCTCTTAAGTCAACTACAACCGTTACCAACAGTGTTAACAATGCTGACAGGGCTTTAGAGTCCTGACATGATATATTACTGAACAAAGTAGCTGAGCTGCTTGGATACTGTTAGGTTACTGGGTTAATTTCTATTCTGTCCATTTTGTTTTGATTCGGCTGTAAAAGGCGGTATCGATAAAGCGTCAACATTTTATCTTTTTTTCAATTTCTCTGAATACAGTATCTCTGCCGCAATCTTCAGTGCCTAATTCAGCAAATGCGCTTCAACATTGTTCGCTTAATAATAATATTTTTAGCGGACGCTGTTTTGCTTTCCTAAACACGATAAACGTCTATTCAGTACCGATTTCTTTATTAGACTGAACCGTGGTCTATATTAGGTCTGTTCCAGCACGGTGTTTTGAACTGGATGAGTTTGCGCAGTATGAAAGTCGCATTTTAATCTCGCTTAATTTTAATATATTTTTAAATATCCTGTCTTTTGGAAACAAGGGAACATATTTGGTTTAAGTTTGAAACATAGAACATTTACGTGTATTGAAAATGATCGTCGCTAAAACGCTGCGTTCCCACTGCGCATACTCATCCAGTTCAAAACATCGTGCTGGAACAGACCTATTATTGTTGCCGATGGTTTCAAGTGATTTGATCCGCTTATCATGTGAAAAAAGTCCGATTTTGTCCGCCACTAACAAAGCGCATTGCAACCTACCTTACAGTTTTGGAAATATGGAAAATTAAAATTTCTGTTGGAATAATTTTATTTTTGAACCTTGATAATTTTAAATATTATCTAATAATTCTAATGTTATTTGCTAAACAGGATCAATACGTTTAGAATTACCTATACCAAATTATTAACAATTGCAAGGAATTAACAAAATGTCCAGAAAGTTTCCGAAACATTTTAAGTTCCTAAAAGTATCCACAGAATAAAAAAAATCCGCAAATCGGACTTTTATCCGCCACCTCTATATATACAAATTCATTCAAATATTTATGAAAGCAAAAGAAATACTGGTCTGCCTAGATGTTGTCTTTCATTTTTTTGTCTGCAATTAAGCCTAAACAGTTTAGTTAACAACTCAGTAATTATTTCCTCCAATAATTTTTAATCATGAGGTTTATCATTTTTTTGTCACATATATTAAGGCCACTTTGTTGATGTCTGCCAGCCCTTTCTCTTTCATGAAATCGTCTGCCAATAATTTTCCGCGATTTGTAATAACAAATACCTGATATTTATATAATTTTTGTGGTTTATCATTTTTCTTCCTGAGCGCGTTGGCCACTCAATGTCCGGACGAGCTAATGAAACCTCTCTAGCCATAAATATTGGATGTACCTTATACCTTGTGTTTTTATGTCTCCATCTATTCTGTTGTCAGCTGATTATTATTGAATGGATTTAGAATTCCAGTCCAGCAGCGGTCGCGATTTGTTTTGATACAGCTTTGTGCCTGATTGGGTTATCTTTTTTTTTAATTTAGCACATACTTTTTTGTTGAAATTATTAAGTAGCGAAGCGGAACTACTTATTGACTTTACTATGTCCGTCTGTCTGTCTCAGCGATAACTCGAGAATGGTTTCGAAAAATAAAATACGTTTACAATTTTGAATTTGTTGTGTAGAATTTCTTTTATAATTGGCCCAAAATAGTTATTTATGCAACTAGTGCGTAAAGTGATACTTTTTACACGAATGTAAATTTTTGTCAAAGTCGAGTGCGACAATCACATGAGTGAAAAAAGGCACTTTACACACTAGTTGCTTACAATATTTTTTCTACTACCATAATTTTTATGTACAAAAATAGATTTCGCAGGAAAGAGGTTAACAAGCTATTTTAAAAAATCTTGAAGTTAACCACTTGATTTCTGGCACATAGAACCTTGGCAAGATAAGAAACATAAGAATATTGCAAAAAATGTGTTGCACATGTAAAAAAGTTATTTTGAAAATTTTATTTTACTTTACGCACTAGTGAAAAAAAGTAAAACTTTACGCACTCCTTAGCTTGCGTAAAGTAAGTACTTTATGCACAGTAGTAGAAAAAATTATAATTTTATTTATATTCTTCATTTTTTTAGGCGTTCTGCAGATCCTGAAGTTGACAGTGAAAAGAGCGAAAGTCAAGGAGAAATATTGAGGGATAGTGAACCAGAAGCGTGGCCGGACAATACTTAGATTTAAGAAAATAATTTTTTTATACAAATTGCTTATTTTTTGTAATTGTATATATTTATTGTCTATATTTTTTATTGAATTGAATGCTTTTGTACATATGTATATGGATTATGCCTAAAAAATTATTGGTAAGAATTATATGTTTTTTTTTCTACGGACTTTTTATCCAAATCCCTCAGTTTTTCTATATATGTATCATATCTTTAAGGAACAATTTGTAAATGAAACATTTTTAAAAAAGAAAACATTTATCTAAAAAAGTAAAGTTAAAACAACATAAAATACCTAAATTTACAAATATTACAGTACTACACATTTTTTCAAATACTTTGTTCATACAAATAAATAAAAAAGAACATTCTTGACTCGAAATCAACCTAGAATCACCCTCGAAGAAATTCTATAATACAATTTTTTCATTTCAATAATCTAGATTTATGATTAGACTTTAATCTGACATGATATCAATTTGACAGTTTTTCAAGCAATATTGATATCTCTGGAATTTTTTTAACATCAGATCTTACATCTGACATATAACACCATTTTAATAGTATTCATTGCAAAATTTACATATTTGATATTTTAAACATAATTGATATCTGACATATGACACCATGTTGATAGTATCTTTGGCATCATTTTGACAGTACTCTGGGCAATGTTGACATCAGATTTCATAAATCTGATATTTGACATCATTTTGACACTTCCTTGGCAATGTTACCATATTTGGTGTTATTATAGGGAGTAATTATTCTTTTGATGTCTGTATATTCTGAATTAACAAAGATTTCCCTTTTCTGAGATTATTTCGAACCACTCACTTCTATTTCCTCCTTTCTAAGCCTAAAAAACGAAACTAAAAACGTCAGTCGGATAAAAATTAAAAAAAATCTTCTAAAACTCATTCACACCCTTAGTATCTCCAATGATTTGTTGTAGCAAATGGCGATCCAGTCTGGTTGTGTTGCTCCCCATTGGATTTGATTAACTTCGCCCTCTGCTGCCGTGTAAGCTAAAATAGGATCTTCAATTGCCCTTGGCATTTGCTGGATATCCCAAATTAGGGCCTGATGATCGTCTCCTGCTGTACAGATGTGGCAACTGGAGTGTGGGGCCCAAGCTATACCATTTACACATGCTCGATGGTTGTTAAGACGAGCTACTGGGGTACAGGGGACTCGGACATCTAAAATTATAACCTAGAAACGGAAATATTAATACAAAACAATCAATTAATTTCTATAAAAACTAACCTCACAAGCATCCATAGCTATCGTAGCTAAATAGTTGGGATCCTGCTTATTCCAAGCAAGCCTTAACAATGGAGTATGTGCAGGGTCTTCATAGATAATTGTAGAGTGTTCTAAATGCCTTAAATCAAACATTCGTACAGATCCATCTGCTCCAACTGAAGCAAACATATCTCTGCCACCTCCAGCTCGAGAAAATGCAATATCATACACTTCCTTATCATGTGCTATTAACTGAGTCTTTACATGTCCTGAAACCAAATTTACTCGACCCATGACCTACAAATTTTTGATAATTAATAATAAATACCTAGAGAGAAAGATTTTATTTTAGTAAATAAAGTAAAATGAATACTTGTTATAAATCAGGTTTTTGTCAATAAGACTTGCTACATTATATATTTAATATCACAACGCTTTCTAAAACATAAAGATGATATTTTAGCTAATGTTTTATGCTACAATCCTAAATTAATATTAAGTGAAATGAGAATAACTGAGGACATTAAAACCTGTAGTGAAAATTATAACTATCTGTCAGTAGATAGAACGTCTTTTAACTTTAAAGATTCAGTAAGTAAAGGCAATGACGTTTAGAATAAAACTTTACAAGTTGATTTCTTGTACAATTGTCACAATCTAAACGTCATTGTCATTAGTTACAGAACCGTTAAATTAATGAACGTTCTATCTACTGACAGTATAAGTTGTAATTCCAAATTTTGTTCTACTAGAGGTGTGTTGTTAATAAATAAAAGTTTTGAATATGCTGTTATCAAAACTTACATTTTAGATGAAAATTGATCATAAATAAATGCTTACTATATATAAAAAAAATTATTTTGAACAGTACCTGTCCAGTTTCAAGTCCCCAAATCGTACAAGTTGTATCGATAGAAGAAGTACCAACTAAATTAGGATCAACTTCATTCCAGTCAAAACTAGTTAGAGGTGCACAAAAATCCGAATTTTTGTTATTATTCAATACACATTCAAGTCTAGTGTCTGGTTCACCAGCTCTCCAAATTCTCAAATAATCACCACTAAAACAAGCATTTTGTTGTAAAATAATAACGTGGAAATGTTTGTCTTACCTTGTAGCCAATAAATCAGGAAAAATACCCTTACTATCCGGTATCCACATGATTTTTGTAGTAGGATAAGGGTGATCAAAAGTGCTTTTAGCTGAAAACTCACTACTATCTTCATCTAAAGAAACAATTTGAACTTTGTTATTATATTCTTCTACGAAGCTTCCAAGAGCCAGCCGAAACCTCTTATCAGGCCTTACGGACCAATTCATACTATAAAGTGGCCAAGGGGCCACATATTTGTAGATTTCTTTACGTTTGCCACCGGGGACCACCCCTGAGTGGGCCATTTCTAAAAATTGGATGATTGGTAATTTCATTAGGAAATACAATTGGATTTACTTACTGTGAAGCTCAATTTTAACAGATATTATTTTACAACGGTCGCAAAAAAGTATAAAAGTGTTTGTTTATAATTGATGTTGATTGATGGCTGCTTGACGTTACGTTGACAATTACGAGGTCAGTTTGGCTTGGTTACTCTTTCTTTTCTATCGTTTCACTCCGTCCGTTCGAGTAACGCTCCCAATTACGCAAGCCGAACTCAGCTAAGGTGCGTTCGGATCTAGGTTTCAGGTCAGGTTAGGTTTAGTGTGATCAATAAACTCATATCTTTTAACTAGTATCGTTGTCTGTTCAGACAACTCTAATATTTATGTCTCTAGACCATTTACTGTTAAGATATCAATTTTCCATCCTTCTCTTGAAGTCGATATCTAATAACAGCATGTTGTGATATGTAAGTCTGTTTGTATACAAACACGTAAACAAACAGTTTTGCAAGTAACTCTTCGAGGGTTTAATAAATGGTCGAGTCATTCTAAAATATTATTGAGTTATTTAAATTGTAAACGATACTTTGTGGTAAGTTTCATGGGCGTACGCCACATCCATTGATATTTGTCATTGTAAACACTTCCCCCCACACACCGCGAGAAATGTCATGAAAAAGAGACAAGATGTAACGACTTCAAAACCTTGTGTACAAAAATGTAAACAAGGCATGTCTAATAGCGTTGTCTTTATTTAGACAACGCTAATAGTAAAGGTCTGAGGTTCTATTCAAAACAAAAGGTGCTTTTAGAGTCAAGATATTGTGAACATCGGCTTTTTACATTGAATACTCATAAGTTTGTCTCTCATGCTCCCTCTAACCTCATTCTATCTCTATGACCATTATGATATAGACAAAGAATACATATATAACAAGAAGCGAAGGCCGGCGAAATTTCTTTGATGTTGAAAGGGCAAAAATTTTTGTGACAGGTGACGGATAACTAATATAACAGCTGAGTTCGGCTTCGTTACTCTTTTCACTCGTTTCACCCCGCTCTTGATCTATCCGTTCGGGTACTTACAAAAATTGATTTAAATTCATTTTATACATATGTTTAGAAAATAAATTAATATTTACAATAAAATAAAGCAAATGAACAGACAATCCGAGCTTTTTTCAAAATTATAGCACTCTTGGACAGAATTGACATTGACGTATAACTAATACAACTCGCACATGCGCGTACAAATTTCTGTCCATGCAAATACCGTAGCCTTCGCTTCTTTATCGATAGGTATTCTTTGATATAAAGGTTTTCAGCCAATAAAATCCAATTATTTTATAGCGGTTGACAATTATTTTGACAGCTGTCAAAATATTTATAATTGTTTAAAATTTAATATAAACAAAGATTTACTAATTAAGTAAAAAAGTTACTAATTAATATGTTGTGAAAAAGTGTTACGCCTTACACCCGTAATATTATATGGGCAATATGGATTAAGTAAGTAAAAAATTATTCCTTTTCATTGTTATAAAAAAGTTCTTTTTCATAATTAATATACAGGGTGTTTTATAGGTAAACCGACATACGTTAACTGCAAATAGAGGGCACTTGGATGATTCCAAAAAACTATATACTATTTGATGGGTCTAACGTGCCTCATAAGTGACTTACAGGGTGTTTTGTTAAAATTCCTTATTTCTTCTAACCCTCTTTTCTTCGGAACCACCCTGTATATTTATTTCATATTTAGCAAGCTTGTTTGAGTCTAGTTAGTACATTAAACTGACATAGTAAGCAAAATAAAAATCTAGGTCAGGCTTCAAAAACTGAGAGCCACTATATACATATAAGAAAAGTGCGTTGTCCTTTACAAAATATTAGGAAATATTCAAAGGATGTTTGAAAATGAACCTAAACATTTTTTATAAGAAATCAGATTTTATTGCTCTCTCATACATACAAATAAACTAAAAAAACCTCATATTTTCAGAACAGTTGAAATGAATTAAAACACTCTGTATTTTTTAGATATAGTAAGTTTTAGTTTATTTTTTAATTCACAAGAAAAAATAAAACACAGATGAGCAACTCTGTATATTTGTTTAAAATATAATACAACTGCAACAGAAATTGGACAATACGATGTGACCTCCCACCCCCCTTCTGTGTAAAGTTTTACTATTTGCAAGAAATTATTTAACCTGGTTCCTTAATAATAATTACAGGTGGTAGAAAAAAATTGTTAATTAAAAAATATGTTTTTATGGAAATAGAAAAAGTTTTTTAAGGAACGATTTTTTAAAAAAAAATCATAATTTGCATCAAAGATTCTGTTTACAAAAAAAAATTTTTATTTATCTCATAAACACCGCATTTTGTAAATAATAGGAAATAAAATTTTTTAAAAATCATTGACTTCTGGTCATAAAAAAACAGAAAAAAAATTTTTTTTCAATGATAAATCAAACTTTTTACTTTTTAACCGAAGTAAATTGTTAATAACAAAGTGAAAAACAACAATTTTTTAATTTTTCCAACGGGAATCTCTTCTGAGACCTTTCAAAAATAGGTCCAAAAAAGGAAAAAAATTCCGATTTGATATTTAAAAATTATCGCACTTACAATGTTCATGTTCAAGTAGGAAAAAATTGTTAATTAACTAATGCATAATTAATAGAAAAATCGCGATAAAACATTTTTAACCGCGGATTATTGTTCATAAATCTATCCAGTAGATGCATGAATTTTTTCAATTCTTGATTCTCATATTTAATAAGTTTAAATAATATTTATTAATTAAAGGTCCAAAGTGGGCGGCGCTTACGCAAGGCAGAGTCCCCGTTTTCGGCCATATTTTAAACCCTCTGGGAAAATTATAAATATTCGTCCTACAGTTCCTGAAGGTACAATTTTTTTTGGCAAATTACCTCCTCTTTTTGAATATTTTTTCAAATTTGAAAAATCTCAAATAGTTTTTGAGATATTTGCATAAAACCAAACCCCATTTTTTCAGTTAATTGTTTATAACTTTTGCAATTTTTGCAAGCGGTTCTTGAATTTTTTCAAAAATCGTCTACACAATATTCCTCGTTCATATTTTTCGGAGGCGGAGAAAAAAAGTTTGAGCCAAAAAGCACTTGCTGACCAGACTAATAGTTAAAATCTATTTTTCCAAGAATATTAATTCTCTCGGTTTCAATGGCTATTCTAGCATTTACCGCACAAACTCCTGTTTTGGAATCTGTATGTCTGTCTGTCAGTAGTATTATTTTATTATAATAATGAATAGATATGCTTATTAGTTGTGGTTCCATTTAAATATCTATTACCATTTAAAACATATGATTTTTCACTTTTTTTAACTTTGGCCGCCATTTTCTCTGTAAAGTCCTAAACAAGAATCTGAAGTCAGATTTTAAATATCTTGATGTTACTTACACACACACACTCATACAAAATTACGGATTTTCAATTGTTTTAAAAATGCTCATTAAGATTTTTGCTCTTAAACGATACGTTTTTTGTTTATGCCAGTCTTTATCATAGAATAAATAGAATTGATCATTTTTTCTATAAATAAACATGTGGTCATTGTTAAGTATAATTAGCAGGTTGAATGGATAGTATCTGCAGTAGTTTCGTACTCCTCTAATTTTTTTTATTTAAATTTTTAAGGAAACAATAAAATATACATATTAAGACAAATGTTAAATCTAGATTTCTACTCTCGCAAATTTGGAAAATCTGTTTGTCTTTTTTCTGAAAAAAAAAAAAATCATAATAAGCATGAAAAAGCCAAAATTGTTCACCAAGTTTGCGGTTTTTATTCAAAAAGCAGATAAAATTTTGCAAATTTAGGAGAGTAGGAGCATAGATTTAACCTTTATTTACACATAAATATTTTTTAATTTTTTTTAAATCACAAATAAGAAAACAATTTGAAAGACTACGAAACTCTTACATTCTCCAGAATGTATTTTGTTTCTATTTAGGAAATCGAGTATTACGATTGAAAATAAAATGCTATATCTATTTTATATTTACTTTACGAGGGATATACAGGGTGATTTAATAATTTTGTCCCTTTTTTAATTGATCATAACTTAAGAACCACCCTACATATTTTTCTAATATTTGGTTAGGTTTTTGTCCACTGTGGTGTCGATTAAAATACTAATTAAAAATCTTATTCCAGGTCCGGCCTTAAATAAATAATAAGTAGGTTTCGACTCGAAACAACACCCTGTTTATCAATATTTCCGCATTCCACATCCAATTTTGTTACTTATTAACTTGAGTCAAAATCTTGATCTTTCGATAAAAAGGTGGCACAAATTTAAAAAAAAATAAATGTTCGTTCCTAAATGGTAATTTTCTAGCTTTAATCTTACTAACTTTCAATAGCCCTGTATATGTAAAAACTCTGATAATAACATTTGCTCATTGCGCTGCATTTAAAAAAATAATAAAATAAGAAAACGTCTATTCCGAGAAAGTTTGAAAGTTATAGTAATTGATAATAATATTTTGTCCCAAATACGGACCTCTGCTAAAGTTTTACATTAAAGTTAAGATTCAGAAATTTTGAGAATATGAAATAGTTGATGATTTTATTGATTAAAGCTGGAAAATTAAATTTAGGAACGAACATTTAATTTTTTTTAAATTTGTGCCACCTTTTTATCGAAAGATCAAAATTTGACACAAGTTAGTATAAGTAACAAAATTGGATGCGGAAACATGAAATACATTCAGTGTTACTTAACTTTTTCTGCTCTTTCCAAATATAATAATAATAATAAATCATTTATTATCTGTTTTTTTTATATAATGTTACAAATAATACATTTCAAAACAGATAAAGGGCTATAACTGGTTCAGTTGTGGGAACTCCACTCCTGTTCTACCACCAGTGCCTTATTTATATCTATACATCTACATGTTACAAAAATTTAAAAGTAAAGAACAGTAAAATAGAAGAAAGAGAGAGAAGAGAAAATGTAATGAAATAGAGAATGAAAACAGGAAGAATAATATAGAAATGGAAAAAAAGGTTAGTTCACTGTTATCCCAACAAAAATTTTTTGAATTTATTTTTAAATGTAATCGGGAGATAGGTCGGAAAAGTCAGGATTTATGGTATGAATATCATTGATGCAGACAGCAATGTTGTAAGTAAAACTTCGCTTAAAACATATTTTGTTAAATTTACGTATACGAATTAAAGTCTTTTGCCGAATATTCACATTATGAATATCGGTTCTAAAGGTCAATTTACTATGCAGATATGGCGCTGATTTATATTTTTAAATTTTATGTGCCAAACAATACATATGTAAAAGCCTCCGGTTTTCCATTTTTAACCATTTAAGTTCAGAAAATTTATGTGAGACATGTTCATATTTCCTTATACCATAAATGAGACATATGCAGGAATTTTGTAATTTTTGAATTCGACAGGAGTCTTCATTATCAAGGCATGGCCCATATACAACATCACAATGAATAAGAAGCGACAAGACCAAGGAGTCACATAACATTTTTTTTAATATCTGTTGATAAAAATTGCCTCTGAGAGTAAATCAATTTTAAATTAAAATATGCTATTTTTAATTTAGCCGTGACATGTTCCTTAAAACGTAATTTTGTGTCAACCACACGAGACCTAAGTTTTTACAATTAGATTTAAAAGGAATTTCGGTATTATTTATTTTCAACGAAATATTCTCGAAATATTGATTGTTGTTTCTATAATTGTTGTTACTATGAAATATTAAAGCTAATGATTTGATAGGGTTTATTTTCAGAGAATGTGATGACTGATAAATTTTTTCAAGATCCGAGTTCAATTTCTGAGCTACTTCCAGTATATTGTCAGACTTAAATGAGATATAGATCTGTGTATCATCAGCGTAAAGATGATAGTTGCAGAACTTAATAAAATCTGGAAAGCTTGCACTATACAGTGTGTCCACGGATGGGGTATCCTATAGGTGAAAAATTTTTAAATTTTAGTTTAAGCGAAAAATGTCATTCTTGATAAAAAGTTTTGCTTGTTCTAAAATCTAAAATAGAATCATCAAATATAAAATTTTTCCAGTAGTATATGAGGTTTGTCAAAAAATATGAATTTTACTCAAGAGTAAAGTACCTTTAAATTTGCCAACATCGAAAAATGTTATTGAAAAAAGTTGATCAGAACTAAAAACCATGTTCAACTATGCAATTACATTCATTTACAAAAAATAACTTTTGTGCTTGTTTAACATTATTTTTATTTTGAATGAACATTTATCTCTTGTGATTATAACCTTCTCGTTTCTTAATATTTTCTAACAATTTTAAAATTTAAACACGTAATTACAGTAAAATTTGCATTGTTATTGTATCTAGAAATACATTTCAAAAATGAGTACATTTCTTTAATGTAAATGGATGTAATTGCATATTTGAACTTATTTTTTAGACTAAAATTCATATTTTTTGACAAACCTCGTATACTACTGGAAAGAATTGATATCTGATGAATGTATTTTAGATTTCAGAACAAGCAAAACTTTTTATCATTATTCGCTAAAACTAAAATTTTAAAATTTTTCATCTATAGGATACCCCATCCGTGGACACACTGTATAAAGTAAATAGAAGTGGTCCTAGAATACTCCCTTAAGGTACACCAGAAATTACTCCCAAAGGAGAAGATTTTATTCCATCTATTTCGACTACTTGTAGTATGCAAACAGAGTTGGGATAGTTACTTTTAAAAAGTAACTAGTTACTTTTTATAGTTACTTTAAATATACGGTAGAAAAAATAAATATATTCACTTGAATTAAAACTTGCTTTATAATTTTGATTTATGTACATCACTATTAAATAAAAATATTTTTTTCGTCGACCACTACAAAAAATGAAATTTTACGTACTAATTTCCGAACGAAAAATCGACTGTTTTTGAAGGCAAGTATTTTTCGTCCGCAGATACACTTTAATCCGCAAATACTTTTCGTCCGCTGTAATTTTCGTAAATCCACGTTTTAATAAAAACATAGGCGCCTGTGACAATAACTGTCATTTGCTGTTGTCAAATTAATTATTTACGAAATCCGCTAGATTTTACGTGTGAATAAGAAAAATATAATAATAATAATAATTGTAATAATAATTATTATTTAATAGGTCGACGAAAAAATATATAATATGCACCTCGGCGAAAAACTGTCTGTTGTCTCGCCTGCTTGCTAGCTTCGGCTGCACCTCGGCTATCAATTTGCAGGCTGGACTATAATAGACAGTTTTTCATCCTTGGTACATAAATATCTATTGTATTAGTCTAATAATTTTATTTATGGACAATTTTTATGACATACAGTAACTAATCTCATCAAGTAAGGGGAAAGATAAGATGTACGTAAAAAGAACGTGAGAAGAACAACTAAACCGACCCGTCCCTACGTTTTTTAAACAGAACAGAACTATGAAACTCTTTTTGGTAATTTAGTGATTCCAATACTGTGGCTGACCCAAATAGATTTGCGAAAATCGGGTTGATTTTTGACGAAAGTAACTTTTTTTAAAAAAGTAACTAAGTTACTAGTTACTTTTTACTAGATTTCAAAAGTAACCAAGTTACAGTAACTTAGTTACTAAAAGAAACTTAAAGTAAAAGTAACTGCACAACTCTGTATGCAAATAAGATTTTAAAAGAGAAATAGATACATGACTGAGATTATAATATTGCAATATCGCCAAAAGTATATCATGATTGATCAAGTCAAAAGCTTTTGTAAAGTCAATACAATTTTAAAATGTTGATATACAGGGTGTTGTTTGGAGTCGAAACCTACTTATTATTTTTTTTAAGGCCGGTCCTTGAATAAGAATTTAAATTACTATGTTAATCGACACCACATTGGACAAAAAACGTACGTACCAAATATTAGAAAAATATATAGGGTGGTTCTTAAGTTATGATTAATTAAAAAAAGGGACAGAATTATTAAATCACTCTGTATCTAGGTTATAAAGAACGACAGGTCCATTAAATATGGGTTATTTTGAATCATCTACTCTTACAGTATGCGCATTTCCCAATGAATCACCCTGTATTTAAAGAAAATGTATTGAATCTAATATTTGATTTTTTCAAAAATTTTCCAAATAATAAAATTTATTTCAACAAAAATAACGTAAACAATGTTATCAAAAAACACATTCGAAAGTTTTACGATTTAGTCTAGGTTACATTTAACTGATTATACAAGTAGATTATTAATTGATTAGTTACTGTATTTTATACCTTACGTGTAACAATCGACATATTTTGGTTTTATTGTTTTTAAAAAATTGCTGATTCTACAAATTCACAGCTAACTAGTTTATTTGTTACAATGCAAAAATAAAACAGTTGATTGAGTGTCGTGTCATCGAAATTTGTAAAACCATGAAGTCTGTAAGGTATGAATTCTTTTTACTAAAAAAATTTTATCATTATTATTTTTTAAAACTATTGTTTCGAATATTTACAACGTTTTGAAATTTATGGAAAAGTTTTCAATTAAGATAAATCTGGTATTTTTTAAATAAAACAAATACTTTTGGCCAAACTATCATATACATTTATTTATTTAAAAAAATGATGTTTTAACAAAATTACCACTTCTATAAACAAAAAGTCGTTGAATTATATGTTTAACGCATTTTTTTATAATGTGTATGGGTTAATATTAAATAGTATAGCATATTTATTGGGTACAACAGTCTGTAGAAGCCAAATACAGGGTGTTGCTAATATATTATTTTTGTCATAAGCTTTTGATCCACACTATCTTTTTTTCAAATTTGGTACAAAGTTATTTATTCTACATTCCAAAAGAATAACTTATTAGTTAGAAGAAAAATCCAAGTCAGAATTAAAAAAATAAATAGCTGTATCTTTATATCGAATTTTGAAAAATGCCCAAAACCCTGAATTAAAAACGTGATTTACTTTACGAATAGAAAATGTCGGCTAAGTTGGCACCCCCCATTAATTTTTTTATGTTTGATAACATGATCTGATTGCACACCATTTGCACAGTTTTGCACAATTACATTTACTTTTTGCACAGTTCTCTAAAGAAAGATATATAACTTTTTAAGTGGGGGGTGCTAATTGGACACTGGCACCCCAACTTCATTTTTTTTTTATTTACGGATTCTGAGAATACTCTTTTTGCACAGCTTTGCACACCCATTGCCAACTTTTGCACACTCGTGGGAATTATACGAATGTCAAAGTTACAACTCATAAATCTAGATCAGAATCGTACGAAACAGTGACCTCGATTGAACATGACAACTGAGTTTCAAAGAATGAACATTTGGAACATTGCAGGCTGCGTATGGCACAATATAGTCAAGTTAGGAAGTGCTTTTTGGGTCAAACTTTTTTCTCCGTCTCTGAAAAATATGAACGAGTTGTCATTCGATTCAGAATAGCGTGTAGATGATTTTTGAAAACATTCATGAGCCGCTTGCAAAAATTATAAAAGTTATAAACAATTAACTGAAAAAAAATGAGGGTTGGTTTTTTGCAAATATCTCCAAAATTATTTGACATTTTTCCCGCACAAACCTTATGGGAATTGGCTCCCGGTCAAATTGGCTGAAATTTGGATATGTTCGTTTCGGCATCCTGAACAAAAGTCTAAATGGGCACAAAGCTCGAAAGCTCCACGAATTCACCATTATTTACTACTTAAAAGGGTAATCTCTTCGAAAGTTTAGTATTTGCTGCGTTAACAAAAAGTACCCTCTTATGTTTTCGAGGTCGCTGCATTCAAATCCAATGCCAATATAATAATATTAACATTTGATAGCTGTCAACTATAGCTGTCAAACAAGCAATAATCAAAATTGATAAAATCCTCATGTAAATATATGTTTTTGAGGTTGCTGAGTTCAAAACTAACATTAAAAAGACGATATTGACAATTGACAGCTGTCAAATAACTGTCAAACTACTTCATTTCTTGCATGTGGATTTTATTAGTTTTAATTATTGCTTGTTGCTTGACAGTTAATTGACAGCTGTCAACTGTCAATATCGTCTTTTTGACATCAGTTTTGAACTCAGCAACCTCAAAAACATATTTACATGTTGATTTTATCAATTTTGCTTAAGCCTTGTTGTTTAACAGCTAGTTGACAGCTGTCAACTGTCAATATTATTATATTGGCATTTGATTTGGATGCAGTGACCTCGAAAACATAAGAGGGGACTTTCTGTTAACGGAGCAAATACTAAATTTTCGAAGAGATTACCCTTTTAAGTAGTAAATACTGGTGAATCCGCGGAGCTTTGGAGCTCCGTAGGAGCCAAAATAAGCAAAATTGAGCTTTGTGCCCATTGCGACTTTTGTTCAGGATACCAAAACGAACAACATATCCATATTTCAGCCAATTTGACCGGGAGCCTATTCCCATAAGGTTTATGCGGGGTTCTTTGAAAAAGATTCAAAAAGAGTAGACAATTTCTCAAAAAAAAGTGACCTCCCGGAACTGTAGGACCAATATTTATAATTTTCCCAGAGGGTTGAAAATACGGCCGAAAACGGGGACTCGCTTACGTAAGCCCTGCCCACTTTGGACCTTTAATGACTAAATATTTTTTTAAATTATTAAATATGACAATTAAGAATTGAAAAAATTCAGGCATCTACTGGATAGATTTAGGAACAATACTCCGCGGTCAAATAATTTTTATCGCGATTTTTCTATTAATTATGCGTCAGTTAATTAACAAATTTATCTACTTGAACATGAACATTGTAAGTGCGATAATTGTTAAATATTAAATCTAAATTTGTTACCTTTTTTGGACCTATTTTTGAAAGATCTCGGAAGAGATTCCGGTTAGAAAAATTAAAAAATTGTTATTTTTCACTTTGTTATTAACAATTTACTTGGGTTAAAAATTAAAAAGCTTGATTAATCATTGAAAAAAAGTATTTTTTTCATATTTCTATTGATCCGTTTTTTTTATGATCAGAAGTTACATGAAAATGATTTTTATTTCCAATTATTTACAAATTTGTTATATTGCTTAAAAATTTTTTTTTTTTTCTACCATAAATAAATTATTTTTCTCAAAAAATAACACATGGTTGTTTTTGTCTCATTATGTAGAAAAAGAAAAAAATATATAGAAAAAATTTAATTGTTTATAACAAAATTTAAATAAAAACATTTTTTTTAGTAATCAAAGAGCGAGATAAATTATGATTAAAAAAAAATGGTTCCTTAATAATAATTACAGGTGGTAGAAAAAAATTGTTAATTAACAAATATGTTTTTATGGCAATAGAAAAAGTTTTTTAAGGAACGATTTTTTTAAAAAAATCATAATTTGCATCAAAGATTTTGTTTACAAAAAAAAATTTTAATTTATCTCATAATCACCGCATTTTGTAAATAATAGGAAATAAAAATTTTTAAAAATCAAATTTTTTTTCTGTTTTTTTATGACCAGAAGTCACATGAAAATGATTTTTAAAAATTTTTATTTCCAATTGGTTACAAATTTGTTATATTGCTTAAAAATGTATTTGTTTATTAACAATTTTTTCTACCATAAATAAATTATTTTTCCCAAAAAATAACACATGGTTGTTTTTGTTTCATTATGTAGAAAAGAAAAAAAATATATAGAAAAAATTTAATTGTTTATAACAAATTGTTTATTAAATAAACAATGAAAATTTAAATAAAAACATTTTTTTTTAGTAATCAAAGGGCGAGATGTTGGAAGAATATCGTCACCACTAACCAAAACTACACTTTTTAAAAACACTCTACGTACGTTTCGTTAACTACGTTAGCATCATCAGGAGTCGATGATAAACTAGTTTCTGATGATGCTAACGTAGTTAGCGAAACGTACGTAGAGTGTTTTTAAAAAGTGTAGTTTTGGTTATTGGTGACGATATTCTTCAACATTGTTGAAAACCAAAGGTTCCAAATTGCCAATTCGAGATAAATTATGATTAAAAAAATGGTTCCTTAATAATAATTACAGGTGGTAGAAAAAATTGTTAAATTAACAAATACGTTTTTATGGCAATAAAAAAAAAATTTTAAGGAACGATTTTTTACAAAAAAAATCATAATTTGCATCAAAGATTTTGTTTCCAAATAATTTTTTTATTTATCTCATAAACAACGCATTTGTTTATAACAATTTTGTAAACAATAGGAAACAATTTTTTTTAAAAAAACATTTTTATCTGATCATAAAAAACAGTATTATGAGAAAAAAAATTTTTTTCAATGGTTAATCCAGCATTTAATTTTTTACTAAGTCAAATGTTAATAACAAAGTGAAAAATAACAATTTTTTAATTTTTCCAACGGGAATCTCTTTTGAGACCTTTCAAAAATAGGTACAAAAAAAGAAAAAAATTTTAGATTTGATATTTAACATTTATCGCACTTACAATGTTCATGTTCAAGTAGGAAAAAACTGTTAATTAAGTAATGCATAATTAATATAAAAATCGCCATAAAAATGTTATAACTGTGGATTATTGTTAATAAATCTATCCAGTAGATGATTTTTTTCAATTCTTAATTTTCATATTTAATAAGTTTAAATAATATTTATTTATTAAAGGTCAAAAGTGGGCGGCGCTTACGTCCCCGTTTTCGGCCGTACTTTCAACCCTCTGGGAAAATTATAAATATTCGTCCTACAGTTCCGGAAGGTACAATTTTTTTTGGCAAATTTTTTCAAATTTGAAAAATCTCAAATAGTTTTTGAGATATTTGCAAAAAACCAAACCCCATTTTTATTCAGTTAACTGTTTATTTTAGCAAGCGGTTCTTGAATTTTTTCAAAAATCGTCTACACAATATTCCTCGTTCATATTTTTCGGAGGCGGAAAAAAAAGTTTGAGCCAAAAAGCACTTGCTGACCAGACTAATAGTTAAAATCTATTTTTCCAAGAATATTAATTCTCTCGGTTTCAACGGCTATTCTAGCATTTACCGCACAAACTCCTGTTTTTTAATCTGTATGTCTGTCTGTCAGTAGTATTTTTTTATTATAATAATGAATAGATATGCTTATTAGTTGTGGTTCCATTTAAATATCTATTACCATTTAAAAGATATGATTTTTCACTTTTTTTAACTTTGGCCGCCATTTTCTCTGTAAAGTCCTAAACAAGAATCTGAAGTCAGATTTTAAATATCTTGATGTTACTTACACACACACACTCATAAAAAATTACGGATTTTCAATTGTTTTAAAAATGCTCATTAAGATTTTTGCTCTTAAACGATACGTTTTTTGTTTATGCCAGTCTTTATCATAGAATAAATAGAATTGATCATTTTTTCTATAAACAAGTGGTCTTTGTTAAGTATAATTAGTAGGTTGAATGGATAGTATCTGCAGTAGTTTCGTACTCCTCTAATTTTTTTTATTTAAATTTTTAAGAACACGATAAAATATAGATATTAAGACAAATGTTAAATCTAGATTTCTACTCTCGCAAATTTGGAAAATCTGTTTAAGTTTTTTCTCTGAAAGCATGAAAAAGCCAAAATTGTTCAACAAGTTTGCGATTTTTATTCAAAAAGCAGATAAAATTTTGCAAATTTAGGAGAGTAGGAGCATAGATTTAACCTTTATTTACACATAAATATTTTTTAATTTTTTTTAAATCACTAATAAGAAAACAATTTGAAAGACTACGAAACTCTTACATTCTCCAGAATGTATTTTGTTTCTATTTAGGAAGTGGCGCCCTCACAAATCGAGTTTTATGATTGAAAATAAAATACTATATCTGTTTTATATTTACTTTACGAGGGATATACAGGGTGATTCATTAAGGGTGGCGACCGGCCGTATTTTGGAAATCATTAGTCCTAGAATTTGGGAAAAAATTCTTATAACCAACTCGGCCATAAAAATTGCTTAAACATATTTTTTTTAGGTCGTAAATATCCGCTAGGTGGCGCATTCTATCACTTACAAAATGTAATTGGGTTTTTTACAAAATATTCCCTTATTAATGTTGGTAAAAAATATTATCTTTAGAAACTGCTGTACTTCTTCTACAACTTCTACAGTAATTTTTCTGTATCCAATATTCTTAAGTGAAGGGGGAGGTGAAATTTCTTTGACATCAAAAGGACTTTCACAAACGTAGACTCTATGCAAAGATTTCAGAAACAAAAAACAACATCACATTTAATCTTTCAATCGGCAACTACAGGGCGTTATGTCAAGTGCCATGCTATAAGTATAACTGCTAGCTTACAAAAAGGAAAATAAGATGACTTATTGACCTGTCAAAACCGCAAACTGAAATATTTTGGCATTTTTTTTCATTTTTGATTTTTGATTAGTGTTGGCTCACTCTGTAAGTTGTAAGAGAAATAACGTTGGTAGAATTGTTTTGAGAATAAAATAACAACAGGAAAAATAATTCCAATATTTAAAAAAAAAGGATCCAACGTCAATTATTGAAAACTATAGGCCAGTAACTATTCCTTGTGTTTTTTACATTAACATGGATTTTGTCAGAACTAATTTACTTCTATTGCAATAGTTTCATTTTACAATCGAATTATAGAATATTTTGAAACAGTGGATTACCCTGTTGGTATTTTTTGTGATCTCAGCAGGACATTTGACTGATACCTTATTATCAGTATTAGAAAATTTTGGAATTCGTGGAGTGGCGCTGGACTGGATATCATCCTTTCCTAGTGATCGTAAGCTGTATGTCCCAGTAACTAACACGGAATGTAACTTAGTAAGAATTATCAATTCGGACTTCAAAAACGTAAATATGGGTGTTCCTCAAGGATCCATATTGGGAACTATTTTATTTGTATCATATATCAACAATCTAAATGTTTGTATACAAAATTCGGAGTATTGACGTAGACAAAACGGAGGAATTTTTGATGAAATAATTTCTACTCTTATAGTCACAAAACATATAAAAATGTGTTATTTGCTTTGTCGAACAATCGTTCGCCCTTTTATTCCTTTTAATATTTACAATTTCGTATTTCTGGATGTACGCCCCTGTTTTGGTCAAAGTTTGGTACGTGGTATTCCTTCAACAAAACAATAAAGATATTTCTTTTGAGATGACAGCAACATTGAAATGATCGACTTGAAATAAGTTCAGTTCTTTTCGGGGATATATAAGAGGATCTGTCAAAAGTGGCGGAGGTCAATAAGGCAGAGGGTTTTTACCATAGATATAGGTTTTTACAAAGGTTTAACTATTTTAATAACCTTGACCTATTATTTAACGCTGACGTAACAGATTTGGTTCGATTTGTTACTATAAGAACAGTTCAAGACTTCTCTATCAATAATAACAATATTAATATTAGTGTAACGCATGAACCTATTCGTTTTTTACGAATTTTGGTTGACGAAAAGCTAGACTGGAAATTACACTGTAGTCAACTGGTGTCCAAAATTAATTCATTAAAATTTCTTTTTATTAATCTTCCATCTTTGTACATTTTTGAAATTTGTATATATATTTATAAGAACCAAAAAACTATTTATACAGGTAGAAAATATACACCGATACCACAAGCGACATATTCCATTTTACCGTTTAAAAATAAGTTCCAATGCTCCAAATTATTTGGGCCTAAAAATGTTCAATAAATTGCCAAGTACTAGAAAAGAAGCAGCCAATATGAATATTTTCAAAATAAGATTAAAGAGTTTTTTACTAGAATATTGTTTCTACTCAATTGACGAATTTGAATGTTTTTAATTTTTTAATTTTATTTTAATTTTTAATTTTAATATTAATTTTATTTTGATTTTTAATTTTATTGCTAATATTGTAAATATATCCATATATTTATATATTTGTGTTTTTTTAAATAAATAATCCTATACAATTACTGATTGCCAAATAAAAATAAATATTTAGATTTCAAGTGATTTATAATTTTATCATTTAGCTACTTATTTTAACTAAATTCAATGGAATTTGAATAAAAATATGAATATTAATAATAATGAGGTAATAAAACTCAAAATCTAGTAATACACTAGTACTAGATTTTGAGTTTTATTACGTCATTATCAACCACATTCGAGATAATGGATAACCTTTTGGATTTAATAATAATATTATTTAATAATTATCACAAAAATAATAAGTAATTCAAATTTATTCCCATCCAAAGCTACAGACAACTAGATAATTTGAAATATATACGTTTAGCTGGCATTAATATTGATCATATGTAAAAATTTCAGATTTATAACATATTAAAAATTCAGCTTTTTAAGTATAGATATAGATAAGTTTTAAGTAATTATCAGCTTAGTGCTCGAATACCCAAAATTAATTAATAACAAAATTAGAAACACAAAAAAATATATAATGACATCGATTTTTTTAAATCCTAATATACCCTTAAAATGTCCACGTCAGATATAATACGCCATCAAATTCCTTTAGGAATGGCCAGAATTAGATTAAATTTAAAGGAGTCCCTGTATGACGAATCGCGTGGAAATCCATTGCCTTCCATTCCCTTTGAACCCCGCTGAAAGCGAGAATTTTAGATGCATGAATATCAATTTTGAGGTTGCTACCTCTAATGTTATATTACATTTCTTCATAATTAATAAAATATAATACTTTGAATAACTACATTTTTCACACGTGAATTCCCTTTAAATTTAATCTAATTCTGACCATTCCTAAAGGAATTTAATGGCGTATTATGTCTCACAGGGACATTTTAAGGGTATATTAGATTAGAAGGATTCAAAAAAAATCGTGGTCAAAATTAAAATGAATACCCCAATTCTTTCTTATTCTTGTGCGAAAAATATATATCAATGTTTCATTTGGTTGTACTTTTGTTTTTAATTATGCCGGAATTGTTGTTGACGTTGAGCGTAAATAGTAAACACTCGAATCAGTTGTATATTAAATGTATGCAAAAAGTAAATACTTGTACTAAGTTATTAACTTAGTTTCCCATTATAAAATTGCAATAATAACAGAATAATGACACCATATGAATTATGTATGAATTTAAACAAAAACAAGCTGGCCGCCCGCAATTCTTGCTGCTCGAATATGGTAGGGACTTTTTCGTTATGCTACATTTTCTGCCAGGTATTTCCTATCGCGTGGTCTAAATGTATCATTCATGTTTAACGTTTCTCATATCATATAGATGGGTGCAAGGGTAAACATTTTTTACATATGTATATAACATTTATATATTCACAATTCTTTCTGTACCATTTACTAAAAAACGTTTTTATTATTATAATATACCCTGTTTCCCATTGCAAGCAATGCCACTGGAATTGCTGCGCTATTGCGAGTAGGGCATAAACAACAATGGCGGCCAAATGTATGGGACATTCCGCGCAATTGGAAGCGAGCTCTAGTCAGCATATTATAAATTACAAATCTGTGGTTTGAGCCCCCATGTTTTTGTATCTAGATATCATTAAGGTAGCAACCGCTTTCATATCTATTTTTTGAATCTGTAGGTTTCCGGTTTTGGGTCTAACATTACCCCAAGATATTTTACTCCTTCCTTCAGATTTACCTCTTCGTCACGAAGTCATAGTGGGCTAATGCCCTCTAGATTACTCCTTTTGGTGAATGCTAATATGCTAGATTTGATGCGGCTAACCCTAGTATTGAATTTTCCTTGTGATAATATGACGAGGTTATCTGCATATCCACTGGGATTTTTTATCTCTCTTTCTCTAGGATTTTCTGCAGCCCATCCATTATCAGATTTCATAGTCGGGGAGAGAGAACTCCCCCCTGCGAACAACCTCTGGTCACGTGAGCTCCATTTTTCTTCCCGTCTTTGTCTGCTCCAGGACCGTCGCGTGGGTTCTACGTGCCGGGAGTGAGATTTTACTAGGCGCCACCCCTGCTGTACATTTTTTATAATGTTATTATTTGCAAATGGCCGTGGTGTATCAACTGACTAACCTATACCAAGGTTGTGAGATCCACCGTGGCTTACGCTTCCGTAATATGGTTGCACAAAATGAACAGCATGAACGCATCTAGGCAGCTGGACAAGCTATACAAAGTAGCATATTTTCTAAAAATCTGGTGCTATCGATGTCATCGGACAGAATACCTGTCAGCCAGAATCATACCTGAGAGCGACAGAAATCAGTCTGGTATACAGACGGGTCCAAAAGAGAAAACAGCACAGGCGCTGGATTCTATCAAATGATCTCAGGTAGAACATGCATTCTAAATCTGGGATCTATGACAACGGTCTTTCAAGCGGAATGCTTGCATAACTGTGAGGTTGCACAAGGATCTTAGAAATAATAGAGTGCACATACTCACAAATAGTGAAGCATTCCTTAAAGCAAATAAAAGGTTGGATATACAGTTGAAATTAATGTTAGACTGTCATAGAAACCTAAATGCCCTAACAGAATATAACAATATAACTCTTAAATGTGTTTCTGGGCATAAGGACATAGAATGAAATGAACAGA
This sequence comes from Neocrepidodera transversa, assembly GCA_963243735.1. NCBI lineage: Eukaryota > Metazoa > Arthropoda > Insecta > Coleoptera > Chrysomelidae > Neocrepidodera > Neocrepidodera transversa. The sequence continues at coordinate 14,472,271 of OY725340.1, read as the reverse complement.
TAAACCACCTGCCAGGTAAAGGAGTTAAAAAACCTCTAATTGGACAACAACTGGCATTTGGTATTTTCTACAAACATGTAAAGGGTATGCTGGAGAAACAATTAAAGGGCAAACACAGGGAATACTGTATGGAGCTTCCGGGACCAAAACAGTCCAAAGCACTTATAGAAGGTCCATCCAAGAGTAGAGATAATCTGCTGTTATGCCTAAATAGACAGGAGCTCAAAACTGCACTAGGTGTTATGACGGGAACCTGCGGGCTCAGATGACAACTTCATAGGAGTATCGGAAGATTATCTATGCAGAAAATGTGAGGAAGAGGACGAAATTTTTTTTCATATATTATACCATTGCCGGAACCAGAACAGGGAAAGGAAATGGCACTTTGAATAGAAGAGATATAGCGAAAGCTAATACCAAAACTATTCTGGACGTTGTCAAGAGTACTGGTCTAATGTGAATACTAGCGGTGTCCAATAATCCTATATAGAGCATCAGTGTAGGTGGGATTTCCCGCGCTCGATTCAGCTAGAATAGAATAGAACCTCCAAAAAGTCAGTAAATTAATATCCATCGACTTTCACGCTCACCATTACTGTTATCTAACTATTTTCCTTTATAAAAATTATTCCACTAATTTATGCTAGAAAAACAGATTAGATGTACAATAGTAAGCGTTAATATTAATGGTAACAATATAAATTTCACGATGTTAAATCAATTTATATCTGTTTTAAAAATTTCATCACTGTTAACAGTGATCTATCCTGAATATAGATAAATTATCAAAAATTTTTCTTATGACAAAAAAAGATTTTGAATAATCCTAAATACGATTAATATGATTAATATAATTTATTGAAAACAATACATTTAATAAAGATATTTAATAATAACCACATTAAAAAAATAAAACCACTATACATAAATATGATTAAATTTGTTATTGTGCATAAACCGTATGTTTACCTGTAATAAATTGCATAAAATAATAATAAGCAACTTTGTTATTGTTATTGAATAAAAATTACATTTATTAAAATATTCTTAGTACGCAATTAGAATTGGGATTTTGGGATTTACCGCCACTTCGCAAATAATAGTGATTTAAAATTAGTCAAAATATAATAAAGTTTTTTATTTTAGAATTATAGCGGGTGCGTTAACATTATAGTTGAATATTCAGTGAGAGGATTAAGTCTTATCCCACCTCTTGTCAACTTGTTTATTTTAAAGAGTAAAAAAAAACGCGTCGATTTTACCATTCATCCGTTTTCAACATTGTTGAAGAATATCGTCACCACTAACCAAATCTACACCTTTTTAAACACTTTGACGGCGGGGGGGGGGGGGGGGGGGGTGTTAAAAATTCTCTTCCTAACAATTCTAGCTGGTGCCGGTGTTTGTAATTTCAAATTCATTAATTTCAGTATGTGGTTTGCGATACCACTTCTATTACTTTGCTCTAATTTTCTGCCCTCTTTGGAAGGGTTTGATTTAATTAGCGTTACAATGTTTTTCTCCGGTAACAGTCACCTGTTACATAATATTCCATAATGTGGAATTACATTTTATTAACTTTTAAGTTAGGTTGCTAAAGTAGCACTTTAGTCACGTCGAATTTAATCTGAAGGGCAAGAGGTAAAAAGAGTGTTAAAATGAAAAGCCCATTTAAAAAGCATTGGCCTTTTACGCACTGTTTTAGTCAATTTGAGTGTTAAAATGAATCACCCATTTAAAATGCTTTGGTCTTTTACGCACTGGTTTTAAATTGTGTATAAGGCGGAACTTTACGTACCAGAATAAATGTGTAAATGCTCGTTTTTAAGGCAAGTCGTAGATAAAAATAATAATAAGTATTTATCATCCTGTACGTTAATAAAACAAGTGAAAAACGGCAATATTTTTGCCGTAATTTCGAGTTTTCGAAAATTTAAAGTTTCAAAAATAAATTTCTATATATAGGGATATATCTTATATACTACAGTATATATGGTATAGGTAGCGGGAAAGTAAAAATAGGTTAAAGATTAATATCATTTTAGCGGTTTTTAACGATGCTGAATAAATTGCCGTTGTCCATTTGTCTCTATCCCTCACCATTCTCGACTTGAATCAGGCTAACGGACGGACGGTCGGACGGACAAAACCATCTTGTAAGAGTTTTTTCTTCGAAAACTCTAAAATCAATGTAATAAAAATTATTCATCAAAATTCTTAATAGATTTTAGCTATTTATAGCCCGTTTTTTTGGACTTCTGGTACTCATTATCATTTCTTGGTCATTTTCAGCAATTTTTTTAGCCATTTTTAGCCGTTTTTAACAATCATTTATGCCAGCTTAGGTTTCCCAACATTTCTAATGGTTTCTAGGTAAGTTTAGCCTGTTTCATCAATTTCTTACAATTTAATAAAACCTGCTGTAGTTTTTATAAAAATTGTATGCCATGTTTAGCCTGTTTTGTCAATTTTCTAGAATTTCTTAGAACTTTTTTTGCCATTTTTTGCAATTATTTAAGCTAGCTTAGCTTTCTCGGCTCAAAAATTGGCTTTCAATAAAGATTATTCATCAAAATGTTTAATAGTTTTAAGCTATTTTTAGTCCGTTTTATGGACTTCTGGTACTCATTACCACTCCTTTGTCATTTTTACCTAGTTTTTAGCTATTTTTAGCCATTTTTAATAATCATTTATGCTAGCTTAGGTTTCTCAACGTTTCTAATGGTTTCTAGGTAAGTTTAGCCTGTTTCATCAATTTTTTACAATTTAATAAAACCTGCTGTAGTTTTTATAAAAATTGTATGCCATGTTTAGCCTATTTTGTCAAATTTCTAGAATTTCTTAGAATTTTTGCAATTATTTAAGCTAGCTTGGGTTTCTCAACGTTTCTAACGGTTTCTAACTAAGTTTAGCCTGTTTCATCATTTTTTTTTATTTTTGAAGCCTGCTGTAGATTTTCACGATTTTTTATAGTTTTAAGCTGTATTTTTGCTTGTTTTATCTTATTTTTTAGCTTTTAATAGTTTTATGACATGTTTAGCCGTTTTGTCAATCTTCTACAATTTTTGTCTTCATATGTATTGAAAGTCATTTTTTTGGACCACCCTGTAGTTTTAGAGTCATGGTACAATGAGCAAAATTGATCCATTTGACTCAAAATTAAAAAAAATTGGCCCGGAACCCAACCGCAATAATAAAAATACATGGTCCTTTGTATAATCACTGGGTGCTGTAGAGGGTTTCAATTTATCGCAAAATAAAACGGCCGGCGAATCGTTCAGTGACAGTTCCATATCGTTTAATTTACATTAGGTAACAGATTATTTGTATGTAACTTAAATTTGAATTACTTTTCAGTTTTTTCACGTACTGCATAAATTTATAGCGTGGTATACTCATAAATTTGAAATATGCTAATACGCCATTTATATTATTTCTAAGAATACTGTGAATTTGCAATTATTTCTTTTTATTTAATTGATATTAAAATTTTGTTCGGAAATTTTATTCATTAACGTGATATTATCAAAACAACCGCAGATTTATTGAGTTAAATTTAATTTACAAATTAGCTTCGGAATATCCTGCAATAATTTCAATAAATATTATTCATAAAGTATATATAAATAACAATTGTAACGGAAATTACTTATTAAAGTTTTTTATTGTAGTTCCAAGAAATGTTTCTTCTCCACCTGTGTTTAGATCAGGTAAATGCATTTAATATTGACCACGGTCAATAAAATAATCTGTTAACCAGTGTCGTATTAATAGCTCATATTTAACGGAAAAGACCCCGAATTTTTATATGGTGACCTACAATGAATTTTTTCTACGTTCATTATAAAAACAACAGTTTTTTTTAATCAATTTATATTCATAAAATACGTAATTCCTGAATGGATAAAAAAGCGTATAACAAAAAAGTCCCGTAACGATTCATTTTTTTAATACTTTTGCGTCAAAAAAACTGTCATAACGTGCCATTTTTTTAACGCAATATACGAATACATCTTGAAGATAAAAGCTAAAGTATTTATTAGTTATTAAGGTGGATTGATGCAAGCATAAATTTAAATTAATTTAAAACTAAAATTATAATTATAAAACCATGTGATGACCATCATGCATAAAACTAAGCAATTAAAATTAAAATTAAAACTAAGAAAGATGCCCAACATTCAACTAAAAAATTAATTTCTTCCATAATTCAAAACAGCGTATGCGTCAAACTGTAAAATATCAGTTTGTCGCCCAAAAGAATCAATTGTTTTATATTTTTTATCTTTTATATAATATTTATATATTTCCCGTTTTTGTTCACTCAATTTCAAAAAGCAGAATGGATTTAGGTTTAACGCCATATCTTCTATTTCTCCGATCACTAATGCACTTATCAATCTGAGCACTAAAATGCTCTTATTCCTAATCACACCATTAAGTACATCTTGAGTCTCTCTTATTGAAGTGCGGCTTAGGGCCGGTTTTTCAATGCGTGGTTAACTCTAACCTTGAGGTAAATATAAGTTAACTAAAACTTTTCTGTTTTTCAATTGATAGTTAAAGACTAACTGAAAGCTAACTTTAACCTTACTCTCGGGGTAGGGTTAACCCATTGTTAAGTGAAAATGACTTTATAACCTTGTTTTTTGCATGGATAAATAAAAGTTTTTTGGCATTTGATTATGGATGCTTTTGATATTGTTAATGCGAAGAGGAAGGAATATTGAGAAGATCAAAAATAATTCGACATAGGCCTAATTTTATCGAAGAATACGATGGTTTAGATTTTTTTAAAAGATTTAGATTGTCGAAGTGAACTGTTGAGATGATCGTAGAAGAAGTTCTGGACGTTCTGGAATATCCATCTGATAGGTATTCATGAAGTAATTAAAGACGTTCATACTAATTTTAAACAATGATTTTATATTATAGGAATGATTGTCTCTCAGTAATAGACCAGTTATTATTAGACTTACTATGCAACTGGTAGCTTTTTAGGTGTGGGAGATTGCAGTGGAGTATCAAAGCCTACTGCATGTAAAACTGTAAGGAGAGTTTCACAGGCTATAGCGAGATTAAGACCCAATTATATAAAAATGCCTGAAACCGCGGAGGAAATGAATTATTGTTGTAGCAAATTTTACGATCTTGCTCGCTTTCCACAATGTATTGGAGCAATTGATTGCACGCATGTCAAGATAATTTCGCCAGGAGGAGACTATCCTGAATGATACCGGAACAGAAAACAGTTTTTTTCTTTGAATGTTCAAACAATTTCAGATTCTTCCTTGAAGATTCAAGACATTGTTGCAAGATGGCCGGTGTCCACGCACGACTCATGAATCTTCCGCAATTCAAATATTTATACAAGACGAGGGCGAATTTGGAAATCATTCTATTATTGGTGATAAAGGATATCCTATAAAGCCTTATTTAATAACACCTTACATGCGACACGTAATAGAGCTGAGGAGCTTTTCAACGAATCTTTAATAAGAACCAGGAATGTAGTTGAACGCTCCTACGGAGTTTGGAAACAAAGATTTCCTTCTTTAGCTACAGGTGTTAGATTAAAATTAGATGGAACACAAGCACTAATAGTTGCTACTGCTGTATTACACAATATTGCATGTAACGAGAATGAAGATATTCCCCCAGTTAATGAAAATGAAGCAATAGCAATAAATTTTGTTAATGTAGATGTAAAAAATTTGCCTCGTATTAGAGATGGTGTTACTAATAGAACAAGACATAATTTGATTCACAACTATTTTGCTCATTTAAATAGATTAAATTGAAATTTAGAGCGTTATTTAAATATGTATTTTTTATTATCTGTAAAATACCTACAAAGGTCAATAAAAAAATATATTTAATTTTTGTTTATTTAACAATACCTGCAACAAATCCAAGATAAACCTGAAAACAAAAGAACTTTTTTTATATCATAATTAACACAAATAACTAAAAATCATTGGTTCAAGATAATTGTCTGTTTAATAATTCTTCTTATAAATTTTCATTTTTATGATGTGCTCTCTTTTGGATTGTCGCCGCTGTTCCACTAAAAACCGTAGTTTTTCTTGTATTAATTCATAATTCAATGGTACATATTTTTTTGTAACATTTTCTTTTACTACAGTTTTTTCTAAAAAATAAAATTACATTTATTTTTCGTATTAAATTTATGATTAGCGCATGACATACTTGATTTCTTTACGTTTAATTCTTCTGATTTCTGTTTCTTTAAATCTTTTGGGGTGTAAGATACCCAGCCATTATTCTTTTTCTCTTCATCACATACAGTCTGTATAACAATAGTTTCTAAAAAGTACTAAACATTAAGAAATAGACATTAAATCAATAACAAATGCGTACCTGTATTTCCATACTCTGAACATATAATGCCTGAAATGGATGAATATTAATTTAATAATATAGGTTTAATGATAGTATTAAAATAACTTACTATCAGCATCATAATGTTGGCTCTCAATACCTTCTTCACTGGAGCATCCTGCTATTAAAATAAATTATATATTATTTTCATACAGGTTCGAGTGTTTACTTCAAAGATTAAATGCAAAAAATCTACGAATCTGGAAAATTGTTATTTAGGGTTACTTACGAACAGCATCATTATCAAAAGCATTACTAAGGCCACACATCTCTTCCCCTCCGATGAGATCTTTGATTTTTATATCTATTTCATCCATTTCAATTGGTGAAAATATTCCACCTCCAGTTTTTAACATGTTTGTTTTATTCGTGTTGTTTTTAGTTTTTTTGTTTCATATTGACGTATTTTTGTTTTAACGTTTGGTAGTCGCGAATATTCCCACTTTTAATAGCAAAATCCTTGGCCACATTTTCCCATTTTCCCCTTCTTATCCTGCCAAGAAGTAGCACCACTTTTTTTGCTTTCTATTATGTCTTTGTATCTTTCTACTGCATTAACAAGAAGACCTTCTTCTGCATGCGAAAAGTTTTCTCCACGTTTCCTAAGTTCTTTTACCATTTCGGTTTCTCGGCCGGCGTCTCTTAACTCTTTAAACTTTAATCTTTTTTTTAGGTTAACTAGATCGCGAGTATGAAAACAAATAATACCACTGAACACATAAAATACAATGTTGCCAGATTGAAATTAATTTAAAATTTAGGTTAATTAACAAGAAGTATAATTTGAATTGAAAAACGCTTCTTATTTTAACTAGAAGTTAACCTTCAAGTAGAAGTTAGTTAATCTCCAAGTTAACATTACATTGAAAAACCGGCCCTTAAGGATCATTTGGTACTTGAACAATTATCTATTTTATAGACACTATTTGAGTCTCACTTCGTCAAGTACTACTCAAGTAAAAGGTAGAAGGAATTTTCGTTCTAATATATTGGTAATACTAGAAAATTGGTATTTGGCATAGAAATTGAGGTTATATTTACATTGGAATCATTTCTCATATTAATCAATAATCGACTGGCTTAAATTAAAAATAGATATTAAAAATGACTAAAAAAGTGAAAGTAGTATTTTAATTGAAAGAAAAGGATCTTCTTACGTCACTTGTGAAGATTCATAAGGAAAAATTCGAATAAAAAAACGGACAGCACAACAAATTCGATGAAAAACGAAACGTGGCAAAGTATTGCAGTCCAATACAGCACTCATGATGTGTCTGGTAGATCTGCAGGATAATTGAATAAATGTTGGGAAAATATGAAATATAAGTAAGATATATTGTTACTTTTTACAAACGTATATTATCGTTTGTACAAGTATTAATCATTTTATTTAATGCCAATTAATTATACAATAAGCAATACTTGAGATAGTAGTGCTATATTTGAGGCAGGATAAAAATGATAAAAAATATAAACAGCCGAAATAATCAATTATTTTTTAAATTTTAGATCAAATAAGGGCCGTATTCATAGTTAATACTTGAAGGTAATCTTAAGGATATATGATGTAAGGACTACTTAAGGGCTCCCCAAACATTCCTATTTATGATCAGAAGAGTAATTGGCAATGTCTATTTCTGTCATTTCTTTGCTTTTTGTTGCTAGTATTTGGTCTCTACCGACTAAAGGTTTGGCTAAATGTTTTATAATAGGCGAGAAAGAAGAAGAAAATAGTGGTTAAGTTGAACGTTGTTGTTGATGTTAGTTTCGGTTGTTGTGAAATTGTTTGAAATTTTAAAAAATGTCTGAACTGAACGTAAATTTTATTATTTAGTAGATAGTTTCTTTTGAAAATCTGTATCTTCTTCTGAAATGATGTTCCGCATAAAAATCAAAAGTGTTTTCCGCGTCTCTTATATATCTTTTTGGAATCCTCTCTACTACATTTTCCTCCAAGACATCAATAAATTAGATAAAATCATCATAATCCATAGTATATGGAAATTACATCACAACACTTTTAACAAACACAGTCAACGTCAATGATGTAATTATCCATAATCATAACCTAAGAATGATGGTAAGGAGTGCTCAAGGGTACCTAACACTTAAGGATTCTTGAAGGCAAGGTAAACTTACCGATTGAGGATGACCTAAGGAAGAACTATGAATACGGCCCTAACAACAAATGAAAACCTAGCCATTGTAATGGACATAAATGATCATTCTCAGAGCTGACGAAATTGCAGATACTTTTAGCTCTGATTAACTTCACAAAGAGCAATATATTATATTAGAATAGCTGTGTTTTTTATCATGAAAACTCTTGCTCTTGGGTTGGGTTCCTTAAAAAAATACCTAAACATTACAAAAAAAAAACTAAAAAAAAAAATATTATAAATTTTGGGCGCCTCTAGTATTATTTTTCTGGTTCTTCTCTCTCTTGTGTCTTCTTTTAATCAGTTTCTGTCTTTTCTTTTTCTGTATCACCTCCTAGTTAATTCCCTCTTCTGTCTTCTGTATTTTTTGATCTCCACCTATTTCTGTCTTTCTGTCTCACTTCCTAGATAATTTCCAGTTTCCTCTTTGTCTTCTTCGATGTTATTTGCTACTACTTCTGTGACTTTTTATATCTCTTTAACTCCTACCTAGTTTATACTCAATATTTCTTGGTGATAAAATTCTTTGCTCAATAAAATTGTCTAATTATCTTTATTGACTTTATATTTCCAAATTGAACTATGAAAATTCTTTACCATTAATATCCTTCTAACTAATATATTATTTTCTATTTGACAAGTTCCAAAATATCTCAAAAAAAAACCAAAACTGTTTATTATTTCTTTTCATTTGTTTTCTTTCCCAACTAGATATATTTTTCTTTTTTTTGTAAATTTAATGACTAACGATACTAAGATTTTTTCCTTTTACTTGTACCACAATTGTTGTGAACTCATTATTAAATCAAATAAATATAATCATCTAAATACAAAACATTCTCAAGTAAATCTTCAGCACATTTAAATACATCCACACGCACCTTAAACTTCTTATCATAACCTTATTTTCATTGTCAAACTTACATTTGACAATAACCTTCTACCTTTCAATCACAGTCAACCACAATACATACAAAAACAGAACTAAAACTACGCATATAAATAAAAAACCATATCAATATATTATACTTAGAAATAATTTTTTTCTGTTGAATTTGCTATTGAAGTTGTTATATTTCAGATTAAAACATCTGGGAATGCTAATCTAGCATGTACCGCACAAACTCCTGTTTTAGAAACTGTATGTCTGTCTATCAGTGAAGTTTTTTTATATTTAATAATCAACATGTGGTTATTAGTTTAGTCTCATTTCAATATCTATTACCGTTTAAAAGATATGACTTCTTAATATTTTTAACTTTGGTCGCCATTTTCTCGGTAATGGTTTGTTCCCCATCAAAACTAAAAACACTTTATTGACATAATTTTTCATCCTAAACAAGAATCTGAAGTCAGATTTGAAATATCTTGATGTTACACACACATTCAGAATTATATACTTAACTTCTTCGGAGTTTGTGAAAATACCGAAACCAATAGTTATAAAGAAATTCAGAGCGGTTCAGTCCCTTTCTCTAAAAGAAAGTGAATACAGTCAATAGATTTAAGTTTGCAAAAATCCATTGAGCAACAGAGAGAATTGACAAGCGTCTAGCACCTGAAATTCCACATTGCTTTTGATTTTAAGTTGACCACATTTATTTTATTAAAAGAAGTCTTGACTGTCTAAATGTAATCTGTGTTTTTAGAAAAAAATAAAAACAAATATTTATTTTATTAAAAGAAGTCTTGACTATCTAAATCTAGCCTCTGTAATTAAAAAAAATAAAGAAATATCATCTAACCTGTGTATTAAAAAAAATAGAAACAAATATTTATTTTATTAAAAGAAGTCTTGACGATCTAAATCTAGCCTGTGTATTTAAAAAATTATATAAAGAAAAATATTTCCTCGGGATTCGAACCAGGAACTTTTACGTGCAAAGCATATACCTTACCACTGTACCACACCTCGTATATCAAAAGCAAAGTGGAATTTTAAGCGCTAGAAGTTTCTAGAGAATTGTATCAACCGCGAAAAGAGGCTGTTGAAACAGAGAAGTTGTATTGGATTGAAAAACGGAAGGAACTACAAAATTAGAATTACATACAGGATGGTATACCGCGTGGTCACGAGTCAATGCACGCCCCCAATATTTTGGTTGTTTTTGAAATTAAAAATTAGGTTTTTGGCACACATCAATTAGACAATAATGGGCTACTTTTAGACTGACAGGAATGGTTGAACCGGAAGTAACATCAATTTTTTTTCTTAAATGGAACGACCATATTTTTTTGATAGTTTCTCATTAATTGATGTGTGGCAAAAACCTAATTTTTAATTTCAAAAACAACCAAAATATTGGGTGGCCAACCGGTATATACCTCTGATTTGAATGTAGTTTTACTTAGAATTTTTATAAATTAAAATTAACCAAAACTTCTACCTTTTTTATTATCAGTGAGCATTACAACAGTAAATACTTTGTTTCAAATATTATTTAGAAATAAATGAAATATATTTTAAACACTCTATTGATTACAACTGCGTAGGAGATCATCCGAAGATGACACGGCTAACAAAAATCTGACGACAATACAAAGACTAAATTAACAATGAACATAAAAATAGATATATACTATTGATTTTTCAATCGAAACTTTTCAATATTCAAAAAACCCGTTCAGCATTAATTAGAAAAAAAAACTAAGTGCGTCATTTTAGCCACTTGTTTGTCAAAGTTGACGCATATGATCAACCTTCCTTAACTTTCAATAATTTTCCACAACAATAAATATGAGAATAAGCTTTATTTATAAAGAAAAACTCTCAGTAATATTTATAATTAAAAATTCAAACAGAAATGTCTACATACAAAAATTACATTTAAAATTCTTATGTACCCACTGTGCACACAGTGTACAGCGGTACCACAGTTACGATTTTCCAAATTCGTTAGAGAATATGCATCATTCATTATAGTTTTTCCATTCTCAGTTTGAGGAGGCTGAAATCAATCGTTGTGACATTTATTTTCTAAAATTCTAGCCTTACTATAAAAATGTTCTCGTTATTCCTGTAAAATTTTAGTTAGTGACGCTGTTAAACAGATAGTGTATTTTTTTTGTAAATATATAGATATAAGTGTATTAGTGTTATATTATAATTAATTAGTTCCACCAATGATAAAATTCACGTTAAATATAAAAATTCGCCTTATGCATGAAAATTTTGGTAACTTGGCAACAGCCGGTCTTTGCGGATAAATACAATGGGTTTTAAATTTTTTAAACAGTAGTTTCTAAGGGTTTGTTGCTATCGTAAAACCACTTCTTGGAAAAATTGACCATAACTTTTCTACGAACAGTGTCGCCCTCAAGTCGGGTATTATAGGGGTAGTGTGTGTTAATACTAGTTTATTAAGGTTTGTATAATCAGAATGGCGTTTTGGCGACCATTTGAAACAGCAATTCGAGATGATGTAATGGTGGAATGTATTGAAATAGCGCAGGAAATTGAATTGGCACCGCCAAATTCTAATGCTAATAATTTAATTTCAGCCCCTTTCTTTCTGTATGTAAAATTTCAAAGTTTGGATCAAACGAGTGATTTTCTTCTATTAAATGATTGGAATAACTAGAATCTGTTTTATTGTGAAATACGAGTTTTGAAATTTCCATACGTTCTCCCGATGAATGTTTTAGGACAATCTGCACAATTTAGTTTATATAAACACCTGACTTTTGAATAATTTGAGTTTGTTTTATTATTTTTAATGTATTTACCTAAATTACTATTTGTCTTATAAGAAACTGTACAATTTTTTGTATAAGGAATGATTTTATTTTATTACTTCATTTTTCTCCCTATACAAATTTTATATGCATGCCCGTTGTCGGCATGCTGCCCACAATCAATTGTGACTTTTATAGTAGCACGTGTCCTCAAACTGAGAATGGAAGAACTATACAATTTCCAGGTAAATCGTCCATTTCGTCATTGTCACAAATATTATCTTCGTCGCTGTCGGTTTTAAATTCTGCCTTTATCTTACTTTTCTTTATTTATTTTTATTTTTCTTTCCTTTCGTTATTTCATTAATGCCGTCTTCATTAACGATGTTTCTTTTAATCTTTTTCACAAGCTTTCTTTTGTTTTTTCCTCGTTCTCGTCAAGCATGATTTTAATTGAGGTAGAAGTAAGTATTTCCGAATGTTGATTCTTTCTAACAACATTTTCGATTTTCTTTCTTGGTGATATTGGTACTGGTGATAGTACTGAAAAATTAATTGGGGGCGTAGATCTCTTTCTATGGGATACTTCTGTATAACGAAATCTAATATAGATGATGATATGTAGTTATTACTTATTAAATGACTAATATGATACCTTAAATAACTTTGCACAAACTTACTTTTTCTTTAAGAAATTACAGATAAATAATGACGTACTACCTGAGATTTGATTGAATTCTCTCATTATAAATATTTATATGACGTCAGTTTGAAAACAGGACTGTCTATGATACCAAAAATTTGTTTACGTCTTTATCTTTATGTAATATCGATTGTGATTTTTTATTTGTGATTGTGGGAGTGTTCTGAAAAATGAATATATAAAAGCTACATCAAATAATCTGCCTAATGTGGATTATTTTATGATACACGATTATAAAAATCGATAAAATTTAAATTTAGGTAAGTCTGTAGTTTAAGTATGTGAGATGTGTGTTACTAACGCAAAATCACATTAAACCAAATTTTGCTGCTTTTGGATGTTATTTCTTATTAACTATTAACGAAATCCTCTCAAAATCGATTACCGATTATTTTTTCTGTACCACCAAATAAAATATGTGATCGAGTAGACACTTTCAAACAAAATTTGCAAAATGGGAGGAGTTACAGGTAGTACGTCATAACCCGCGAAATTTGAAAATTGAAGTCAGTAGGGCCCAAAAGCGTTAAGATTTAAAATTATTAATTAGTGTATATAATACATTTTGACCTTATACATTTAAAAATAATTTTAAAAACAATCACAAAAGTAGCCCTATGGTTCGGGTAAGATGACGCGCGTCAAATTAACCTTACTGACTTGCGTCATTTTCGCCGACTGACAACAATAGAAAAGAAAACAATTTAAAAATGCACCTGAACGAAATAATGAAATTATTATTGTAGCACAATGTACCTATTTGTATCTAGATCAAGTTGGTATAAAATATATAAGAATATCTCGTAAAATAACGATCTTACCACCTAACCTAACCTAAACTCGAATATTAGATGAAAATTTCGTTAACCTACACTAACAACGACTTTATGATCAGATCAGACAATGGACTTATCCAGTAGGAACGAATTTATTGGTTTTATATTAATGAATGAATAGCTTAAAGAACCTAGTTGCTTATGTTGATTTTCATTGTTCTTATAATATTCATTAATTAATAAAAATCAATAAAAAGTAATTAATATATTTTGAAAGTGGCGCTATTTTTGACCAATAATTGACGTTTTACTTTCTATAGCATTGCTAAGATTCTAGATTTGTTCGTTTGTAGAAAAAATTGACATACTTCCTTCCTTCTTTTAATCATAACAAATGAGAAAATGAGAGTTGCCAGTTTTATCGATATGACAACATAGCCAAATATAATCTGTTTCAATTGGGCCACGTCACAAGCCACTATAGCCCCGATATTCAAATATAAAATAAAAATATAAAAAAAAATCACTGAATGAGTCCATTTGCCAGGTTCCTCAATTGCAAAAGTACGTAATTTTTTTCCCATTTACTAGCTTTTACATTAAATTCGGACACAGATTATTTATTTATACAATAGCTTAAATATTTACCATCTTCCACCTTATAAGAAATAAAATTTAAAATGCTCCAAAAACGTAAAAAATCTTCCCGTTTTCGTTTCGAAACAGTACACGAAAATCGTGAATACTTTACATATCAGTGATGTGTTTCGTCAATTGTAAATTGTAATAAAATATTTTTGTATTGTTACTAGACTAATGCTTTTTACCATAAATACCAAAGAATTAGTAACAGAAAAGCATTATTAAGTTTAAGATATTTTAAATAAAAGATAGACGCAACCGTTGACTCAGTTAACCACAAAATTTATTAGGAATAATATTTATTGATTAATCAATTATAGGCTAGTAAATCTGTATGTAAATTTAGTTTATAGTATAAATAAAAATTGCCGAAATTTGTTTTTTTTTTGTAAAAAATCAATCGATGGTTCATTAATATGACATTGAATAAACTATGTTTCTTAGCAATAATAAAAACCTTGACCGCAAATTTCCCACCAATAAATAAATTATATCACGTTAAAAACTTTTATAAGCTCACAAGAAGGTAACTCTTTAGTTTTTTACGCGTAAGGAGTGAGTACTTCCGATTTGCCGAAAGTATTACGTTCGTTTCAAACACATTTGTTAGTTGTAAACAAAGTGAAGTAATTTGAATTTTCGCGCTCCTAATAATTATCTTACACTTTTTTAATATGGATAGTGACTCAAATAAAAACGCTCTCGTTGTAGAAAATGAAGACACAAAAACGAATGAAGAAAATAAACCTGATACAATTAACACTGATGATGGAATAAAAGATACTATGTAAGTTAGACTATTAGTTTATTAAGTACTTATTTTTAAAATAGAAATAAAGTACAATAAAAGTCGTGTTATTTTGTAAAATTTTAGGCGACTAGTTTCGGTTAAAACACCATCATCATGCCTGAAATAACATGCGTTTAAAAACATGAATAAATATTACCATTATTAAAAGTGCAAGGGAAAAGAAAGTGAAATCCATGATGAAAGAGTAATTAAAAATAAGTTCAAAAACCTTAACACAAAAAACTGGGATTTAACTAATTTAATGTAAAAATTTAATAAAATTTATGAGGGACGGTTTAAATAAACCTCCTTTGGTGAAGGAACGTTAATATTATGTAGTGTCATTAAATTCGCTATTTATTGAATCGTATTCAGAAGCGCTCAATATTTTATCTTGCCTGAAATGAGTTTTGGACGGGCGCTCCCTTAATATTAAAGATATGAAGCTGCGGTTTTCTCCAATCGATTCTGTATTTAATTCTTGAGAGCACGTCTGTGGCACTTTTTGAATTTATTTTTAATAAAAGTGATACGATTATCAACTTTTTTCTCTAAATAAATTCGAAAAAAGTAGCACAGACACGCTCTTTTAATAAATATTTTAAATATCTTGAAAAGAACCTCATATTTTTCCATATTAAGCGAGATCTCGTCCAAAAACGAATAATTACGTTTTGCAGCGCTCTATCCTGTTTTACGAAGAAAAAATTGGACTACTTAATATTAACTGGAAAATAATAAAAAACAATTTTTACACCCAAATTATCAGAATACAAACACATTTTCTTTGGTAATTCTCTAAACTGCAACCACACAAGTCACGCGGTCAGTCTCTAAAAATACAAGTTCTATTATTTTTTTAATATAAGGTAACACTTATGATAGTATAATTTATTTCGATGTGTATTTCGCCTGCTAGATTACAATGAATGTAAGAAATTCTAATTTTAACCTAATTTAGCAAACATAAATCTATTTGTTTTTTGAAATTTTACTGTTTTTTATACAGGGTGTTCCTAAATTTGACTGTAAACTCTCTAGAGATAATTCCTTGTGCCAAATTATGCCCATTGAGGTCGGGAACTTATATCCTTAAATGAATCCTTTCAAAATTGAGGATATAAGTATAGCAATAAAGGTAATCAACAATAAAAATGTCATTAGGAGAATTCATCAATTATTTTAGTGATATAGGTAATAATCTAGCAAATCAAATAGATGATGTCCCAAACTACAACGAATATATTAAAAGAAATAAACATTCTATGTTTTGGTTCGCTATGATCATAGAGGAGGTAAAAACCATATTAGGTGAATTAAAATTGAAAAAGGCATCAGGGGATGATAATACAACCTCAGAAATATTAAAGAAAACCCCTTAAGGAATTGTGACGCCCTATCATTTATAATAATGTTTCAAAAAAGAAATATTTAAAAATATCCTTAAAAACGGAGTTATTAAACCGCTTTATAAAAAAGGCAGTAGAAAGAAATTAGAGAAGAATGTTAAGTTTTCTTAAAAAGTCAAATATCATCTCAGAAAAACAGTATGGATTTAGGGAAGCGTTATCGACAGAAGACGCCATACTTAAATTAACATCGTACCTTTATAATTCGTTGGATGGGCATATTGCAATTGCGCGCAGCGGTCAGGGTTCTCCAGTGGGTGTCCTAATCCAATGTTGCAATTGCGCGCAAGCCTTTAAAAAGGTATATTGTGATTGCGCGCAAAGTCGGAAACTACAGTAAACGGAAGTTTTATGTACTTCTTATACAGGGTGTTTCATAAGAAATGGTCAATATTTTAATCATAGGTTCAGGACTTCAAAATATTAATATTTTACTAAATACCTTTGGGTCTACTACTGAGATATAGGTTGTTAAAATTAAAATTTATTTTTCGTTTTTTTTGCAATAATTTCTTTATTATTTAACGTATTGACTTGAATTTATGGTATGGTTATATTTTTAAGTTAGTAAATCATAAGTATATTATCAATTTTGAAATTAGATCAAGAGGGCGCCACCCACACTCTACTGGATGAAGAAATGCATCCATTTTTCTTTTCTTAAAATGGATTAAAGATACGTTTTCTAAAGATTTTTGTTTTACTGTCATAATTGCCTTAATCCTTCCGTTGCGCGCAATCACAACATCCGACTTAAGGGCAAATTTCAGTACCCCAGGAGGTATTTGACCGCTGCGCGCAATCACAATATACCGCGTTGGATACCTCATTTCCAGTGATATCCATTTTTGTCGATCTATGCAAAGCTTTCGATACAATATACATATCATGAAAGGCTACTAGAAAATCTAGAAGTTGTAGACATAAGGGTATAGCTCATAATTTGATGAAAATTTATTTGTCAAATAGGCAGCAACATGTGAATATAAACGGAACAAAAAGTAGTAACAGAATTCTTACCTACGGTGTCCCCTAAGGAACAATCTTAGGTCCGATCTTGTTCACATTGTTTATTAATAATCTTTTATATCTCAGGTCAACGGGTCCTAAAGTTTCATTACAATCGATCGCCCCGTTTAAAATTTATTGATAATAAACTATTTTATTTTTCAAACTTTAACACCCTGTATTTTTGAAAGAGTGCATTTACATAAGTTCTCTACCTCAATGGACATAATTTGGTATAAGGAATTTGCCTTACAGCATTGGCGGTCGAATTTAGGAACACCCTGTATAATCGCTTGTCAAATCTGGAAAACGTTCATTGAATATCAGTTTATTGTTTTGACCATTCATCCTGAAAACAATGCAAAAATACCAACAAAAACGTGCAGTTAATATCCAAGTATAATGACAAATAAGTCTCACTTCACGTCTGAACCAAAACCGATATTATGCAGGGCCGAATTTTAATTCTAAGGATGAGTGCGCTACGTTAATTTTTGTTATTCTGAAACAATAATTATTTGAGAATTAATGGAGCAAATTTCAATTCCTTTACACGGTTGAATAGAGAACAAAATCCCCCTTCACTCAGCACCCAATGCTATTTATATTTTTCGAAAGGGTTGCTCCCCTCCAGTAAGGGGATGAAATTTGGGGTAAAGTATTCATACAAAAATGTACATTGTAGAAATCGACGAGGTCGACGTATCTCGGCCTCCTAACAAGTAACGAGTTAGATAAGAGGGTAACACTTATGATGCTTAAGGTGCTTTCTATTTTTCAAAATGTACCTTTCTCTCTTTCTTGATGTAAATGTCCCAAAACGGTTGTTGTTGGAACTTTAGTTAAACAGTTTCTGTAATTGATTCTAATACAGAAAGTTCGGGGCACAGTCCTTCATAAATATTTTCTAACATTATCACCTTACATTGGTCACCACGATTCAAGGTGATATTTAGTTTACTCAGAGACTCGAGTCGAAGATATGGTTGGGTCACTACTTAGTAGGTGACAATATACTTGAATTAAAAAGAGGCGCCACTTACAAGGGCGAACTTAAAATTCTAACCAATATTGTACCTTACTGATTGAAGACGAAGATCTGGCTACATAAAAAATGTATCCATAAGGTACACTGTTAATTTGTATTGAAAAAGAAACCTTTGGTGTAGCCGAACATAAATTTGTTGGTCAGCCATCGCGAGGCTGGGACCTAAGGCTAGGGTGTGTGCTTAAATATGTCAAATTTTGGTACAAAAAACTTATAAATTACATGGATTCTAATTACGAAAAAGCATTTTTTTATATTCAAGAAACGCGGAAAGATATTGGCAGATAGGGGCTAACATGCTGGCAGAGCGCTCCAAGGAGGTGTAAAAGGTAATAAAAAAAATATCACAAGGTACATAAATTATTATTTTGTTTTAATATCTAAACATAAAAAACAATTTAAGCTATGGTAATCAGAATCCGTGTACTTTATAATTTTTTCTGTAAGTTGACAGTGCGTTTTTGTGTATTTTCTAAGCAGCCGTAGGAAAATTATTTTTATGTAAAAATAGCAGATAATAATTATTAATTTATTTTTGTATCTGATTTTATGTCTTTATCTTATTACTAAACAAATATACCTTTATCTAACTTTTCTATTAAAATAATTTGCATTTATGAAAAGATGGTTACATATTTCAAAAAAGTTTCTTATTTTTAATTATTTAAAAATCGTGATTGTAGAAAAAGTATTATGTGCAACTTGTGTACTTTTCCCATTCGCTTGATTTAAGAACACTCGCCTACCGACTCGTGTTCGCCAACTTCAGCGCTCGTGGGAAAAGTATCACTTTTGGCACTTGTTGCACAAACTACTATTTTTTAATAAAAGAACATCCTATATGAAAAATTCCAGGGAAGTAGAAATGTTTTAAATAATAAGTTGATTAATGAAGTAAAGGGTGTGACAGATGGACGAATAAGATTAGTAGAATTGCTGACAGGTTTGTGAAGTATAAATGCAGTTTTGGATCAAATTCGTGTTTTTATGATAACGGAAAGGACATCGCAATAAATCTTACGGAATGTGGCTCTCTGTAAAATTGGCTGAAAAATTTAGGATATTGTTGACATCAATGTCCTAATTAAATGTCCCCATTGGCGCAAGGTCCAAAAATGGACAGTTTTTGAAATGAACGGGTACTGAGCACATTTGCGCTCCTCGCCCCCATATATCGGGGTACAGAGTTTATGGCTCATTTTTCCCATAGGCCCAATGAGGGTCTATGGACCAAATGACCTCGCACGGAACATACGGCAAATGGTCCTCGGTTAAAATGTTTGATATTCGGGACCATTATCCAAATATCGATACAGATAAGAAATCTCCTCGGGCGCGAAGTCCGAAAACGCGACCCCCATGACTTATAGACAATTGAAAATCGCGTTTTTTCAATTTTAAGTGATTACTCCAGCCAAACAACATAAAATCGGATAAAACGGCTTACATATGTCTCTTAACTTTTTGAGTTCTACTTGGTGGCATAAGAACAAAATGTATACAGGTTGATCAAAGTTTATACCTTTAAAAATATTTCATTTATAATATAAGTGTAATAGTTTTCTGAAATCAGCTTCTCAGGATGAATCTAAAAATGTAAAAAATACAGAGTGTTCTAAATAAAAGAAACATAACACTCATACGTATCACTTTCCTGAAGTACTCTGTATAATTAAAATTATTTTTAGATTGTTGTCTTTTCGGATATAAATCTCGCTGCGAAATCAGATTCTTAAAAAATGTTTAGTTTTTGCTCTACTGCGATAGTACCACCCTGTACATATGATTATTAAAAGGGGATGTTATAAGAATTCCTATATATGCTCTTTTTCATTCTTCTGCTTTCGGTCAAAGTAACTCAGAACTATCTGTGCACTCATTCGATTTTGGGATAGTCTTTATCATTATTTCAAAATATGGAAAAAACACGAACGTCTAAAATTTTTTTGTCCTGGCTAAATATTTTACATATCAATTAAAGAACAAACGTGATCAGAACTAGTTCATAAAAGTTGACAACACGAACGCCATATTACATACTGAGTAAACTCCGGACTATTTTGAACCAGTTCTGGCCACAAGTCGAACAAACCTATTTAAATAATATCTTCGACTATCAAATAGTTTAACTAAGGACCAGTTTCCCTATGTTCTGTGCGGGGTCCTTTCAAGAAAATCCCTGTAGCCGCTCTTAAGAGAACTGATATCTACAGACAGAGAGACAGAACAGACAGACGTACAAACTGAAGTAATATTGTCTGGATTGAAAATTCAGTCCGTAGGTTGAAATGTATTTTAACCTCATATTTGAATTTGGGATAGTCGATATGTTTAAATCGACACCCATTTTATATGGTAAACTTAAATTTTGACCCAGTTTAGATGAATTTTCCTAGGAGGAGTTGAATAAGCCAAGCCTTAAAAAATCTCCCGGTTAATTTTTGAGATCGCGTAGATAAGACAAACTAATAAAAAAACAAATAAAACTGTATTAATTAAGAAAGATTATCAAGGTGAATGACTGTGTTATATATGCGAATAGTGATATGTTTTTGTTTTTCTTACACTATGGCTGAGCAAGTATTACTTTCTATAATTCGTATCTTATCACAATTCGTAATCGTGACGCATTTTGTGTTTTTTTTGCTCATTTTTTGATTTAGAAACAATATGTAAACAATTCGCCAAAAAAGTATTTTCCATATGGTTTTCAGGTGATAACCGACCTTGAAAAGCCCTGGATGAACTTTTCATAGAGTTTCGGGAATATAGAATCGTTGGAACAATTGATCTGTTCATGGCGTACGTAACTATCATCATAGGTGAAAACGGCTCCTTTAAGTTAGCCTCCCCCCCTTCCAAAAATTATAAACAAAATATATTCAAAACGATGCCCTCATTATGCGCTCTTGTTCGCTAATATTTATTTTTAATGACCTTGTTTGTAAATGCCTTAATTATTTAAATAACGTTGGGAGGGGCTACGTTAATGCTAACCCCACCCCAATGAATTTTGAAAAAATATTTTTGTTGCAAATCATGCGCTCTTCTGCCCCAGTATTTGTTGCCTCAATTATTTAAATAATGCTGAGGGTCTAAGTTAATGCTAGCATCCACCAATGATTTTTTTTAATATTTTTTTTGCAAATCAATGCGCTCATTGCGCACTCTTATGCTCTAGTATTTGTTTTTAATGCGCTTGTTTCTAAGCTCCTCAATTATTTACATAATGACGAGTAAAGGAGGAAGCAATATTCTTACTTCAGCTCATCTAGCCAAAGTAAATGAAACTGCCAAAAAGTTCAGTTATTTGTCAATAGTAAGCTAAATTCATAAATATAAATATAACACCTCAGTCACAAAACACTCTGTATATTTGGGTATAATTTTAGGTGGTTACTAATTTGAAACTTTGTATTGATAATGTATTTATATTTCTTCTATATATAAAGGAACCTATTGAATAACGCTCGTTTAGGTGGTATAATGTGTTCAAGTATATGTTATTTACTTTAAGACGAATATGACGTCACAAGATGACATATTGCGGTGTTGCCCATAATTAAAGTATTTCAAATTTTTCTATATTTTTATTTCCTAGATCAGAGCGCATTAATTTGCAACAAAAAATATTTAAAAAAAATTCATTGTGGGGGGACTAGCATTAAATTAGCCTCTCCCAACGCTATTTAAATAATTAAGGCATTTGCAATATTTCGGCGTCTACTCATTTTTACATCTCTCAAACGACAATTTCCTCACTTGGTTTGGATTTATTTTGTCTTCGAAAAAATAAATCAGAATAAGTATTTTCATATTTTAATTCGCCAACTTCTTATAGTCCCTGAGATAGAGGTTAAATACGTATCGACTGAAACAGCTTATAAGATTTCCATCTTATACTGCCAATAATGAAGGGAGAGACAAGTGCAAGTCTGGTAACATTTACGGTATTTAAAGTTATTAATAACTTTTATTGTCAACGCAATTGAGTAATTAATTTATAATTTTTATTACGATGGTGGTTAGGTTTTCCGGTTGTCCGGTTTTCCCTATACCTTTTATACCAAATGGCGCCATCATTCTTCAGTAAATTTTCTTAATGAATACATATTTTCTTGAGATTTTTGTGCTTTGCTTTATGTTCACTTGTCACCAAACCTTAAAAGAATTTCTGGGGTTCTTACAATTATTAATAATAATGCTATTATTATATTATTACGATTATTAAACACAACGTGGATCATAGCTTAACAATACTAGTCGATCAGGTATATTTTGTGATAAATTTGAATACGAAAGTTTCTCACCGAAAAGGCCATCGGTTTGTAAAACTTTGTACTCGCCTTTTTCATGAGATAAACGGCAGGTCACACAGAGTAGATCACAATTTTTCTTAATTACCATTACCAAAATTTGGTGTGGCATGTAGGACTTTTTTACAAACTAAAGCAAAATCTTTCTAAGCACTATTATTTAATTTAATAATTAAATCGTATCTAGCTAACCGTTATTCATTGATAAAACAAAAAGATGTCCGCTCGGTCATATTCAAACTAGAGTCCGGCGTCGGAATTTCAACGACCTCCAGTTCCACCCACCGAAAAAAGTTTTAAATGCATTAATTTTATAATAATTAAGACATGAGAAAAGTGTCACGAGTTGTTTCAATATTTTTGAAAATGGTGTAGATTTCAACCCCCTCCAATTTCACCCTCGTAAGTTAAGTAAAAAAAAGATCCAAACAAATTAATTTTATAATAATTAGGATATAAAAAAAGTCTGGACCTGTTTCAATATTTTCAAAAATATCAGAGATATGAATTTTTTGCAATTTCAACCCCATCCAGTTTCCACCCCCTTGGAGGTAGAATGCCCAAAAATAATAGTTATAATGCTATTAAACAGACGTAATCAGAATGGTTTTCATAGGTTTTGTATTTTTTAATATAAATAATGAATGTACAGACCCCAAAAATAAAACGGGTCCTTTCCTAGACACCAGAAGACAATTGGTTAAAGAATTTTAGAAATCGGACGACTGATTCTTGTTCACATACATCCAGAACGACAGACATGAATATTTTTTGCACTCAGAATCGTGTTATATGTATGATTAAAACGTCGAGAAAAGTCATTTTAAGCAAAACAAAATTTGTAATTTTTTTTAGGATTTTAATACTTTCGGTGTCACCGTGGACTGGAGCGGACCAATTTAATTAGGATATGAAAAAAATATGAAGACCTATTTCAATATTTTACAAAATGGCAGGTATATTAATTTTTTTGAAATTTCAACCACCTTCAGATTCACCTATGAAGATCAAATCGAAAAAAGTTTCAAGTGAATTAATTTTATAATAATTGGGATATGAAAAAAGTTTCATGACCTGTTTCAATATCTTCGAAATTGGTGGAGATTTTTTTTGAGATTTCAATTTCTATCCGAAGTCGGATAAAAAAAAGTACTATGAAGGCTTTTGTTTTTGAACAATTTGTAAAACTTCGTTTTTTCTGACTTTTGTCCCGAAGATGGCCGGTAACTGGTCGAAAGCGCTTGACATTTAATTTTTTAAAAAAAAATAATACACACTTTTAAGAAAGTACAAACCTGCATTTTTTATTTCTATAAAACAAAATTTTTTCATGATTTTGATACTCCGGTGCGGACCGAAGCAAAAGTTAACAAAAAATTCTGTTACGAAAAATTTGTGCATATTAAGACAAATAAAATATAGGAATCCGAAGCTTTAAAAAAAAATTAAAAGTTCGTCTTGGCAAGGGTAGATTGCGCATTCTCAACTGCTACAGTTATTTGCGAATAATTTCTATCCGATTTTCTTCATTTGTTTCGTTTGGTTTGGTAAATTAAACAAACTGTTTATTTAGTTCCTATAACCTATAGATTCGCTCAGCAAAAATTAAAAATTAAACTTATTTATTTTTTATTTTATTTTAAATCACCTTCGGAAAGATTTACTCAAGAAAAATTAAAATAATCTATTTAAATACTTTGCAACTGCTTAAAGCCCATTAAAAAACAGTAAATAATATTATAAATAAAGACAAGGTAAATAAAAATTATTACATAGTTTTATTTTTATAAATAAAAAGCAATTAAAAAAGGAATTTATTGAACAAGGTTCGCATCAATAATGTAAATATTTTATTAAATAATTCTTTGTCGCCAGATAACAATGCTAAAAGCGCCATAATTTATTTATTTATTTTTTAAATAAATTAATTTAATTGTTAGATTTAATTATGTGTATTATTATAACGATATTAAAGATAGTTAAGAAATAACTACAACAAAACGTGCATATTAAATAATAATAATCAGAAATTTTAAATGATCTACGCCATAGAAATACACGGTGATTCATAAAAAAGTGGAATAACTCTTGTGATCGAAAATCTAGATATTTTAGTTTTATAAATTTGATTTTTACCAAAAATTGCTTGAATGCTAGAAAATTTAAATTAGCAACCAAAAATACGTTATCAAATACGCAAATATAATATTATTCAACGAGCATAAAATGATGACTATTATTCACGTAAACGCCGCTCTCGTGAATAATAGCCTTTATATGCGTTTAGAATACTATACTTTATCCACGACTATTAAATAATTTTGGCTAAATCTTAAATAAACCTTTATTTTTAAATAATACAAACTATTGTATTTCTGTATAAGTAAGTTAAAAAACTTAATATTTTTATTTATTAACATTAATAGTAATGTTTGTATTCACATAGTAAATAGGCTCTTAATAAAACACTTTTTCTACTCCTTTATTAATAAATTGACATTGACCTTGACCATGACCTTGACATGACTTTGTCCTCGACCTTGACTTTCTGCTCGGCAAATGAGAACACATAAGACCTTTGTTGAGGGAGGGGACAATGAAGTGTATATAAAGCAGTTAACGCAACGTATATCATTATTCACTAGTGAATTGACTAGTGGTACTAGTCTACTAGATTATACTGTAAATTAATGGATAGTGTCCGATGACCCCAAAGTCATCTATGATCTTTTCGTACCTCAAAATTACGTATTTATTTTTTAATGGAAACTATGTAGTGAAAATCTTCCGGTTTTTTGGGCTTGACTAGTAGTACTAGTCCACTAGTAGTGTCCGGTGACCCCAAGGTCATCTATGATCTTTTCGTACACTATTCACGATTTTATAGTATATTCTAGTAGACAAGTGTTACTAGTCTAGCCCAAAAAATCGGAAAATTTTCACAGTTTCCTTTAAAAAATAAATAAAGTTGTAACATGGGAGCACCAGATTCGGGCATACTCCTTTAAATATTTCTTATTTTATTAGTGTTTCAATTACTCCACAGCCGTGTTTTTAAGAAAAACTCAATTTTTTTAAATGGGAAGCAATGGTGGGCCATTAAATTGGCGGTTTAATTATAAATGAAGTGATATGCATAATGTCGATATGGTTCTAAAAAAACATTGTGAAATAAAAAAAATCGAAAAAAAAAATTTTTTTTTTGACAGTCAAAATTTTTTTTGACATACCCCTATGTTGGATTAGGGCTTTTTTTGGTAATAGAAATCAATTTGTATTATTGACAACTGGAGATGGCCGTCAACCTGTACGATACGATTCGGAACAGTTTCAATTAACAATGGGTCTCCCCCAGGGGCTCTATTCGGCTGGGGTCCATACTTTTCTTAATATACATTAATTAAATAGATGAAAATCTATTACATTTTCAACAAGATGGGGGTGGTCCTCATTATCATTTACCAGTCAGACAAAGGCTAGATGACCATTTCCCACAACGTTGGATCGGCAGAAGAGGAGCAATAGAATGGCCTGCGAGATCTCCAGATTTGACTTCTTGCGATTTCTGGCTTTGGGGTCACCTAAAGTCAGTAATTTATAAAAATAAACCTACATCTATTGATGACCTTCAGGTACGAATTGTAAGAGAATGTCAATCCATAACTAGGGAAATTTTTCAAAATGTTAGACAAGAATTCCAAGACAGACTTGACTTTTGTTTAGCACACGATGGACAATATTTTGAGCAATTGCTGTAATTTTTTTTATTTTTACCTTCTTTTAAATACCTAACATTAAACTGATAACATTATTGATACAAATTATGTAATGTTTTTTGTCCTAGCAGTGGACAAAGGGTATGATTTGAATTCTGCATTGAATTACCTTTCCTCTGATGTGCCACACATGGTGTATCGCCCATTCAAATTTTCATGTTACGGGGTGGGCGTGAGGGGGGTTAAGGTAGAGCGACAAATTTTGTCAAAAATTTGGTTTCCTTTAAATCAAAAGTCGACGTGTCTCACTATTTTTCTCAAAAATTATTGTGCGAGAGTAAAGTGAGGGTAGGAAAAAACCGCCTGTATTTCTGTTCAGGGGGTAGTAAAAAAATTAAACTTAGTAATTTGAATTCTGCATTGAATTACCTTTTCTCTGATGTGCCACACATGGTATGTTCCATATTTAAATTTTAAAGTTGATGGGCGATGGGTGAAGGGGGTTGACGTTAGAGTAATGTTTGTTATCAAAAATTTTGTCCCCCTCAAATCAAAAATCGACGTGTCTCGCCATTTTTGAAAAAAAATTATTGGGTAAGCCTAAATCGGGGGTGGAAACTTTTTAAAAAAACACCCTGTATATCATAAAGTCTTAAAAAGTCCCTGGCCGACTTAATACAGGCAATGTCAAAAAGATATCCGGGACAGACACCTAAGAGTGGTTCTCACTCGACATGATATGAACTTCGAAAACGATCGCTCTGCAATCAGGGACATACCTGCTAAACCCTCATCGGTAATGTATCCTGGTATTGTTCTATTCCTTGTACCCTGCT
Source organism: Neocrepidodera transversa (assembly GCA_963243735.1). NCBI lineage: Eukaryota > Metazoa > Arthropoda > Insecta > Coleoptera > Chrysomelidae > Neocrepidodera > Neocrepidodera transversa. The sequence goes on along the minus strand of OY725340.1, from coordinate 14,444,791 downwards.
TTAGGAGTAATTTAATCCTTTTAAAGGATACGGTGGAGGATGTTCTGAAAAGAAAAAGTGTTAGAAAAAAAAACCTAAGATATTTGATTGCATATTTGTTGGATACTTACGAGCCTCCTAGAGGGGAGGCTCAGCAAGAGTGGAGTCCATGGACGTCAGTAGGAGACTAGTTCGTCTGATGACTAGAGGTGCATCCTTGAGGAGGTCGCCCCGAAGATCTTTCGCTTTTAGAATCTTGAGATTAGACTGCCGTTTTATCCGATTTTATGTCGTTTAGCCGGAGCAATTACTTAAAGTTGAAAAAATTGAGAAAATTTTGTATACAAATCATAAATATCTTGTAAGCAGTTTTCTGTATACAGATAGTTTTAACTCGTCGTGACAATCCTTTTGGTTGGCGAAAATAATAAATTTATAGTCTGAATTAGGGTAATTCTGATATATGCTTTAATGATACCCAATTAACGGGTAATGTGGTCCTTCTTTTAATTTGTAAAACAATTGTTTTTAAATTGAATCCTTTTTATGAATAAATATTTTTGATTGACTAACATCAAAAATAAGACAATATGAATCACAAAAACTGAGGTGGCTCTACCACTACACAAATATATTCAATTTATCACCATCATTATAAGATTTTTGGGTTTATTGTTTAGTATCTTAAATGTTGTTTTAATTTAGATGTAATTATTTTCTGTTAAATTCGTTTAATTACCTGTGTTCCCCAAACATATGTTAAGGAATATAATTTAGAATCCATTAAAATATCATAAACAAAAAAAGTTATTTTATAATTACTCACATGAGAGCTACTTAATTTAAAATTTTAAGCATTAAATATTGATCAAAAATAATACATATTTTTCAATAGAATTTTTGACCTTAGCTTGTTCGTGGTAGCTACTAAAGTGACTAGATGTGAGTGTAACATACATTTAATTAATGAAATAATATGGCTCATTGTGCGATAAAATAGAAATATATAGATAATTTGAATTATTTTTACCGATAAAGATAGCGTTTTTATAAACACTGGCATGGCAATTAAACACAAATAATTAGTATTTTCGAATAAACGTAGTACAATCATCACAAGATTCCCACCATCAAACCCAATGAATAAATAATTATGGAAAAGATGAGCTTTTATCAGCTTGAAAGAAGCTACAACTTCCTTTACATTATTAGATTAGATTTATTCTTTGTGCGAGAAATGTCGCAGCGCTTGGTCATAGTTTCTTATAATATTTCAATGGTGTTTTGAACACGGCACGAACAGCTAAAATGACGCGTTTGGCTAGGAATTTTACGGTCTTTGTTTGGACAGACTAATTTTATTAAGTTTTTTTCGCATTTTTTTTCCACTTTAACGAAATGGATCCAAATGTGAATAAAAATATTGTTAGTGAATCGGAAGTTAAAGAAACCGAAAAAATAAGTGAAACATCAGTCAATAAAGTTGAAGAGGATTTAATTAATAAGACGTAAGTTTTTAAATAAATTTTTTAACCATTGGTAGATTTTTCCACCTTTTGAAATTAAACGCATATTTTTTCTTTACTGAAATTTCCCTAAATGACCTAAAATCGCAAAAAATACAGAAGGTTGTATAGAAATTGTTTGTCATAATAAACAAGTGTTGTTTAGTTTTTTTTTTAATTATTTAAAAAATATTTTGAGAAAAATCTATTGGAGTTCTTTTTTATTTACACAAATTCGTTACTTATCTCAATAGAAATAAACTAAAAAATATAGAAAAATGACCTGAAGTTTACAGGAGAAACCAATGATGAGCTATTAAAACTTCTATAGAAAAGGTTAAACAGCCAATAGCATATTTTTGTAAAATACTATTAAAATCATTAAATTGATTTTCTTCAGTGTTTTCGAAAAAGAACTTAATGCTAATTTTATCTCAATTGAAACATTTTTCATATATGCTCGTATCAATAGGTTTCGAAATTCTATATAAAAAAGACAAACATGTTTTTTTTCCAAAATCAAATTTAAAAATCTTTAGTGTCACTTTTTATAAAACAAAAATAGACCTAAGATTTTATGTTACAGGGTAGGAGCATCATTTGTGGCCTTGTTGAGACATTACGTTGAATTAAAAAATATCAAAGTGAAAAACTAACACTGCGACTTTGTCAATTATTTTTGATCAATTCTTTTTGGTACATGAACTTAAAGGAATTTTTTTAAATTTGAAGTGAATTCATGTTGATTTTGTTGCTAATGTATTTTTTGGCCATATGTTTTTCACGAAATTAGAAAAATGCTTAAAAGTTGAAAATTAATGAACATGTTTATTTCTGATAGATTAACTCCCATATAAAATGTGTCATTTAATGATGACAGTTTTGTCAGTTTGTGAGCGATAAAAAGGTGCATCCTTTTTTATCGCGATAAAAATGCCTGTTCTTCATAATTAGACTATATCTAGTAGATAATTATTGTTGTTGTTCATTCTATATTCTGTCGTTAATTTATCTTGCCAAAAAACACTTTTTTTTTAAGAATAAATTTCTTTTAAACTCAAAATTTTTCCATCTGTAATTTTGCTCGAAAAACTGACATTTGGCAAAATCGCTCGACCTTCGGTCTCGCGATTTTTCCATGTCAGTTTTTCTTGTAAAATTACTGATTGGCAAAGAGAAATTTATCCGATTAAAAAAAGCTTTCGTGTTTTTACTATTGAATAAAACAAACACTAAAGTAAAATAGAGTGTTTGTAAAAAAAGTCAAAATTATTTGTACACTTCTCATTCCAGTAGGCAATAATTATTAAAAACTACGATATTTATTGATTACTCAACAAAAAAGTTTCTAGATTTTTTTTTAAGTGCTGGGAAAATTTTTGGAGGTTTAAAATCAACTTTTAATTTAATTTTTGCACTTTCAAAAAACCAAATAACATGTTTAAAGAGCAAACTTATAAAAAAAATCAAAGTTTTAAAATTAAAATTTATGATTTTTTTTTCAATTTTAAAAAGCAAAATTGCAAAAAATATAAAATTTAAAGTTTTAAAATCAAATACGAACATTATTGCAGTTTTAAAAATCCAAATGCTAAAAATTAAATTTTATGTTAATTTTTGCCATTTTAAAAAACCAAATAGCAATAATTTTTTTTTTCAATTTTAAAAACAAAATCGTAAAAAATTAAGATTTTTAGCTTTTAAAATTAAATTTTATGTTAATTTTTGCCATTCAAAAACAAATAGCAATATTGTCTTTCAATTTTAAAAAGCAAAATTGCAAACAAACAAATTTTGAAATTTTAGAATCAAATAGGAAAATGTTTGAAGTATTGAACATCCAAATTTTTAACTTTGAATTCAAATTTTATGTTAATTTTTGCCATTTCAAAAACAAATAGCAATATTTTTTTTTCAATTTTAAAAAGCAAAATTGCAAACAATACAAATTTTGAAATTTTAAAATCAAATTGGAAAATTTTTGAAGTATTGAACATCCAAATTTTTAACTTTAAATTCAAATTTTATGTTAATTTTTCCATTTCAAAAACAAATAGCAATATTTTTTTTTCAATTTTAAAAAGCAAAATTGCAAACAATACAAATTTTGAAATTTTAAAATCAAATAGGAAAATTTTTGAAGTATTGAACATCCAAATTTTTAACTTTAAAATCAAATTTTATGTTAATTTCAAAAATCCAAATATCAATAAACATTTTTACAATTTTACAGAGCAAAATTGTTAAAGGAGACCGAAACCGACAAAAATTACAATTTAAAAAATTGAACGTAGAAAAGATAATCATTGGCAATAAACTGTTAGATTAACAATTTGACAATGACAGGTGACAGTTAAGGACAAGGTTTCAAAGTAAACCGATGCTAGTTAACAAATTAGGTAAAACCTGAGGGGTAAATGTAAATAAAGTTTAAGGCAAAATTACAATTATACAATACAAAAAATTTAGTTATCTAAAAACTATTTTTCATTAGGTAAAAGTAAAATCAGGTGTAAGGTATAGGCCACGATCAGAACAATGTAAACGTGTTAGGTCAGATTTAAGTGAGAAAATAATGACACGAACGTTAAAAGAAGTAGTTGTCAAATTTCGACAAGTGACACATATGTGGGGGATCAAAATGAAAACAAACTGAGAATAATAAACAAGGGTTAAGTATTACAAGGAGGTAGATAATATATAAAAGGGTAGATTAAACTAATTCAGAACAAGGGTTTTTTAGAAGAGAGAAATATACGAAGGAATTACTTAGATCAACTCTCGGAAAATATTTGGTAAAAAGTGTTTCTCTGAGCTGATCGTTAGGGTAGATTACAGTGTCTTTATTTAAATATGTATTCATTAAGAAAATTTAGTGAAGAATGATGGCGCCATTTGGCATAAAAGGTATAGGGAAAACCGGACAATCGGAAAACTTAACCACCATCATAATGAATGTATTAATTATAAATTAACCAATTGTATTGACAATAAATAAATTGTAAATAGTCTTTATGTAGCTTATAAAAACTCCATCCAACGAATACCCACCCCCGGGATATTTACTAAAGAATATGTACAAACATTCTTAATAACTTAAATGCCGTAAATGTCATCAGATTATGTGTACTATCTCTCTCTGCATTATTGTCAATATTGCTCTTTTAATGAATATATGGGATATCATCTTTTATTATTGTTGCTTGGATATCAGTGATATCATCTCATATATAGACAATCCTACTGAGTTACGACCGGATCAATACCAGCGATGCAACGCTTATGTTCAGTCTGAATACTCGTTGGACTATAATTTAGAAAAAGATAATGCGATTGACACAGTACGTTATTTAGGATGGTATAATTAACTGATAAATGACACGAAGACAAAATAAATCTAAATGTAAAGAAGAAAACGTCGTTTACGATGAGATATATAAAAATGGGTAGACGCCGAAATATTTAGCGTCGGGACGAATAGCGTAGCGACGCTGAATGGACGTCGAATATTGTAACTTCTGCTAATGGCGTTGGTAGGTTAATTTGTGGGAATGGACTTGGTTTTGAAGAAATAAAACCCAACTGTTTGTTCTAATTATCGGCGTCGTCGTCTCAGCGCTGAATACAGAAACTTCATGGTGTTTGTAGTTTGAAATTTGATTTTTGATTGATCCTTCTCTGAGCTTCGAACCCCCTTTTTATGTCGACTTATGACTTAAACATTTTACGTCATAATCTTGTTTGGTCCTTTTCGATCTTCGATAAGGTGCATTATCTAACCCTCAATATTTGGGCGCGAAAAGAATTATTTTCTAATATTTCAACATTCTATCTTTTGTAATTTAATATTTTTTCAAATGGTTCAAGAGTGTATTATCGTTTTGTAGAAACATGTACTGACAGATGATGAATGTCCTTTTGGGAAAAACAACTTGATTTTAACTAGATAAACAGAACACATTAAATATACTGTGTTTTGGTTATCGCTCTAAAATTTCAATAGAAGGAAACACAATACCATTAAATATCTGAATATATAATATGATATACCGGGGGTTGGTTGGTTATAATAGCTTCTTTAAACTTCTCATTTAAATTTCTAAAACCTCTTTTGACAAGTATCTTTTGTTGATTTGATGTCGGAAATACAACCCACTCATTCAATAATTGTTCAACAATCACATTTGTTACTTGTTTGATGACTAACCATGGGTTGACTTATGCTCAAGTTGTAACCATGGTAGATTAAGGGGGTTATTCTGTAACGCCTAACGATATCGTTAATGAACGATTATCGTTACCTGACGATGTTTCTTATTCTGTAGCTAAAGATTGTCGTTACTGTACGATAAAATTTATCGTTACTGTACGACGTCGGTGGAGGTGTCTTTATGGACGTTAGAATGTCGTTAGCAAAGAATTGGGGGTCTAACCGATAAACAAATGCCAATTCTTCCGTTTTGCTTTTTACATATAATTGAAGTGAAATTATCATATATAATACAACAAGTGGCATCTTGACTATCGATAATCCCATAAGTTATTTCACGAAACGTGTTGTCAAATATCAATTTCACGGGTCAATAATACCTCAATAATTTACATTTACAGTACAAAAGCATTTACATCTCGGCAGGGTCCACCAAGTGCATTAAATTTTTCTGTCACTTGGTCCCATGTCCTCTTCAGAATATCGGGATCTGACCCATCAAATTTATTTTCTCTCAATGATTTATTTACTCTAAGTTCATTGAGATATGCCTCGAATTGATTCCTTGTAGTCTTGAGACCTCTCCGATTTTTTGGTGCAGTTGTCATAATGAATTAATAAAAAAACTCAATTGAAATCACCACTTGAGTAGTGTACACACTGAAAAATAAACCCAATACCAACTTTCTCTATGTGAAAAATCACCGTCAAGTTGTCATTGTTCAACCAAACCGCAACTTTAGTTTTTTGGACACAGAGCATTAAAATAATGTTGCCAACCTTCGCAATTTTCACTTAATACCAAGTAACCAGATTTCGTTCTAACGACATACATACTGAATAAGCGTTAAGAATTTATCGTTCAAAATGTCGTTGAACAATATATCGTTTGCCTGACGACATCGTATGTTAACGACAAGTTACTGAATAGACCCCTAAATGTGGAGGCAATCGATTTGTGAATTACTGCACTAAAATAGTATATTATACACCAAGGTAGAGACAAATCTTTACGCTTCTAATATACAAGAAAATATTATAAGTCTACCAAGTACCCAACCCTTATGAAAATCACTAAACTTCCTCGGAATTACCGGACATATAAATTTTAACGCCAATATTTGGGTACAGAATACTGATTCTTCTCCAAATCTGACAGGGCGTTAGAAAATCACGATTTGATTTTTCGGATGTTAAATGGAATTTTCAAATCCACTAAATTTACAATAGAACCATCTACTGCTATAAACGTCCAGTATAATTTACTATTCAAATTACAAATAAACATTTTGACTTGTTTTTCGATATAATTTCGTATCCTCAATACAACCTTCAGGTTAAAAAAAACCAATTTAAAATCGTATTTACTCATTACTAAAATACTAACAGACAATATTATTGTTCTAGTATATTTAATCGATTCTAAATAATAGCCGGGTTTTTCAATCGCTCGTTAACTAAAAAGAGTAAATGGAAAAATTGGGTCATTAATTTTTAATCACTTGAGAGGCGCCAATACCATATGTTATCTTGCCTGAAATCGTTTTTAGACAGGCCCCCGTTAATATTAAAGATAAATTACTTTTAGTAAAAGTGACACGACTATCAACTTTTTTTTCTGGGAAAAAAGTCACGCAGACGCGCTATTTTAATAAACATTTTAAATAATTATGTTTTTTCTACACCCACATGAATATTACGGATTCTATGCACACTTGACAGAATGTATATGCAGGCAATATCAGTCTACTGAACGGATATAATTTCATTAGCGTGAGATATGAAATCCACCAATCAGAGTTTACATTTAGTAACCCGCTACCAATTTTAAATAACGTGTCAAAACAACTGTCAAAATAACTGCCAGAATTTTTTATACTAATACAGAAACATATTTATAAAAATGAGTAATTCCAGTGATGACTTAATAAATGGTACTTCACCAGGAGCCGTATTTTTGAACCGATCGAAAGGATGTCGCTTGCGAGAAATCGAGTAATCTCGACCACTTTTCCTCAAAACCTATTTTTGAACACGAGACATCGTCCCGCATTCGAGAAAATATAAGAGATATGTTGCGAGTGCTCTAGGGTAGTCGAGATGATCGTGACGAATGGTTTTCCTAACCTAGAAGGGAGTTAATGAAAGTAATTAAGACTGTGTGATTTGAAATTAAAAAGGGAAATTGAAGAACAAATATATTTAGCTGGTATTGGTGCTTTAGAAAAGATAGAAATTGAGGCAAATCGGGAACAAATAATTTATAAAAAGAACGATCCTTTTGAAGTTCTAACAGAGGAACACTTTAGAGGGATGTATATCGCTCCGGGCATTGAATTTAATTAACTCTGCAGTTATAGCCTCCCATAATTTTTGGGCCGTTTTATAGGTTAATGAGTTTGTAAATTTACCCGATCTTAACTGTCTCTTTTTCTATAAAGGCAAGTAAGCTGCCCTCTGATCGGTCGATATGTACACCTTTTTCAGTTTATATTTTTCACTGATATTCATTTCAATAATTTGAAACGTGTGAGATAGCTTATAAAAGTATATAAATTGTAATGTTCCTGTTTACGTTCAAAATCTTCTCCTCTCTCTGAAACAGGCTTGTAATGCAGTGCATACTCCACAAGTTCTGCCCATATAATGATACATTATTCTATTGGTATCAGTGTTGCCAGAATTAAAAAACTGTCCGTAATACATTTTTGTCAGAAACGTATTAAATTTTACAGAAAAGTAAAACGTAAAGCAGAGAACCATAGTTTTATAATAAAATGTGTTTTAGTGACATCTTACATATCTTATGTAACATTAAAAAAAAATTTGCGGGATTTGTAAGATTCAAGTGAAGTTTTAGTATTCCTATTTTTTGAACATTGTCGTAATAAACTTTCAACTCAATATTTTTCATGTAAGCGACGCTAAAATTGATTATAGATATTGACTTCCCTCATTTCATCGTTAGAATTTGACATCCTTTTTCACTTATTAATAGTTAATATATGTGCCACAACACAAAAACATAAATACGTATAAATGCCATAAATTTGAGGTGGCGCTATTAGACGGCAAGTGCTCCACATTGTGCGCATGCGTTGTTAATGTTAGATTATGTTTTTTTCTGACTATTTAGAATAAAAAAAAACAAAACTACTATCGGAATCTAGCCGATGTTAATCATTAATAAAAAATTGCATTAATTTTTGCATTTATTTCTCCAAAAAAAATATTTTTATGGAATATTTGTCTCCAAATTGCGAGCATTTTCCGCCCAATGTGTCAAATGTCAAAGACCTAGCTGTCGCCTGTCGTCACGTCAGGGAGCGTCTCGAGACAGGTTTAACAATAAACATGGCAGATATGTTAATAATAAAAATTACTTCTGTGAAATTTATGTGTGAAAGCCTTTGTCACAGAAAACCCGACACGTATTCTGTTTATAAATATACAATGTTTTTATTTTTTTTCCGACAAACTTTACGCAAAATAATAATATTCTATTTTTAATATATGTTGGTCCACTAATAGCAAAGTATGTTTCTCAATTGTACTTGAAACGGGTTATCAATGGGGGAGTTCCCTCAATGTTGCCAACCTAGAAAAAGGTCTACCAACGGGGAAGGATTATTTTTGGTCAAAATCTACTTCATTATTTTCGCAATGATAAAATATGTGTACAAAATTCTATTGAGCTTTCCAGAATATATCGTTTTGCGAAATATAATGATTTTAATAAAATCTTACTTCTGAAATTTCGTTGTCAAATGTCATTCGTCATAGAGTAAGTATATAAGAGCGACATATTTCATTTTCAGATTATAAAATATTCAGACTACTCGTTAAGTTCCACCAATCCTCCAAGGCTGTAGGTTAGTCGCTAAAAATGAAACATGTCGCTATGTTATACTTACTCTATGACTAATGACATTTGACAACGAAATTTCAACCAATCAGAAGTAAGATTTTATTAAAATCATTATATTTCGCTAACGATATATTCTGGAAAGCTCAATAGAATTTTGTACACATATTTTATCATTGCGAAAATAATGAAGTAGATTTTGATTAAAAATAATCCTTCCCCGTTGGTAGACCTTTTTCTAGGTTGGCAACATTGAGGAAACTCTCCCATTGGATGAAGTCGGTCGAAAGATACACTTTTGATAGTATTGGCCCATTGCTGGCTAGATTATAGCTACTCGATTACAATATAACATATATTGGGCCGACATTTTGCTGATGTAACTTTATTGTTGACAGCATTTAACCGACCGATCATGTATTGGGCCGTATGACGGCCAGAAATTCATTGTTTGCTGGGTTTTGAGGTAACTACAGACGCTTCAAGCTATACGACAGGAGTTATTCTATCTCAAAATGATCATCCCATCTTCTATGCGAGCAGAACTTTAAATACTCCCGAAATTAATTTCTTAACTATCGAGAGCTTGTAAATATTTTAGGCCATATTTGTTTGGTCAAAAGTTTAATATATTTTCTGATTATAAACCGCTTCATTTCTTTTAAAGATATATTATTAGATATAAATTTAGGAGATATTGACGAACTTATAGATAACTAATTTGATCATAGTAACCAAAATATGGAATCATCAATTCCCTTATACCTTCTTCCAAATTTATTTAATATAGATCTTTCAGATGTTTTAGGTGAGATTGATCCACAACCAAAATAAATAATATACCAAATATAAAAATTGACCCCCCTCTAAGAATTAATGAATCTAATCAAACTACTAAAGAAACCGACTTAGAAACTGTTCATACCAATTACCGAAAAACCATTAAATATGTACAAAAATCAAATATACATTATTTGTGGAGAAACTATCATATTGAAGGGAAAAAATATTCAAAAATTTTAGATTATATGTCACATTTCCAAAAAGGTTCATAAAACAAAACATTATAAAATTGGTCAAAATGTCATTAACTACATTCTGATGAAGGAATTATAACATATAGTATTAAAGGCAACATAATCAATTCATCAAGAGATTGCGAAAAATAGTGACATTTTGGAAACACTCACTTCAAATGATGTGAAATGTGTTGCTCATAATGGCTGCGTTCATGCCAAATTTAATTTGGGAGCGCTACACCGTATCGCTACTTTATCGATCAGTGAGCGTTCTTGGATTGTTTTGAACGATATATGATCACTAAGTAATGTCATAATTGTCATAACAATTTATAACCTACAAAATACTACTGTTTAGTTTCCTTTTCAATATATCTTATTGAATTATTATTTTAAAGAAAAATGAATGCACAAATTTTTGAACTGGTCGAAAATGGCATGGATTATAACGCGCTAATTGCAGGTGTGCTGGGTCTTGCCGAGCCATTACAATTTAAACAAAACACAATTTTATTAAATATTTTTAAAAAAATTAGGTTATTTATCCACGTGTACTGTGTACATAAAATTAATTACTTCCTGATCACTGACCACTGATCGGAAAAAAATATGATATATAAAATGGCGTCCGATTACTGATCAAGAACGTAGCGATTACTTCATAACTGTCTGTTCAAGAACACAATTTAGTAGCGCTCACTGATCGCTCAGTGATCGATGAACGGCATGAACGCAGCCAATATCAGTAGAGCAAAACTGAAAGAAAAACCCAAAATAATATCGCTTACTTTGTTGCACTGTAGCTTTTTTTAAATAAAATTGTCAACATCATAATAATTACTAATACAAAGAAACGTTGTTTATATCGTAGGGTTTTGTGATGTTTTTTAAAATTACAATGTTTAGCATATTTGGATTTTTTTTATAATGCGTATTTCTGGTTCTTCATTTCCAAATCTTCATCCGTTTCTATTGTAATTTACACTGTTCCAAATAGTTGATATTCAGTTTAAGTCTCAAATAATCAGCGATTTCTTTCCATTTTCTTGATGATATTTGCACTTGTTTTTACTAGTTGTTTAGGTCACAGTCAGGCCAGCCCTGTGCTCCCAGAGTGCGAGTCTGGGATACAAGATTTCGCCGGTAGTGCAATACTGACAATCGTTGAGTGCACATTTGAATTATTAACTTTTACCAATTTTATTAGCATTGTCATCATCCCGTTGATTAGTATCATTTGTATCACGCTTACTTCAGAAGGCGGTGCAGTTTGTGTCTATATTTTTGCCACACGCCAGTACTCTGATACTAATTTGTATTATATATTTATCAAAATAATGGCTGCTTAATTATTATCAATATTTTTACTTTTCTATTATCAGTTTATTAATTTTGTTGTATATTATGTCGATAAATGTTTGATAAAAGAGAGGTCAAAGATTGGTATAAATTTGTTGAAAGTGTTGAATGATTTTAAAAGAATATAAATTTTTACTTTGTAATAAATTGATTAGTAGATTATTTCATAACTAAATGCAGCAATTACAAAATTTTGGATTTTGATTCGTTTATTTGAGAAATTCTAAATTATGTTATGTTAACATTCTGAATTAGTAAATCATCGTTTCTATTATTCTATTCACTTATTTACTTGTACATTACTTACTTGAATAAAATATTTTTTATTATCATCATATTAATTCAAAAAAAATGTATTTATCAATTTTATGGTCTTCATTATTTTGTAGGTGTGTGTAAAAAATATATTTTAGAGAAATGTTAATAATTTAATATTTTTAAGTAAAATCAAAGACTAATAATTATATTAATTGTTTATAAGGAACATTGATTAGAAATTCACAGGGCTCAGACGATCGGGATTGATGACGTAAAAGACAGAGTCGGCTGTAGGTTGTGAATTAAATATGCATACATAAAGCAATATGTTACCTAGCAATGTGTGTGGTTATTTTCCTAATTCGTTATTATTTTAAAAGCTAATAGAAAATGTTTTTTACTGACACTATACGTAATTTACAATATACTCAGATAAAACGAGTAATTCGCAAAGATCGCAGGTTTGTGGGTCATTTCGGTAATGGACTAAAATAATAAATTATTGTGAATAATATACATGAATCGACGGTAGTAGTCGATTTTTTTATCTTACAAAGATATGATACAAATACAGAATGATACATTTTTTTTAATTATAGGTACGTTATCCTCATTTCTTCCTTAACATTGATTCTTTGCAACCTTCCAACCTGGCCTTCTTGTCCAAACATGGGGCTGAGACTACGGTCATTACCCTCACAAAATTTTTATTTACCAATACTATAAAGTTTCACAAATGTTCCAAGTACCACTTGAGTTTCCAATACCATTTTTTTTAAAAATTTCATGACATATTTTACCTTCTCGTACCTGTGTGCACACTTGTTATGAACATTTCGTTTAACCATGTATCTTGGTATACAATATTCGTATCTCTTTATATAAGTTCGCATATTATTGTAAAATTTTTCTTCCTAACTCTATGTATTATAGGCCTGATGATGGCATATTTGCCGAAACTAGTTGCTGTTCTCCCCCCTTCAGTGTAACCACGGAGATTTTTAAAAAAAATATATTACATGTGGTATTAGATTTAGAGTTTTACTACCACATTACTTGACCACATTCGAGAAAATGGATTTAATTAAGTTAATAATTTTCATTTTTTTTTAATGGAGCGTATTTTTTTCGTTCCTTCCAGCGGCTCTTTATTATTCATAGTTCATAGTTATTTACGTTACTAGAAGTAACTTATTAACGCATTTTTTTTGTTTCAGTAAAAGCAAAAGTTTTACATGGAAACAAAGATTATCTCTGGTGATGCTACTAACAGCGGATTTTATGTGCTATTGTTCAATGTCGATCATGGCACCGTTTTATCCCCAAGAAGCTGCAAATCGGGGGATGACGCAGTCCATGGCTGGATTCGTATTCGGGTATTTTGCTTTAGTAATTTTTCTTTCATCGCCAATATTTGGAAAATTGGTAAGTACCTCCTTGATCAATTTTTTGTAATAAAAATGGATTTATAATATTAAATATAAACAAATATAAATCCAAAAGGTTATCCATAATCTCAAACGTGGTCCACCGATGAATTAATAAAAATTCAAAGTCTGGTAACACATAAATTTTAATGAAAAGTTGGAGTTGGCAACTAGTTTCTGCATACTATATAATAATAATTTTCCTAATTAATGTTATAACTCTTTGGTAAGTCTCAACTATAATGTATTGCTCTTTTTTTGTTACTTACGTTGAACATTGTATTATAGGCCTGATGATGGCATTAGTATGCAGAAACTAGTTGCTAACTCCAACTTTTCATTAAAATTTATGTGGTACTAGACTTTGAATTTTTATTTCTTCATAAACAAATATGCAAGGTTTGGTTTTTTATACAGTAGTATTGGTAGATACTTCGAAATCATATATTTCGGTGCCTATAGATGTTTGTCATCATTTATTCGGATCTATTCACTTGGAGAAGCCTCAGTATAAGTTTTAAATTTACAATTAGTAATTCTCATTTTGCCATTTTGCTCTCATATGCACACGAATATTTTTTTCATTAGTAATAGAGAGTAATGCCAAAAAACACTAGTTTGTCCTGCCATGACAATTTAATAAAAAGTTAAAGACTCATTATCTGGATTTGGGCTTATAATAATGAAATCAATGGAAGGTAAAATACAATATTCTCCTTTATTCAACATTGTCGGTTTCATTATCAGAACCATCAAGAAAAGGTCTCCACAATGCCATCTTGATTAAATAATAACAGCAAGAAAACAATTTAGAAAAACACGACAATAATGCAAGCCACTCGCTAAAATTCGCAAGAACGCATAATAAACCAATTTTTTTAATCCTAACCGAAGCCCCAGCACTGACAATTCACTCGAAAATTCAAACGCAGGTGTTCACAGTGGACCCGACATTTTAGCTTGTGTGTTCACTAATATTATTTGTTCGACTAGATGTAGAGGGAATACAGCGGCCCGACTTTGAGGGAGTGAGGCCTAATCATCAATTTTATTTGGGAGGTTTACGTGGTTTTAACTAGTTTTATCAGACCCGGTACATGAGTTTTTATTTATCTGTTCGAATTGACTGTATAGACTATAAGTAATCACCACTCTTCCTTTTTTTTGAGTGCCATATCTCGGGACGTATCAAAATTCTTCATAGTGCAAAAGATAAAGAATACGGAAAAGTAGAACAAAGACGTATCTTCCGTTTGGAGGGAAAACGAAAATTCTTTGGCTTGGAAAGAAAAACTGTTTTTGGGTACCTAAATAATTTTTGCAACATGGGATTAACGGAATAGTATTCGCCATGAGCATAGCTAGGACCGTATTGCCAACAATTTTTGACCCGGGGTCACCCAGACGCGCTACGAGACCATATTTGAATTCTGATATTCAAAATTGAAACAAGGCCACAGCCAAATCGGCTAAATATGGTGATATAGGGTCAACGCAATCTTATATGGGAAGGTCCGAGGAGGTGCCCTTCCATTTGAAGTTTTTTACCCAAGGTCACCATGATGTTCTATGGCAAAAATTGTGAAAATTTAAAATACTACATAACATAGCATTTACCGTTCATTGGGATGTATTTGGGGTGACGAAAAGCATAGATTTTACGTATTTTAACGCTGATTATGGATCCGAAATCAAAATGTATCTTGTTAAAATATTTGAAAAAACGTTACTTCACTGACAGTAAGACATATAAATTCCAAAACGGGAGTTTGTACTAGAATAGCATTGCCAGATGTTTTTATATTAAAATTTGATCTAGACAAAATATACAAAATTTTCCAATTTGTCCAAATTTGTCATTGAATTTTAAACCCTGTGGATCTAATAAATCAGGCTTTATCCACATCAACATTTTTTGTGATTTATTTCTTTAAAGCAGTTCAACCGCTAGCTGGGAACTTCTTTTTCTTTGATCAGTTGCTTTCATTTGCAGAATATGTGTTTATTCGATAATAAGATTGATGATAAGGTTACAAATCTTGGCCATTTTCTTTTATCGTTTGTCATTTTCTAAGTATCGTTCAGAGATATATTTTGTGGTTAAGCTCTTTTTGTGTAATTTTTTTTATGTCCTACATTTTGCTTGCCAGGGACGTTGAGCAACTGTTTTCTTGTTATAACTGGTTTTCTCAGAAAACGTCAAATATTTACAAATTTATATGTGAATTAAGCAATATTATTTTATGTAAATATATTTATTGAGTAGAAATAAAACTTTAAGTCATGTTCCACAATATATTAAAGAAAACATCAGTTTTAAAGGGTTTCGGCTTATGAGTCATCTTCAGGTCTAGAAAAAAGGTGTCCAGTTCAACCAAAAAATTTATATAATACAATTTTTACGTTTTACCATATAATATTTAAGTCGTAAAAATTGTATTGTTTTGGTCGAATTGGGTACCTTTGTTCTAGGCCTGAAGATGGCTCAAAGCCGAAACTATTCGTCCTTTAAAACTGATGTTTTCTTTAATATATTGTGGTACATGACTTAGATCTTTATTTCTACTGAATAATTTGACCACATTTGAGATATGTATAACCTCTTGGATTTTGGAATATTTATGTTGTATGATTTGCTAGTTCACTACATATATCTCTCAATACTTATCTCTTTAAAATTTTAATGCAATTAGTGGAAAAATGTAAATATGATCAATGCAACTTTACAAAGTAGTTTTCACATCTAAAAAAAAAAAAACCAAAATTGTTTATGCTCGATAAAATATAATTTTAATGGCAAATCTGAAGCCAAATTAAAAACTAATTTATTTTTGGATATTATCTTTTACGTACTTATCTTTTCAGTGTCCAAAAATAGGAGTGAAATTTTTATTTATTCTTGGATTATTTACTTCAGGAATTTGCACTGTGATATTTGGGTGAGTATAAAAAAATCGTTACTATACTTTAAATACCGATTAAATTTCATTTTTACAAAAAATAAATTATGAATACCATTGTGAGGAGGGTACACAAAACGATTAAAAACCACTCAAAATTAGTTAGTTATTTATTTTATCTCAAGAAACTTTTACATTTATAAAGGAATTTACATACAAATAACCTAGCAAACCAACAGTATCCAATTGCTGAAAAAATAGTTCCAAAATTCTAAACCGTTCTCGAGTTATCGCTAGGAAAGACGAACAGATAGACAGACGGTTGTAGTTGACTTAGATCACTGAAAATAGTAGGTGGGGCTTCTAAGGTAACTAGCTATAGATTTCTGAAAACTAAGTTACAAAATTCGAAACCGTTTGTGAGTTATCGCTGAGACAGACAAACAGACGGGCGGACGAACAGACATTGTAAAGTCATTAAATACCTTCGCTTTGCTTCACTACTTAATAATTAGGAAAGAGGTCACTAGGTCGCAGCGGTCAGTTGTACCCGAATTTAATCTTTTCTCACTAACCCACTTGGTCGCGAAAGCTGGAAAAGGGTTCCAGGAAAAGAAAATGGGAATATCTAAATATTGAATAATATTTTGATCTATTTAATTTTGGGTTATTTCTAGTTACAGTTTTAATACAATTATTGTCAAATGATTAGTTTTATTTGGAAAAAAAATTAAAAAAATTCTTTGCTATACAAATCAAATAAGGTTATTTGGAGAAAAAAACTTTACTAAACAAATCATACCAAGGTTATTTATTTTTAGAAAAAAATTACTTTGAATCAATCGGATTAGTAATAACCAAGTAACCGGTGGGATTACGGGACAAAATTGACCAAGCGACCAACAACCGTTAATTATATTATATGAATTGTTTTGGTGAACCACTGGTGATACTCCTAATAATAGATCTTGTTTATTTTTTAGGACTCTCCATCACATAGAAGACTACAGTGGATTTACTGTATTATCTTTTGTAATACGAGGGTTCGCCGCTTTAGGCTCAAGCGCTTACTCAACAGCTGCTTATGTGATAGTTGTAAATATTTTTCCCGACAATGCTGGAGCAATCAGAGTAAGTATTGAAACTAATTATTAGAATAATTTAAAGGGCATGTAATCATCAATATAGTACGTTTCAGTAAACGACAATAAGACACAGATATAACTAATTTATAGTAAATTTCAAACTTATATTCAGTGTATGAAGGATAGAGTAGTGCAAACTAAATGAGGATTTTCTTGACGACGTTGCCGCTTCACGCCAGCAACCGTACAACTTAAATGCTCACTTGTTGACTACAATACACAATCAGAGATTTTCAACAATTTCGGAACAAAAATAGATGGAACTTTTTGTAGGTTTCAGTATATAGAATAGTAGATTGTGTAACAAGGTTAGAATGAAAAATTCGACACGAGTGGAAAATACCGAACGCGAGCGTCAGCGAGTGTGAGGAACCACGAGTGTCGAATTTTTTCATTCTAACCGAGTAACAGACTATATTTTCTCCACGATCAAAAAGTATGAATCAAAATTAAATTAAATCTGAACACAAGTGATTTGTTCACATATTTGTATTACATTGTAATAATATTTATAGTGTTATGGTACACTTACCGAAATTAAAATCTGGTGCATTGATGTTTTTTCATAATTTGCAATTTTAGATATTATTAAATTCTATATCTACTTCACTTGATTTTTCACTCATTATTTTGTTTAAATTAAAACTTGTTTGAAAATAATTATTATCGTCGCCATTTTGTATCTGACAGTGACACTTTTGAAATCCATGGCAATCACATATCGTTTATTTCGATTACAGAAAATCCATTCTTTATCTTGATAAAGAATGAAAATACATGCAAAATACATAAGAAGCAAGTGTTTTAGAATAAATATTCAGACTCTAGAGTGTGAATGTTTACATTCTATTATTAAAAATGATTTCGGAATTCATACATTCAATAATGGTCGTGGAGAAAATATTTTCATGTAGTTCTTTACCATATTTAACTTGGCATGCATAAAAACTAATATATAAAATGTAGCTAAATGATTTTTCTTATAATTGATTTTATACAAATCATAGATACCAAGGAACGAGCTTTCGAATGTCATACAATTATCTCGTCTATTATCAATGTCCGAGGGATATTACTACTGATAATCGCGGAGAAATATGTACTTACAGGCAGGTAATTAATAGTAGGGGGAGATACCTTGCACCCAGTTGAGTACCTTTACCGGATATGAGCTCTTAATATATAGCCGCCCGTCTAGGATAATGAATCAGAATAGTAAAAAGAATTGATCACTAGAAATTCTCAAGCGCGTCAGATTAAGGTAGGGTTAGTTAATTACATTCCAATAATCTGACGATTTCAGAGTGATGTAAGAAAGTGATGGAGGGAAGAAAACGTCACCTTGAAATAGTCGAGCGCGGTTACTTTTTTTTATTTTGAAGGAAATAATTTAAGGACCACGAAAATAATATAATTTGCTGATTTCCTCAAGCCGTAGTACTATTAATAAAGTGTTTTGTGTGCAGCTGCTGAGAATTATGTATTTCCTAATCCGCGCCTCTCTTCCGTTCTCACTCTTTTCTATCTCTCACTCTTTGGCACCGTCCCCACACTACTTTGTGTCGCCATCCCAGCTGATCACAACAACGCGTTTGTGTTCGTGTATATACAACGCTTTGATTTGTTTATTGTGCTTTTAAAAAATTTAATGAATTATATATAATGAGTTTTACATGAACTACGACAATAAGTGAAAATATATCTACCCCTTCGTACGGTCCCCCCCCCCCCCAACTAGCAAGTCGGCAGATTATTGTCTTTCCGTTACTATAAACCTATAAACAGGTAGGGCGTATACGCCCCCCCCCCCCCCCAATGGAAGGACATACCATCATATAAACTTTTTTTAGCATCTAATCTTTGCAATCCAATAAGCCCCACAACAATCAAGTAAATCCACCTTTAGCCTCTTGGGCTCCCCTATTATAAATAGTTTAAAAACTATAGAGCATTTAAAAAATGTTGCCACAGAAGATAACGATGTACCGATGTTGGAAAAACTTAGTTCTTTCTCAAAAAAATCAAATATTCCCTATCATAAATGCTGTAATAATCAATATTTACGTGACATTTCTAGAGAAGAGAATCTGAGGATGAAATTGGCGACGAAATCAAGCCAGACGAAAATGATTCGACGTATGAAAATGAAGATTAAAAAAAATTAGTTAAAAAAATTAAATTCTTATACTTATTTTTCTATAAATATATGTATCCAGTTTAAAAAAAATATACTTTTTTCTTTGCATTCTATTTTCTGTGCTTTTTAATGGACCAAGTTCAATGATTAAAAAAAAACATTACATTTTTTTTAAATTGTCAGATTTATGAAATTCCTCCAAATAATCGTCACATTATTAGTCAGCACATCTAGGACATTGAGATGAACCATATATATCTTAATCTGAGGCGCTCGAGTATTTCATAACGACGATTTTTTTCTGCATTTTTCAAAAATCACCGAGAGTTTGCGTTACGTCCAACCCGTCAGCATATTAAATGAGAACTTTCTTTGGGTATACTTGCCACCCCCTTAAAATATCTGACACGATCGACTATTTTTTTTTCTTTCTATTTTCAACCGTTGGGTACAGCCACCCCCCTGGTGCAAACCGTCAGATTAAGCAACCTCCATTATTAAAGAGATGTTGGGCATACATAATGTCAATGTTTAACGCGCTCGGATATTTACATATAACGGTTTTTTTTTTACATTTTTGAAATTCTGTAGACGCTCCCCCCACCGATGAACGGTTATACATTATATAATATTTTTTTCTTTTCATCATCTAAGCTTCGAAATCTAATAGGTTTTCACGACGCTCGAGTAAATCCCTATTTAACATCGTGGCGTCCCCTTCTATAAAGATGATCATTGCTGTGAAATACAAAAGGAGGATTTATTTATGACTAACAGGTTGGGTTTCCATCCGAAAAGAGGTATGCTGAAATATGGCATACCCCTTCTACCACTTAAAGCTACACTAAATTTTGTTTGAAATTTACTATAGACGCTTAATGCCATATAGTGGTCATTTACGAGCTTGAGTGATGTCGATAACGCATGTGCATTGCATTTTGCCATATTTACTTTAAAGGTTAATTTATGACATTAGCGTATCTCAAGGAAAATAATTGGGTCTAGAACGAAAATAAGTAAACTATTATAAACGATTAATTTAAGTGGTGAATAAAATAATAATAAAAAAGCAAGTATATAAAAAGCGCGAATTAAAATAGTGCATGTGACACACAGGCATATCCTTTAGGATTGAATTAATTCAATTTTTTGCACTATCCGTTAGTCACCATTAAGCGAACGCTTATGAGCAAAAAAATTCGATTTGTCAGATGAAAAATTCACTGATTTCTATAGCGCATTGCGCAGATGCGTTTTCAGAATGTTTAATTGGATGATTTTTTTGTTATGTTGGTATATAGATATCAGCGATCTATGTTAGGTTAATACTAGTGAAATAAGACAACCCAGTAAGTAAATTGACATCTGACTTATACACGGGTGCCAACATACGGTACTAACTACAACATTAAATTTTGACACATTTAAATAATTTAAAAAAATTACAGTAATAATTATTTTAATTAAAGCAAAGTATTTTTTTAATTAACGTTGTGAGCACAATTAATATCTATTCATAATGACTGTAATAATTATAAACAGATAAATTATTAAGATAACTCAATAGTTAGATTCGCTTAGTTTTTAATAACAGGGAAAATTTATTTATTAAAAGAATATTTATATACAATGTATTTTTCATGATTAATAAATTTAAAATTTATCTCATTTATAAAAGTTTTTTGGCTTTGTTCGAATATTCAATAAATTATTGAAGTATTTGATTATCATAATTTAATTATTAATTTTTAATTTGGCAGGGTGTCCTGGAAACTTTCGTAGGATTGGGACTTTGTGCTGGTCCTGGAATTGGTGGAATTCTCTTTGATGTGAGTTAGATATTTTTTTATTAAATATATTTTTTTCTACATACTAAAAATTGTCAAGGAAGTTAAAATAGTTTTTAGCGAACATGTTAGATAGTAGAGATATATATTATTTCTTTTTTTTTTTGATCGTATTCTAAAAGTCAACACCACTACCATAATGAATGTCTCTAAAGCTAGCAAAAGGTAGTAGAAAAATGGTTCGATAGAGGTAATTAGTATAAATTATTGATGTATTTAAATACCCTAATTAAAATTTTTTTGCATTTTATTTTAAACAAAAACACGTTCTTGCTGGCTTAAAAAAGGTAGCAATTATTCAATAAATCGAAAATTAATTATGCAAAAAATAATTACATATATCATGCTTCATTTTTATAATAAAATACATATTTTGTTATCTTTAAAAAAAGGTAGCAAAAATTGATAAAAAAGCAGGCAATAATTAACTAATTAATATTAAATAATTAACGGCACTAATTAAAACGTAATAATGCTCTTTGTTTTAACCACAAAAATTATAGTTTTTTGTTGGAAAATAATAGATAACTTAATAAAATATGATAAGTTAATACAATATGATTTAAGTATAGGTCAATACCTATTATTTTAAAAACAAAATTTGTAATACGGACCAGAGATTTGTCTAAGCTTTTGACCGAAATTGAATTTTAGGCCGCACTCATAAATCATTGTTAAATGTGGTTAAGGGTAGATAGTTTATTACAGTCGACCTGTATAATAAGTCTCAAATAGCGTTTCTATCAACTATAATTCTGTTATTTTGGGTCTGTGAAGCGTCTGTAAACCACAGTAATTTGTTTTGTATTAGGCCATTTTCGTTAGTTTGATATCTAAAATTTTCATAAAGTCATGAATGACTGGTATCCAATCCGATGGCATTATTAATTTCGGATTTTGTTTCAATATCAAGGTATGGTAGAAAGTTTCCATTCCAATCTATTTGTTATCAGCCTTTCTCTACAAAGAATAATAGGGAGAGGCCTAACAGTAGCTCCATTGCTGCAGTACACACCCGTTATTATTAGACAGGCAAATCTTATACAGGGTGTCCTGTTACTAATGGGAAAAAAGTCGGGAGGGTATAGCTTGAGCTAAAATAATGTTAGTACTTCATATAAACTTTTTTAACACGGCCCCTCGTTTTCGAGTTATGGGCCTCCAAAATTGGATTTTTAAATTCGTTTTTTATTTTTTATTTTTATACTGTTTATTCGATCTTTATATTATTTATGTAAGGTTATAATTTACGTGTATGCTTATTTTAGACGTGTAAACAGATTCACAGTATTGCCTCAAAAACAGGGACGTACTAGTCGCAATACATAAGGATCCAAAATTTTTGTATCGATGACACACCTTGTATAAAAATTTTAAAAATGGCTTCCTCATACCGTAAGCTAACGAAAAGATACTCTTGTTGGAATTCGATAAAATTAGCCGTTTGGCTGATATTTGCATTTTATTAATGCACTGCATACCAATTTGCGCATTCGCCATTTTTAATAACAGTTGTCGCTCTTTTTAATCATCTTCTTCGTCTTCCTAAAGTTCTCTTACTACCTCATTAATAATTAATAGATCAGCAATATCAATGTCTTCATTTGGCAATTAAACGACTACAAAATTAAATCTTAAACTATAAAAAGACAACAAATTAAATGACAGCAACGATTTGATATGCGCTAACTAGGGCAGCGAGTTATACTTCACTGACTGGAGCTGCTATTCTTGATCATTCGTACAGTTTAAGATTACTCGTGTCACTAACGAAATCGATCATGTCATTCTTGACTACTCGCGTCATAAACGAGTACTCGAGTTTGACAACGAGCGAAATTTTCGTGTTCCCAAGACCAACAAGAAGTGCTTGAGCTCAGACGTTATAACCTACAAATATTTGGTTGTGTTCTTGTGTTTATTTATTTGGTCATCTTTATTAAAATCAAAATCATGGATTATTTGCAATGTATTGCAAACATTGAAAATCTTGAAAATATATAAAATGAGAGGATTCGCCCAAATAGATAATAATAATGTAAACCCTTTTGAAGTCTTGAGTGAACAAGAAATCATTATCTCAGGCTCTCGAAGGATCTGTGCAGATTTTTTATTGGTATATTGGAACCATTGATGAAGGTTTCAAAAAAAGAGCATTTAGATGTAACTAAAAGAGTAAGTTCAGGCTTCAGTGGGGTTTCAAATTTAAATATATTCAGTGCTGAAACATATTTGATTTCGATTAGAAACACATGGGCTAGAATGGTTGAATATTTCAAATTTCAAGGTATTAGTTGCATTACATCTTTTTTTAACTGGGAGTTATGAAATTGATATTATCAAAAATATCTTTCTGGCCGTATGACACTCATCAGTTAGAAGATCCATTCAAGAAGTCCATCGGTCCATTTTTCAAGAAATTTCAATAAATTAAACCAACTACGACACAAACCCATGGACAGTTGACACAAAAACCAAACAGATAAACAAGGGTAAATATAGCCGCTCTTGTAATTACAATGTTGCCAAACCGATTATTCGGAGGTCGGTCAAGAATACAGTTTGCTTGCACCATTCGTTAAAACCCGCTTAGCAGAGAATCAAGAATAGCGGCCCCGGTTCTCCTGCAATTTACCAAGAGAAGCATATTCCCTCAATTTTCGGGTGTGAGCACTCGAATAGTTAACACCATTCGGGTTTTCAAGAGAACTCCTCCCACTTTCTCATGAGAACGAACTTTCACAGCAATACAGAAAAGCTGTTATGGGGTCTTGAGGATCATTACTATTACAAAAATGAACATCCGTACCAAATTTCAGCTTTATATTACAATCTGAAGTATTATTACACAATATTGTAGTAAATACTATCGGTCGTCTTGGATTATAATATAAATATAAGACGTCATAGGTAAGATCGACATGAGGTCTTGATCTAATATCATTACTACTACAAAAATGAACATACGTACCAACTTTCAGAATTCTATCATAATGTGAATGATTCTCTATCTTAACAGCTGTACTATATAAAAGTATACCTATAAATTGAGACTCAGTTCTATGCTCTTGTAGTACACTCTATTACAGGTTTATTGATTTTTAATGCCTGAGAAGCTAGTTGTGACAATATCCATAGGTACTTCGACCTAACGTTGATAATCTTTGTCGAACCAGACCTTCCATTTAAATATTAAACGCTACATTTTGTACCTATTGTTAGATGTTTTTTTATCAATGTTATGGCGTTACTCTCCAAAATCGGATCCTTAAGAAAAACTATCTTTACGATAAGGATATTATTTTATTAATAGTACTATTATTATTCTTTTATTGTAAATATAAGGCCACACTATGGGCCAGCCTTGGTAAGTAACACTTGACTAATATTTGGCTCCCTTGGATTGGAGACAGAGGAATACTGGCTATCTACACAATGGGCAAGTCTGGCCAAGTATAATTCTTTGACAAATATTGATCCATAAATAGATACATAACCTAATTTCTTTTTCAAATTATTATTGTATTTTAACAAGTATATTTGTAGATAGCGGTCACCCTAGTTGCCCATGATGGGTCAGAGCCCCCATTGGGCCAGCTTGGCTTATAGTGTGGCTCTAGCTTAATTCAAATTTTATTGGTAAACAACCTTTTCTACAGGGATGTTATTATTTTTATTATTATTACTTTTTCATTGTAATTCAAATATAGTGTTATTGGTGCCTTTCTTCTAGGAAGATCGGAGGCTTTGGTCTACCATTCTACGTAGTTGGAATATTTTTGGTATTAATAGCACCCCTAAATATCTGCATTCTTGAACGACCAGCAAGTAAGTAAATATTATGTTATTTATTAGTTAAGATAAAAAAACGGGATGCCAAATAACGTTTATAAATAGGTACTACTATTTATAAAGGTAAAATATTGGTCTTAAATATTGGAAGTAGTAATTTAAAATAAAAATATAGTTTAAGACGAACATGGAGCAATTTTAGTAATTATTAATTGATCTAAACTCACATTCTTGAAATTATTCATCGATTAGCAATTATATTATCATTCAAATCAATATAATGAAAAATAATACGCAGTGCATCCAATTGATCATATTAATTGGTTTAATACCGCAGTGACCTATTTATCTGACGATTTTACATGACTATTAATTATTTTATAATTGAAATTAATAATACTTTATTTTGAACGAATCAGTTGTTTTGAAATCAGAATAAAAAGATTATTCATAGGTTATATTTGTCAAATAATAATTTATAAAAATGTGATGAAACTACTTTTGTTTGTAAATAGTACATTGTTTATCTAGTAGTAAAAGCGATACATTCCCGAACGACAATGTAAATTGTAGGCCGAGGCGTTAAGCCGATGCCAACAAGCATTGGAGACTGAGAATGTGCTTTTACTACGAGGTAAACATACTATTTTTTCTGAAATCGCAATTATCATTATCATAAATTAAGGATTTTTTATAAATGCATAATAATTTTGATTACCATCTTACTGTCTATGAAATCATTTCCTTGACAATCAACAACCACTGTTCAATTATGGTTATGACAAAAGTCATAGATTAACTGCTTATACGCCGGCAAAAACTTTTCCGGACTCTTGTCGGTCCGGGAAAGTTCATTGCTTAGCAACGGGCTAAAATACTAGAATAGCCTATTTTCGGGGTCTGAATTTGCTCCGAGAAAGTAGGTATTCTTGAGTGATTTCAGAAATTTTTTTTTTGATTTATCGAATAGCAATCAGAAAATACTATAATAATAAGCTATTTTGTTGACACAGGAACAATATGTAAACTGTTCCTTGATTTGGCATGATGAGGTTTCTCCATTGAGAAAACTCTTGCACCTTACTTCAGGTCAGCTGGCCATTTCCTCTTCAGTATTCTTTGAGGGTATTCTTCTAAGAATGGTTGACGGAGAGTGTTTTCATGTGACTCTAGTCTATGGTGGTGTTTGTTGCTGCTTCTTTCTTTTATTACATCGTTAACTGTTTGTATACGGAGATCTTGATGGTCGTGTACAATGGAGAGTCGTTCATTGCCAGAAGAGTTTTCGATTGTACGCGTTGAATAGTGTTAATGTTGGAACTGCTTGCACATCTCCATAATTCAATGTCGTATGTCCAAATAGATACGATTATGGCTTTGTATATAAGAATTTTATTTTCTAGTGACATTTTGGACCACCAAGTAACCAATTGAGTTCTCTTGTTTTTATATCAATCTGTTTCAGCTTTTTTTGTATACGCTCTCTCCAAATCAGCTTGCTATCAAAATGAATCACTAGATAATTTACCCATAAAGTTGTTGGAATTTCTATATTATTTATGTATACAGGGTGTCCCACGACGTTTTGACAGTCCAAATTCTCGAAAACTGTTCATATGACATGTATGAAATTTGGCGGATATAAATAGTCGAAACTGATGCTTATATTTATTATAAAATGACTTCGGTTTTTCCTGTCGTTTCGGGTCACGTGACCCCAACATAATTTTTTTAAATGGGACAACCGGTATAATATTACAATTTTGGATATATCATTCAAAAACAAATTCAACGATACCACACTTGTCATCATTGTATTGTGCAGTAATGATAATAGTAGCTATTTATTTTTATTAAATTTATTTAAGCAATATTTTGCACTCAAAAGTTTAGATGGCTGTGAAACAATAGTATCAACAACATAGGTTGTCATTCATTATTGTTAGGTGAAATTTATTCAAGAACTGTCATTATTAGTCATATTCTTGTGAAGACACTGTAGTAATAAGTAAATAATGCCTTCAATTTTTACTTACGATGAATATGTTGACATGCTACTTATTTATGGAGAATGTGGAAAAAACAAAACTCATGCTCTAGGTTTGTACAGAAATCGTTGTCCTCCAAGCAAAAATGCTTTTGTCTATGTCGAACGAAAGCTAAGAACTGGTTCTTTTCCAAGCGGTAAAAATCAAGTTCCTCGTCAAAAGACCGCTCAGACAGATGATAATGTGATAAATATTTTGGCTTATCTTCAAGTAAATCCACACACCTCAATACGATTTCCTGAACAAGAATTACAAATAAGTAGAAGTTCAATACAAAGAGTATTGAAAAATCACAAATACCATCCTTATAAAATACATTTAACTCCAGGTTTAGTTCCTGCAGATCCGGAAAGGAGAATAACTTTTATTGCTGAAATGTTAGTACATATTAATGATGACCCTTTTTTTTAGAAAATATATTATGGAGTGATGAAAGTAGATTTCATAACAATGGTATTGTTAATCGCCATAATTGTCATTATTGGACGCAGGAGAATACAAAGTGGATGCGCGAAACCAATTTTCAAACAGTATGTGGAATCAATGTTTGGTGCGGTTTATTTAACGGTCGGTTGATTGGTCCCTATTTGTATGAAGTAACATTAACAGGGCAAAGATACTTAGATTTTCTTCAAAATACTCTACCAGAAATACTTGAAGATATTCCCTTACATGAAAGGCAAACAATGTGGTGGCAGCAAGATGGAGCATCTCCTCACTTTTTTGGGCCAGTTAGAGAATATCTTGACAACAGATTTCCTGAAAATTGGATTGGTCGGAATGGTGCAATTCTGTGGCCACCCCGTTCTCCGGATATTACACCCTTAGATTTCTTTCTCTGGGGTTGCTTAAAAGGTCGAGTTTATGTCACGCCCCCGATTGATTTAGAGGATTTAAAAGATAAAATAAGACAGGCATGTCGGACCGTAACACCCGCAATGATTACAGCATCACTTACAAGAAATCTTTTAACAAGGTTTGAACATTGTATCAATGTACATGGTCATCAATTTGAACAATTTCTTTAATTACTTGTACATTTTAATTCCCTATGTTACGTTTTTTGATAAAATAATTTATACAGATGTTCATTTACATAATAATTGCCCCTATTATCATTACTGCACAATACAATGATGACAATTGTGGTATCGTTGAATTTGTTTTTAAATGATATATCCAAAATTGTAATATTATACCTGTTGTCCCATTTAAAAAAATTATGTTGGGGTCACGTGACCCGAAACGACAGGAAAAACGGAAGTCATTTTATAATAAATATAAGCAATAAGCATCAGTTTCGACTGTTTATATCTGCCAAATTTCATACATGTCACATGAACAGTTTTCGAGAATTTGGACTGTCAAAACGTCGTGGGACACCCTGTATAGGTGGACACTTTTCTTTTCTTGTTATGAATGTAATGGGTTGAGATTTCGTTTCGTTAATTTTTATTTTCCATTTTGTGAGCCACTCTTCCAAGTAAAATATATGTTCCTGGAGGTTTGAGGAAGCTATTAAGTGATTTTTATGTGTCATCCGCAAAAGTTCCTGTTGTTGTGTAGTCAGTTGTTGGGAGATCAGAAGTATAAATTAGGTACAAAACAGGTCCCAAGACACTACGCTATGGGACTCCAGATTTAAATGGATAAAATTTCTCCGTTCACTCTTGTTCTTAAAACATCTGTCCATTAGATATGATTTTATTAGAGTGAAATATGAATTAGCTAAACACTTTTTGATTTTATAAAATAGTCCATCATGCCAGACCTTATCAAAGGCCTGGGTTACTTCCAGAAAGACTGCTGTTGTAAAAATAATAATGATAATTGAAAATATATTTACGCTGAGACTTTCTTTACTTTAAGATGTGAAAAGTGCCTTAATTTCTTGTTAATTTATGAGGAAAGAAATGTTAGATCATATAAGGGGTTGCTATGAGCTCCAGTCTATTAGTCTATTAGTTTTAAAAAAAAAATCGAAGGTAAATATGTCTAAAAATACCCTTTAAATCAAACTCAATATAGAAAATAAAATTATTGATATATACATTGGCCTGTCCTGTAGTAGACGATATATTGTTTCACGTTACAACATTTTTTGTAGTTAGTATACCGATCATTTAATTGTTTTGTAAAAAATAAACTCATAAATTTCTAAGGCTATATGTCTGCCTTTTGTAATCCAATTTGAATCTCTAATCCGAGAAAGTAACATTTCCGGACCCGAATCTAATAATTTCAAATGCTCCGATTTAAATAAATGTTTCCTTAATTTTTGATGTCCAGAAAGCAGCGCAGGATGTTTTTTCTCATAATCAAACTTAAAAAATAAATCAAAAACATTTTTTTATTGTTGATTTTTTTTTCATAAAATTTTCAAATAATATTAAATTTCTGGACAAAATTAAAAAATAGGTATTTTTGGAAAATAAAATTTATAACAAATAGAAACTTGATGCAAAATAAAAAAGCTAGCAGAAAAATCAATTTTTTCAGAATTTGCGTTTAAAAAATCAGATTATTTGGAGAAAAAACCATTTAAAAAAAATTAAGAGAAATCAAATTTTTGGCATTGACATTAAAAAGTATAAATTTTTGGAATATGCGAATTTATTGTAAAAAACAAAAAAAATTAAATAGAAATCGAATTTTTTCCATTTGTATTCAAAAATAATTGGAAAGTTTTTTAATATTGATTTTTTTGTAACTTCAAAAAACAATGTTTTCATAAAATTTTCAAAGAATATTAAATTTCTCGAAAAAATTATAAATTTGATTTTTTGATAGAACAGAATTTATAGTAAAAATTAAAAATTTTGAAATAGAAATCAAGTTTTTGGCATTTGCATTAAAAAATATCAATTTTTCCAAATTTTGGGATAGTTGAATTCGTTGTAAAAAAAAGAGAAATTTAAATAGAAATTTTAATAGAGATCGAATTTTGGCATTTGTATTAAAAAATAAATCGAAAACTTGTTTTTAATATCAATTTTTTTTGTTACTATATTAAATTTCTGAACAAAATTCCAAAATCGCTATTTTTAGACAATAAAATTTATAATAAATAGAAACTTTATGCAAATTAAAAAAGTTGACAGAGAAATCAATTTTTTCCAATTTGCTGTAAAAAAAATCAGTTTATTTGAAAAAAAAAAATTAAAAATCTTTTTTTTTTGAGTAAATGGAATATACATTAAAACTGAAATTTTTCAAAGACAAATCAAATGTTTGGCATTTGCATTAAAAACATCAATTTTTCAAAATTTTTGAGGTAATTGAATTTATGGTAAAAAATTAGGAACTTTAACATTTTAATAAATAATACATTTTTTATTATCGATCTTATTAAGCAATATTGAGAAAATATCAATTTTTTAAAAAAATGGCATTTATGGTAAAAATTAGAAATTTTGACACAGAAATCAAATCTGTTGTCATTGGCATTAAAAAAAGTATTTTTATATCGTTTTTTTTGCAAAAAAAAATCAGTATTTATTTATTTTTAAACAGTATTTAATTTTTTAGAAAAAAGTAACTATTTTAAGAAAAAAAATTAGAAATTGAAATTTTGAGATAATAGAATTTTTGTTTTGAATTTTTAAATTTTTTAATATTTTTTAGATGAATTTTAATAATACAGAATTTTAATAATCCAGTATTTTAATAATCCAGAATTTTAAATTACAAAAAAAAATTGATTTTTTTGAAAAGTCTAATTGTGGGAAAAAAGTTTAGTTTTGATAAATTGTCATTTTGACATTTGCAAATAAAGGGAGGGAGGGGTATTGCTTAGCGTGACGAGATATAACAAGGGGGGGGGGGTCTAGAGAACTATGATGTTCGCAGTTCATCAATTTTATATTAATTTTTTTCTTAAATTGGCATTTCTTAAAACTTTTCCGTTACGATAGAAAGTTACTTTCAAGAACTTAAAAGCGTGTAAATAAACTTAAGCATAGTCAAGAAATCGGTTAGAGGGAGGTGAGGTAGCTTTTGTGACATAATATTTGTTAGGGGGGTTATTGAAAGTGTGACTTATCGTGACGAAGGGGGAGGAAGGGGTCTCGTTAAATTTTAAGTGATGTATTTTAAGGATGTCCCCAATGTAGATATTCCTAATTTTCATAAAATGACTACATCAAATGTACGAATATATTAATGTGAGCAAATCCAAAATTCTTGAATTGTTTTATTTCTTGTTTTTTCTGTTCTTTTTCATTTTTGATATTTTTTCTTCGTTTAAAAAATGTGATTTGACCAAAAGTGGTGCAGAAATTCCCTAATAAAAAGTAAGATATCCTACCAACACTAATTTCATTTGATGACATGCATCGTGCTAATTATGCCCTACTTTTAGTTTTTTTTAATTATTTTTTTTGACTTTAGAAACAAATAATTTTTTTAATAATAATTAAACGTACTCGACACATAAATAAAAACACTGTCACATGAAGTTATAGACATCCGGTATGGAAAGCACTTAATTTTTTTCTTGTAAATGACATTTAAGAGCAAACTTTTTACGTTTAAAATACTTTGCTTTCACTTCTTTGTAATTGACAAAATCCGGTCTTAATATGTTTCCGCTTTTAAAATTAATGAACTCCGTTTATTTGTCGATGTGGGTGGGTTACGGTAAATTGTTTAATTGAAAAATATCTGACTAATCTGGTGTTATTTGTTTGTAAATAAATTTACCAATAATCCTAAAATTTTAGATCACTAAGATATACAACATTAATAAATAATTGGTGAAATTTATAAAATTATTCACAAGTAATTACATTATATCTAAATATGCTTTGCTATTTTAAATACAAACACAACCAAACGATAGGTGAAGAATGGCTGATTGGATTTCAGTAAAGTGGCCAATAAATATAAATTATTACTAAAACGGCAGCTTAATTTTGGATCAAGAAGAAAATAAATAATTCTAAAAATATAAATAATATCGAAGTTCTAGCCCTATGTGCCAATGAGGAATGTAAATTCTTAATGCAATTTTACCTCCGTTTTGTTAAAAAATCATATTAATTGTAAATAATGTAAATTTAGTTACTTTGTTTAATAAATGAGCTCTCTTAGTGTTATTATTATTAATCAGCTTGACCTACTCAAAGGTCCTGTTCCTTCGATAATAAAATAGTGTAATTAATGCGAAATAGTATTAGGTAATCTATAACATATGTGATATCTAACTAGTTACTACATAATATTGATCTAGTAAAACATAAAAATTTATTTGTAAGTCTATAAGTAAAAATTATATATGAGAAAAATTAATAGTTTGTACATCATACATTAAAAAGTGTATGTGCATTTTTAACATTGTAAAAATAAAAAACTATCCGAATTGCAGGAAATATATCAGCAGATTATTATTTCAATATAAAACATAAAGGCGCATTCATCAAATGAACATACATAAAATTCATTTTAACATATTTGTGAGATATCTAAGTTATAACTAGGAGAAGAAAAGTAAATAAAATAAATACTCGAAATTCCGATACATCAATAAATTGTTTTAACGGTTCCGTAAACACGTGAAAATATTTCGTCCATCTATCTGCTAAATTTTCTTAATTTTTTTACTAAAATAGTTTATTATTTGATTATTGATAATTAGCAAATAATTATCTAATTATATTTGCTACAATTTTAATTATTTTAAAATTGAAACCCGTAAACTTTAACGAATGTTTGTTATATTTATTTAGAATAACCTTTTATTCTTTTCTATATTTTCATGTCCCTCCTCGAAATATTTCTGTGAAGGGCTACGGTGTACCAGAATAGGAGGTATTCATTTCATTTTTGACCTGGATTTTTTATTAAATTCTTCTATTCCCTTAAAATTTCCACGTCAGACATAATACGCCATCAAATTCCTTCAGTAATGACCAGAATTATATTAAATTTAAAGGGAATCCCCTGTATGACGAATCGCGTAAAGGAAATCGCGTGGAAATCCGTTGCCTTCCTTCCTCTTCGAACCCCGCTGAAGGCGAGAATTTTAAATGCATGAATATCAATTCCGATGTTGCCACGTCTAATGTTATATTACATTTTTTCAGAATTAACAAAATATAAATCATTTACTATAATTCAGTAATCATTACGTAGAATAACTATAATCTTAATGTCTAGTAACATTACAAAGTGACTAGATTCTATTTATAATAAACTATACGTGTGAAAAATGTAATTATTCAAAGTATTATATTTTGTTAATTCTGAAAAAATGTAATCTAACATTAGACGTGGCAATATCGGAATTGATATTCAGCGGAGTTCGAAGAGAAAGGAATGCAATGGATTTCCACGCGATTCGTCATACAGGGGTTCCCCTTAAAATTAATATAAATCTGTCAATTCTTGAAGGAATTTGATGGCGTATTATGTCTCACTAAGATATTTTAAGGGTGTATTAGAAGAATTAAAAAAGATCGAATTCAAAAATTAAATGAATACCTCCCATTTAGCAGAATTTAAAAGGACAAATAGATAATTTTGCAAAAGTTAATCAATCAAACTATTAAAAAAAATCAAACCTCTATTATAGCAGAATCATATTTTATCAAAACTCAAAAAAATCAAACAATAAAGCACCAGACACATATTTTCTCAAATCATTAAAATATCAACAAACTAAAAGACCAGTGTAACTTGAAATCATTAATTTAACAAAAACGTAAAATCAATAATACTAATACAGTGCGAATACTAATTTTGTAGGGTAAAATATTCGAGAGAATACTTACAGGTCGGTTTTTATTTCAGATAATACATATTTCTATAATAAAAAATTAATCTAATTTTAACATCTTGCGCTCTTGAAAATTTTAAATGGCAATAGGGGTCGACTGATAGCTCATTTGAAAGGATTTTTAATTATCTATTTAACGGTTTAAATAATTCTAGCGAAGCTCCCACGGAGCAAGAAAAATATGAATCATCGTAAGAGTACTCCAATTTTCGAAATTGGATAAGAAGATCAGTCTTATCCAATTTCGAAAATTTAAAAACCATAAAATTCAGAATTTTTTATACAAGATTTTGAAAAAGGAAAATTTTAAAAATAATGTTTATATAATTTTTTTTCTACTAACATGCATAATACTAACTTATAATTTGGCAATATTGTGACTTTTTATTTTGACGTAAGTTTTGTCATTCTTGTCATATTAGAAATGAATTTAAAACTGCAACTGATTTTTATTTTGATATCATCTGATTTTAGATTTCTTGATGATCGCGAGAATGATAGTATTATAAGCTTTAATTTTTTATTAAATATCATTTTTATGTAATATTTAACCTTAAATTGTAACGAAGTTACCTTAAGAGACAGGTTAAGCTGAAAGGAGCAAAGCCAATTTCAATTGTACCGGGGTCTGGATCTAGCCAGGAAGGCGTGCCTTTACCGTCCGACTGACACGATACAGTAAGAATCGTGTTATACACCCTCCTCCGGATTTGTTAATTTGATTTCTGAATAAACTATAAAGAATTATTTCTACTTTTTCTTTAATAGCAGCGGAGTACCCAGGTACTCAAAACCGAGTAGGGCAAGTAAAGACCGCCCTTCTGGCCACCAGTAATTTGGTCAATACCATAACGACTCCTGGAGTATTTTTTCTTCACTCATGCTGCCCGTGCAAGTGGCCTTCACACTATAAACGGAAGGTGATACCCGAGGCAATCCGAAACCTAGACTAAGGCGCCAAAAAGACAACTTGAGGACGCAGAGCGTTACAAAATTATAGTTTATCGAATTCAACATTAACCTTCATAAAGCCGAGCGGGGTCAAACTGTACCTCATAGTAATAGTTTTTTTTGATGTACGACAAAAATATTTAAGATTTGATTTCCGTTATGAACGAAGTATCTACGCATATAAGTTTGTAATGGAACCATGAGCGAATCAAACTCGCAATTGTCCGAATTTTCAGTATGATATAGATTATTTGAAAGAAAAAAAAATAGAATCGTAATCAGTCACTTAGATTTTCAGATATTCGAATCGGCTTTCTGGAATTCAATTCGCAAAATACTTATGACAAAACTTTTTATTTATAATAAAATTTATTTATAACATAATAATACGTGCTTTTAATTTTTTATATATTGTATTTAATCACGATATTTTGTAATAGATATTTAATAGATATTTTTGATGTAATCATTTGTATTAAATTTATTTTCAATACTAACTACGCTTCCCTAGTGCCCTAGTTTTAATTTGCTTCATGATGGTGGTGAGGTTTTCCTACACCTCTAGTCAAATGGCGCCACTAGTAAGTCACCCCGAAGCGCTACGGCAAAAGAATAATAATGGCCGTCCCTTCCCCGCACCTTTGACTTCTGGGGTTCATTCGTAAGGGGTTGAAATTTAGGGAGAGTATTATTATAATTCATTAGTTTTCGATTTGATTTCATGTAAAATGGGAAATAAACTAAACAGACAAAACAACACAACAGTGAGTTATTAATTAAAAATTTAAATTTAATTATAATTATTTTTTATTTATTTTTTTTTTAATTAAAAATTATTTAAACAGTTGAGCAGAGAATCACAACCCGTTTTAAATAAGCCATGGTCACTCTGCAGGCAGAGTCAGGGGTACAAATACCAAACCCTCCTTGATAATTTGTCCTGACATTGTATTTGTTCCTTGTACTTAAGATATTTGACTAATATGATTATTTTCATCTCCCAATTTTACCACCCTAGGGCTCCGAAGAGGGAGGTTCGTCTTCTAACTCTGTCAAGAGTTCTTTGGACTTTAGCCGACCAGTTTAGAATACGCGTGAAGCATACTCCCAAATGGGTAACTTCGTCCAAGGGGACGAGCCTCTCTCCCCAGGGTCTCAGGTTGATGTCGTTGAGAGATTTATTTGCTTTTAGCGTGTAGTTAATATGTTGGGGTTTTCGAGGATTTAGAATATCCCACCATTTACTACACCACTGAGAGAAGTGGTTTAGAAGTTGTTGATTTTTGTTAGAGAGTTTTGGAAAGTTTTGAAAGCATTGGCCTTCTGCTTTAGGGTGTGGAGGGTTTGTCCGTTCACCTGTAGATGCGAATGGTACTTCGTCCTTTGACCAGTGAGGTCCAGAACCTGGGACCATCGCTGTTGTCGAGATTGGAGGTAACCTCGATCCATTTTTCTTGGTTGTGGGTGTTGATCTGGAGTCTGATCAGAGAGTTTAACCTATTCCATTGGGTTTTTAGGACAGGGTCTCAGTTCTTACGAACAAACGATAGAGTTGACGTTTCCGCCGAATATTGGAGGCAGCTATTAGTCGATCCTTCTTTGATTTTCATATAGCTATACCCTGTGCAAGGGTTTTGAAATTACGATAACATTTTTTTGTACAAATGTGTTTAATCAAGAATAAAAGCATTTTGTTATGGTACCGGAACTCTCTTACAATGATCTTACTGATCCTATTAAATATCCCAAATACTTTCTAAAATGTTAGTCCTGGAAATTTTATGTGAAACACACTGTATATGGAAAAATGAAATTCTGACTGTTTTAATAAAAATAAATTAAGAGATTAAGTCCGATACCTTTCAGGATATGACAAGCAGCAAGTTAAATTTTTAAATAACAAAACAACGATGACTATATCACAATAATATGAATCAAAACAAATTTAAACTTTGAAATTGAAATAAATAATATACGATATTTTTCAAGATATGTACAAGCAATTTTATGAACAAAACAAAGATAATGTTTATTCGTCATCAATCAAAAAATTTTAAATTACCCCAAATTTGATCTTAATTTTCATTTAAAAATCTAAGCAAATTTAAAAATGTTTTTAACGTGTTCAAATTAAATATTGATAATTGATTAAATAATTAATCAAATTATTATATAAGGTTGTTTCATTTTTTTTAAATATTAATTACAAATTGCAAAAAATCTTTCATTACCTTTCTATTGATATTTATTTATTATATTTTATGAAAAAGAAGGTAAACATAAGATTTATAATTAAAAACTAAATTAATGTTATATCAAATAAACATAGAGGGGGAGAAATTCATTTCTCTTTAAATCGTCGTGCAGTTCAGTGAGTTGCTGTAAAGACCGTACTTGTGTATTTATTTGTGCCCGAATACTGTTTATCATTCCTCTTCTTTGTTCCTCATTTCAAATCTGCATCCACCATCTCAGTACATGTCAATTCGACTTTCTTCTATTATTTTTACTAGACTACGTTCTTCTTCTAGTGTTCTTTCTTATTCCTCGCCTTGTCTATACATTTAATCTCATCTCCAAATTCATATTTCAAAACTTCAATTTCCATGATTTCCTTCTTTGACAGTATCCACGTTTCACAACCGTACAAGAAAACACTTCATACAAATCACTTTACTAATTTACTATTTAATTAATTTCTTTTTCACCAAAATCCTTTTTTTTACGGAATCAGCATACGCACAATGGAAATCCTTTAAGTCGCTTCAAGAGCGGGCCGTACACTAAAATGGCGATCCACGTTGGATTTAAATCTCTAGAGATTGTACTCTCTAGAAAGCACAGTTTCAGGAAGGTCATTTCAGAATGATGATGTTCTCCAGAAACAAAGAGTTCTAAAATTGGCTGGTACCGAGAGTACAAAGTTGGACCTCGTGAGGATAATACATATCAGCTCGACGGCTGCTCCTTGCAAGCACGACTCCATGAGAAATCAAGCGAGCAATGTTGTCGGAACAACTTCCATGAAAGTATCAGAAAAAAAGAGTGCCTGCTTCACCATACCGATCAATGTATCTTTCTATATAGTTGAATAGGGCGTAGGAAATCCCACCTGCTCTGAGGCTCCAGACCTATTGTGCCCCGCCAGTTTTCACATCAGACCAGTACTCTTGGCAAAGTCCAGAATAGTTCTCGTATTAGCTTTCGCTACCTCTTTGGGTTTAGGACAATGTACCCCAAAAATCCATTCCATTTCCTTGTTCAGGTTCTGGCAATTGCATAATATATGAAGAGGAGTTTCGTCCTCTTCCTCACATATCCTGGATAGGGAATCTTCCGATATCCCTATGAGATTCAGGTATCTTCTAAGCCCGCAATGTCCTGTCAGGATACCTAGTGCAGTTTTAAGCTCCCGTCTATGTAGACATAACAGCAGATTGTCTCTGCTCTTGGGTGGACCTTCTATAAGTGCTTTGGACTGTCTTAGTACTGGAAATTCCATCCAGTATTCCCTGTGTTTGTCCTTTAATTGTTTCTCCGGGATACACTTTACATGTTGGTAGGAAATACTATATGTGGGTTGTGGTCCAATTAGAGATTTTTCGGCCCCTTTACCAAATGCCCCTTCATTTTATT
This sequence comes from Neocrepidodera transversa, assembly GCA_963243735.1. Classification (NCBI taxonomy): domain Eukaryota; kingdom Metazoa; phylum Arthropoda; class Insecta; order Coleoptera; family Chrysomelidae; genus Neocrepidodera; species Neocrepidodera transversa. Next base: position 14,405,938 of record OY725340.1, on the reverse strand, counting down.
TTATGCCCTTCTATTCAGGCACCCATTGAAGAGTTATCTTATTATGTTCTGCCAGGGCATTTATGTCTTTATGATAGTCTAACACTAATTTGGACTCTATTTCCACCCTTTTCATTGCTTTAAGGGATGCTCATCATATCACTTCTTGCTTTTATTTCTCTTCCTTAATTACACTTATCTTTCACCGCAGTTCCTAAATATTTGTATCTTTCTACCTGTTCTATCCATTCTTCATTCACACCGATATGTAACATTTCATTTGCCAGAATCTTCTTTACTTTTGATGTTTTGATATTTATTTTAAGTCCAAACACATTTTTCGTCTTCTTTAGATGTTTCACCAACTCTTGAACCATTTCTCTCTTGCTCTATCTGTTTCCTTTCTCAATTCAGTGTTCAATTTTCTAGAGTCCATTCTTCCTTTTTCATTATTGAACTGTTTAAATTTTTGCTTTCCTCCACTATATGTATCATGCTTAGCGTTATCCACGATTTCTTTAATCTTACCCCGTTTTTGTACCTTATGCTATTTTCACACACTGTCTTAATTCTTATCTACTTTGCTATATTGCTTTTTGCTACTGTTGTTGTTTTTAAATTATTTATTTCTGTCTCTATGTCCAAGTCTTTTTTCTCGAAATCTAGAGATTTTTAGCCTCTCTCCAAATCTGACTTTTTTTAGTTTCACTGCTTTCTTTACTCTCTTCAGTCCAACTCTGTCATTAGCAGCACTTGATCACTGTGTATGTTTGCTCTAGATAGGTTATGTTTCTTCTTCATTCCGTCCGTTTCTATATTGCTCATCAACCATTAAAAATTGTCTTTGCTTTGGTCACTTAGTCACTTCTACAGCCTTCTTTTATCATTATCAAGCAACGTATTGGTAACTATCAACTTCTTTTCTTTCCAGAATTCAATCAGTTTTTCTCCTCTCCTATTTCTCGAACCTAGACCAAATTTTTCAACCATGTACTCTGTCTCCGCTCCTACACTAGCATTCTAGTCACCTATCAAGACATGACAACAGCAATTTCCTTCCTTTTTAAGAATTTATTCAATCCTTCAATCCTGCCAGTTCTTCAAGGGCTTCTAGCTACTAGCTTCTTCCCCACCTTGGTAATTTCAGTACCCTGGGCTGCCAGAGCTGTATCATCGGCATGGATAAATTATGAGGAATCGGCTGGTCGTTCGTGTATTCATTTTTCAATAGCAGAGATTGCTCATATTATTTATTTTACTCAGTTTTTTGCTTTTATTAACATCTGCGCTAAACGATGAAATCTTGTTTACATTATTAAAATGAAAAGTAACAAAAATGCGTTATTAGATTTTGATCTTTAATTAGATAATTTGTTTTTCAGAATGCAAAATAGATGGTAATTCTGGTTCCTTAACAAGCCTATTGAAACTGACACCAATTATGATGACATGTTTCATCATGGTAGTAGTTTCAATGACATGGGGATTTTTAGATCCGACGTTAGAACCTCATTTAAGTAAGGTAAATATAAAACAAAATATATATTAAATGTTCATTAAACAATACAGTATTCAGTTAGAAAAATGTTGAAGGATATCATCACCACTAACCAAAACTATACTTTTTAACGCTCTACGTACGTTTTGCTAACTATGTTAGCATCATCAGGAGTTGATGATAAACAGTTTTTTTACTAAATTTTAAAATTTTCGCCGCCCCTTTTTTGTCCTCCCTTCTAGCCCGTGCACCATTACGATGCATCAAATGGCATTTTTGGCCACCAGGGGTTATACTCTCGATCGATTGCACCAAATTTAGAATGTGTACTCATCCGCAGATGTTGTGATGCAAATTTTAAATTTAATTTTTTTTTCAAGTGCGTCACGTGCGATGCCGCAAGTCATATTTTTGTGATCCCGCGGCCCATTCTAGCTGCATCTCCTTCTCTGTTCGACCACGGCCACTTCTGATTGCATCTAGTATCTTTAAGACATTCTCAGCCAACCCTTGAGGCTTGCTGCATGGAAAGACCTAAAAAAATTCAAATAACATTTTCCCCCACTTTTGTTGAACTTGGGTATAGACATCTTAATGTCAGATTCTATTATATGCTCTCTACCATTCTATCCGGGTTGAAGCATCTTCTTTTTTACAGTGGGCTCTCAGTCTAATACCAAAATATCTAATATAGAAAAATATATAAATAAAATGTTTCTGCTAATAATACCATTTTATGATTTAACAAATATTAATTCTTTTATTTAATTTATTTTAGTTCAATTTGACCAGTACTGGAGTAGGATTGATATTTTTACTAACATCTGGAACGTACGCCCTGTCCTGTCCATTTTGGGGTTGGTTATCAGATAAATTGGACGTTTATTGGTGGTTGATGACCGTTGGGCTATTTGGAAATTCTGTGATATTATTATTTTTAGGTCCATCTTTAAGCTTCTTACCAGAGTAAGTCTATACTAACTAATCATAAATATTTCATTATTTTCACAATTCATTGATGTCTAAAAATATCAAAGATAGTTGTAAGAATTGAAACATTAATGTTTATTGACATTTTTTATTTAATATATTAATATATAAGGTAATATCAAAAAAATGTTTATTTATCATAAGGTATCTATATCCGTAAAAAAAGTGATTCACTTTTTCACGATGTTAATCGCCAATACAAACAGGGTAACTACCCCTATTTTTAAGTGATATTTTTTAAATTTTAAGTAATAATCAGATTATTCTCAAGGGATGAATTCCAACCTTTATACAGGTTTTATTTTAACTGGGTCTAATATTTGTATTAAGGGTTAAAAGAAGGGCGCCAGTTTATTTTTGGTACGTTTAGAGTCCCGATAAATTATACAAAAAGGTAATAATGGAAATTAAATATATTCAGTAAGATTGGTTATTCGGTTTATAACCCAATAAAAAAGTAACAGCTCGCGGTTTCACCAAGACGTGAAAATTCTGGATTTAATCAAGAGTGATATAATAATGTGAATTTCTTATCATGGCTCATATCGCTAGAGAGTGAAATAGTATAAAGATGATATTAGAAAAAATATTATTTTTGAATTGAATGCTTTTAGTAATAAATTCTTAATAAAAATTTGTAAAAAGAAAGTTCGCCATTTTGTCTAAATAACAGATTTTGAATGATCTAAAATTATCTGATAATCATAAATTAATGTTTGTTAAATTAATCTTTAAGGAGGAAACAAGAAATATAGATATATAAAAAAAATTGTATCTTAATCAGTTTGCAATTTCACTAGATAACGAATGTCATTCAGCACAGAAACGGTGCTTTCACTTTGAAATTAGTTCACCAAAAAGAACCTTTAACACGAGCTGAATCAAACTCAAAAGAAGAATTTTCTTTAGTTTTTTGTCTCTCGTCTGTTTCCTTGTAAAATTTTTATTTGTAAAACTAATCGTTATCTGTTTATTTTTATTTTCTATATTTGTACATTCACCTCTTTTGTTCAAACTATAGACACCTTCACATTTAATAATTTTGGCATGCATGGATTTTACTTCCTTATTTTAGGAACTAAAGTGCCAATTTTACTCACTTACTTTTGACTAAAATATTTACTCATTTCTATACAGAGACAAAAGTGACACTTTTACTCCCTTGGGACTAAGACATTTAATAATATATATGTACCAGTGTGGCGCAATGGCAGAAGAATTTGAGAAGTAATAATAACGTATATGGATTTAAATCGAAAAGTTTATCCATTATCTCAAATGTGGTCAAGTAATGAAGCAGTAAAATTCTAAATCTAGTACCACATGTAATATATTTCAAAGTATTGAGTATTTCTTATCACATAATTATTGCATGAATTTCTAAATTTTAGTTCCTGCGGTGCAAAAAATAACGTATGTACCACGAGATTAAACTGTATTTTATTCCCTGGCGTGAACAATCTTCGCTCTAGGGATTAAAAATGGCACTTTTAGCCCTTTGCTACAAAATATACTAGGTCTTAAAATTAATTAAAAAACAGTTGAAAAAAAATTGGGTCTTAAAAAATTTCTTGAACGAAACAAAGTTTGAAAAAAACTTTATACCTTAAAAAAAGTATAAAAATAAAAAAATTATTATACAGTATTTTCTATTTTCAGTTCTTTATGGCTAAACATGGTGAGTTTATCATTACTAGGAATAACAGTGGGTATGTCATTGATGCCAACATATCAGTTCATTTTAGATAGTGCCTTGTAAGTATCTTTTAACATGATAGTTTTAAAAATAAATATATGAGGAATATTATACAGAAATAAGTTATTGTGGTTATTGGAAATGTAGCAAATAAAATTGTACTTTTAACCGTAACTTATTTTCCAAGCTTTCCAGTATGGTTTATATCCATCATCGTTTGTTACAAATATTCTTAAACTTATTTAAAATTTAGAATTTTGTTATGTACAACTGAGTAAGATTGTTTCGTAAATTGCCGTAACACAATTGTTAAAACAACATTGGTTAAAAAAATTTTCTTTCGAAATTGAAAAAACCTTTTTTTAATTATTTTTTCCTTATGTTAAATTTTGGTTTACTAATTTTTGTATTCAGATTTTTTTAATTAAATAACAAATATATATGATATATAACCTGTACAAATTAAAAGATTTTTATAGTGATGATCCTGGGTAGGATATTTTTGGTAAAGTGTAAAATTTATGTATATAAAAAAACAGTAGATTATCCATAACTCAAATGTGGTAAAATGATTCAACGAATAATTAAAACTCAAAGTCATACCATAAAATGTATTTAAGGTTTAAGATGTGATTAAAATGGCGACATGTTTAGGTCAAACGATGGCCATCATCAGGCAAACATAATGACGATATTGTACATGGTGTTAAAATTTGGTATGAAAATTGAACACTAACATAGTAAAATTTTTATAAAATTAACGTTGAAAACTATTTTTTTAAAAATTTAACCATTTGGTACACCATCCTTAAAAATCAAATCATTTTTAGAAACTTTAGACTTGAATATTTGCTTCAAAACTGATTACAATTTATCCAAATTCATTAAAAACGACAAATCTAAATCTTCAAAATTAAACAAATCAGGAGTTTATAAATTAAAATGTGGTAATGACAACTATGATAAAATTTATATAGGGAGAACTTTTAAGAATTTTAAAACTAGAATTTCAGAATATAAACGCAGCTATGACAACCAAAAATTAGATTCCAACTACTCAAATCATTTATTAGCAAACCAACATACTTTTGATTCAAATTTTGAAATTTTGCATATAGAATCTAAATCCTTCAAATTAAATCTTTTAGAAGCTCTCAAACAAATATTCAGATAATCTTCTTAACGACCAAAGAGATATCAATAATTCCAGGACCAGGTTGTTGTGAATGGATTTCCCAAGTTTAGTTAATTGCCATGTAAATTATATTATAATACCCTTGATTGAATTTCCAAGTAAAAATTTTGTTTCATACTTTTTCCATGTAAATTAGATTATAATTCTTTTATCAGTAACCTACTAATGCACTGTATAAATTAAAAATTTGTTCATTATACCTTCACCCGTTTAAGAAAGCTACTGTGTTAGCGAAACGCGTCACGGTTCTATATTGAACTTAGTTCAAATATAATGAAGTTTTAAACAAATTAAATTGTTTTATTTCATCGTATAGTATGAATCTTCATCAAGTAAAAGCCTCATCTATTCAATAATGTTATAATATATACCTATATAGTTTATAATAATTTCTTTCTTGTAACTCGTTATTTTTTATGAAATATTAATAAGTTAACATTAAAATTAATATGCAAATATTATTTATTAGGTATAAAATTAAAATCTTTGCTTTAAAAATTTTCTTTCCCTTGTCCCTTTCATTTGTCAGTAAATTGTTGTTATAAATGTTGTAATCAAGATCGCACAATTTTTTTTAACTTTTTTTTTGAGCTTTTAACAATGCAGTCTAACAGTTTTTATGAAGATTCATTGACTGGCGCTGGATTCCGAGATTTTACAATTTTTACTCCTTACTATATATATATATATAACTTGTAAAAAATTGTATATGGAATTAATTTATAGGAGATGCAATTATATACATATATAAAACATTTATAGTATAATTTATAAAAATAAGTATAAAAAGTGTAAAGACATTTTTTAAATATATGCAGAGCTGGTTAGGATCATAGAGAGAATCTGGATGGAAGGAATCTGGGTGGAATAGTATCAGAGGAGATTTAGATTAAGAAGATTATAAAGGTTAAAATAGGGAGAAATCAAATTGTATCGAAGTAATTAAAGAACAGAAAGCAGACAGGATACAGAAAATTAATTTATTTTTGTAATGTTTATTTTTTTTTAATTTTTTATAGAACCCAACCCAAATAAGAGATTCTGTCTATAATAAATCATTACAGTATATAGAAAAATGAGAAATCCATTTTTGTTTATTCATCCACCAGCCCGGAGAGCTGTATAATCAAAGAATTTTGATATACGTTATCAGCCTACATTCTTGTTCGTTCGTTCTGCCTGGTAGATAAATAAGCAAAAATACATTTTCCCCTTCGTATTTACACACACCTGTTCCATATTACATTTATTAGTGCAGTTGAGACAGTAAAGTGGCTTTGACCAGAATTAGCCAATTCTGCATAATCAACCAGTTTTGATATATGGTGTCAGCCTACACTTTATTTTCATTAATTCTGCTTGATGGCGGTAGAATCTTGGTAATGATCAATTTTTCTTTAATTTTCAGAGAGAACGGCTACGCAGACGACCTAGCTACACATTCGGTCATAGCAGGCTTGTGGTCATCAGTATATTCTCTGGGAGAGGTCCTCGGTCCAGTCCTCGGAGGATCCCTTATGCAACATTACGATTTTCCAAACACCTGTGCTACTTTCGCAGCTTTAAATTTCATAATTGGAACTTTAGCAACAATAATGTTAGTGAATAATAAACAATTAGCATTGAAAGGAAACTTGCTGAATGCCTTTCAAAATGTGATAAAACCTGATATATATCAAAATGGTAGTGGAGGTGTAGTGATTGTTGTTGAAAAAGATCACAAAGTGATTGAAACTATAAAAACTAAATAAAGTGCGTTTTTACACCTCGATTTAGGTATTGCGTTCTATATGAGGAACATCTCGAATTATTTTGGTATTTAAGACTACGTACAATTTTCCTGAAAATCGTTTTAAGGCTGAGTTGCATTATAATATTTCCAAGGTTATTTTAAAATTCAAATGATCCAAATCTTCAAAAGGAATAATTTATTATTTCGTTATATAAACGGATCAAGAATTGTTAAATTGTCATTATTAATTATGATTTTTACATTTTTTGCAAGATCGGAATAAATAATTTATTATATATTTTAATTACTTATTGAGCACAATTTGCAATAAATCGTTGTCGCTGTTTAAGAATTACATTCAGTATTCGTACTTCTCGCATCTCAACTCGCACATGCTAGTATCGTTCTTTTACACTAACTTTCGTTGCTGAGCTTGGAATCTTGTCTTTATTTTTGAAGTACTATAGTCCTTAATGGATATGGACCAGAAGGTCCTGGTTCACTAAAAAGTTTAGTTTTTGTTAGTGATGACTTAAGGTTTTTTATTTTGGTCTAGGTAAATATATTTTCAAACTTTACGCGAAATTACGATTATTATAGATATAACTTTAGGTATGTTATTTTCTAGTTAATATGAACCATGGATCCCAGACCATCTTAAATGCTTGACTAATATGTATATTAATTTTTATATTTGAAAATTTTATTTATTCTATAATGAAGTGCTTTTTTTAAAAACCGAACTGATGATCTGGTCTCAAATATTTTTTCGTTATTATTAATAGTTAATTTGTACTCAAACGAGTCCCTCGAGGGAAAGTATTGGGGTAGTTTTGATATTTTTGTTTTATATGTTTTTTGGGGCGCTGAATCCGAATATGAGGCTTGCTAACAAAAGTTCGTGACGCATTGAAAATACCAAAAAAGTATAAAAATACATAATATTTACGATTTTTAGCATGTAACTGAAAAACTGTTGTTTTTTTGTGAATAATCTTCCCATACAAAATAAAATACCTAATATATTGTAAAAATATGAAAAAAAAATTAAATAATTCGTTGTCGTTTAGAGGGTCCAGTCTGAGGTTTTTCGAAGGCGGTGGAACCTGGCTGAGATTCTTCGAACACGGCATAGATTCGAATTGTTTAATGGAAAGTTTCGGGTCACGTTCATCTGAAAAATAAAATAGTATGCTCAGAAAAAAATAACACAATATCCTCAATAATAATTGCAGCAGGCGTCTTAACAATCCGGATTCTTTCCTCCTTTTCATCTTTTACCGCCTGCTGGTACCAAGCACCATGCAAGATTTTATATCCTGTATTTTTGAAGCACAGTACCGCCTTCTTGTTTGTAGTACAAGTAATTATTACATCGCTTCCATATTTTTCCAACAGATGAGCTTTATCAGGAAGATAATCACCCTTGATTTGGTCCATCAACTCCTCAAACGAAAACTGGCACTCTTCATCAAAGAGTAGACATCTTCCATTGCTGCTTCTTGCTGCTTCAACATCGTCTCTTCAGGTTTTGGATGATTGTTGTACATTTTTCTCATGCATAAACTATGATACTGGCAGTCAGAGGCAACCAAGTCTGATAAGGGCGAAATACGTTCGACTATAGCTTGTACATACTCATCACCACGTTCTTCTGCTATTTTTATGATAGTTTTCTTGACATTTAAAACTCAGACCTGATACACAATATTGTGATTCTGTTTCTTTTTTCGTTGCTGCTCTATAAACTCAGGTGTTATGACGAAGCCACACATAAAGCCAGTTTTAAAACTAAAAGATACTTCAGTAGAATGCCTATTGGCTTATTTCTTATCCTGCTCCACCTTTTTCAAATGAGCAGTAATCATTCTTTTATTCCTGTAGTTTTTACGACATCGTTCATGAACCTCAATTGCAGTTTCTTTACTGAGCTGAACATACTCGCCATTCTTTCTCTTCTTGATTGACTCGATAATAAACTTTCTCAAATCTTTTTCCCGCACTGTTGTCGCCTTGTCTACATCATTAACTAGCTCTTTATCGCAAATAAAAAAGCCATTTTTAAGATAAGACGTAAACAAAACTTGCTAGATGTTGTCGTTGGGTACTAACGCTCAACTAACTAGTGACCAGATAGCAAGTGTGTTTTTAATGAGGGGGAAAGCCTCAATGCAAATGCAGGTATAAAATAGTTGACCTTGATTAACTAGACCTGTAATGAATAAATAAAATACACGGACAATAGTACAATATGGAATCATATTTGCGCGGAATTTGAATATGGTTTCTTGAGAAAAAACATATCTGTGAATATTTCAAATTTAATAGGAAGGTTTTTTACGTTTTCTAGGAAAAAAATTTCTAATTATAAGCAAAAATCCGCAAAAATATTTTTTTCAAGCTCTTTCGCATGTTATTGTGAGCCTAAACGGTTCATCGGAGAAAAAAAACTAAAGAATGAAATTTGTATTAAATTTTATGTAGTTTTATTTTGTATGGTAAGGTTATTCACAAAAAAACAAGTAATATGCTAAAAATCGTAATTAACATGTATTTTTCATATTTTTTGCTTTTTTTCAATGTTGCGTCACGAAGTTTTGTTAGCAAACTTTGTTTTCGGATTCAGCACCCCAAAAACATATAAAAGAAAAATGAACTACCCCAAAAATTTACCAGCAAAAACATAGTTTAACTGAATTATATGTTGAAAATCCTTTTTTGATCATTTTTTCTATGACGAATACTATATGAGGAAGATTTTTAATAAATTTTATCAGTAACTAAATCATATCCAGGTGCAGTTTGTTATTGCTTAAGTTAATTTTTAATATACTTTACATCTCTCTATATCTGCTAAATTTAAAAGTTCTCCAAATTGCAATTCTTTGTATAAAAAAATCTGTAATGTGTTATTACTCAGTCATTATTGCTACTTCCTTTAAATATATATCTTCATTATTGTTTTGTTTATAATTGCACTGATTTGCAAATAACATTTTTTTTTCTCTCAGTATTCTTATGCATAAGAATATTGTATTTGGACCTCATAAATATAAATTTAACAAAAAAAATGTAATACATATAATCTTTATCTAATGTTTATTTCTCTTAAAAAACGATTTATTTACTGAAATACTTATAATGGTAACAATAATTACAAAAAAGTTATAAAGTTCAATAGTAATATAATTGCAGCTACTTTGCAGTTTTTTTGCGTTTGATCAATTGTAGTTTTACGTCGAATTGACCAAAAAATTCAACAAGCATTTCTTCAGACCATTGTAGCACCTCTATATGCAATATGTTCTGGTGAAACCTTTCACCATGTTTATTTGAGTCAGCACCAATATTTCCAGGGAAGAAATCTAAGTATGAATCTAAAAAATGAATTTAGAGACATATTGCATTGCAGCTTTGTAAGAAGAAATAATTTCTTGAATGATTTTTTGCTACTAATCAGCTTTTTTCCGAAAGTATGGCGGGCCATGCTCTATTTTCTGATTTATTCAACTTCGTATTAAAAAGTTCGTCCTTCATGAGCTCTTGGATTTGTGAACCTACAAAAATTCCTTATTTATAATCACTGAAGCGGGGAAATGTTGTCATAAGGTACTGAAAGCCTTTATCATCCTTGTTCATAGCTTTAACAAAGTTTTTTATAAGACCTAGCTTTATATGAAGTAGTAGCAGAAGATTTTTTTACTTTGCACTAAAGATTCTTCAAACACATTTTTAACTACAAGTGTTAAACTCTCCCTTCGTGGCTAATTTTTTACTACGCATTTCTGATCTCGAATAACAGGAGGAGTTTCGGAACATCGAAATCTTCATAGTTATGATAATTTTATTTGAAGGAGGATTTCATTTCAGACCAGTTATCAACTATTGGTAAAGTAATTTTACTACTAATTATTTAAATGTAGGCAGCGTTTAGCGTTCTAAGACGATATTTAGTATTATCATGTCGTAGCAACCAATAAACCAGTAAATATAATTTAATAAACCCGATCTTGCAAGAAATATTTTAATTATTATAAGAGGTTTTTTTTATATATGTACTAATTGCTATATTTTGAAACAATTTTAATTAAATATAAATTGGTGGTTCAAAGATATGTAAATAACTGTATCTACTAAATGTTAAATATTAAATTGTCTCAGTTGTAAAAATAGTTATTAAGTGTCTATAAATGAAAAATTAAAAAAAAAGTTTATTGTACATAATATTTTGTAGGTAATAATAATGTATATTAATATCTCATTAGTTTTATTTATCTGAAAATACCATTTTTTTGTAGTTAATAACTCCGTACAAAATGCGTAAACTCCTTACTACCCCTGGTAACATATGCATCTCTGCTCCGGTGGCCAAATATAAAATAACGGACCGCTATATCCAAATTGGGCAAGATGTAAAGACTTGCCTATTTGGGGATAGCGGGGCTTCATAAAAACGGTGACCGGACATTTCCCCACTAGAATTATCCCCACATGATAATTCCCCACAGAAAATTGCCCACAAGTAGAAATGCCCACACGAAATTTGCCAACATAGAAATTTGCTCACACAGATAATTCCTCACAATAAATTTGCGCACAATGATATTTGCTCACAATGATATTTGCTCGCAGAGAAAATTTATTGGTAATTATTCAATAGTTATTGAGTTTATGGAATAAAAAATATTAATTTTTTAAAAAGATATAAGTAAAAAGTCCAAAATTATTGACAGAAAATATTAGGTAGGTATATGAGTTATTTTAAAGAAAATTATTAAAAAAATAATCAATATAATATTAAATTTATATTTATAATAATCCATTAAAATATACTATAAAGCAAAAAATATTACATTAATAATATTTTTGTTGTTCTTTTTATTACATTTATTACTGCAAAATAATACAATTTCTTGAATAGAATTCCCAAAACTTGCTAATGGATTTCCACAATATAATAATTAAAATATATTTAATATTTTATTGTACTTATATTTGTAATTTTTAAACAAATTAAAGTGTCCGAACGCAAATATAAGAAACGTTTAGAATAGAAATTTATTTAAACTTTGTAAAAAGAAAATATTACTATAATTGCTTTTGTATAAACTCAATAACTATTGAATAATTACCAATAAATTTTCTCTGTTAGCAAATATCATTGTGAGCAAATACCATTGACAAATTTATTGTGAGGAATTATCAGTGTGAGCAAATTTCTATGTGGGCAAATTTCGTGTGGGCCTTTCTACTTGTGGGCAATTGTCTGTGGGGAATTATCATGTGCGGTTTATTCTAGTGGGCAACTGTCATGGAACCCATAAAAACAACACCTACAGATACCATGGAAACCCTGCTTGACCTCCCGCCATTACAATACGGGAGAGTTTTTGATTACCGACCAATCTGACTGGCTGGTCGTTAGTGTCACGTTACTGATCCCAATGACAGATGGCAAAGGTTTCGTCCGGTCGCTTTGATTAGAAAAACACAAAAATCTTGTGTTCATATATTTTTCTAAACTAAAATTCCAGTTTTGTTTAATTTAAAAATATGGATTTATCTGCACAGTTAGCCCCATCTACTTCATATTCATTTTAATTCATTTTTTTGGGCAATGATTTTCCACAAGTTTAGTTTAGTGCATTTACAAACCCGATATAAGTGTTATACTAGGAATAAATGTATAGCCATTTATGTACCTTAACCATAGAATAAGCTTTATCTGACGTTTATAAAAACTTCCCTTAGGGTTTATACATTTTTCGTTAGCAGAAAGACGTAATTCTATAGAAAAAGTTTAGTTTTATTCAAATGCCACAATTTCTTCACAATTTCGGATTTTTCATCTATTGATGCAAACACTGACTGATCATTTTCAGTTTCATCTTCACTAGTAGTATCAGCATTCTGCATAAATTGGTTATATACAAGTCGAGAATAATTATGGAAGTTTTTTATCTGAAATTATTGTAAATATTACCATGTTACAATATACAATAGTTTGTTTTTAATAGCAACTATTTACTACTCATAATTCCCAAATAGGTTTTTCTTGGTCTAGCTGGACCTCAAATGATTGCCCATTATAATTTAAATTAACAATACAGTTATTCATTTTGAATTTTCTAAATTTAATCTTAAACGTAATTTGAATGTTAATGTGTATTTGTGGTGTGGTCTTGAACCAGTCTGTTGTGATCGTTAAATAAAAACTCTAGAATTTTGAAAATCGGTCGATAGGTCGTCAAATAAAAACGGTGTGGGCTAATTGGTCGCGACTGGTCGGTAATCAAAAACTCTCCCTACGTAATAATGGTGGAGGCTAGAATGGCTCTACGACGGCTGCAAGAGTCACCATTCTATGAAGGATATCAGACCACATGATTGCTAAATACAGCTTCAATAAAGAGCTGAGCAGGATAATAATTAAGAATCGGAATGAGTTGAATGAAAGCACATATTTCAGGACAAACCCTAACGGAATTACCTAGTACACACACGGGTCAAAAACGGAAGGGGGAACTGGAACTGGTATATACTGCGAACAGAATAAATACCAAGAGAGCTTCTCTCTAGGAAGATATACTTCTGTATTTCAGGCAGAGGTCTATGCAGTAATCGAATGTGCGAGAATTGGCAATATGAGGACTACGAGGGAAAAAGAATAATAATCTACTTAGACTGTCAAGCAACCCTTAAGGCTCTAAGGAGCCCAAAGGTGACATCTAGACTGGTATGGGAATGCGGCGAAGAACTTAGGGAACTGGAGACCCATAATAAGGTAACTTTATCGTGGGTACCAAGTCACGAAGTTATCGCTGACGAGCTCGCAAGAAGCGAATAGTCAACCCTATTAATTGGTTCAGAACCAAAACGTACATTCATGAGCTATACAAAAGACTGGATCAAGCGAGTACATAAATTGTACGGGACAATTTACCCGGACTACTACACGGGAAAAAGTTAATAAAAGAACCGTCAAAAAATTACTACAGGGCTCCTCACGGGACACCTTTCCACCAGAGAGCATCTAAACAAAATGGGGCTCTACAACGGCGACCTTAAACGCAGACAATGCAATAAAGGGACCGAGAACGCACTCCGCATATTATGCAACTGTGAGCCATTAAATAACCTGTATAAACTAGTACAGGGAACAAGGTTGGTGGACTGGGTGCAATAGACAAAAAACCGGGAGAGGCTGCAGTGAATCCGGTCCCGGGAAGAAGAAAGAAGGAAAAGACCCTCACCGCATGATTTTCTTTTAAATTATTGAAAAAAATATATGTGGTTAAACGTTAAGGAGTCACGAAAAAATGGTAAAAAAAATTTTAATATACTTTTTTTTTGTTAAAAAATGATTTTTTACTTTTACCAAATATGACACAATTTCAAGTAAAAGAAACTTAATACATTTTTAAAAATTTATTTATTCGGTGTGAAAATTATAAAAACAATTGCGGTCTTTGTTTAAACATAAAATATAAAATATAAAAGATTTGCCTTTACATTCGGGATATTTGCAGCGTTGTGTGTCTTGCTTCTATTCTGGGAGATTATTTATGTTATCTTTTCTTCTTTGCTGTGCTGGTATTTGGGTACTACTATCATTTTTTCTAGACTTGCCGCAGTACACTTTTAGGTTCCACGTATAACCGTTATCTGTCAAGTGCAAAAATTTAAGAAGCAGCTCGAATCTATTTCTAGGCATAACATCTCGTGCAAAAGGAATTTCGTAGAGCTGACACTTTCGCCAGTAATCTCGAAGAGCAGCCTATTAGAGCCAAGAATCTCATCACTTCAGGCTTATCTACTGGTACCCAGGAGTGTAATCTGATACTACCGGAAGTATCTGTTTTCAATAATTGTTGGGTTGCTAACATATTTGTCTGGTCGACAATCATTATAAGTATATCGTCGGTAATGAGCAATTCAAAAAAGCAAGTGGAGTTGCTGCTGCTAGTATGCCTTGGTAAATATCTTTCATGCCAGCAAGATATTCACCAGTAAATTCAAAATTGGGAGGATCTTCAAGCGTGCACATCTGCCAAACCATTTCAGAAATTCTTTTCTTCACAGTATCAGTTTCCGTCAACACAGTCGGTGCAGTGAAATCGTCTGATGCAATGAACTCATCTTCTGATTCTTCATAATATTGATGATTATTCTTCAGAATCTGAGATGTTCTCAGGTTTAAAATTAGGTTCAAACACAGAATCGTCACTGGAAATATCCATTCTAAATACTATTGTCGTAAACAGTTTATTATTTTGATTAGTTTTTAAAAAATTGTATTAAAATAATATTGTTCTAATTATTAGTCTCTTATTCCATAAACTCGTATACTTGTTTGTATTAGTTCACTTTTCACTACACTGCTGAAACAAAAGGTAAAAGTTAAACCCTTCTTTTAAGTGTACCCAGAAACTAACACTTACTGTATTACTAAAAAATACTACAGACATATACACTTCATCTGCCTTTATATTATATATTATTATCAAAAATATACATCGCTTGAATGGATTTAATCAAATAAATAACGATTTAGATGTACGCACCTGTTGACAGTTGAGAACTTCACAAACAACTTATAGATCTTAGAAATATTTCATATTTCAGAAAATAACTCGTGCTGCCATGTGCCACCTAAGAGCTAATAGTAAAAATACACCTTTACTGTCAGTAGATAGAACGTCCTTTAACTTTAAAGACTCAGTAAGTAAAGGCAATGACGTTTAGAATAAAACTTTACAAGTTGATTTCTTGTACAATTGTCACAATCTAAACGTCATTGTCATTAGTTACGGAACCGTTAAAGTTAAAGAACGTTCTATCTACTGACAGTTAGGATTACAGAAATCAACATAGAAAAATTGTAGTACAGTTATTTATATATAAGACGTGTATGAGGACACACGTGGCCTCCACTACGCCAATTTTATGCCCAAATAATTTCAGAAGCCATGTGCATTCTCAAGGCGCACAAACAAAAAATGTTAAATTTCAAGAAAAAACAGGTTTTAAAGCATAATTGATCTATTAAATTAGGTATTATTACATTTTCAAAGAAAAATAAAATACTTGAAAAAAACGTAACACCTCAGTTTTACCCATGGCCTTACATGGCAACACCCTGTGTATCCTCAAGAAAAAACCTAACCTGTTGAACTTTATTCGAACAATATTCAACATGTGTTGCCATTAGCACTGATTCTATCTGCCTATCAATGGTGTCTCAGAGACCTGAAAATATCGACACCCATTGATTTACTACGCCATTTAAGTGGTCTGGTCCAAAGACCTTGCCTCGTCATCATAATTCCTTACAAATAATTAGTAGAAACCGCAAAAAATGACATTCTAAAAGAGAAAGTAAAAAGAAAAAATTTAAAAAAATTAAAAGGATACTAAACAACATTAGAAGAGAATAAGGGAGATAATATAAAATATAAAACAATAAATGAGAACATTTCTCAAAGGGTGAAGATGGCGACGAAAACAAATAGAAGATCGGGAAAAACTTGACAAAAATAGAAATCATCAAGAATGAAAAATGGAGCAAAAAACGAACTCGGTGAGGGGATGGTATATTAGAGCTCCTGATGCCAAAAATGGATTTTCAGAAAAAGAATTCTTTCAATAAAATTGTACAGTAATAAAGTAATAATACAATCTTTCTCAGTGTATATACAGTTTATGGAAGCAATTATAAATTATTTACTTGACAATGAGTTGAACTCTAAAGATAAACCGATGACTGATAAGCGTGTGTTTACAAAAAATATTCCACAAGAATAATAACTATCTACCAAAATTTATTTCTTGTACTCGTGTCTAGTGAATGAGTGTATGGGAAAATTTGTGATTTTTATCTTGATGAAAAACGTAAGGAAAATACTATTATTAAACTATCAAACGTTTAAAATTTGAAAATTTAGATTTGCCAGATGGATCTTTTCTGATATATTTTCCAGTACTATAATTTTAATCTCTTTAACTGTTTTATGTATTGATTATTATAGTATGGTATGAAATAATCATGGAGCGATTTAAATCTAATCCATCTTAATTTTAAATTATTAATTTATTCTTTACGTTTTAATTACAAATTATGCGCCTAGTAGTATCCAAATAGTTTGATATTTATTAAACTATAAATACTTCTATAAATGTTTAAAGCGCATAGGACTAGTTTTTTTTATCAGAGCAAATTGAGCTTCTCACAGGGTTGAGTTTATAAAAATTTTAAGTTAATTTGATATTAAATTTAGAAAGAAATGTTTTATTCAAACATTAGATTGATTAATGGTACTTCCCTATAATCAGTATATTATTCCTAATATTCTTGGAAAAATTGTATGTAATTTTACTAACATATTATTAGGAAAATTATTAAATAATCAAAATTACACAATTCCATTCATTAAATGAATGGTTGTTAAATTAAATACTAAAATTAAAACTTTTTCTCCCTAATTGATATCTTTAACTAGACTAATTAAAATTTATATTACAACATAAATCACAGATTATTTATTACTACCCATCTAGTTCCTTTTTTTCGCCTTTTGTATTAAATTGTCTATAATACTTGGAATGCATTTAACGTCTTGCTTGTCTGTGATTCAAGTTTAAACTACCAAACCCATCCTGGAATACCTTCTTAGTTATAGTAAGAGGAAGAACTATTTGAGACTCATTATAAAGGTCGAATGTAATAAACTACCTACCCTTAACCACATCTAACAATGGTTTATGACTACGGCAATAAATTTAACATCGTTTCAAAATTAGACACCTCTCTGGTCCGTATTGCAAATTGTGTTTTTAAAATAATAAATATTGACCTATACGTGTCCCAGGAGTTAGTACCCAAAACTTGGGAGATGATAGATGGGCTAAAATTAATGATGGTAGTTCATATAAAATTTGTCCCTTACGCCCTTTCTTTAACGAATTATAGGGCTCCAAAGTTAAAAATTAAAAATGTTTTTTTTATTTATAACTACTTATTTGAAATAAATCAAAAATTAACCATTTATAAATACCATAAATGCGCACTTAATAGCGTTATAAACAAATCTGTACTACCCTTGTGAAGTCAGGTACGGACTAAGTTCAATGGTTAATGAGGCACATTTTTTATCTATCATTTTTTTCATTTCTAAATATGACAGCTAAATTCCACAAACATCTTTAAAAGAAAAATGTCCTCTTGTGACAACTCGATAAAATTAACGATTTAAGACATATGTGCAATTTTATGTGGCACTGCACATCAATTGCGCGTTCACCATTTTTTTAAAAATACCATTAAATTATTAATAAATCAGGACAGTCTACATTTAGAATAATAAACTTCTACACTTTTTATACATTTTATTTATTTACTAGTTTTATTTATAATAGTGATTTAAGAAAAATTAAATGAAAACGATCTTAATTCAACAAAAGTAAAAATACGAAAACAACAATAAAAACCATTAAAAAGATATTCGATGTAAGAATGAAATTTCACATTTTCTAGATTTCAAACAAATACTAGTCATTTACAGCAAGTCAGCAGAAATAAAAATTTACTAAAATAATAAGTTTAAATCAAATTGTATCAACTGTTAAGGATCTATTATTTTCCAACAAAAAACTGTAATTTCAATTTTCCAGAAAATTAGGTAAGGTCGATTATAAAGTAATTAAAATGAATTACTTTTTAGCTAAAATGATGTACATAACAATTGTTTTGTTTTTCTCAAATAAAGGAGGTATGTTATTTATTTATAATATTATATTTTAAATATAAATAATTCGTAAGAAACATAAATAAATAATTGACAAAATTAAGACTTTTTAGGTAATTGTAGTTTGATTATAAAGAATTAAGATTTTTTTACTCCATTATAACTATTATTTTTTTGTAAATATTAATATTAAGTTATGTAGTACATTTATTTAAATTACAAATTATTCATTTGTATAATGTTATGTTGTTTACAAATTGTTGTTTTTTTTTACTAAATTGTAATACACCAATTTGTATCTATCTTTGTTGTATTTTAATAAAAATGAACACCAATTAATGAAACAACTTCAAATTATACTGAAGTACGGTTGCCTAAACAGTAAAAATCCTCAAATAATAGTTCCATAATTTATATATTGTAATTGTTCCTTATTAACCAATTTGATTATTTCTGTGGCTTGGTATAAGAAGTGCAGGATATCACTATTTTGCGTTTTTGAGATAAATATGCCAAAGTACTAATAAAAATAAGTTTTCTGATAAAATTATTGACATAGGCAATGTAATATATTGTAAATACTTAATTTTATTGCCGAAAATTACATAAGAATCTTAAAATATACTAATCATCATCTTCGTATATAAGTTCGTCTGACAAATATTCTTCAACACACAACCCTAGCTAGAAACATCTGCTTGTTTCTGATACATACGGCATAAGGGCTTTGATAGCTGTTACTTTTTTCTAGGAGCGGGATCCGATTATGATGTAATGCCTGTAATATGCTTTCTTTTTCTAATGAGCCTCCTGCCCCAAATGATATAGTTGCACACGTATTTCTTCTTGAAATCCACAGTTAAGTCGAACGAATTATTGTACAGTAGAAAACTTTTGCGGGAAATTCAATTATGTATTGCAGCCATTTTATTTGCAACCAATTCACTGCTTCCTTGTTACTGCATTAATCTTGCGATGGATACCTTTTAAAATTTCTTCAAAATTTAGCAAATCTTTTTGTTTTAATTTTACTATAGGAATTACAACCATTCTAATTAAATTTGCCCATCCTCTGGGTAATTCACTTTTCGCTGTAGTTTTGTTCTTTATCTTTTCAATTGCAGCGTGTATAGTATTTCCCAGGTATCAATAAATCTTGGTCAGGCATTGGCAAAATATTGGCTCAAAATTTTAATATAGGGCAATTTTTTTTCCATCTGAAACCAATATAAGTAAAATGTTGTTTGAACATATGTATAGTATATTAAAAAAATATATAGATTTGATATAATACCCAAATAATTAAAGAATATTGGTCAGATATTGATATTCAACATTTATAACATATTGAATTTCCGTATAACATCGATATTGGACAAATATTTTCAGTCTTTTAATGATATTCGAAAATAATACGATTATTACATAATAAAATAATATTGGTTGTACATTTCTATTCAACATTTATAATATATTGAATTTCCACATAAAATCAACATTGGAAAAATATTTTCAATATACTAATGATATTGGACCAAAATGTAATACTTAGATAATAAAACAATATTGGTAGGAAATTTATGTTAAATATTTATAAAATATTGAAAAATATTACCCATAGATGGCGTCAGCACTTGTACGTTAATTGTATAAATAACTGTTGGTACTAAGTATCAAATAACTTATCACTGGCAAGATACTTAATACGAAATTCAATATTGGACCAACGTTACTATTAAATATGGTAATGATATATTTTTTTCAATATTGGACCAACATTACTATTAAATATGGTAATGATATGTTTTTTTAATATAAATGTAATGGTAATTTTCAATATCAAGATGTGCATAATCAATATTCTACTTATATGTAAGATATATTTTGCCAATATTCTGCCAATATGTAGACCAATTTACTGTAAAAAATCAATATCATTTTCTGATACCCATAATATTGTTGTGGTAAATAAATAGTTCCCCAATATGGAAAATTAATATTGAAATTCAATTTCTCCCCCACATTGAATTTCAATATTTGGAGTTATTTTAAATCAATATTTGGCCAATTTTACAAAATGTTAACACTTCGACTTCTAGCCAATATTCAGATAATATTTTCAACCCAAAAAAATATTGTAAAACAATGTTTTGCCAATATTTTTTGATACCTGGGTAAGTGTGTATGTCCGGATTCAAGAAATTTATGATTTATTATAATTTTTCTTCCACTTTTGGCAAAATCTTCTATTAGAAGACACAACATTACCGCAAAATATATATTTTTAATTTGCCCAGGGCAACAGTCGCTAAACATATGAATTTCAGTAATGTTATTTGGTAACGAAATTATAAAATGACGTAAGCAAGATGCAATATCTTGTTCACCTCTACCACATAATCACATCTTGCATAAAACCTTTTAAGTAATAAATAACTTATATGTCTACTCAGGCATATCAGAAACTTTTAAATTTTAATTCCTGTTTATTAGCTTTTATTTGTTTCTCAAATTTATACTTTAATTTAGCATACATTTTATTACAATATATACGATTTTATTCACCATCGTATATGTAATAGCTCAATTACACACTTTTTAAAAGTCGGAAAATACGCTATTACAGATTTTTCTTCCTGCCCACAGGGATTTATGCCCGATTCGCCTGATCCCGTTTCGCCTGACCAATTAAAATTTCCCGATTCGCCTGACGCTTAAATTGTGGTAACGTTTCGCCTGACCTAACCTTTTTTTCATAAGGGTTATTTTCAAAATACATGCAAAAATTTGATCAATAAGGATGCAAATTAATAACTTAAAAATTGAATAGTTTATAAAGAATTTGTTTTAATATATATTAAAAGATACAACTTCACTTGGAGTCTTTTTAATTTTTTATCCATCTTCAAACCCATTGCATAAATATGAATTTGAAGAATAGCCAATTAATTAATGAATAAAAACAAATAATAATAGACTCCACGTCTGAGCTTATTAAAATGTATTGACTGTTTAAAAAAAAAACATGCACATTATATTAAGAAAGTTTTATACTAGTGTGTTAAAAATCATTATTTTTTAATTTTTTAACCAATCTTGATACTTTTTTTCTTAAATCCTTTTTTATAGACAAATCCTTTTCTAAAGTAATGTACAGTTGAAATTATTACTGAAAGATTTTAAAATTTTAAGGTGTACTCATATACACCATGTACAGACCTGCATTAAACATTTTTTATAAAATCTTCCCGTTTTCCAGATAAATCCCGACGCGTATAGGGTGCGCCACCCTGTATATAGTTTTTTTTTGTCTGAAGTAACTCCTCGTTATAGGGACATATAGAAAAAAATCTGTAAGTTATTCGCTTTCCGCTTCGTCAATTTGAAAAAAACTTCGTCAATTTGAAAAAAACCTAAAATACGAGAATCAGGTATCTTTAATCAAAAAAAGTAATACTTTCGATATAATTATCATTCAGTATGAAAGGCAAAAGAAGGAACATTTTCTCGCATGATACAAAAATTTTATTAATGACTAGTAAGTTATTACGTTGGGATTTCTTTACCTTAGCAGGTCAGGCGAATCGCAACTATTTATTTCCATCTACCATGTAGTCTGGCGAAACGCTACTAAGACGTACCAAATTTTTACGTCCGGCGAAACGGGACCAGGCGAAACGGGAATATACCCCCACGGGTGGGAAGTGACACCAGCACTTCCCAATAGATCGGGCAATAGATCACCTCAGCGCGAGCGCCTCGGTGATCTATATTTGCCCTCGACAGTAATGATGCATTTCCCGTCACGGTATGTAATCTACTATTTCTGTATTGTCGGCACCTTTATTCTATTCGTCAGCCTTTTTCATTTCTAGCCCTTCTACCATTTTTAGTTTAGTCCATTTTCTACGAGGCACTTCATATAATCTAGAACGGTTTATGAAATTATTAGAATTTATCATAGACTTACTTTTAAAAAGTAAACTGTATTCCTCATCATTACTAACAAAGGGTTTAAGACTAACAGTTTGTTAAAATTATTTCTCGCATTTATTACTTAAGTTGCGTTGACACGGTTCAAGTGACTTGATCAACTCACTTGAATTCAAGTGAATTGAACGCTTTTTGAACGCAATTCATCTGACTTGATTCATTTCACCTGAAAGAATCGCCAGTTGAACTAATATGATTACGAATCGATATAAGTTTGGAATAATTACTAGGGGTAGACGCGTTGACATCAACCATCATCAGATCGAAGAACCAAATCAGTTAGCAAACTGATTAATTATTATTTTTAAAGTAAATCATGTATGTGAACTGTAAGGGCTATTTATTCTTCCGTTTATTATTAAACAGAATCATTAATTTTCCATTTTTGACAATTTATTATTTTTATAGGGCAATTGCTCTCACTCAATATCACTATACAAACAATATTTACAATTTTATTTTATTTAAAAACCTCAGAAAAATCTGCTTTTAATTTCAGGGTGTGGTTACCCATATTTTTATTGAAAAGCTCTAGTTGACAGACCACTTAACTGATCAACGATCTAGAAGCTACTAATTCACAAGCATATGACGTCATAAATTCATTATCTTGCAGTACTGTTTAGCTAAACCAAGTGCAATCGTCATTGGGTAACACCCACAGATATATAATTTTGAGAAATTTATCTTTAAGTTGGCAAGATAAATTGCTCAAAATTATCTCTTCGTCTGTGTTAACCTATTCATAGTTTTATTGATTATCCATTGATACTAGTTTTTTAATTTTTTTTATTTTACTTTTGATATTAGATACTAAATTTTAGTAACTCCTTGTGTTTTTAATTTTGCGGTAGAATTAATAGTCTCTGCGGTAGAACGGTAGATAGAATGTGAAAACGGTAGACCTGGCAGCACTGTTCACAAGTATCTAAATTGGCGTGATTAAAGCTTATTGCAAGTGGGGATTTTTAACGGCTTTTATTTTCTCGCTTTACAATCGACTCGTCCGATGATTAGAGTTACATTTGAACTTGTCTCTCTTATTAATATTATAGCGCTTAGAAAGAGACGGGTATCAATGAGAACGGGATGCATTGAGTAAAATGTTTTGAAAGAGAGGTATTTTGCACACGTCTCTCTGAATGACCAGAAATAATATGAATTTAAGTTTAAATCTATTTTTAGATTATGGCATGGTAAAATATGTACTGTAGTTTTAATTTTAAAAGAAATATATTTTGCTGGGTAAATTCTGGGTAATATATCATTGAAATTTATCTATACTAGTTGAACAAGCTTCAACTGGAAAATATTTGCAAAAATAGTGCATAGGCTCTAACAGAAGATGAGAATGACATCTATAGGGTTAGCATCACAGGTGCAACCTATGGAGCTGGAGAGAGCAATTTATGTCCAAGCACAATGTAACAGCACAGCATTCTATCAAAGGCAAGAATAAAAGATTTAAAAGAAAAGAAAAGGAATGCCATGTACATTTCAAATATACCTTCATCTTCAATGTCTTCATACTTGAATTCAACACAACCAAACAGTCACGATTTAAATTATTCAGGACCAGCGAGTCATGGTCAAAGTAATGATTTTTAAATTTTTCAAATTCACCACCACCAAGTTATGTTTATATACGGTGAAGGGTATTTAGAGATAGAGGATGATATTAACCAAACTTCTTCAAATCAGTTTAGTTTAGTTTTTTACTGTTATGTCTTAATAGTTGTTTTTGTCTTGTGTCAGAATACTCTTACATATCATATGGTGGGCATTTTTCCAGTACCAGCTTGAGTTCCTCTTTGAATATTTTCCAATTTCAGCTTCCAAGGTTACGATATGTCTTCTCACCCGAAGTTTCCGTGGATATTCTAAATCACTAACAAAATAAGATATAATATTCGATCCAAAGAGATTAACATGCTGAATTTCCCAACTAAAACATAGAGTCAGCTGTAAACGAATTTTTTACAGAACAAAATATGCTTTTACATACTCTACATTTCAATTTTCTCTCATCGAAATAGTTATTTATAGCACATTTATATTCAAAGCCAAAAATATCTTTATACCATTATTTTTAGAGAATTAGGATATCTGTTAGTTTTTAAAATATGCTTTCATAGTATTTTATGCTCAGTAATAATTTTAATCTTTTCCATTTCAGTTTAAGGAAAAATGGATAAAGAAATACTTACATTTAGACCATATAATAAGAACGCGGCATCAGATATCAGTAGTTCAACTACTTCTAGTCAAAATAGTTTTACTCTGTCAGGACACTCAGTATTCAGAGAGTTACAGAGAAGCAAGTCATTATCATGCTTTGCGCCCGATAAGTTTTCCTCAGCAGAAGTAAGAAGAATTCAAGAAAGGCTTTTAAGGTAAGATTTATTATAAATATATTTTTTCTAATTTTTAAAATAAAAAAAATAAAATAATTATTTATACAACAAATACATATAGTAATTCATAAACGAGTAAGTTAATCCTAAGAAATTTATTTTTGTTTCTACTATATTAAATTTTATTTATAGGACAAATGCTCATGTGGATACTTCAGGTCTCAGAAATCTGTCTCGAGCACAAAAATTAACATTGATATCTTTAGCGTCTGTAGATTTCATGAGTTTCTGTTCAACATCGATAATGGCTCCATTTTTCCCTAAAGAGGCTCACGATAAAGGAATGTCTGAGACTTTTACTGGATTAGTATTTAGTTTTTATGCTCTAGTCATGTTTATTTTATCTCCTATATTCGGAAAAATTGTAAGTTTAATTCAAAAAAAATAACAAGTTCCGTAAAAAAATGTTTTTTAGATACCAAAATTTGGCGCAAAATTTTTATTCTTATTTGGAATTTTTATTGCTGGTTCTGCTAATATTTTGTTTGGGTAAGTTATCATTTTTAACATAAATCTAAATATTAAGAAAATACAAATTTTTACCATGTAACTAGTTTAAATATCAACAGATGGTATTCAAAAGATCGTTTGATGAAACTTTTATTTATTGTGTCATGCTATAACTGATGTTGGCACAATTCGGTGATAAATAAATTATTAATCATTTCCTGAAGAGATTGTGCTAAATACATTGTTCCAAAGTGTATTAAATATTTTAAACGTAAACAACACATAATGGGAAATATGATGATTATATATCTGACCGTACTTTAGCATAGTAATTGATTCAAATAAAATTGGTTTCTATGCTTACTAGATGATTTTATATAAACTTATTTCAAGCAATTTTTTTCTATAGCTTTTTAATTATAAATGAAACTAAAACTGTTAAAGCTGCTTTACAGAATAAAATTCAGTGACAGTCCATTCGCCTTATTCGCCTGTTGGGCTTTAGAAAGTCGGGATTAAACTGTTAATTAAGCATAGACTAAAAAGAAACCTGAGGAATATATAGAATGTTTAAAAAAAATTATCCGATTTAAATGAGTTTATTAGATAATTCTTTTTAAAACACCCGTTATAACCTTAATCTATAAATTTCACTGAGGGAAATATTATAAGCTTCTATATTAAATGTTATCATACTAATTACTGAAAGTGTTGTCGGCGAGAAAGTATTAGGTTGTTAAGGCATTGTATAAATCTTTATACAATGGTTAAGGTAGCTAAAATACTAGAAAATTTCGAAAATTATGAATTTAGCAACACTGTATTGGCTGAAATTATTAAGTTGCATTGATAGATATTGACATGAAAAATATGGCCGTTAAATCCCTTGTGAAACGGTTCTAAAGTTTTTAATCACGTGAACTTATAATGCTGTAGTGCGAAAGTATAATATGAGGTTAATTTCTAAAATAAATAATATTATGGAAGTAAAATATAAAGATTTTTCTACAACTGGAAATGCTTAGCTAATATATTGGTAGCGAGAAAGTAGAAAATATCTAAAATACTTGAAAGTAGCAGAATTATAAGTTGGTTACATATTTGAACCCTGGAGAAGAAATCCTTTAATTAGATATCCCACATCATAATGTTTACATCAACGGTTATGAGACTGGCTTAAGTAGATGGTTTTAAATATTTTACGTCTATGACAACTCTACATATTGGGAGTCTTCCCACACTGTTTAAGTGTTTATGGCTAGTGTTGATGTGGCGCATGTTTTTGTTTAAACATTTACATTTACATAGCGCCGTTTGTTCCGTTCAATTTCGACCAATAATACCGAAGATAAATGCTCCTTTTGACCATGATACTGTATTAAGTTCCCATTTATCCAGTGTCGTTTGTTCCGTTTAATTTCAACAAATAATAACGTAGATAAGTGTTAGTGTCCGTTTAGCATTAATGCTGCACTTGTCATTTTGTTGAGTATTTTATATCACATGTTTCCCAGGGAACACAAAGACCGCCTAAAGATAGCTCGGCGAGCTGGTTTTAGGAAATTGTGACAACTTTTGTTACTTCTCTAAGCGAGGTCTTAGCGATAGCTCACGTGGAAATTCTCGAACAATACTTTCTGCGAAATATTGTGGCGAGTTCTCTATGAAATTTTGCGGCGAGTACTTTGGGAAATTCTCATTTATCGTTCATTTCGAGGTCTCTGTGACCTCACATGAAAGCTAACTGTGTGATCAGCGCAGTCAGTGCCTCTGGCGAGTTCAGTGGGAAATTCGCATATATAGCCTTTTGGCGAGTTCTTTACGAAATTCACGTCAACTGCTTTTGTTGAGATCTATGTGAGACTCGTATGCAGTGCTTCTGGCGTGGTCGTTTTCATTGCGAGTTGTACAATATTTATATAATATGCACTGTTGCACCTGACCGTCGTCGGCGCAAGTATCGCCATCTATCCCATCAACATACTACTATACGTCTACTAACGTGACAATTCTGACTGATATTTTATTTGATCATCAGTGAGAATTCGCTAAGTTACAGCACAAAGCGGTCACCGAGACCTCGCAATAAGAGTTCGCATAAGATCCTAATTATATCCTCTCAGAGATATCGTGGAGAAATCTGTGTTACTTGGGTTTTTTATGCATCGCCGTTTGTTTCCTTCAATTTCTACCAATAGTAACGACGATAGGTGTTAATGACCTTCGGGATTTGATGTTGCGCATGTGTTTTTGTTGAGTATTATGTCTCATTTGGCTTGTGTCATTTTTTACGTTCAATTCCGATCAATAGTAACGAAGATAGGCGTTAATGACCTTTTGGCTTTGATGCTGTATTTTTTTGTTGAGTATTATGGCCCATTTATAATGCGGTGGCGTTTGTTTCATTCCATTCTGAATAATAATAATACCGAATAATAATATTAATGCCCTTATGGTTTTGATACTGCGCATGTTTTTTTATTGAGTATTTAATGTAGGACCTATTTATAATGCAGTGCCATTTTTCCGTTCAATTCTGACCAATAATAACGAAGATAGGTGTTAGTAACCTTTTGGCTTTGATGCTGTGAATGCTTTTTGGTTGAGTATTATGGCCCATTTATAATGCGGTGGTGTTTGTTCCGTTCAATTCTGATTAATAATAACGAAAATAGGTGCTAATGCCCTTATAGCTTTGCTGATGTACATGATTTTTTGTTGATTATTTAATGTACGGCTCATTGATAATGTAGCGCCGTTTTTCCCTTTCAATTCTGACCAATAATAACGAAGATGGATGCTAATGCCCTTCTGGTTTTGGTGATGCGCATGCGCAGAGTGCTCGATTATGTGCATATTACTTTAACAAAACCGAAATCCGATGTTATCCTGTTGTTAAGAGTGGTGACGGAGAAAGGTCTAATTTTTTGCAATTTTTAGCTTGGCGATTTCCCATAAGGAGTGCGCAAATCCTCTTGTTGCTCCTTTACTAATGTTATGTAGAATTTATAATGCTATCAATATGTGTTCTAAAAAACACATTAATATAATGAATATTTAATATCATATCCAAACTATTTATTATTTGGCAAGAACGTTTTCTAAACGTCTAATACTACATGGCATAGCTTGCATATGTACGTCAATTACGTCATTCAAATTCCTATAAATACCTTTCACAATAATCTCTGTCTTCATTTTAACTCTTCCCTCTCTGTCTCTTTCATAGGAAACGAGAAATATTGTCTTAATCTTTTATTCCATATTAGCAAGTTGACTCAAATTATAACAAAAAATTATTCGTTTAAAATGGAGTTATGACCGCGCCTATTTTATCACATTATTCAGCAATATTTTCTGAGATTTCACAAAAGTATTGTACCTAGTTATACAGTGAATAGTGAATTAATTTGATCAGTGCTAAAGTGTATTTAAAAATAATGTACCTTTTATAATACAGGGTGTTTCATTATATTGATTGTTTTTAAAAGCTTATCTGTCAGTAGATGGAACGTTCATTAAATTTAACTGTTCTGTAACTAATGACAATGACGTTTAGATTGTGACAATTGTAGAAGAAATCAACTTGTAAAGTTTTATTCTAAACGTCATCGCCTTTACTTACCGAGTCTTTAAAGTTAATGGACGTTCTATCTACTGACAGTATATCTTTCAAAACGGTTCTAGAGAATGAAATGCGGTTTTCATAGTTCGGTTTAAAATTACTTTAAGTTTTGTTGTGACATATTAAGTGGCCTACTTCCGGTTTACTCGTTATAAAAGTGACGTATTTTCAGAGGACAATAGATGTTACTTTTTTTAATGGGTCACCCTGTATATTAGGTAATATTCTAAAAGACACATATTTTTACTTTGTAACGGTACCTTAAAGTTTAAATTCAGTACATACATATAACTGGAATATCGAAAACACGCCACTTTTAAAGCAGATAAACCGGAAATAGGCCATAATATGTCACAACAAAACTTAAAGCAATTTTAAATTAAACTGTGAAAACCGCATCTCATTATCTATAACCTTTTGGATCTAGAACCGTTTGGAAGATATGAGATTTTAAGAACAGTCAGAATATAATGAAATACCCTGTATAATAAATGGGTGTAAAAATAACCCTTACAATTCACTTCGATACGTGTTTTTGTTTATATTAGGCTTGTTCCCGAAGCGAGTTCCTAACTTGTTATGAACATACCTACTGAGTTGCGCAGTTATAAAATAATGGATCAGGAGTCTGCGTAGTACAAAATAATGGAAGAGTTATTTTATACTGCGCAACTCAGTATGTTCATAACAAGTTAGGAACTCGCTTCCTGAACAAACCTATTAATTTAACAGCTTTACAGCTGTTTGGTCCTTCTGTAATTAGTCGATGTTAACACGTCGACTGCCTTAGTAACTTTTCCAAATATTTATCAATTCTTAATCATATTTATTAACTTACATTATTTCAATTATACCTTAATTTTTAGTTTATTGGAATATATCGAAGACTATACTCTTTTCGCTGTTCTTTGTTTATTAATACAAGGATTTGGAGCTTTAGGAGCCAGTGCATATTCTACTGCCAGTTATATTTTTGTAGTAAATTCTTTTCCTAATAATATAGGGTCAGTAATAGTAAGTATGTTGAGTAAAATTATAGTAAACTAAACTTGAACATTTTAAAAATCACCCAATTAATTTTAGTTATTTTTTTTCATCTTAAAATTAAAATTTTTAACATTTCCCGGACCGTAATCATTATTATAAATATAGATAACAATATGATGTAGTGACAATACAGAAATTGGCAGTAATAATAAAAAAAAATATTCGGGTTTGATTTCTAGGTCTGAGCTTTTAATTCTGTGTTTCATATAGATTTTCTTATTTTTGATAATAAATTAAATTAAATTAATGAATTAAAACTCGATGTCATGTACCATATAAATATAATTAGTGAAATTTAGAAAACGACGACCAGTTTCTGCTGATAAGTAATCTTCAGGCCTAAAGGTTGTACAATAGTTCAATCAACGGGTTTTTTTACAATATTAAAGTGCCTTGTAACGAGGTATTTTGGATAACTTAAAAAGGTCTAAAAAAATCTGAAATATTACTGAGGCCCAAAAGATTAGTTTCGTGATGGCGAAAAAATGTCTTACTTCTCTTGACGTTTCCCAGTTCCCTGAGTTCGAAAATGCAAAAAAAACCTGTCCGGAAGTCTGAATGTCTGTCTGTCTGGATGTAAACACTGTTACTTTTGAACGAAAGCTAGAATCGAGTTCCGGTTTTCACTTTACCAGTTAGTTTTGTCCAATGAATAATCCTATTGTGTTTGAGCAGGATCGGACCGGCCCTTCCAGTACTCACCATACAAATTAAAGTGGCGCATGGGAAAACTTTTTTCCAATTCAAATTTTTAACACTTTTTCCACTTCTCATCTTGTATAATATTCCCCTACATGTATGTGAAAACTTGGTTAGTACCGCACAAGCCATTCCGGTACACGCCCCACAATGATCCATAAAAATTAAGTTCTCAAGGGATAAACTGTTTTACAATGCAAATTAAAAAAATATATGTCAGATCATGTATAATAGTGTTCTACATGTATTTAGCGCCAATGCTTCATAACATAAAAAGTGTTCGCTCGATGGGCCGACGTCCTGAAACGGTGCACCACCACCGTTTGAGCGTGTCTAGAATTATTACTTTGGGGTGTAGCTTTCATAGAGATATTAAAGGTTTGAGAGAGCATGAAAGAGATAGACCTATGGATATTCAATGTAAAGCCGATGTTCTCAACATCTCTAAAATCACCTTTTGCTTTGATTAGGACTCAGAAAAATGCATGAGCGTCGATGATTCATTTTTTTACTTAATTATCCAATTTTCAGTGACAATGAATTTTTATAACAGTTCATTGATATGTACTTATCTTTAAGAAAAATTAAAAAAAAAAATGAGAGCAGGTAATTTATCCACGCTTTTCTTATCAAGAAAAGATAAAAATTGATCTTTATTAACTTGCTTGTTTGAATTCTTGTGGTTAAAAATCTTGGAAATGAAAGTTACACAATTCCAATCGAGCTGAAATGTGGATGACAAGCATTATGCTTACGTACTTAAATTTTAATTCGTCTTTGCCAATTTTTATATATTTTTAAAAACACATTATTAATTAAAAAAAAATAATTTAAATAATCCACTTCTTACAGGTTTTTAAAAAGAATAAACGTTTAATAATATATTATAAATATTAAAAAACTAGGCATTTCTATAAAAAAAAAATTTAACATGTTGGATACAACTTCTCTCTCTAATGCTACATCCACACTATCATTTGTCTGGTAGCTTCCAATATACCTCAGTAACGTAGGGTTACCAAAAATCAAAATCAACTAGTCCAACAATAAACGTAATAAATTTATTAAATAAAACAATATATAAAAATACTAAACAGTCAATTTTATTCACTCTCAATCGAGTCCCGAATAATGTTTATCAAAAAATATCTTCGCGGCTTTCGAGCTAACCACCAAAAAAAAACCCTTCCACTGAGTAAGTGAAATTAAGTTTATTTGTTCACCTTGCAATGCTTAAGTTTATCCAAAATAAAAAAGTGTTTTCAAACAAACGTTGTTTTAAACTTTTGAAATTTGTTCTACATTATAAAGCGTATTGGAAAATGTAAATAAATTAAATTTAAATAAAGTCATATACAGGGAGAATCTAATTATCTCTTACCTAAACCGTGGATCGAAAATTATCATAACAATATAAAAGTTAATCAAAGTTAACAAATAATCCTAGTAGATCCAATAAAAATTTATAAAGCTAGGGGGTGTTTGTAATTAGGAAAGAAAGGAGAGGAGTATCAGTGTAAGTAAATTGATAAAAATTTAAATTCAAACTTGTTTTTTTAACAATATTTTCCTGTTTGAATTTCAATTTTTATCAATTTTCATGTTCCGTACTATTAAATTCCTTTTGATACTCCTCTCCTTTTTTATTTTTTCCTAATAACAAACACCCCCTATAATTATAAAATTTTTATTGGATCTACTATGATTATTTGTTAAATTCAATTAACTTTTATATGGTAAGTGCGCTTTAATATTATAAAAAAACTCTATTTTATAACATTTAGGTCTGAAGATGGCTTCTCAGCAGAAACTAATCACCGTTTCCTAAATTATACTAATTATATTTATGTAGTACATGATTTTAACTTTTATTTTATTTATTGAACACTGGACCACATTTGAGATATAGATAGTTTTGAAATTTAATTACACTATTAACTTTTATTTTATTTATTGAACACTGGACCACATTTGAGATATAGATAGTTTTGAAATTTAATTACACTATTAATTATCCTGATTTTTTTGGTATAGTATATTCAAAACAAAAACCGTTGCACGTCATCGATGATTTGATGATTTGCAATAAGAAAAATTTTCCTTGCCGGACGTCAGAAACGATATCCCTAAAACCCCCAATTAGTGAAGTCCGTACATGAAAGAAATTTTTGCGTGCTCTATTTGGTAGTAGCACTGCCGTATTATTGTTTCGTCATCGATGACGTGCAACGGTTTTTGTTTATAGAGGTATAGTATTAGAAATCAAAATATTTTTTAGGGTATTTTGGAGACGTTTGTTGGACTTGGAATGAGTAC
The DNA here is from genome assembly GCA_963243735.1 of Neocrepidodera transversa. Taxonomy (NCBI): domain Eukaryota; kingdom Metazoa; phylum Arthropoda; class Insecta; order Coleoptera; family Chrysomelidae; genus Neocrepidodera; species Neocrepidodera transversa. The sequence continues at coordinate 14,372,560 of OY725340.1, read as the reverse complement.
AGGTCCGGTTGTAGGAGGATTGTTATATTCGGTATGTAAGAAAATTGATCAAAGAACATATGAAACTAAGTGTAATATTTATTCATTTTTTTAATAATTCGATGATTTTAGATTATTGGTGAGAGTAAATATTTTTGTATAGAGTGTGTCCCAAAGAAATCTCTATAAATGATATAAAACAAAAAAAATATTGTTGATAAAAAGTCATGCATCACTTTAGAAACCAATCAAAAATCAAAGGACCCCGCATGGAACATACGGAAACTGGCCCTCGGTCAAAATATTTGATACTCGGAGATATTATCCCAATATCGATGGTGATAAAAAATCTCCACGGGCGCGAAATCCGAAAAGGCTGCCCTATCTATTGGTTTGTTTTATTATGCGTTCGTAAAACATACTAATAAGGTTTTAAATCTTCTTTAAAGTTACTAAAACATTTAAACGTGATTATCTCGAAAGAAGAGTTTTATTAGTTATCGAGTTTTCGCTTGAAACCCTCGATATATACGAATTATTATAACCTCCCCTTGTAATAATACATTATTCGTATTTCTATATCATACATATCATACATATGGCAAAAAATTTTATTATTAGTTGAATCAAAAAAATTTATTTTTTATAAAAAGTTTTACATGTTCTAAAACCCAAAATTCAACCATCTGATATTAAATTGTAAGAGTTGTATACGAGGTGTACCGAAAAATGTAATTTATGAATATGAAATGTGGAAGTTAACTACACTTATTTTTGTCAATATCGAAAATTGTTATAAGGAAAAGTTGATTAGAATTAAAAACAATCATATCAACTTGCAATACAAAATAAGGTTTTTTTATTTTTTCAAAATTTTTCTCTACAATAACATAATAACATTTTAGTTGTATGTTAGAGCGAGATTTGATGATCACATGTTACTTAGATAGACGTGGCTAAATTTTTAATACCCAGTTTTCAATTCTCAATAATAGTTCTTGATAGTGTCAAAAATAAAAGTAATATACTGTTCATTTTTCGACACACCTTGTATACGACTAAAAAAATTTATATCTGATGGTTGTATTCTTTGTTTTAGACCATTCAGAACTTTTTTTGATAAAATAATAAAAAAAATTTTCATTTGTAGCCAACTTAACGTAGACACATTGTATGTATCATATATCATCTATATCATATGTACAGGGTGAGCAAAAACTAAAAATTTTTTTCAAAATCTGTTTTCGCAGCTGTAGCGCAGCGGTATTTTAGAATAGACAACAAGCTAAAAAAAATTATTATACAGGGTACTCAAGCAAAATGATACATATGAGAGTTATGTTTTTTTTAATGAAGCACCCTGATTTTTTACATCCTGAAAAGCTGATTTCAGAAACCGATTACACCTATATTATAAATTAAATAGTTTTGAAGTTATAAACTTTGATCATCCTATATACTTCTTGTTCTTATGTCACCAAGTACAATTTAAAAAGTTAAGATAGGGACATGTGGAGACTTTTTATCAGCATCGATATTTGGATACTATACGCGAGCATTTTTGGTGGTATACAGGGAAAATCAAAAATATTGATTTAAACTGAAGAATAAAGTACCTACCTATCAAATTCAAATGAAGAATAAAATATTATTAGATAATATTGATAGGAATTGAAAGTTATATTCTAGTTGAATTTTTGTATCTATAATAAAAAAAAATTGCGGCTTGTCGAAAAGTTTTATAATTTTCTCCAATTTTAAAAATTTCAATTTTATCCAATTTTATTGGCATTTTTACTCAGTAGACATTTACTTCAGTTTCCAATGATATAAAGTAATAAAACTCAAAGTCGAGTACCACAAATTTTATTAAAGTTGAAAAAGAAGGGGTTTGGCAACTAGTTTCGGCGAAGTGCCATCATCAGGCCTAGAAAACAACGTTCTTAGGGCTTGGGGAAGAAAACAACGTTCAACTTACCAAAAATTAAATTATAATATATTGAAATTGCCTATTGAATTTGTAATTGTAAAGTTATAAGATTATTAAATTTATTTAAAAAAGGGAAGATACATGGTTTATTAGAAATGGGGGAATTGAAAGGGAGGAAAGTTGTGGTACAGGAAAAATGTAGGATTGGTAGAAATTAATTAAGTAAGAAGCAAGTTGACAGCTTAATAATGTTGTGTAGGTAAAATTAACTGAAGGAGATTATTAATACAGATTTTAACTGAGATGTGTTATTTTCGGGATTAAATTTTTGGTCAGGTTTTGAATCATTTACTAATTGATTGTTTTCTAAATACAAGGCCATGCATCCAAACTTAGATATGATTTTTAATTTCTATTAACATTCTATTCTGGATTTTAATCTGAAAGTACTTAACGGTTTAAATATTTTTGATTTTCCTCTATACGCCGAGAAAAATAGGCCAAGTAAACTAGTATAATTAAGAAATCGTCGCTAACCCCAATTAAATGTGTATAGTGATTAGTGACAAGTTTTTTTTTAATTTTGTGATATAAGATCGTGGTTTAAAAATGGCATTTGAAGTGTGGAGGCTAGGGAAATTTCTAGATCGCTTTAGAGATAAGTTTTACAAATTAATCATATTACAATATTCTCTAATTATTTTCGTCTTGGAAATAGAATACATCTGTATTTTGCGATTTATGTTTGGTTCAGATAAATTAGATTATTGAAACTTTAACATTTAATGTAAATATATTATATATCCCAGACAAAAATAATTACAGAATATCGTATGATTAACTTGTAAAACTTACCTCTAAAGCAGTCCAGGAAATTTCCCGAGTCCCCATTCTATGAGAAGTACTTTAAATTCCATTTTTAAGCTATGCTTTTATAATACAAAACTAATAAAACCTGTCACTAGTCACTATACAACTTGTTTAATTACAGTTAATAATTTTTTTAATTGTGTTAAGTAAAATATTTAATACTCCCAATAATTTGAATTTTAAAGAGTCCTAATACGCATTAAAGTTTTTATCTACTATAATTAAATTTTTGGTGTCTTCTTAGTTGGGGACTTCTTACTTGGACACTTTACCTGTTACACCTAAAACTATTCTTATTTGGCCCCGCAATTATTTTGATACCTTTCTTGGACCCTTCGGTTTCTTACTTGACCCCTTTTACCTGATAGTGTGATTAGGAGGATTATCGACCATCATTAACATTTCCTAAATATTTTCATTAAAACTCGTAACGAATACACTCTCATGATTATATTAATGATTATATTAATAATCAAATTAGTATCGGTATATGTTTAAGAAATTTATCTTATATTGTAAAAATGTAATAATCTTCAAGCTGTACTTTTACCAAAAAGCCCGGTCCCTTTCAGGACCACAAATAAATTTTTCGATGATAGAATTAATATAAAAAAAAATTATATGAATTTTTGTATAAGCAACTGGTCAATACTACATCATACATCACATCACTATAATTATTTCATACCATATTTAAAATTCCTTATTATCTCTAAAATAGAAATATAGGACTTATTAAATTTTGCAAATAAGCACTTCGTATATTCCGTATCTATTGCAATAATAGCAGGTGGATAATTTTACCTGATAAAAGAAAAGGCCCTAACTAAGAAGGGATCAAGTAAGAATTTATTTTAAGGTGCCAACTAAGAATTATTTTACCTGTAAATGGGCAAGTCCCCAACTAAGAAGGGGCCAAGTAAGAGTATATCAAATTTTTAATAATGCTGAATTAACTTTTTCCTCAGTGTACAAACCAAATATTTTACAAATTTATTCTTTGATTATTGGATTCTAACTGATGCAGAAATGTAGAATAAACATTTTTCCCATTTGTAGAGAACTTTTTAGGATCCTGTAAATAGTTTTTTTTTCAAAATAAGTTAAAAATTCATATTAAAAATATATAAGCTCCCTGACTATACAATTTTTTCTCTATTTAACCAATTCTATATCGCTTTCTACTTCCGCGATTCTTGAACGCATTGTTCCGGGTGTCCCATTATATTTTCCCCTATTTTAACTGCTAAACGGTTCAGGATATAAATAAGTGGTTTCCATTGAAAAATTTACTTGAATAGATTGATTTTTTTCTATCGATTTCGATGACGTTTTATTTTTTTACTCAGTCAATTGCTAACCGATGTTGAAAAACGTTGCATAGCTGAATAGGTGAAGGTCAGTTCTTTCAAACTACAAAAAAATATGCTGTCAACAAAAAAAATTGTCAAATATACTCCATTTTGATTGTAACAAAATAAAACATTTCAGTGAAAACCGCATGTTTATATCCTGAACAGTTGTAGGGGTCGAATCTGTTTTAGTTAATTTTAACCGCTAGGTTAAAAGTTATTTATAACTATGAGGTTAAAATTTTAACCCAAATCTAAATTTTAACCAAATATGCCATACGGAATATAAAATGAAAAATAACTTCCGATTATGTTCATAACCTAGGGTTAACTTTAACCAAATTTTTACTGAATAGACCCCATAGGCAGTTAAAATATTGGAAAATATAAGTGGACGCCTGGTATACTATACACTGTGTACTTTAAAAAAATTTCAATAATAATTTTAACATTGAAAATTGAATTTTGGGACGAGCTCATTATTATCATCCATGAAATTTCTGTATTCTTATTTAACTAAATTTAAAAAAATGTACCTTTATGATATTTTCTAGGTAGCTCGGTGGATTTAGTTTGCCATTTTTTGTACTGGGCGTAGCAATGGTGTTAATAGTGGTGGTAAATATTTGGCTGTTACCTAATATTGAAAGTAAGTAAAAAAACTACAAATATACAGGGTGTGTAACGTATATAGAAAAGTAATGGAAGTTGAAATTTGGAAATTTATTTACACCGATTGGTCAATATCTATCTAATAAAAATATTTTCAACCATCGGTGACATCCGGTTGGATCGGAAGTAGATGTCAAGTTCGTTATTTCAAATGGAAAGTGCCATGTTTTTTTCAATTTTTGTATTCAGCATAAAATTTTGCATAAATAACTATTAACACGTCATATAGATCTAAATTATACCGCTTTTAGAATTATTCAGGGTTTTTAAAAAAAATTTAAAACGTGAGTTTAGATTAACTGCGATATCTGATGTAATTGTTAACTTATGATCTTTAAATTTTATTCAGGCGTTATGAAAACATTATTCTAGCATAAAGTGAAACGTCAAATGGGATATTTAATGCAACACCCTGTATTTTATTATCAATTTTGATATATTTTTTGTTTTTCTCTTTCGATCTTTTTTTATCAATTCGTATACCTAAAGTTACGCATTTCTGAGTTATTTCTAGATTTATTGTTATAACTATTGTATTAAAACATATATATTGTTTTATAAGCTTCTTTATTTAGCAAGTTGTTCTGGCTTACAATTTTCTGCCCGTTACCCCCGCCATGCTCTTGTCACTGATCACTTGTCAGTTGTCCCACATGGTACGCTCCGTAATACATAACACGCCTTTTTTTTTTTTTTTTTTTTTTTTTTTTTTTTTTTTTTTTTTTTTTTTTTTCTATTGTACAACAAGAAATAATAGAAAAAATATGTTAATACAGTATAAAACAAGAAAACAATAAAAAATTTGTTAATACAATACAAAATTTTCATTTAAATAACTTGGTCGTTTTGAAACCCTAGAAGAACGGGTACTTACAGTTCTATCTCTATCATTATTGTTATCAACTGTTGACTCAGACTCTTCCTCAATTACATCATTTAAATTATTCTCATTTATCTCAGAATTTTGATTTAAACCATTTCGGTCAGAGTCTGTTTCAACGTCGTTTGTGTGATCGGAAGAACCTTGTATGGGTATATCAAGCAAATCGTCATAAATAATAAAATCAAAATGTCCTTCATTGTAATTAAATGGAATTTTCGTTTTATTAATAAATTTTCGGTTTCGTCTATATTGTTTTCCTTGCATGTCTCTAACAAGAAATGAACGATCATTGAATCTGCTTGTTATTTGTCCTTTGTTCCACATTCCATCCTTTTGAAATAATACATTTTCTTGTAATTGTAAAGTAGGTAAGTCTCGAGAATTTTTATCATACTGTTCTTTTTGTTTGTCACGATTTAATTGAAGTTTCTTGTTGACAATGTCAGATTCTATTATTACAGGTAGGAGGTTTTCATTGGAAGTAGGTAATTTTGCTTTTACTATTCGATTTAACATTAATTGAGATGGGGAGTAACCAATGTTTGGTAAAGGAGTGTTTCTATATTCTAGTAAACAGCTATCTAAGTCGTTAGTACTTTTCATTTTTTTTAACATTCGTTTAGTAATGTCCACATATTTTTCAGCAAACCCATTTGATTGGTGATGATGTGGACTAGAAAATTTTAATTCAAAATTCCAAACTTTAGCAAATTCTTTAAATTTAGCACTATTGTATGGATTATTATCCGCATAAAAAATATCAGGAACGCCAAATTTTGAAAAAATGTTTTTACAGAAATTTATAACCGTTTTTGCCGTCTTATCTTTAACTGGTATCACATCAAGCCAATGAGAATACGTGTCAACTATTAGGAGATAGCTTTCACGATTATATTCTAGAAAATCAGAAGCTAAATATTGCCACGGTCTATCGGGTAATTCATGAGGTACAAGAGTTTCTTTTCGATTCTTTTATTTATTTTTTTTTCTTTTTTCAACACTCACCAGCGGGTTGATTTATTAATTATGATGTTCCCTTCGCGAGCTGGGTTTTTTTTTTTTTTTATACTTCTGACACCATGTTATAACTATTGTATTAAAACATATATATTGTTTTATAAGCTTCTTTATTTAGCAAGTTGTTCTGGCTTACAATTTTCTGCCCGTTACCCCCGCCATGCTCTTGTCACTGATCACTTGTCAGTTGTCCCACATGGTACGCTCCGTAATACATAACATTTATTGTAATTTGGAAATGTTTTACATTTTTGTATTGGCAATTTTTATGAGGCTAGGGCGAGTAACTAATACAGCATGTCACTTTTCTCTAATTTATTTGTGTATTTTGATATATCCTAACAGGATTTTACAGTTTCAGGTTGAGTTAGATAAAAAATGTAATTTTAAAACAATGACCAAAATGAAATTACCAAATGAATGAATAAACCAAAAATGACCAAATGACCACGATTTTGCTCTAAGACTTTCGGTTTTATTAGCGACCCTTAACCCTTAACCAATCAAAACGCGACAACAATTGCATAGTGCACTTAGCAACTAGAAACGATAGACTAATATTTCAAGTTGAACTCCCCATTGAGATTGGAAGTTTGTTAAAAAAAATTTTTAATGGGCCTTGCTTTTTCACTCTATTTTTAAAATATTTGCAATGTACATTCCATATTTCTGGGTACAGTTCAAAATTTTCAATTAACAGAAGAGTTTCTTCCCTATTCCAAACACGGCGTTCCCCCATTTTTGCAAAAATATCAGAATTTTAATTCAAATTCAAAAAAATAAAATAAAAATTTAAAATAGTTTAAAAAAATTTTACTACTTACTGCAAATATTTCGAAACAGTTTATAATAGAAATGTTTTCTATCTTTAAAGACAATTCTATTAGATTTGCCTATTATCCACGACTTTCCATAATTAATGACCTTTATTCCAATAAATAAAAACTTGGATATATTGGGTCAAAAAATCACAAGAAGAATATACATTTATATTTAATTTTGAGATCTCGCCCAACGTGTAATATAATATGTGATTCTGTAATTATTTTATTTTTTCAGACTGTGATAATCTGACAGATAAAACAAATTCAATTATGAAGCTGATCAGAATTCCTGATGTACTTGTTAAAGGACTGGTAATTGTAGTAGTATCGAATGTATGGTCATTTTTGGACCCGACTTTGGAGCCGCATTTAAGAACTGTAAGTTAAATTGCTATTTTAAAAATCACCTGAAATTGTTTTATTAAAATCACTAACATCATTAAGACATTGTGTATTATAGCAAATGTTTCCAATATACCAGTAAATACAAGATCTAAAAATAAGAAAACCTCCCACTCTCTCACTGTAACACTATATTGTCCTGTACAAATTTTAATTGTGAGTACATATGGTATTTGCATCTAGGTAGAGTTAACTGATTATCTCGTGAGCTCTGTAATACCGCACGTATTTAAGTTAAAACTTAGCTCTATGACACATGTAAACTAACAAAAGTGAACTACGAGTTACCTACGCGCGTTGAATGCCACAGGAGATAGCGGCCAAGTTACGCAGCGGCCAGCAAAATATGAGAACCGTAAACCGTTCTTAAAAAAACAGAATTAACTCATATTTTTCTACAATACCCAACTTAACGCTCAGTGAAATTTGCTGATAAAACAATTAGGCATAAACTGACTTGAGATCAGTAATTGAGGCCCAACCCGGAGGAACGCTAGGTCATGATGGTACTTTCAGGCCCAATCTGACCGTGGGTCAGTCCGATGGACCCGAAAGTGAGGAAAAAAAAATATTCCCCACCGGTCATCTTGGATACCCTCAGAACCCGACAACTTGCCACCGCAAATGTTATTGAGGAACTCTGGTGGCCTACTTTTGGACCCGATCTAACTCTGAGTCCGTCCGGTGGTTATACAGGAACAAGAAAAAAGTATTCCCCGCCAGTCGGCCATCTTGAATAAGATTAACACCCGAAAACTTGCAACCGCAGCGATCCTTAACTTTTCGGGTACTAGGCCAACTCAAAATGGACGACCGGCAGGGAATAATTTGTTTCTTGTTTCTGAGGAACCACCCGACTGACCCAGGATCGTATCGGGCCTAAAAGTACCGTCAGGCTCCCAGCGTTCCTCTAATTGTTTTTTTGCGCGTGGATAGTACGGTACAGTACTAATATTGACCATACTTTTAATTGCGATTTTTAGAAAAAAAATTATTTTAGATACAAAAATATGATTATGTATCAAGAGTAAAGTACCTTTATTTTGGCAAAATATCAAAAATTGTTAGTTACAAAAGTTAACAATGAAAGAGTATGTTTAAATATAAAGGTCGCCATTGTTTCTAATAGTTTCGTCGAGACTTTTTTGTTTTATTGGTTTTTTTGTGACCAAAACCGTTTTTTGGTTTTTTATGTATTGGATGATTGTGAATTTGTTTAGGTAATAACTAAAATTATTAAATAACACTTTGTTGATCCCATTGTCAAAGTAGAGTTGAAAAAAGTCTAAACCAATTTATAATATTCCAGCACCATTCTACTTAAATGGTAAAAAGTGACGTCGGGGTTTTGAGTACTTTCGTATAGCGGATTTACATGCAATTTCGTACATAGCCATAAATGGTCAAAATGCAAATAGTGACGAAGCCCGAATTTTAAAATTCGGTCAAAAACTCAAGATATTCAAGATCAAAGGACTAATGTTAAGCGTTTGGAGAATTCAATGTGAATACAAATGCACATTAATGGGTTAACAACCACAATCATTTTCATATTCTTCTAGTGCATTATCTGACGGTGCAGAGTCACTGTCATTTCCAACATTTATTATTAGATATTCTACCTCATTCGTAATATGCTTGATTTTTTTTAAAGCAAATATGATGATTTTTGTAACAAAGTTTTTGAGTTATTTTATGAAATTAGTTCAAGTCCCAAAAATTCTGGAAGCGGCCCTGTAATTGCTGCAGAATATTTACGAAATACTCTGAGGAATTTTAAGACCCTGTATACTGTAGTATATAAGCTATAGAAATTATTGCCGTTTTTCACTTGTTTAATTATGTTCTTGTTCTCCATCACTTTCTCCATCCCTTCCTTCTAAAATTGTTACATCTACTTCCTGTTCTTGTCCCTCTAGCAAATCACCTTGTCCTATTTCTAAATCCTCTTCTTCCTCCATCTGTCTAATTTTCTTACCACCTCGTAGATCCATTGTACTATATACAGGAAACACTTGTAAAAATTATCCAATTTTAATACATTTTACACTGTCACTTTTATTTTCCACACTTTAACTATTCCACTTTTTATTAAAGCCTCTATTTATTCGATCTTCTTTTATCGAGCCCCAAGTTGGCTAGACATTTGATACATATACCCTATTTATATAAAAATTAATAAAATACTTATTATTATTTAATTCATTTTTATATAAATATGGTGTAGGTATCAATATAAACCTAATTGACTAAGGCAGCAGTTAGTATCAATATTCAATGTTATGCAAATCAGTATTTCGAAGCAGTCTACCGTTTTATTATTAAAAAAAAAATAAGAATACTTGATGTGATGCCTTTTGGGCAACACAGAATAACTTAAAATAATTAAATATTGTAGTTCATTAAACTAGTTGTAATTTAAACATTATAAAGGTTAGACGTGTTGTTATTATTTTATACGTAACGTGATATAGCAAGGTAACGCCAGTCGTTGCCACAGGTCAAGTATGCTTATTGTTGGAGTTTGCATATATATTTTGTTATCTCTTTGAGAGAGTTCACTCACTTACGCGCTCACTCACTCAGTTCAGCCATTCATTCTTGATTCGTTATGATTCTTGATTCATTATAACATGTCAGTGAATAAATTAGTTGTTGCAAGTAACTACTGTTTATCTTCCCAACATTGAGATATTCTACATGGCTACCTCACTATCCCACATCACAAGGCGATCTTAGACCATTACACTACATACATTTATTATATGAGATATGAATTTCCCTTATATTATTACGGATATATTTGTTGTCAAATATAAACTAGAACTCGATGTATAAACTTCAATTTGTTTTTAGTTTAATTTAAGTCCTGAACAAATCGGACTAATATTTTTACTAATGGCTGCTTTATATGGAATATCTAGTCCAGTATGGGGTTGGTTAGCAGACAAAGTCGACAACCATTGGTCGATGATGGTGGCTGGTCTATTTACATGTACTATTGGTTTGTTATTATTGGGGCCTTGTCCGCTTATACCGTTTTTGGAACAGTAAGTAAAATAAATACCTAAAAGATCATTATGCCAAAACGTCTCCTTTAGTAAATAAAACGGAAAGGATAAATTAAATACCGTACAGTATAATAATAGTAACGAACAAATTTTAAAAGATTTTATGATGAGGAATAGTATAAGACTGTGCTTTATTTTTAACTAAAAATTTTTTTCTCTCATTAAAATTCAATATTTATTAATTTTTACCTTATGCTAAATGCAAATTAAATTGAATTTAAGAAAATGTAGGTAGAGAAAAATAATTCGAAATTCTTATTTTGATGCTCTAAAACATATAATTATGGATCCATATTTCTGCTTAATTTATTGTTCAGTTTTCTTTCTTAAAATAGTTTATATAATCTGCAAAAAGTAGAAATTTCGAAAATTTACCCTAGATTGCCAACCTACGTAAAATTTACATATATTTTTTTGTTGATCTGATATAATTTACCTACTATTGGTACCCTCCTCGTTCTGCCGCTCAAGCAGTGCATCCCTCACCATCACTACAACCGACGAGTCTCTGATATGGGAGTATGATTTTTTTCTTTTTATTTTAGTTGAATATGAGTGCAAAACTAAACTACCAAAAAAATCCTATCAGTTGAAGACTTAGAACAAATTGTACAAGCTAGCGACTTTATAATATGTAGTATATACGTAAAATTTACGTATTGTTGGCATTAAAGTATAAATTTTGAACGTTTTCAATCTAGGTGTATTTACTTATACTTTAAAAAAATATATGAAGAGTACTCATCCTAATATGGATCGCCATCGTGATTAGCTAGTAATAGAATTTCTAACATGTGATTACGCTTTATAAAAGTAAATAGACAAACCATCGATTCACGCTAAACTTTTTATTTTAAATGCTGTCGTGTACGTCTTCCTAACAATTTTTATATTTTATTTTAAAAATATTAAGAATGTATTATTTTTATTTCAAATTTTTATTTTTAAAAACAGATTTACAATATTCTTCAAAAACATTCTTAGATGAGACCCAGAAATTATTTTTTACATAGGTACTCCCAGAATATTTTTAATACGTTTAAAATAACATTTTTGTATCATACACTTTAATTATTCTTGATATTTCTGCAAATACGTTTATGCTTGAATGTTTGTCCATATTGTTAATTAATGTATGCATATAAAAATAAATTAATTTTCAGCAATTTATGGGTTGATTTATTAGCATTGTCAATAATTGGAATGTCAGTAGCTTTAGCTCTAATGCCTACATTTCAAGGTATCCTAACTTCTGCAACGTAAGTAACTCTTTAAATTTATTAAGATTTAATCATAATTTTTCACCTCGATCACTTTTCAATAAGAAATCATTCATAACCAATTACAATACTTAGAAGTGTTTCAGATGATTGTTGCATCCTAAAAATTTAATTTTTACCTGACCAAGAAAAGTACCATCCGGATTGCATCCCCTCGAAAGAAGGTATTTGCTGATTATTAAAACTATTTCAGGTAAACTCCGTAGCAACGTTGCCAATTTATGCTAAAATTCTTGACTGTTTAAGAACTTTAAGGTATATCTTACCATAGCACAATGAATTATACAAAATTTCTTAATGTTCTGCCAAAATGTTTGGTGGAAACGTCGAGTTATCATCTATACAATTTTCAATAATAGTCGCAAATTGAGTTATTTTGTCGTTTACTGGATGAATTGCAGCCAAGCCAAGAGCATAAAATTCTCTAACATCTTTATAGGGTCAAGGAAAGATAGACCATACGTGTATGTCAATAAATTCGAAATTTAATTCGTTATATTGACCTGAATTATTATGATATTCGACTGATATAATGAACGCTTTGAATTTTTCATAATCAGGATTATCCCAAATGAAATTTACAACCGCGGATAGATAATTAAGAAGTTTCTGAAATAGCTTTAAATTGAAATTTTGAAATTTACAGTTATTGTTTTAGCGATTAACGGAACATTTAGATTTAAACATGTTTCTTTTAAATACTAGAAAATAATACAATATGAGGAAGAAAGTTTGTTAGGAAGTAAACAGAAAACTAAAGTTTGTTCAGTGACCCCTAACCCCAACCTCATCGCTGTCGCTTATCTTAGTAGCATATGTAAACCAGATGAACAGACAATTTGCATCTAAAATGAATTTCTTAGATAAATTCAACAATCAGATCAAATTTTATGTAAGTTTTGATTTTGGCATATTTGACATTTACGCATTTAAAAAAAAGTCATGATATTGTGAGAAAGAACAATGATTTATCAATATAAAGTATAAAGTAATTTCAATAAATTACTTGATTACGAAAAATATGCCGGAAAGACTCTTTTGCCCTTGTGTGCAGTTTGTGAGAAAGTACTAAAATACGTACCGTTAAAATCATAAATAGTAGAAAACATAGTTTATCATATCTATTATCTGTTTTTATGATACTCTACGTATTTAGTATTTATTAAATTATTTTCCATATAAATTAGAATAAATAAATAAGTTTCTGGTTAGGTACGTAATAGATAAAAAGCGTTATTCTCTTTTTGGTTCATTTTTTGGACAATACTGAAACGTACCATCTAAGTATAAATTTGAACAAGAGGACAAGAAATTAATATTAGATTGGCAGAAAAATATAATGGTATTGTTCTCTTTATCGTTTTTCAATAAGTACTTTTTTATTTGTGACTATGGGTACAGCCTCAATTAAATTATGAAATTCTGTGTTGTTTTTTGGAACCTCTGTATTAAACCATTTGTCGACCTTGTATATGAATGTTTTTATGAATTCGCTCTAGATCCTTAGTTGTTATGTACTGCTTCAACCGGGATGCAATCCGGACGCTTCGAAAAAAACATTAAACATGTTTCAAAGCCGTGATAATATTTGAATTGGGGAATTTTAGAACCTTCGTCAACACTAACCAAAACGACACCATTTTAAGTTTTTTTATGTTTATCATCAACTTCTGATGATGCTAACAAGGTTAGCGAAACGTACGTCGAGTGTTTTTAAGAAACTGTAGTTTTGGTTAGTGCGGTGACGATATTCTTCAACATAATATCCAACCTAATCAGTTGATTGCAAAAAACTAGTATACTCTATTTTAGCAGTATTTAAACATGACTGTGCAGAAATTATTATTATAGTTCCTTGTCAAATCAACAATTAATATATGTCAAATTTGTTTGATCCACTTTGAAGCATTCAAATATAAATCACAATAATTAGTTACTATCAATAAAAGAAAGTGCAAAAATGTGCCTTGTTCATTTCCCACTATGCAAGAAATCATTCCAAGCATGAACCATACTCATCACAGTGTGATTTGCGACTTCCCTAGACAGCTCTTGTTAATATCGTAGGGAGGTGTAAGATACCGCCAATGTCGTTAAAACTAACAAAATCTATGTGATGAACCAAATGAGATGTTCTAGTTACATCCTTACTTTAAGACTAAAGTTATCACATTAACAGCACTTTAAGATCACATTAACAGCGCTTTAAGGTCACATTATCAGCGATTTAAGGTCACATGAACAGCTTTTTAAGATCATATGAACACAGTTTTAAAGTCACATGAATAGAATTTCATGGTTACAAACACATCTATTTCATGAAAAAATTACGTTTTTCTCATGTTCTTACATTGTTAATTAACACTTCCTGTTTTTGGTAGTCTGCCGCACTCACTTACTTTTTATTGTGGTACAAAAACTCTTACTTTATATATATATATATATATTTAAATAAAGGAGAGTACCTAAAATTTTAATGTGGTAAAACTTTAATTATAATCTCCTTTTGGGTAATTTTTAATACCTGCCTATCTAAAGAAAAAGTTAACAAAATACAAGCAATAATTATGCAATGTTATTTTCAACTTTTCCTTTATAAAGCCAGATATATGTTTAAAAAATTACCCATATACAATTAAAGTTTTACCATATTAAAAGTAATTGTCACTCTTTCTCCTCTACCCAAAAGTATATTATATAAAATAAAATTTCTTGTACCACAATAAATAGTTATTAGTTCTCAACAAATCTCTAATGTAACATTTGTTACACAGTTGGGTTTAGAAACTTGGAAAAATCAAAAAAAAAATGTTCTCTTGGCAGATTTATTACTCACTGTAAATATACTTTATTTTAAATTACACTAAAGTTGTTTACTTTAAATTTTTATATTTAGCAATATATACAAATAATGCACATAAACATAAACATTTATTAACATAGAAATAAAATAAACCAAAACTAAAAAAGATTGTCTTAAAATAAAATAAAGTTTTTATGTATACAAAAATAATAATAATCCAAATAAAACATAAACATATATAAACACAGAAATAAAATAAACAAAACTAAAAAAAAGAATCCCTTAAAATAAATGCAGTTTAAAATAGAATCGGGCATAGAACAGATCCTAAAAAAAATGTTTATTTGTATTAAACCAGAATATTCCACATAAACCAAGTAATAACTTTACCTTAAAAAACAATATTAAGAATCATCTTTGCGATTTAATCTTTGTTTTGAGTGTCTTAACCACTCCATGACACATACTTCAAAATCTCTATCTGTACTTCCACCAAAACTTGACCTTACTGCACCTGAAAAATTAATTATATTTAATAAGGAAAATAAAGAATTTTAAACAAAGTCTAATTTATATTCTAACATAGATAAATTCTTCAAATATTTTTCACTCAACAATATTACAGAATGCTCTCTTTTTCTTGATAAACAAATTGATATTAATTATATAATATTACTAAGCATTACTTTTTATAGTTAGTAGAAGTATCATATCTCTGACTTTTAAGTTATTTTTTTGTCCAGTCCAGGAGCAAAAGGTTCCCACTTTGTCTGTAAAAATTAGGGCCATACACCTGCGTATCATATTTTTGTTGGTACTTCCACTAGTAGAACAACATTTTCTGAACTAAAAACAAAAACAAATTAGAAATATATATTAAAGTATAATGAAGTTTCAAACCAAGTAAAGCAGGCCAAAAGAAATAAGTTATTGTATATGTGAAGATTAGTAAGAAAACCAGAGAAGATTATTATTGAAACACTCTTGGTGCGGATATTTAACTGATAAAGAAATGATCTCTTAAATACTTTCATATGAAATAAAGTGTTACACCACTTACCAATTGTTGGCGTGCTGTTTCATCCTGTGCTACTAAATCTTCTAATTTAAGTAAATTATCAATTGTGTCTACAGGAATTTCTTTTATTTTGTCCTCATTAAGTAGTTCTTGATCTCTACTTTGGGAAAACATTTCTATAGAATTTAATCTAATCATAATAATATTTATTGAAGATTTTAAATCCAAAAGTATATTTTTTATATGTTGTAGTTGAATTACTTGTTCATGCTCTTCTACCTCAATAATCTCTATTGGTATATTAATATCTTGATGATCCTCAGGTATGGGTAGTGTGAATGAAGTACCTGCTTCAGATTCTGAAGGTGTAGGTATGGTAGAATCTTGAACACTTGTGTCATCCATAACATCTGTGTGTTAAATTATTTTGTCTTACAAACACTAAAGCTTTATTTTTAACTTGAGTATTACAAAAAATCTATATTTTAAAATAAACTTAACAAATTTTATTTAGAAAAATAAATTATATATACTATTATAAGAAGTAAAATATATTAAAAACTAACCATATTTGCAACTGGTGGTAGCAATAAGTGTTTCATCATCCAACTTAGGTGGTGAAAATGTTATCTTTTTAATTTTTCTCTTTCCCAAACCTCTTTCATTTTCTGATTCTGTCGTAGCACAAAGTTCCTTTTCAGCCTCAATTCCATTCTCATAATTTGCTATAAAAAAAATGAAAAAATATTACTTAATCAAAATTAAAGTAAGACATACCAAACTTTTCCATTACAGTTATATTATGTAGTTTCCACATTGGATTTGGGAGTGTCTTTTTCATAATTGCATTTCTATTGATATTTTTCACTGGCCAGTAACACTTGAGTTTGTTATCAACTTGTTTTAACCAAGAACAGGGCACCACAGAGTAATAATTACTTGACTCTGAATCCACAAAATTAACAAGGGCAAACTAAAAAATAATTTTAAAACATTAAATGGCAGTGGTACTGTAACATTTCAGTGTGCTATAATTATCTTTAAAGTAATGTTCATATTATTTAAACATATTGGTCACTAATTTAATGTAAAACTAGAAAATAGTAATAGTAAAAATGTCTTTCATTTATATTTTATAAGTGAACCCATTAATATTAAAAGCTATTAAAGAAATCAAATCATGTAAGTGAAGTAACATTTCTAAAAATAAAAAATTATTATTATTGTATTATATGAAAATAAATGTAAAGTCAGAAATAAAATGTGGTATGCACAAGTTACCTTATTTAAGTAAGTACAACTCTCATGAATAAGTTGCTTTGTAGTAGTATTGGCAAAATGTTCTATAACTCAACAATTGTTAATGACAGATCCCAAGTTATACTTTGAATGTTAAAAAAGAAAATAAATAAATCAAACAGAAGTGTGGATTATTATCAATCATATTTTCTCTAAATGTTATTTTTATGAGGCTACAGTTACTTTGCAAATATTTTCTTTTATTTATGGTAAAAATCACATGTGAAAATATTGCGAATAAATTTAAATTTACCCCAAAAATAATAAGAAATTTTATATTTACTTATCCTTATGAAGCAATATTCAATGTGTCTCTCTTGCCTTGTCAATTTTTTTCAAAATTAAAGAATGTAATGTTCAATTTTAGCAAATTTTTTAAAAAATTCAAAACATATTAAAATGAATAAAATTTATGATTCTTATAGGTACTAATTAAAAAAAATACATTATACATTAACAAATTAAAAACCAATTGAAAGTCTGGCAACCACCATCTATTTATCTATACATTATCTAGTTATGAAGAATAGACACATAGATATTGTCAAGTTTAACAACTTTATATAATATATTTTTAACATTATTTATATCAATAACATCTGATTCTATTACCTTTCCATAATATATTTTGTCAGAACTGCATGGATTATAATATACTGGAATAAGATTAGAAAATTTTTTGTACATAACATATACCTCTCCATGATTTTTAAAAAGTTTTAGTATTTGCCCAACAGTCCCCTCTTTAAAAATACAATAACAATTAGGTAATTTAACATTAAAATATAAGTTTTTGTATTCAAGTCCTTCATAAGTATCTACAAAGTTACCATTAATCTTTTCAAAGTCAATATGTTTCCTTAAGTTTATCTCATTTTCAGAAATATTTTCTACCGGTTCAGTGTCATATGTGAGGTATTCTTCAACTCTATTTATATATTGCTCCAAAGGATATCTTGAAGTTTTTAACTGTTTCTTAATAGTATAAAGTGCATTTTCAAAAGGAAAAGAACTAAACTGATCAAGCGATCCATGTTTACGAACGTCATTGCATAAATGAATTAAGTTATGAACATTATGAGTTACATAACTGTCACCATAAAGTTCTCTAAATTTTTGCACAAAATATATAAGTAACTTTTCAGCAAAATCTAACAATTTTTTATTTTGGGAAAAGTCAGCAGACACTAATATACGTAATGAAATGTGAAAAGTTAAAAAGTGTGAATAGTATGGCTCTGTGAGATTGCCTTTAAGGGCTAAAGGTCCATAGTACAATAAAAATTCCCTAAATTCGGTAGCTTTCCAATTTGCAAGATCAGCTGTTGATCTAGGTAATCTTGAAAATTCAGACACACAGTTTTTTCTGAATCTAATTAAATTGTTATTAAGTGAGGTTACATTATCTTTTAACATTTTAATGTTGCCTGATCCTTTCTTAAGCCAAAGGGTTAATAATCTTTTCATTACACCAAGGCAAACTAGGTGCATGTAATCTAAAGGGACATTATTAACCAAGCCTAAATTTAATCGTGTAAGAACTGTGGTTCCTTTATGGTAGGTACTTCCATCAATATTTAAAAAATCAGCATCAGTTCGCAATTCTGCTGTTAGATTATTATAGGACATCCTATGATTTGAATAATCTCCCACAACTCTACATTTGGTACACCCATTATAGCCATTATGTCCCAAAACATTTAAAATGTAAGATTTTGCAGGAGCATCACAAATTATTTTTGTAATTTTAAGAACATAATTTTTTGTTAAAAACTTAATCCCATTTTTTTCAATATTAATAAAATCATCTACAAATGGTTTCAAAAATTCGTTTTGATCACTTGGTTTACAATTTCCCTGCCATAACCCAACACAAAATGGTTTGGATTTGGAAATATTTTCAATACTAGCCAGTATTGGCCAAAATTGTGACTGACTACTTTTACAAAGTGGTAATCCATCTATATTTATTTTTAAGTTTAAAATTTCAGGTCCTTTGTATTCAAATTTATGCAAATTGAATAAAATTTGCCTCTCCAGACCAAAGTAATAAAAATGGCCATTCCCTTTTTTGACAATGGCTTTAGTTTTATTTTTAATTTTAAGTAAACTGCGGCAATCTTTAGGTAAATATGAAAGGTTTAAGTCAGTGGTTAAAATACTTAGTAGTGCATTCACACTATTGTGAGATATATTATGATTAATAATCCAAAGTCTGAAATTATTTATAAAATTATTTTTAATAATATTAGATGGTATTTCATGCATTTCCAATAATTTAGGAAAATCTGATTTATTAGTATAACTTGAAAAATCTTCCAAAACTGTCATATTTAAAGGTTCATCATTTAAAGTGACTGGTTTATCATCTATAGAAAAAGTTTCATTTAATTTTCGCTTTTTATATTTAATTGCCTCAACATTAGCCCCTTCTTTAATTAGTCTTTGGACATGGCGTTTACTATAATTGCAAAACAATTTTTTTCTTGGGCCCTAAAATTATTAAAATGCATGAAGGACTGTTATGACAATGAGTTAAATTTGTGTAAGAGAAATAAATGGAATCATGTATAGACAGAAAGCATATCTAAATGACCACCTGTATAACCTATAATACTTAAACTAATAAATCTAGGTATTTCATGACGAAAGGGAACTTTTATTTTTACCAAATTGTTTGATAGAAAACTTTAAAATACTTACCGGTAAATGACTTTCACCATCCATCGTGTTTCACTTTTAGAATATCACCAGATCACAAAGGAAATAAAAAAACACAAAAAAACTTTATAATACTACACAAATTGGAGTACAGACTGCAAAAATGACTGTCGCAAATGCACATTGATGAAATAAGATGCCAAAAACAGCTACAAGCCAAGCACAGACCTTTTATTAAAGTGATCTTGCCTTGCTATTTGCTATAAAAGAGAGGTTAATTCTGCTGTCACGTTGCAACTTTGCGAGGGAAGTTGGAAGTTGCGCTTTCTAGCCTATCGCCATTTCGCATTTCGTCTCATCTTCTCTTTTATTTTACGTACTACTCTTATTTATGCAAATAGTGACATATTCTTCTTTTTATAAATATAAAATTAACTCCAAAAAATATACTCAATGTTTACGTTATTTGGAAGATTTAATAAAATGTAATAGAGATGACGGTTTTATGCAGTCATAAAAAAAACTTCTTTAAGATAAAACTAGCACATCCGAATCAGGTTATGTTTTGTACAAAATTTGTCTGTATTATAAACATCCCATAAAGGGTATTTAGAAGGATGTAAAAACACAAACATGCAAGAGAAGTTGAACCGACGTTTTAAAAGTACATTTCGTAATCTCAACAAAAGTCCTTAAAAAGAACATCACAAAAAAGACTTATGATGTTTCTTGTTTAGTGGGTTCTTATTATATGAGTAAATGTAACAACCGAATTTGAGTTCATAATTTATTAAAATGACGGGTGTATACATTCTCACAATCATTATAAAAATAAATAAATTTTCAGCAATTTATAGGTCGATTGGTAGCATTGATAATAATTGGTTTGTTGAAGGTTGTCTCATTGGTCGTGGAATACCCTGTATTAAAAGATATATCACTAAATGTGCAGGCCCTAGTTTATTTTCGGAGTAGGGCAACAATTTTGAGGCCCATAAAAAAAGGGTTGTACTGCAAAGTTTAGTTACCGTTTAGTGTAGCAAAATAAATCGACATTTTGGGCCATTCCAGACCTACCGACGACGACGACCTACCCTTAGACCGACTAGTTATATCTTAAATAATAATTTTACGTGGCACTTAAAAATGAGGAAAAGATAAATTCCCTAAACTTCTGTTTGAACAAATAAAAGAAATGTCTGTTATCGCGTTAAACAATAAAAAATTTTTAGGCAAGCTGGTCATTCCGATAGTTTAGCAACTTATAGTCTTGTAGCAGGAATTTGGTCATGTATGTACTCTTTAGGAGACTTTATAGGACCAGGAATTGGTGGATTTCTACTAGAAAAATATGGTTTTCCAATCGCTTCCACTGTGATGGCCATTCTAACATTTTCACTAGTAAGTATTAAAGCCACGTTTTCACGAAATTAATAAGGAATAAATAACTTCTCCACATTTTGTAAAAATCCAATAAAAATCAAAACTAAAATTAATAATTACTTTAATTGTATTGTCTGCATTACATGTTTCTCTTTAATCAATCATTAAATCAGGTACCTACATTAGACTCACAAACTCAAAAAACACACTTATTTTAATTTAAACACTTAAATTAATTATAAAGTAAATTCAAATTACAAAATTAAATTGAATTAAGGAATACTAATTAGAAAATAAAACTAAAACGAAACGTCAAATTTACAAACTTGTCAATTTTTTTTAAACTTTCAGGGTTACCAACCTAAATTTATTCTACTCTTTTCATTACAGAAGGCATAAATTCCCTGTTTTATCGCATTACAAACATATATGTAATACTCCATGTGCATTACAAATGATTATTCAGTAAATACCCTATTTTAATAAATACCCCCTATTTTTATAAATAATAATAGATATGTTTGTAAATCTCACTAAATGCTTACGAACTGTTTCACGTATAGATTTACAGATAAATTCGACTATTGAGCACTAGATGGCACTAGGAATGGTTTAGTGGCAAAATAATAATTTTTGAATGTACGATTTTTTATACGTTGGTGAGAAATATGAAATTGTACAATATACGTGCTATATCTAATTTGAAATTTTATATTATATGAAAGTGTAATTATCTTACAAATATAAGTAATAAAATTTTTAATTATTCGTGTATAACAATCTAAAGCGAGGCGCAAACCAGAGCGATAGCGGGTGCGGTGGTGAACGCGGTGGCGATACGGTCAACCGCTGTGAATGTAAATAAATGAAAGAATGCAAACCTGTGCGATCGGGCCTTTATAGCAGCGAACTATCGCGTACAACCTTGTGGCCTGTGGTATAACGCTGCATGCATCATTTGCCTGTCTAGTTCGGGCAATCTGCCACAATAGGAAACATGTGTGATACAGAGAAACTCATCGAAAAATTACCTGGACACTCATTTTAAAATAAATAAAAATGTCGTTTCAGTTCTTGAAAGAATTTAAAATTCATCGTTTTTTCCTGAAAAAAATATACGTATATATGTATGTATATTGTATACTTTAGTTACATTAACGTGGGGTAAAATAAGTTTCTTTAAATCTAATTAAATAATTTTTAATAGTAATATTGAACGCTTTGGTGTGCGCATTTGTTTGTTCGCAATGTGACCGCATCGCCACCGCTTCCGCCGCCGCGCCCTCTGTCGCTCTAGTCTGCGCCTAGCTTTATTTATTAACAATTTTTTTAGGCCATTATTACGATGATATTTTTTGGTGTTAAATCAACTTATTTTATTGATGATGAGAGTTCTCCGGATAGTGGCATAACCGAATCTTGGCGAAGTTCTAACATCAGTGTATCCAACGAGAATACCCCATTACTTTTATCAACAATGGATTCAAGTCATCAGCCATTTAAGGAACCTAAACAGTATTATACAGAAAACAAAAATAGTCGTGTACGTATTACTACGAAATATTTAATATTGACAATTTTTTTTAAAAAATAATTATTTTTTTTTATTAAAGTTTGACCAATATTCAACTTTATCAAAAATAAAGTCTGCCATATCGGTTTCGATTACTGGAAGAGGATCTTCTGAAATTTAGTATAATTTTGTAAATTATTTCAATTTTTATGATATTTATATGTTTTAAGTTTGATAATATTGATAATGATAATGATTTTTAAAAAGTAAATAAATTATTTAAGTTTACAAAAAGCTTGTTATATTATTTTTTTAAACACCTTGAAACTTAAATCTTTAAGGAGGAATTTTATAAATATTTTACAATTCCTACCAGATCTGGCAACACTGCAGTCGTCACAAATATCATTCTTTTCAAAAACAGAGTAGAAACAAAGAATTTGTTGTTTTGTTGTTTGGATGTTGTTGTTAAGATCGACTTCAAAACATTGTATACAAAAATGTAAACAAGGCACATACAATATATGTACTGTGCAAGGCATGTCTAAACTTTGTCCAACTACTAAACCGACCGCTTGGTCAAAAATTTGAGAAGTGGGGAACGAAACAACAAAGGGAAAATTAGAGAAGTGGGGACGCTGGAGGTGTCGTTTTAGTTGTTGGACAAATGACTTTCCACGTCTAAAAGCGAATTCCATTGGTAAAACTGGTTCGCACTGAGTGCATAATTTGTATTCTATTGGAAAAACTGGTGCATTCAAATTCGAACTCAATGCAACATTTTCAGCACCAGCTCCATGAGGTCGGTCGTGCGAAGTTAGTGCAATTGTGAACATGGCGGGATTATCTAAAGGTTCAAAACTTCAAATCGTCATTATCGTTCACATGATCTTCAACTAGCGATGAGTAAATGATATACGAAGTAATGAACATACATACTTGTTAATTTAAATGTTTTCATTCCATTATTAAAAATCATTTCGAAATTCATATATTGACTAATGGTCGTATAGAAACACTCTGTGTGTGATATTAGTCAAAGTCCAATAAGTAAATAAATATAAAAATCTAAATAAATATAAATAATTGGGATAAAAATATGTAATTTAACTTGAAACCAACTTTGATACATTTGTCCTATTGGTGGTGAAATAATATCAATGTATTAAATTGGTTTCGTATTAAAGTCCATGTGTTTACGTTCGATGATAAACAGAAGATAACATTGGTTGCATACATTTCAGGGTTGACGCATCAAAATGGCGTCAAATTCTATCTTCTTTTATTAATACTCAGTTTGGCTGCGCACAAGATCTTAAGTGGTATATTTATGTATACGTATGTAGCGTGGGCCCGAGGCCTACCAGTGTTTGGTGGAACAAAACGCAGCTACTTGCGAACAAAGTTATTATCTGTCAAATTTAAATTTTAAATGGTCGTCCTCATTGTATTTATTTACATTTATTACTAAACAAATAAATCACTTTTAACAAAAATGAGCGATACAGATAGTGAATATGAAAACATCCTTCTTGACACCTCGAGCGTAAACTCAAACTTCGACTGCAAACATCCACTTACCTCCCTTGGTAGGTAAATTACTATTAATTGCTCTTTATAAACACTTTTAGATTCTTGATATCAATCCGGAAAATACTGATTTACATGTCTAGTGTAAAAAAAATTACTAAACTAAAATTAAGTGGCTTATAACTTCATTTAGGAAAGTGTATTCATGAAATTGAAAACGAAAACACTCATTCGTAATCCCACGAATAGTCTAGTCAACAAGTGCTTTTTGAGTCCAACTTTTTTTCTCCGCCTTCGATTCTGAATAGCATGTAGATGATTTTTGAAAAAATTCAAGAGCCGCTTACAAAAATTGCAAAAGTTATAAACAATTAACTGAAAAATAAAAATGGGGTTTGGTTTTTTGCAAATATATCAAAAACTGTTTGACACTTTCCAAATTTGAAAAAGATTCAAAGTGCGATTTTGAAATTAACAGACACCAAAATCAACTCCAAATCAAATCATATGTCCTTAATGACTAAAAGATTAATCATTGACGCGAATAAAATCGGTCTCAGTTATAAAGTTGCATGGATCCCTGGTCATGCCAACATAAACGGAAATGAAAAAGCAGACAGCTTAACTAAAGTCGGACAAATTCTCAGAGTGCCAGCGCAGATCCAGTACAGTAGAGAAGACATACTCTACACCTTGAGAAGGCAAATTTACAGAGGTCACAGTGTGTACTGGAAGGAATTGTCAAAACCCAAAGGCAAATGGTATGCACAAATCCAACCTAGCTTCCCCACAAAGCCATGGTTCCAAAAATTTCCATTCACTGATAGAAGACACATTACTACAATCATACGTATGCGCACTGCACATTGTTTAATGGGGGCTCCTATTAAAATTTTTATCTCACAAAAATATTCAATTATAAAAAAAATCCATTGTTTTTTTACCTAGGGTGCTATTATCCGAGGCAACATTTCTGGTTGTGAATGCTCCGCCGTTACTCCGGAGCTAGAAAAGTTTTAACCCATTTGTTTAACTAACATTCTTCACTCATCCTCTACCATATGCTTCAACATTCATAGAACACAAGTGGTGGCCCATGAGTGGAAAAAACTAAATGTGCTGGCCAACTGATCAGTAGATCAGAGCCATTAACAGAAGATCATCATCATCATTTCAGTTAATTGTTTATAACTTTTGAAATGTTTGCAAGTGGCTCATGGAATTTTTTAAAAAATAATCTACACGCTATTCCGAATCGAATGACACATCGTTCATATTTTTTGGAGGCGGAGAAAAAAGTTTGGCCCAAAAAGCACTTGTTGACTAGACTAAAAAACGAATACTCATTGAGAATCAAGAAATAAATTGTAAGAAAAAACTTTCGATACTATCCTTGAAAAAGTAGATATTTTTTTAAGATATTTCTTCCTTTATTATAGGTAACAAAGTTCGGCTACATTCAACTGAATCTACATTTTTTCTCATATGCCATCAGTGACACATGAAAGTCGTTTTGTCGTCCCATTTTTAGTTCTTTAGTCATATCAGTCACTCAAAATTGAAAATAATGCAATTTTTAATTGAAAACAAAATATTTTTGCACAATATAATAATTTACAGGTATAGGTATTATAAAAAAAAAAACATAAATACGTAATATTTCTTAAATATATTGTAAAAATATTTAGTTACATTTAATTTTACAATAATCCTAAAGATTTTTCCACAACAGCATGAGGTTGGCCAGAAATTTCTAAAAACTCTGAGGTATTAAATATATCCTCGGCTCCAATTTGAAAATCTCTACCAGTTAAAGCTTCATGCATAACATTTGATGATGATAAGAAAGGCAATCGCCCAATTTTCTTTGCATATTTTAATTCCATTGCAATACGTAAAGGTGCATGCAATCCTTGGGTATTTCGAAGAACAGTTAAATTCATTTTGTTCATATTATCACCATACTAAAAGTACAATAATTTAGATTTTTTTATATTAAATTTAGTGATGGAGGCTTAATAACCAAAACTTCTATTGTCTTTAAAGTGAAGTATTATAGTTATTTAATAATACTAAAGAATAAATAAAAATTTTGACAATTTCATAAACTATAGATAGATTAAAAAAAAATTAAGTAGGTACCTTAGTTTCAGATGTGGCCAGAGGATGTAAAATATCTGTATTATGTTTTACTGATGCTAGACCAACTTTCATTACATCTTGACTGCCAAAAGAATTTCCATGTATATCAAATCTATCCGGTACAGATGGCTTTACTTTAACAGAAGGTAGTGCAAAACTCTAAAAAAAATACATATAGATGAACATGAGTGTTGCCGTTCGTAAAATTCTGTTTTACCCCAAAATGTAAACAAAAATACCCCAATTGGTAACAATTTACCCCCAAACTTGACCTTTTTTATTTATAATCATATATAAAAATAAATCTTTATTTGAAATAAACATAAAATAAAACAACACGTACTCGTAATGGGAAAAGATGAAGATTGCAACGCATCTGCCCAGAAATCACTGATAGTAAATAATGAGGATACTCGAATTCCCGACAAGTAAAATTTTGACCATAACTTATTTCTGGAATTCCCGGCAAGCAATGGACTTATCCAGTAGGAACGAATTTATTGGTTTTATATTAATGAATGAATAGCTTAAAGAACCTAGTTGCTTATGTTGATTTTCATTGTTCTTATAATATTCATTAATTAATAAAAATGAATAAAAAGTAATTAATATATTTTGAAAGTGGCGCTACTTTTTGACCAATAACTGACGTTTTACTTTCTACAGCATTGCCAAGATTCTAGCTTTGTTCGTTTGTAGAAAAATTTGACATACTTCTTTCCTTCTTTTAATCATAACAAATGAGAAAACGAGAGTTGCCAGTTTTATCAATATGACAACATAGCCAAATATAATCTGTTTCAATTGGGCCACGTCACAAGCCACTATAGCCCCGATATTCAAATTTCAAGAATTAATTACAGCCGCAGGATCGGTCTCAGAAGGGCTGGACCCGGTGCAATGTGTTATGGTGGGCCCAAATTATAAAATAGAAATATAAAAAAAATCACTGGATGAGTCCATTGAAGACTGACATAATCCACTAATCGAGTTGCCGTAAGTAAACAATTTAATTAGGTAGGTAGGTACCTGCCCGACGATCAGCAGTTAAAATGATATTAATAATATTTGAAAGTCTACTTTCAATTGAGTCCCTTAAAAAAATAAAATATGTTTACATGGTCATTTAGTATTAATTGTGTATTTGTTTTGTTAACTTGGATCTTCGTGTGATAACAAGTGAAAAAGGAAAAAGTAATAAAAAAGACAAAGTTTCTCACAAAAAAGAAGTTGTACAAAGTCAAAATTTCATCACTGACAAAATTGCCACTATAGAAAGTTATCGAAACATTCAAATAGAGGCTGCTTTTAATAAAAGATCCTGTAAGGTGGTTTTAAAATCAAACTATCGAAAGCGACTCGACGTTAAAACTTTACTATGACATTTCTTTAATTTGACATTGACCTCTTCTTTTTCTTAACCTAAGCTGTTTTGACAATAATGTGACAGATTAATAGAAAAACTGTCAGAATAAGAAAACTTTTAATTAAACGCCCCTTACTTTAATTTAAATAAAGTACAGGAAGCCTGTATTTTATTAAGAGACGACCGTAAAAGTTGAACTAAATGCGCTTGCGTATATGTCAAAATAAGAGAAACTTTATTAATGACAGTTCAAAAGATACCTTTCGATAACTCTATCATTGCAAAAATATTTAATTAGCCGCTTTGATTTTATAAAATGTGAGTCATATAAATTTAATATAATATAGTTAATAATAGTTTTGAATAACAATAATGAAGTTGTAAATTTTAACCCTTACGGGAACTAGTGTGCACTTTTAAGGGATCCAATTTGAAGAGCAGGTAAAAGGGGTTATTCTGACGGGAACTCGAGCCGCCCGTAAATAATAAATTACATTATGATGCGTAAAGGATAATTTATGATTAAAAAGTCAATGCTCTAACAGCCTCTTTTACTCCCAAATATTTATATACCCAAAAAATCCCCCACGAATCTCAAATTACCCCCATTTGGGGTAAAAACCCTCAAAACGGCAGCACTGATAATTTTCTCCTTAAAGTCAGTTAAAACTGAAATCCAAATGTCATATGTTTCACTTGTTTATTTAGGAAACAACATTTTTTTAAGACATAGCAAGTAAAAAAGAGCAAAGTCATTAAGAAAACAGTTATTGGTCTAAAAGAAAAACACAGAAACAATAATGGGTAGTATTTTTTATGACATCGAGAAGGCTAAGATTTTATACAAGCATTTTTTAGTTCAAATCAAAAACATTTTCACGTTTCAAATATTTAATAATTTAAAAATGTCACGATTTGGTTGTAATACTGACGATAATATTAATCAAATAATCGAATCAAATACACCAAAAAATACTGTTAACAATAAAAAATTTATATGGAAAACATTTATGGACTTACAAAGTATCAATTAGATAGAAATCGAAGAGTGGAAGAATTAACAAAAAAATTTCTATCTGAATTACCCTCAAATTACCCCCAAATTATCAATGTCCTTATGTAATTACTATTGAAAATATTTTGGACGCGTCTAGTCGTACGAATAACAGCGAGGTTTTCGTACGACAGTCGTACAAACTACACAATTTTATACGTACGACAGTCGTACGAATTACACCCATGATTTAAAAATTACTGTTATTTATTGTTATTATTTATTATTATTGAATAAAATAATAAAATTAATAAATGAATACGTAACTACTTAAAGCTCTTACACAATTCTTACAGTACCTACTTCTTTTGTATTATTTAAAATAAACTCTAAAAATAATAACGAACATGTTTGTTCATATAATAACCTACTTTTTTTAATAAAGGGCACTTCGGAAATCGAAAAAACTTTGTACTGTTTTTAGAGCGAGTATTACTTTTACAATACAAACACTGCACAATACATTTTGAATCAGTTTATAGGTGAAAATTAATAAAAATCTATAAAAAACAATAACCTCATATAGGTGCACTTTTTTATAAGCTACAACTTTGATTTGTGTGAAAAATAAACAATAAACCTGTACCTTGGTTTGTGAGAGCACACGTGGCAGTTACTAAAAATAAAATAATTGAAAAGAAATCTATAGAAGTACAATCGCGAAAAATCCCATGGGCCATTCTTGACGACGTTAACTTGCCGTTAATAGAAAAATATTTTACAGCAGGAAATTAAAAAATTTAAAGCTGATGATGATTTCTGTGAATGTGGGCAATGTAAAAATGAATTAGCTGAAACAGTGACATTGGGTGGATTAAACCAGGCGCGGCTAAACATAAAAAAATTTACTTTATTAAAAGAAGTCTTGACTATCTAAATCTAGCCTGTGTATTTAAAAAAAAACAAAAATATTTATTTCATTAAAAGAAGTCTTGACTATCTAAATCTAGCGTGTGTATTAAAAAACTAAATAAAAAGAAATATTTCCCTGGGAATCGAACCAGGAACTTTTATATGTAAAGCATACACTTTACTACCTATTGGATTTGCCCTAAATGTAAGCAAACTATGTGAAATGTTATTTTATTACAACATATGAAGCATTATTACTTGTTATTTTAGTATTTGTTTAAATCTCTATAACAGAAACAAATAAAAAATATGTACAGTAATTTTCATATTTGCGAGAAACTTTTATTTATGTGAAAAATAAACAATTTAATTTAATATAATGAAATAATAATTATACAGGGTGTCCCAAATAAGAGTGATCGATTTTAAATGTAAATGTACAGCTTATTAATTGCCCTAAAGAATTCGGATTTAGACTAATTGTTTTCGTTTAAAAAACAGTTTTTTATGAAGTTTGTTAACATTTTATCCCGTAAATACAGGGTGATCTACTAATGTTAGTCAGAATAAATGGAACAAATATGTATTATTTTAAATGGAACACCCTGTATATTTTGATGGCATTTAAAAGAGTAATTCATCGTCTTTTAAAAAATGTATAGTTTAATATCTTTTGCTTTTCTAACAACAAAGATATTCGAGATTTCAAGAACCACTCCATTTTTCCTTATGGAAAAACTAACAGTAAATAAAAATTAAAAAATCTGACAAATAATTTATTCAGCAACAAAACATCACAAACATTTAATAAAACTAATAATGCCATTAATAGTAATAAAGAATGTAAAAGTTACAATAAATACTGTATGTGTCTACCTTCTTCTTCAATGCACATATACAAGCGAAATTTTAAATTTTCAAACGATTTTTGTAATATGGCTGTCGGAATGTTTTCGATAATATTCCTAATGTTATTTTTTAGTTCTTTTATGTTTTGTTGCTGAATAATTTTTTTGTCTAATTTGTTAACTTTTATTTAATGTACCTTTTTCCATAAGGAAAAATGTAGTGTTTCTCGAAATCTGGAATATCTTTGTTGACAGGAAAGCAAAAGATCAAACTATACATTTTTTAAAAGAAGATGAATGTATCTTTTAAATGCCATCAAAATATACAGGATGTTCCATTAGTAGATCACCCTGTATTGACGGGATAAAATGTTAACAAACTTCATAAAAAACTTTTGGATAAACGAAAACAATTAGTGAAAACCCGATTTATTTAGACCAATTAATACGCTGTGCAGTTACATTTAAAATCGATCACTCTTATTTGGGACACCCTGTACATTGTGTATGTATATTTCGGTTTAACCCGTTTCATTTTGAGTTTACCACTATAAAGCATAATATAGTAGCCCTGCAGAAATATTGCAGTGGCCTCTATATTATGTTCTTAAATAATTTCAGTGATGGCCTGAAAATTGATATTACGATACATCCATTTTTTTACGTTAAACATCAGCCAACGCATCAAAAATTTTATCTTTCAAATATAATTGTTGTGCGAATAAAATCGTGTAATTCGTACGACTGTCTTACGAATAAAATCATGTAGTTTGTACGACTGTCGTACGAATAAAATTGTGCAGTTCGTACAACTGTCGTACGAGTACACTACAAAATATTTTTAAAATGCAGCGTTTTTAAAATTAAGACTCGATTGTAAAAAAATGGTTTTCCCTCATCTGCATATTGATGATTGAGTTTGACAAAACTTGCTTATACAAAAGCAGGGTAAACTAATATTTCTTTTATTAATATAAAACATAACGACTGGTGTGCAAATGTTATATGGGCAAAATTTTAACAATATTTCCAATAAATACCTATTTCGGGAATTCTAAATGAATTGAATAATTTGAAACGTGTTAGCCTAATTCTAAAATAAAATGTTATTTAGCTTACTGACTATAGTAAGTCAAATAACTAGGATTTTTTAGGATGAATAAGTACATAAACTTGTGAGTTTAAAACTTGTAAGTAGATGTGTACTTCTAATTTAAACAATTTTAGATAAAAGGTATTGGTGAATTAAAAAAATAATACAAGCTGGAAAATATGATACAATAATTAGAAATATAATATTTTGCGCTTTCAATATGATACAAACGGTTCAGACTACTTTTGGTTTTTTTAATCGCACCACAGAGAAATTCTTAATGAATTCTTTTGTTTGAACTTTTTAAATCAGCATTGACTATATATTGAAAGAACACGATTAGTCCAAACAATTAATTACATTTAAAATACAAATTTAAACTAAAACTTACCATTTTAAAAATGTTAACTTTCCCTATTAATTAAATGCTTATTTTTTCCAAGTCACGCTGTCTATTTGTTGACAATAGATGGGAAATGACAAATGACAATGACAACAACAGGAGCGTTCAAGTCAAATTTTTGTAGGGTTTCCGATCTCGATTCGATCTTATCAAGAATCGATCTTTCAATTTTTTGGATCGATTTTTTTAAGTTAAAATCAATCTAAAGACCCGAGAAAATAGTTAAGATTGGAGATGGATTCTTCTATATATACATTTCTAAATTCACACACTCCGAACCGAACCGGGATATGTGTGAAAGAGTTTATTTAATTATATTGCAACTGGTGCCGAGACCGTGACCGGCTCTGCTTTGCCGGTGTGTGTGAAAAAGACCTCATGCTACCTAATTTACTCCGAAACGTGGGGTGCTAATGAGTCAGTGAATACTTGTATATGAATTATAATGTATTATTAAAATAGGTTCAGTAAAAATATTGTTTTAATTAAAAATAAATGGGAAGTGTCACATGTTATGTCCATCCGATTTTTCCTGGATCGATCTTTGACTCAACGATACGAATCGATCTTAAGATTTTCCGTCTATGAATAGTGGGATCGCATTACCATGGAAGTAGGATTCTACCTCCATGCGCATTACCAACTCTATTCCTGCTAAACAGTGGTAATTTAAATTTTGTAAGTGTTGCCGATTGGTGTATAATTTGACATGCAAACTAATAATTTTCGCACAATGTAATATAAATAAATCGCATTTGATGACCCTGACTTTAGTTCGTGAGTTTTTAGGAGGAACCACAGATCATAGCGAAAGTATAAATACCACAGATGTAAATTTATATCTATGGGAGGACCTAAATTTAATTAAAAATTGAGTCTAACGCCATTTGGTCATTTGAATATAGGTAATTTACGGTTTACATAAGTATTTTTATTATACATGTTTTTTATATGTAGGAATCTTTAAATTCGTATTATTTTTTGGTTAAGGTGAAGTTTAGAAGACATCCCATTTTCAGTGAGTGTAACGACACTGCATATAGAATATATGTACTGTGACTTCTTACAAGTAAAAGAAGAAGAGACAATATTTGATGACATTTGACGTCTAGACAACACAAGCAAAAAATTTGATAAACCGTACATTATTTATTTGGATAATAATACTATTTAATGCCTACATATATTTATATAGCGTTAATATATTTACGTCTTTATACTTTACAGAATAACATTCGTGGTTGGAATTGTGAACGATAAATAGTTATCAGTTTTTCGGATCAATTACTTGGTGACGTTTTGAAACTGCCAACCGTTCGTCAACGTGTAAACCTATATAAAGAAAATAAGATAGATGAAATTAATTCAAATCAAAAATGTTCAAAATAATAATTTTTATTTCATGGATTAACGTTGTAGTTCAGTCATTTTATCTACCTGGTTTGGCCCCTGTAAATTATTGCAAAAAAGATGAGGCGACCGATGTTTGCAAAGTAAGTTTATTTTAATTATTAATATTAGGATCGATTTATGTATTTTTTTTAGTCTGATGTTAAATTATTTGTAAACCGATTAAACACAGAAGAATCAGTAATACCCTATGAATATCATCATTTTGATTTTTGTTTACCAACAAATAATGAAAAGTCTCCTGTGGAGAACTTGGGTCAAGTTGTATTTGGAGAAAGAATAAGACCCTCACCATATACTATAGAGTTCATGAAAAATAATACTTGTCAAGTTGCTTGTGTTAAACAATACTCAGGCGATATTGCTGCAGACAATTTAAAATTAGCAATGTTAAGAAAAGGAATAAGTCTTAACTATCAACATCATTGGATAGTTGACAATATGCCTATAACTACTTGCTATGATGTAGATGATTGTAGAACAGGTTTTCCTATGGGTTGTTTCTCGAGGAATGGAAGGCACAACTGCATTAGGGATATAGGCACAAGAGAAGATGCTAACTATATCTATAATCATGTTAATCTTACTATTACATATCACTCTGGAGCCAATGAAGAATGGGGTGATAAGTTTCATGAAAATGGAGGAAGAATTATTTCTGTAAAAGTTATCCCTAAAAGTATTGATTATAAGGGGTAAGTTCATTGAACATTTTTAATTCTTATCTCTAATTAACACATTTATACTGCCAACAATAAATTATAAATATTTGAAGCTACTTAACACCTATTTACTAAACGTAACAAGTTATCTGCTAAGAGTAAATTGTTTCAGTGGGCTGACATAAATATTTAACAAAATTTATTGAAAAGAAAAAAATATGAACATTCCTAAATTATTGTTCTCCCTGATAACATTTAAATTCTCTGCATGTGGGCTCCAACAAGGTCCACAAGGATATTTCATTGACTGTCCCCAGGGATAAAAACATAATAGAGCATTTCAGAGACATCAATCAAAATTAACTATCACTAACAGCCTAGAAGTTCATAAATTAAACATTATTTGAAAACCCTTTCTGAAATTCTGAAACAAGTTTTTTGCTCTTAATTTTTGTACAAGATTTGTTTTTGTCTGCTCTTAAAATATGTGGTGAGACCTTTTTTTGCTCGTCAGAATAATGAGTTACAGTCAGTGCTGAAGAAAGCAGTTGATTTTATATACATGAAACAAGAGAGATACTACAATTAAAAATGTATAGACAGCTTTAACCTTGTTGAGTTTAAATATTGTTTAAAAAATCCATATCTTGCATTCTCATTTGTATATCTACTCTGAGGTGCTATCAATGATAACCATGATAAGTGGTTTCACTAAGAATGGAAAAACAGTACAGGGCAACATTTTAGGGATACGAAAAGATTGCTTTTTTGCTTCTTAGAATACTTCAGCAAAGTACTATATAATAAATAGGAAAATTTTAATAACCGCAGGTTATTAAATTGTGCTGGTGCTCTTTACATTTGATTTCAGTTTTTCACTATTTTTGGAGTGTACAGTTATCAGTTGTTATCTATTAAATTGATTAGGAATAACATTGCCAAAGTTTTCAATTTTATTGATTTTCGACCAATTAAATTAAAGGCCTGTATTTTGTATCGTTACCATAGAAACTAAAAAAATTTCTGGATATTTTCCTCCTCCTTGGGGTAAGGAGCATGAAATTACTCTGGAAATTGTTTGACGTTTATAGTAAAATAACATTTATATTTAACTTCAGATTATGTCGAATTTATTCTATAAGTTAATAGTAAAAATGATTTATTGCCATATAATATGTACTTGAAAATTAAAAATTTACAAAACAGGCAACTTTTTGTGTATATTATAAGACGTCTCATCCTAAAATTCTAGAAACTGCTTCCAAATTCTTATCTTTGATTTTTTATTATTATCTGGGATCAGATATTGAACTTCTTTTGTAATAAACCAGGCACATCTTATTTTTTAATGAAGTTTAAGGGGACATTTTTTTTTCAATGGGAATTAATAAGTTTTATGTTCAGGAGCAAATATAAAAAAATCCCAAAAATTCTGTTGTAAGCTAAAAAAGCTATCTTGAAAAAATATCTTCTTATCCCTTAGAGCAATTTTAGCATTTTTTTTTATTCTTACAGAATTTTAAGTTTAATATTACAAAAAAATGACCTTCTAATTTAGATATAACCAAGAATATAAATTTTCTACATTTAAATTTTTAATGTCACTAAGTTTACATTCTACATTTCCTTTGCATACACTATTTCCGACGCTTTCTGAAATAGTGGCTGATTGAATGTAATTATACAACTCTGT
The DNA here is from genome assembly GCA_963243735.1 of Neocrepidodera transversa. Taxonomy (NCBI): domain Eukaryota; kingdom Metazoa; phylum Arthropoda; class Insecta; order Coleoptera; family Chrysomelidae; genus Neocrepidodera; species Neocrepidodera transversa. Next base: position 14,336,550 of record OY725340.1, on the reverse strand, counting down.
TGGTGACATTTTCTGGTCTCCGATAATGTAAATTCCAAGGATGTATATGTGTTAGAAGGATCACTTGGACTTAAGTTTATAAATTTTAACGCCACTATTTTGGACTTCAAATTGTTTGGTCCCTTCTAAAAGTACCGATATGAATCTGTTCCTATTCGGCGTACACCATTTACTTATGTAATACCCAGAGGCCCACAAAATGTCTATATTTATCAAATTTAGAACATTTGATTTAGTCAAATCTGTTGTGCATGTGCATGAAATGTACCGGAAACATCTAAAGTCCTAACATGACTGCAAATCCCAATTTTTCAATTATTTCTGTTAATAGTTTGGAGGCAAATCTTCGGTGCAAGAAAACAGATAATGTAACGGCGATAGGAAAGAATTTGATCGAATTTTTGATATAATAGCGTGGAATACTTGTTTCCTATCCAAGTTTTCGTTTTTAGAGGTTTTCAGAAGACTGTATAAAAATATCTTTAACGTTTCAGGAACTTGCTGCTTGCATTCATCTCGCATATTTTCATCAAAACTAGGATACTTTTATAGATTACAAACTTGTCTTTTTATATCCTCTCTTATAATCTCAGCTGCCGCATTAACGATTCTTAATTTTTCTTGGTAAATAGTTTCGCATTTCTCAGTATAAAACTTCTGTGAGAATAGTTTGCACAGTGTCTGTTAATCTGATAATAGTATCTTTTCCTAGAAGTCCAGTAATTTTTCTTTTAACCATCTATGTACATAACTCTCTTTAGTGTCACAAAGTTCTTCAAATTTTTTTTTGCATGCTTCTCAAGTAAAAATTGACAATCATCAATTGCTATACAATTTAAAAAGGTTTCCATATTTCTATACAATTTAAAAAGGCAGATTGCCTTTTGTCATTTTTTTTTTTGTGAATCTTTGGAAGAGCCTGCAGTATCGCGCACAAAATTTTTATAACATGTCAAATGATATTTCCCTTCTACAGCAACCAAGTCTATTATGTTACTCAAGCGAATTACTATTTGCCTACCTCAATCGTTCATCCTGTTTTCGCATATTTTTACTAATTTTTCTTTCACATTTAGTTCACTAATATTCCTTATTTCTTGTCTGTATTGCTTGGGTTTCTTTTTTTCTTTTTCGAGACAAATAGATTCACCACAGATCAGACAATTTGTTTTGGTATCAAAACCTTTTATAGAAGATTGGTAAATTCTTTCTTATACAGGCTGTTTCATTGGGATACGGACATACGTTAACTGCAGATAGGGGGCACTTAGGTGATTCTAAATAACTCCCATATGATGGGTCTAGCGGTCTTTATAACAGAGATACAAGGTGTTTTATCTATTTTGTCAATTTCTATAATAGCCTATAACTTACGATCCACTCTGTATATTTTTTTTTATATTTGGGCTACACATTTTTCATAAGTTGCCAAATCCTACCTCCAGGTCCGGCTTCACAAAAAATGTACAAATTTGGTCATCCCCCAAAACAACATCCACTTAATTTTGTTGACTGGGAAGTTTTTGAAAATATCTTCTATTCGTATTTCATTTTCTATGGTAAACATGACTAAATCGTTATAGATGTTTTTATTGTTTAGATACCGTGGGGATTTAAGTATAATTGTAACATTTTATTCTTAGACGGCTTGAAAAGTTAAATCCCGTAGGTCCATATTAATTTGATAACGAATTTGTATAGAACTTTTTTCCAGTTTAAGTTTGGATTGATTACCAAGGAACCATTGCATCTGTTAATGTGTATCTTCTTAGATATTATTTGGTGCTTGTATCCAATATTCTACTTAAATACAAACTTTATTTTTTCTATGCAGAATATTACCATTGATATTTTATTTTTTGGGAATTTGATGCATCTTGTTTTAAAAGTTATATGGGCTGATTTGGTTGAGTTGACTTTTATTCCACGCTGTTCAGATGTTCTTGTAGTTTATATAGCTAATTGAGATTTACTATCTGCAGCAATGGTTATATTGTGCGTTAATAGTAAATATTAGATATAGGACTGAGCCCAAGATAATTTCCTGCGGTACTCTAGATTTGATTTAGTGGTTGAGAAATGTTTTAAGATAGTTTGAAAACAGCGTTTCTTAACGTAGGATTTCAGGACAAGGTAATAATTGGTTGGAATAAAGTGTTTTAACTTCTATAGTAATTCTTGGTGCCAGACACAATTGAATGCTTGCTTTATGTCTGCAGTACATATTTTCTTCAAGGCTCTTTATAATTTTATTCGCAATTCTGTGACACTCCTATAGATGGTAGAATGCTCATGTCTGAAGCCAAAATTTATGTTAAAGTGATAGATAAGAGTAAATGAGGTGGTTTTCTGGTTTTTTTGATAAATAAAATATTTGAGCAAATTTCTAGATAATAGGAAAAATAGTTTCATCTCAATATACTATTGCTTTCTTAGTAATTGAAGAAAATGCTTTGATTGGTTTTGTCAAATAGTCTGCAAGTGTTATTGCTTTTTCTTGGATGGTAACCCATTATAAAATAATATTGCATATAGCGGTGACGTGTTAAATTACATATTATAATCAATTTGTTAATTTTTGACCTTGTATCTATTTCATTGGAATTTGCTACTATACATAAAAAGTGTGTTTATTTTATATAGGTAAATATATAATGATTGTCTGTTTTATGCAAAAAGTGAAACAAACAGATTAAATATGAAAGCACCATTAAAAATTCTTCATATTTAACCTCATAATAACAGATAACGATGCAATAGCATTACTAATTTAAATATTTAATTTTTGTACCTACCAATTTTTAAAAAAGTCAAAAATATGAATTGACTCGAATTTTTAACCAAATATTATTAAAACTTTATAAATTTATTATCAAGCATATATGGCTGATGTTGTGATTAAAGTTTTAAAAATTAAAATTTAGGAGCTGTTTAAAAAAAATTAAATTATCATAGGCTAAATATTTATGTAAGAAATCTTCTTTCAATTATTTTTAATTTTTATATGAGTTGGTAATATTGCAATATACAGGATGTTGCATAAGGAATGATCAATATTTTACTATATAACTCTGGGTAAAATGTTATCTACTAGTAAGATATAAGGTATTGAAGTTAAAATTTATGTTTCGTTTTTTTTTGCAATCGTTTCTTTATTATTTACCGTATTGACTTGAAAGGTATCGTTATATATTTACATGAGGTTGATATATTTTAATTTGAAATTAATTGTTGTTGGATAATTAAATAAATATTTTGTTGCATAAATTTAAATCAATATTAATTCTGTTATGTTTACAAATGTTTAGTATAATTTAAAAATATTTATTTAACACCTAACTTACTTAAATTAGTCTAGAAATGTTTTTTATATTAAAATTATTGGAATTTTGAACATTTTGATTTTTGATACAGATTTTTAAAATATTTTTAAATAATTTATTTGTAATAGTAGTTTAGAAAACAAAATTTATACGAATAAAAAATATAAAGGTGAATTTAATCTCATAAAAAGTTATCAACCAACATTTTAGCTGTAATAGTTATTTACGTAACAAGTTCCGAAAGCGACATATTACGGGACAAGTAGGCACATTCCAGAACGAACCATAGGCGAGTCCTGGAAGCCTACGAGTCCCGTAAAATCACTTTCGGATCGTGTTACGTGCAACCGATTATTAAACTTTAAAAATAAAATTAGTAAAGAACAGTTTTTTGACAAGTGTTGTCAAAATATAAATTACGTCAAATTTCCTAAACGTAGTTTTTAAAAATCGTCTAGAAACTACAAATAATCGTTCCGAAAGTAAAGTTGTATTTTCAAGTTCGATTTTCGTGACGGCTGCAGAAAAATATGTTTTTTTTACTTACAAGTGTCATATAAACAGAGCTGTCGAAATTACTGTTAACGAGTAATTCAATTACAATTATTCTCCCACAAAAGTATAAATTATGTTAGTGACTCATTGATAAATTCCTATCGCAAAAAATAATTGATCTATTGGAGCAATCCCCATATTTATTTACTTATATTATAATTAGTACAAATTTTAGTAAATTAATTTCTTTTTGGTAATTGAATTAAAAAGTCCTTAAAATTTTATTGATAAAGGACCCGCACTTTTTAAATAGAAAATGGCTTTCGATCAAATTTGCTGATTTTTGCATATGTTGAAATGCCCTAATTAAAAGCTTTCATTGCACCAACAAAAATAATAATAAGTATCAGTGTTAAAGTAACGATTTTTCATCATTTTGATTTTAAAAAATTGCAATGACTTCCATATATTTGAATTAATGATCAATTATCAACATATTTTGATCAGAATACGCGTATAAGAGTTCGAAAATATAATAACAATATGTACATTCGAATTGTATTGAGCCCTTAGGTATTACAAAGCAGTGCATTCTGAGAGTTTTCAAGCTCTAAGTCGTAAAATCTACATCCTTCTTGTTCTGCCAGTCCAAGCTTCTTAAGATGTTCTCTCAGCTGGCATTGCCCTGTTAGGACTCCTGTTATTATGCGAAGCTTGTTTTTACTCAGCAGGTTGATACATTCTGTTGACTTCTAGTTATAAGTTTCCCAGCCGAACTTTTGCTTCTCTCATTCCTTGTAGATTACTCCAGCGGTAGGATTTTTTTATTTTCACTTCTCTTTCCAGTATCATGCTGCTACTGATCCCACAAAAGGGTTCAGGCCGCAGAAATGGTGTTTTAGTCACTTTTTTGGCGAGTTTATCTGATATTTCGTTTCCCTCCACCCCGGTATGTCCTGGAACCCACAGGAAGGTAACTGTTATCCTTGCTTAGGTCATTTAGTTATTGAACACAAGCTGATTACGTGGGAGCTCAGCGCTTTAATGACTGCTTTACTATCCACAATAGCTGTGTATATCCACTGCAGGATTTTTGGGTTGCATGCTCAGTTTTTCACCGCAAAGTTCATGCATACCATTAAGGCTTTTGTGTTCTTAGTCGTTACTTCATTTTCGAGATTATTCCTGAGCAGTTTGTTATCTAGGGTGAGTCCCAGGTATTTTGCTTATAGTTTCCACTCAATAACGTACCCATCTAGTTTGATGATTTTGATATTTATGTATTAAGTAAGGAGTATATAACTTATTTTTGAGTTTTCTAATCGTAACCAAACTGACCATTTACTTAAAAGGTTTTAACTTACAATTTCATGGAAATATTGACACAAATGAATATATCTTTTTTTTTGTAACATGCGATATGTCCCTCTTGACACAGTGCAAAATTAGGCAATAACTCATTTGATTTATGGCGAGACCTCGTTTATATCAGATTACTGCCAAAAACTGACAAGTCTCGCTGAGGACCAGCATTGTGCCCCAATGTACTTAAAATACATATATCTTACATATGTTCCTAACTTAACAGTTTTTTGTTCTTTGTTTGGACGAGTCCATTGTATTTGCCACCGATAAAAACAGTTACAAAATATATTTTACTGAGCGTTTTTCCACTCTGTTACAATTGGTCCGACCTAAGTATTTCTAAAGAGAAAGACGTTAGTTAAGTTTGAAAGAAGTAGATTAAAATAGAATTAAATTACTCATTGATCTAATATTAAGAATACATCCCACAAAGAGATTTAAAAAAAATACATTTATTTCTTTTGGAAACTAGTGAAGCCGAAAAATAACTAGAGTATTTTAGTTATTTCATATTTATTGCTCTACCAGAATTTTTGCTATTACTAGTACTTATATCTAATTTAGACTGTAATATTTTCGTACTTTGGGTTCACTCGAATTTAAACAATCCGTCGAATTATAACTAGTTTATTTAAGTAATACAACTTTTAATTTATATTAAATACGACTACAAAATATATTAATTTATCTAATACGACATACATTATTCAACTGATCCCTTGTCGGTCCTTTTCGCCCTATTTATACCCATTTTGCTCGTTCTAGTATTTTCGTGCGATCTGCTGAACGCTCAAGTCATTTCCAGAACAATCGAGAGATATCCAGTTGGGTCTATATGTTTCTCTACGACTATTAGATAATACGTTAATTCTTGTTGCATATTAAATTCAATAATAGCATACATTCTTCACAATGTGATTTTTTACTAAGAATTCACTCTAAATTAGCCAATCATATCTTTGGTTTTTAAGAATTCACGCTAAATCAACAAATCATTGTTTTGAAATAATGCGTATCTTAGCAACCTCCTAATAAGTCGCCATTATTTGAACTGTTAAATACACTAACGTCTAAAGTTTAATATTTTAAGTGTTAAATTAGAGATTTGTGTTATAAACTATGATTTAGATATATAATTTCTTTCATAAGTCGCATAGTCGTAGAGAAATTATAGTCTTATACTTGTGTATAATGGCTATTATTCAGTTAGATGATTTCAACACTCGCTCGTGTCGGAAAATTCATCTACGTGAATAATAGCCACCATTGTACGCTTGTTGTAGAATGTAATATTCTCGCGCCCTAACTGGCACCTGTTTCGATTAGTCACCAAAACTCTGTGTACATTCCATCATACAGAGTCGGGCTTGTTACGGTACTCACCGATCTTACAAAAATGTTCAAAATAGATCCAAACATTCGTTTATGAAGCAATAAAGCCTAAAAACAGAATTAAGGTTTTTGGATCAAATAAATCAAAATTATTCTTTGAATTTACTTTGCGATGGCCCTACCACCATCTTGTGGTCATTAAATTATTCTGGCAGAGAGGGAGTGCTGGACAAAAGTGCTCATACTTGCAGTTATAAGTCAAGCTGGATGGCGAACCATCACTATCTCTTACTAATTACTTTATTGATAATGGTAGATCAATCATCAATAATTTTAAGATTTAAAGGTAAAATTTTTACATAAACTCTGAGATTAAATTTCATTTATTTGAAAGTTTAAATAAATTAAAAAAAATGTTTACTACGTGAAAACGACAAGACTTCATTTATAAATACAAGTACGATAAGTTTTGCCCAATACTGATTTTTTAAATTTTACATTGATTTATTTATAATATTAAATAATGATTTTTTTTTCTATCAGACATAATTGCTCTCAATATGAATCAGAACCGCTAGCAATACCAAAGAGAAGCTTAAAACCTGGAGAAAAATTTGAAATAATTTACACCTACAGCATACATTTTGTACTAAACAATAATGTTAAATGGTCATCAAGATGGGACTATATTTTAGAATCGATGCCGCACACGAACATTCAATGGTTCAGCATTTTGAATTCACTTGTAATTGTTATATTTTTGTCTGGTATGGTAGCAATGATTTTACTTCGAACGTTACACAAGGATATTGCCAGATATAATCAAATTGATAATGGAGAAGATGCTCAAGTAAGTTTTTACTAACGCACTCTACTGTCGATTTTGGGAAACTGTGTATGATCTTTATTTAATATTTAACAAAATAAAAATGTTATGGTTTGTTTTTGCCGATATCTATGTAATTATATTTTCCCAAATTCAAACTAGTACAAGAATAAATTCACTAAGATGGGTATTAAAAAAAGTTAGTTTTGGACCGACACTTTAGGCATAATCTCTAAAAATTGTTATACAAAATAATAATTTTTTTTTTTGTATAAAATTAAATTTCAATTTAAGGAGGAATTTGGATGGAAATTGGTCCACGGAGATGTATTCAGGCCACCACGAAAAGGAATGCTCCTTTCGGTACTACTGGGATCTGGTGTGCAAGTATTCTTCATGAGTTTAGTCACACTGACGTTTGCATGTCTTGGTTTTCTCAGTCCAGCCAATCGTGGCGCTCTAATGACATGTGCTATGGTGCTATATGTATTACTTGGTTCTCCAGCTGGATACGTTTCAGCTAGGATATATAAGAGTTTTGGAGGAGAAAAATGGAAGTCAAATGTGCTGCTGACTTCTATGTTGGCAACGGGGTAAGTTTTTTTTTTAGATAACCATTAAATTTATAAAATATTTTTTACATTTTGTTACAGGGTTATTTTTGGATTATTCTTCATTATGAATCTTGTGCTTTGGGGAAATGATAGTTCTGCAGCTGTGCCATTCAGTACTCTGGTAGGATTACTAGCTCTTTGGTGGTTGGTTTCGGTACCACTTACCTTTGTTGGCGCATTCTTTGGATTCAGAAAAAGGGTAAGAAAAAAATATGATGGTATATATTGTACAAGACTATATAAATTCTCAAACTTTATTAATTTTTTTTTAATTGTCATTTATAATTCCATATTATGGAAATATATTTGTGATTGGTGATAATAAATGTGAATTAGCTAATAGACAATCCAGTTAGTTTTCAAAAAAATCGAAATAATGGAGATTTCTGCAAAAAATGAAATTTTTGCTATTTAAAATTAAATTATTGTCAATTTAAAATAATAAGAATAGAACATAGGTATAAGAGCCTCCTAAATATTTTGAGCCCGGAGTCTGATAATATGATATAATTTGAACTCAAGGATAGCATCCCTGGCTGTAATCATACAGGGTGATTCATTGGGAAATAAACTATATTTAATGTATCTGTCATTCTTTATAACCTAGATACAGAGTGATTTAATAATTTTGTCGATTTTTTTAATTAATCATAACTTACGAACCACCTTATACATTTTTGTTATATTTGCTACATATGTTTTTCCAATGTGATGTCGATTAACATAATAAATAAAAATCTTGATTCAAGGTCCTTAAAAAATTAATAAGTAGGTTTCGACTCAATCAGTTTTTTAAAATTTTATTTACAAATTTGGAAAGGTAGAAAAAATTAAGTAACACTGAATGTATTTGGTACTCATAGAAGATTGGTACATATTAAATTAAATCAAATCTACATATTTCGATAATAAGGTGGCACAAAATAAATAAATAAAAAAATCTTAAAATTAATTAAAAACCTTGAAATGGTTAACAATTCCAAGGATTGAACCATGATAATCAGTTTTTAAATAACATTTAAGATGAAAATTACTTAAACAGGTTAGAAAATCCTCAGGTTTTTTAAGATTCTAATTTGTTTATTTTATGTGACACTGATGTCGTCTTCATTTGTGTGTTTTTTATTGGGAGGTATCCCCGTTGGTGACGAAGGCTCTGAAGATGGTAATTGACCAAAAGCGCTAAGCCGAATCTTATTAAAAGCAATTTTACTAAATTGTCTTTACTTTTACTCCTTTCCAAGTTTACTTTTTATTATTATCTGATAACTGTGTTAATTCTTCGAAGTATTGTTTCCATCATTATACTATTTCAGTCTCTTCTGTTATAATATATTCATATTTGTCTTTTTATTTGTCATATGGCTTTCTTAAGGTGGAGTGTCAATCACGCGACTGCAACGGCTACAGCCGCGCGACTCCGGCGACTTTTGCAACGTTAACTGGTTTGAGTTAAAATATATGAATGCGTTGTCAATTACGCGACTTCAGCGTGACGACAGAAGCGACTCTGGCGGCGCGTCTGCCAAAATAACAGTCCAGCCGCGAAAGTCGTAAAGACAAGTTGCAAAATTATTAACTAAATATTTGTGTTATGTGAAATTTACAAACATGGATGACTCCCTCTTAAGTAAACTTGTAGGGCAACATCACAGCTTGTATGACCCTAAGAACAAACATTATACACGGAAAAAATGCTCCAATACCCAGAACTTTCCAAAATAAAATATTTGTCTGACTCGACATAAAGAACATATACATACATATAATAGAAAAAGTTCCTATAAGCATAGGTCGTTAAATGCACATTAAGGGGGGTTTAGGGAGCTTTAAGAGTAAATTTTGAAAATGTTTTTTTTTATTATAAGTTTAAAAAACAGGATAAAATTTCGATTTACATGATTAGTTTAACACCCCACAATTTTCATAAAATTGTATTAACCTGTGAGCAACCAAAATAATTTATCTTTTTCTCAAATTAATGTTCAGCAAACTGTTTGTTTACCTCAATATTTTCGAAAACGGTTCTGAACGATAAAAGCATGTAGATTTTAAAACCTGTACCCGCGTTGTAAAAAAAACAACCCCAAAAAAGTTATGTATAAATTAACCCTATAACCTTGCAATAACTACCCTTTCCGATTATAAAAATAATTTTTAGATATTATCGTTCGATTTAGGGTTAAATTTTATGTTCCTAGTTTTTTTTTCCAAATTTTATCTTGTTTTTTAAATTATGATTAAAAAAAACGTTTTTTTTAATTTACTCTTTTAAAGCCCCTACTCCATTAATATGCATTTAACAACCTATGCTTATAGGAACGTTTTTTATTAATTTTAGGAGTACTATCACTCCTTGAATTTTTTTACACTATTTGAGGTATATAAAGCCTGAACGGTTAGGTTGTCACAAAATTTTATAGGCGTGTTCCCGTGGCCTATAAGTACAGACTGCTTTATTTTATTATTATTATGAAGAATGCAACTGAAGGGTCGAAAAATGATTATGCCCTAGCTGAAAAATTAATTAGACGCGGATAAAGAAAATTCTATTATTTTAATTCTCTGTTATTTAATCTTTAAAATGTAGATTTGTTGCAGCGTTGTTGGTATTTAAAATAAAGTTATGCTGCTCTGGAAATTGACATTATTCTCATTTTTACCTCTCGCCATTTCAAACTTTTAATAAATCAATTTATTATTTTTTTTTAGGCTTTGGAACATCCAGTAAGGACTAATCAAATACCAAGGCTTATTCCTGAACAATCAGTGTACACGAGACCGATACCAAGCATCATAATGGGAGGCGTTTTACCATTTGGGTGTATTTTCATCCAGCTATTTTTCATACTAAAATCGATCTGGTCATCGCAAATGTACTACATGTTCGGATTCCTGTTCCTAGTTTTCGTTATCCTCGTTATAACATGCGCAGAGACGACGATTTTACTCTGCTACTTCCACCTTTGCGCCGAAGATTATCACTGGTGGTGGAGGTCGTATCTGACTTCTGGTTTTACATCTGTCTATCTCTTTTTATACTGTTGCCATTACTTTTTCACGAAGCTTCAGATAGAAGATGCGGCCTCGGGATTTCTTTATTTCGGCTATACGCTGATCATGGTGTTTTTGTTCAATCTTTTAACAGGAACAATAGGATTCTTTGCTTGTTTCTGGTTTATTAGAAAGATCTATAGCGTAGTTAAAGTTGACTGAAGAAGTTTTTTTTATTATTTAATGTGTTTACTTTGTGATTAATTTGAACTACGTGGTAAATTATATTCAGAGTCTTTTTGTTTATGTTGTTTACTGTGTCCTTTGCAATCAACATTATGGGCAAAATGGGTTACGACAATAATATAAAGTTTGGTTATTATCAAAATTTCATAATTTTTAAGGGTTTTATTATCAATATTTTGTATTATAAAATAGTTTTTTTTTCAAAATTACAGTAAACAACTTAAATAAAAATTCAATACTCCCATTGTGAAATATTAAATCAGCCAAAACTATTTGTCTTTTTTATATGTTTCAAGCCGTTTGTATAGAAATTCCAAAACTTATAATAACTCAATAGTTCATTTTGGTTCCAATACAGAGTGACCACTATTTGACTATTGAAAAGCCGTTTAAGTGTCATACGTTATATAAAATGTGAATTTTGAGATCAGATGAAGGATATTCAATATATTAATTTGTTTTAGTCAAATTTCAATTTATAAAATTTTAGACATCTCTCCTACACATTTAAATAAAGTTTTTTTATAAATATAATAATTTTCTACACAATATTTTTACTAGAGGTGTTTGGAAAGTTGGATGGAATTTTGCCTCCTCTTTAATTTTTTTTTCTCAGTGGGTCGGAGCAAATTAGGCCTTTTTGGTATATCAAATCCCTTTTGCAAAAAGTAGATAGTAAAACAATCTATATCAAAATAAGTCATGGAGCAGGTTCTGTTCTCAAATTGAATTTTAATCATATAGTTGAGCTTGACCTTATTCATCTCCAAGACTGCAAGTTTTTTTTCTATTGACTTAACAACATTCTTTATGTCTTTAAAGTCATAATGTTTTTCAATGTATCACATGTTGCATGTTTTTTTCATAACACGTTGAAACAAAATCGTATATGTATAAAATGTGGTTGGATCAACTCTGTGCTATAAAGAGAATTGACAAATCAAAAGAGCTTTCTAATATCTCTAAGGTTGATTGTTTTGGTTTATCAATAACTATCATAACGATCAACAAGTTAGCATTGATCTGTGAATCTTGATCTCAATCTTTTTAGAGTGAAAATCGAATGATACCTCAAAAACTATTACATATATGAAAAAATGATTAAGGTCATTCCTGTGGGACATAACTTTTTGACCAGCGTTAACCGTTTTCATGATAAAAGCGAAAAACCTTCCAGCCCGTAGGAACTTTGTCATGTGTACCTCGTAACTAGTCCAAACGCACTCTAGAACTTAAAAATTAGTATCTCGGCATTTTTCTCTTCAAATCAGTCTGTGAATAAATAATTTGCCAATATTTTTTCTAAATAATGTAGAGTTACGGGACATTTTTTATAAATAAAGATTCATAGAAAGTCGGTGAACCTTTAATTTTTTTAATCGTAAATTATAAATACTCACTGGTCTGAATTCTAAATTTTATATACATTGTTAAAAAAGAACTAGGTATTGACTCATAGAAACATCGAAATTTCTATGGTATTACCCAATTTTGCTAGTCTTATAATAAATTTAGTATTTATTTAAAATAAAGACGTGTTTTTATTTTGGTATGTTTTTAAATTATTTAAAATTTGATACATTATTACTTCTTTATTAATAAAAAAACATTTTATCATCAACACAAAAGTCGCTCTCAAATATATCCAGATTTCACAAAAATGCTTTTTTTCCCATGTTTGAGTATGTCATTTCTACACCTTTTTCTCGTTATCATTTGATTAATTATTAAAACTAATACTGTTTTTATTAGAGACTTATTAGACCAACTATTCTGGTTACTCTGTTATTTGTTAATGTATGATATTGCATGAATCCTTATACTGGTTCGTGTATAAATTTCTGAATCACATCATCGTCCAATTTATAGGTTGATTATTCAGTTAATTAAAAAAAATAAATATTCTATCATTCTTTATCCCAATCAACTACGTTAAAAAAATATTAAAGATACTTGTAGTCATAATTGCATAACATATTTAATGCTTTTACAAAACGTCAACATTAGAAAAGTTTGTAAGTCAACAACTTCAAAAACTTATGATGCAATTTCTATATACAAATGTATTCTTCGTTATTATTAAGATCGAAGTTACTAGTTGATACTTTTTGGAAATTAAGTAACTGATTTATTTAAGTAAATAAACCATAATTAATGTTAAAAACCAACAGTTAACTACGATGATTTTGTGGGATTGGGTACTTTTTTACAGTATTGGAAATATATTTCAAATAAATTAAACGACTGATCAGAAAAAATAGGTTATTAATGAATGTAATTTTTTGATTTGATATTTAGGAAAAGCACACAATTTGGGTAGCTAAGCGCATCAAAATAATTGAAACATTTTTTGCTATAATTTTATGTTTTTGGGACAAGTATTTGAGTTTGAGTAATTACGTGAAAAGTATTTTTTTTTAATCAACTAATACTTGTTTTAAAATGATTCGATTTATTATGCACAAACATTGTATCTTATTTAATTTAACATGCAAAAATATTGCGTCGTGATATTTTATCTGCATATGTAAAATAGTTAATAAATTGATTGTATTATATACTTGTATTTTTATACCATAAACCTATAAAAATTAAGTGCTCGTTAAAAGACGAAATTCCATCAGTAGAATATCAATGTAGAGGAACAGAGTCCTAATTTGCACCAACTACATTGAATATTATAGAAAATTATGAGGCCCATGCTTTTTCTGAGTATTGAAATCGTGAAATGTGAAAAAGCTGATGCTCTTCTCCAGTAGACTGAAAATATTTTCCCGTACGGGTGAAATTGTATAATGTGAAAGGAGCGTTACGGTCTTCCTGTAAGGCTAAAAATTCTTAGTGATGAGTTATACCATATTTAGTACGATAACCACTACCTGGCAGGCATCGCCCTGCACGTCATCAGCCCTTATAAGTATTTGGCAGGTGAGAGGAGAAATATGGATTCTGTCTCCTCTTCACGTTTTCAAGAATGTTGAACACGATGGGCCACCCCCAGTTTTCATGATTATAAAAAACACAAGCAAAGCTCAACCTACCATTATTAGTGATACTATCGAGTGAAATATTAAACACCCAAAAGGTGGGACCCATTAAGGGTAGTGAAAAAAAGTTATAAATGACATTTTTTTGTTTATTCATGGTAGTGAACAATATTGAGAATATTCTATTAAGAGACAACCTTCTATGTACTCCTAAACAAGAAATCATACTACATATTTTGTTCTTTATTATGTAAACACGATTATAACTTTTAAATCCTTTGCCGCTTCTCCTGCAATATTTTAAATAGCGCACATACATTCGTGATTTAATAAGCCATCAATGTACCAAAGGAAGGTTATAAGAAGAAAAACAAATGTAAAACTTTAATATTTTTATTAAAATATTTAAATGCACGTACATATAGATTCTAAATAAAAGATGTATGTACACAAAAAATTAGTTGTCTTGTATTCGCAATATTTTATACCTCTAATGTCATATTTTTATATATTTAAGCGCTTTGTTGTATATTAGATCATTTTTGCTCTGTCATCTTAAATTTTTCTTAATTTAAAATATTTTTACTTTTGGTCCAATACGTGCATGTTTGAGAAGGTTTTAGATATAAAGCACTCTTTTTAAAATGGACCGGTAGATTTTTCTAAGTACGCTTTGATTTTTGGAATGGCACGAATTTTTTCGTTAATTGCCTTCAAGCCCGGTGCGTTTTTAGTAAAATCTGTCTCGAGCATATGGTTTAGATATGGTACAAGAGAAGCAAAGTAAAAATCAGCCCAAGTTAACTGAAAAAAGTAAAAATAATATATTAATACTTAGAATTTCTGATACAATACTCAGTGTGATTGGAGAAAAGTGTCAAATTGAAATATAAACAAATGATAAACCAAACAACAACAAAATCAAATAGATGAAGAAATCTCAATTACACTTACTTTTCCAACAGCAAAATAGCCGTTGTTTTTCTTGACTTGAGCCTCGAATTTTTCAACGTAAAATCCAAGGGTTTCACCAAATAGTGGACCCTTCTTTCTTTCTTTTACTTCTGGATCAGTTTCATAAGAATACGCACCAATTTCTAAAAGAAAACATATTATTTGGTTTATTGTAGGATTCATTATCAGTCATGTTAATTTGATATATACTATGAAAATGTCTGAAATTTTCTTTTCTTGGGAGTGAACTACACTCAGCAAATTATTTTTGGATAATTTGGTTCAAATGATAAATCATTTGGAATCAAGGGCGTAGGGACAGTAAATTGGGTAATTACGCCCCCCAAACTCATTCGTCTAAAAATTTGATTACCCTCGCCAGGAAAAAAGTACCCCCCAGGAAAAAAGTTATCTACGCCCTTGTTTGGAAGGTGGTTGATTAACCTAAATAAAGGTGATATTTATGCAAAATTATGATTGAATGAAAATCTTCTATGAATCTTTAACAAAGATCTATTGAATTATTTGCACTAGAAAAATATTTTTCTATTCCTTTACAACGCAAATGATTCGGTTAAGTAAAGCTGATATTTTCCGTCGATTTCTGTCAAGAATAGGGTGCTTGCATAATTTTTTTACTTTAATATGTTTATTACCCCTATTGGCGAGCATAGACCAGGATTTAGCAAAATTTTTGGCGTTCAGTGCATTTTATTTTGAATATTAAATATTTCTGTTTAAGGTAGTTAAAAAAAACAGTAGCCTTTAATGCGGTATGATATTGTAATGGAATTTTTAATCCTATTTACGTAGAAATAATCAATAAAGGTCTTTAGTTTTCTAAGAAAACCTCCATTCGTCCATTTAATTAGACATTTAAGTGAATTGATATTAAAATAATATTATCGTTTATTATTCGCGCTCAAAAAGTAACCAATAAAATTATTAAAAATTAAAACGTTGCCAAATACAGATATTTATTCCTATCAAAGGTATTTTTTTAACACTTTTATTTTCTTCTCCTAATGTGTAGATACCAGAGCTGGGGCAATACTAAAAAAAATGTAACGCGTTACTTTACCGTTACTTTTGCTAAAAAGTAACGCGTTAGATAAACGTTACCGTTACTTTTTTTTTAAAAGTAACGATGTTACTTTATATTATCGGAGTTTTGTGGAATTTAAATTTTTAGAAAACTTAGGATTAGAAATATGACACAAAAACGAAAGAAAAAATATAAATAAATAATGTTGGGCTATAAACTGAAACTGACAAAATTGTTATTTTGAAAGAAATCAAATTTTCCAAAATTTTGATACTAGTCGGGTACCGTCTAAATGGGGAATAAAAAGATTAAAATCTGAAATTTTGAACTTATTCAATAAGGCATATAACGTTTAAATAACATTTATTTTTTATAGCTTCATATTTTGATTTATAAAAATTAACTACCTATTCATAATTAAATTATAGATTAGGAAGTCACCACATATCATTCTGAAAATCCGGATTTAAGCTTTCCTGATACATGTAAAAAAATCGGTGAGATTATATTTCACTTATCCAAAAAACTTAATTTTACTGGACTAAAATAAATGCAATGAGAATAAAGAACAGTGGCACGTGGCTTTAGTTATATATATATCCCGTCTCGTATACTAGTAGGAGATGACATCAGGTCACTGAATCAGACCTAATAAAATTATTAATGCAAAGCGCAACTTTTTAGTTTTTGAGAAATCCTAATTTCACTTTCACACTTTTGTTCAGTTTTGCTTAATTTTCAGTTTCATTCATAATAAAATTTCAAATTCAATTATAGGGCGAGTTTAGGTTTAAAAAAATAAAAAATACGGATTAAATATTTATTTAGCTAATGAAAAATGTCACTCTGATTACGTCTGTTTAAAAGACTAACATGTCTTCATAGCGTTATGTCTATAAATTTCGGTGTTGCTTAGTTCTTGTGTTTATTGTTAAAGTGAATTTTTCGGGCTGAAGTATAAAAAACATATGTTTTTATCCCGTCTAATATTTTTCTATTATCAATTCTTTTTTTTTAGGTTGACATTGTAAATAAATAAATAAATAAGCATTTTTCGTAAATCCAATAATAACAGTATACAGTACCGCTTAAAAAACGCAAAATCGTTAAAAAACAAATATTTAATAACTTATTTCGATTAATTTTGAAACGTTTAAATATTATAATAATTATTTGTAATATATAAAGTTCTAATATTAAATTAACTCCAGTGAATTAAAACATTTGTAAATTATTTTTCCAAAACTTTAAATTAGAATTAAAAAAAACTCTTATAAGTCATACCAAAATATTTTATATAAAGCTGTAAAACGAAGATAAACAATGGAGGGCTACATGTTTCGGTCAAACAATGGCCATCATAAGGCCTATAATACAAAATTACAAAAGTTAGATACGTAATTGAAACAAAAATTATGATTTACTTACAAAATAGATGTATATCATAAGTACAACAAAAGTTCAAAAACAATAGTATGAAAAATTAGTAAATTAAAACTTTATATGCATCAACAGAAAACATTGAAGAATTAGAATTAAAATTTTTAATTATTTGTAAAATTGAGAGTTACATTATAAAAACTACATGCTGGAGGGGTTGATGTAAAATAACATCAAAGTGCATCCTCGATGCACTGCAATAACAAAAAAGGGGATTAAAAATTAATTTCACTTATGTACCGTATGTTTGGCCGAAACATGCAGCCCTTCATTGTTTATCTTCGTTTTACAACTTTTATATAAAATATTGTGGTGTATGAGTTTTTTTTAAATTATTATTTATTGAATAATTTGCCACATTTGAGTATGGATAATCTTCTGTTTTTTATTAAATTAGAAATATAAAAAAACAACGCAATCAAAACCAAAAATAATTATGTAGTATAAAACATTAACATTTAATATAGACGAGCAAATCTTTGTCTATATAACAGTGAAAGTGACCTTTCGTTAAAAGTAATCAACAAAAGGGAGCAGAAAAAAGTGAATAACTTACTCTGACGAAAATCGTTAATCGTATCTACTGCAGCATCAATTTCCAAATTTTCCCAATCATCATTCCCAACCAGTTTTGCTTTTTTAGCAAAGTATCTAGAAAGCGCCAACGACTGATGAGCTACTTTACCATCGTGTTCCAAAATTGGTACCTGACCATAAGGCAAAGGAAGTGCTAAAAAAATATTAGTAAATAAAATAAGTATATAGGTTTAATTAATAATGTAACAGAGTGAAAAAACACTCAGTGAAACTGTTGTCATTTTTATGGCTGGAGACATAGTCGACTCGTTCAAAGAACAAAATCTATTAATAAGAATAAAACAACTCGAAGCCATACCACAAAAATTCTTTAATAAAAAACATAACGTCACAATGGCGACATGTTTCGGTCTACAACGACCGTCATCAGGCCTATAAAAAAAGGACATTGTGAAGACATCAATAGATAATAGGAACATAGAATTGAAAAACTTTATTGTTATTATGTTATGCCTTTTATAAAAGAATTTTTGTGGTATGACTTCGAGCTGTTTTATTCTTATTGAATACTTTACCACATTTGAGTATGGTTAATTTTTTTTTAAATCTATATTAAGTGAGGAAAACATATTGTTGTAAAGTCACCATTTACACCCCTACGAGGTCCTATGATTATATTTGAGGTATATTATACAGAATGTTCCAACATAAAATGTACATACGTTACAGGCAGATAGGGGGCACCAAAGCGAATCTAAAAACCCTACTGAAGGTGGTCCAATGTTATTTTTTCTGAGGTACGAGGTGTTTATGAACTTTGTCCAAATCTTCTTTCGCCCATGTTTCTGAAACAACCTTGTATATTTTATTCATATTTGGCACTTTTTTACTAATGTTACTTCAATCAATAAATTAATTTCAGTCCGTACTCAAAAATCATCTATTTTATTTGGGTCAAACAACACCCTGTATATCAATTTTTTTTAGACTATTAAAAGAATCGAAAGGCTGATCAAAAACTGTGTCTTTTCATAAATTTTCAAGAATGGCACACCTTCCGTGTTCTTACAGCATAATTTTGATTTTCACAATTCGTTGAGCTATAAAATTTTTGTTTGCAAAATTAATAAAAAATAATAATTCCCTTGAGAGAGATCTTTAACATTTTAATATTGTTCGAAAAATCATATCTTTAATTTATCAAAACTATCGTTTTTAATCAACCATTCACATTGAATAGAGCAATTCAAGGTTCGTATTCAAAAATTATTATTTTATTTAAATTTAAGTACCAATATTAACGCCCTGCCCTGTATATTAAATTTTCAAAGTAAGAAGCACTTTGAAAAAGTCCGAATAGTAAATTTGCGAAGTTATACTAGTTTTTACAGATTCTTATAAGCAACATTACAAATAAAAATAAGACCAAGCACATTTTACTCGTGAAACAATAATTTGATTGGCCCTCATTTTTTCCGCCTAGACTTACGGGGAAAATTAATTTAGACTTTTTAGAAAACACTGAACCTGTGTTACTTGAAAATATACGAATTAAAGGAATGTTTTCAGCATGGCGGAGCCGCACCGCATTTTTCAATACCGGTCATGAACTTCTTAAACAACCATTACCCTATATCGATGGATTGGTCGTTGTAGTCCCATGCTTGGCCTGCTAGATCGCCTGATTTTAATCCAGTGGATTATTATTTATGGGGACATGTGAAGTCAATAGTTTATGCTAGTGAAATAAATACAAGAAATGACAAATTAAAGACGCTTGTAATGAACTGAGAAATAATGGTACTGTTATTATATTAGAAAAGCGATTACACATTTAAATACAAAGGGGAGAAAATGTTTTGACGCTATATGACGGACATTTTGAAAATTTGCTTTAAATTAGATTTACCGAAACAGTTTTGAATTAAAAGTATTTATTTTATATTTCTTTGATGTTTTGATGTTTAATAAATTTTTTGTGTTCAAAATATGCGGTGTTTTATTTTTATTTGTAATATTGCTTATAAGAATCGGTAAAATGTAAAAACTAGTTATAACTTCGCAAATTTAATTATTCAGACTTTTTCCAGTGCTTGTTGAAAAATTTAATATACAGGGCGTTAATATTGGTAAATTTAAATACAATAATATTTTTTTGAATACGGACCTGGAATTGCTCTATTCAATGTGAATAAACGATAGTTTTGATAAATTAAAGATATTATTTTATGAACAATTTTAAAAATTTAAAAATCTCTCGAGGGAATTATTATTTTTGTTTAATTTTGTAAACAAAAATTTTACAACTCAATGCATTGTAAAAATCAAAAGTATGCTGTACGGTGAGTGCTGCATTCTAAACAATTTGAGAGAAGCCTCACTTTTTCATGAGCTTTTCGGTTCTTTTAATCGTTTTTAAAAAATTGATCAACAGAGTGTTGTTTGACCCAAATAAAATAGAATGATTTTTTTGAGTACGGACTTGGAATTTATTTATTGATTATATGTTTGTTATTTCAAGTAACATTGGTAAAACAGAAGTGTCAAATATGAATAAAATATACAAGGTAGTTTCAGAAACATGGGCCAAATAACCCAAGCAGCAAGCTGTCGTCAATTTGACGTTGTTTTTTCGTCATTTTGGGTCCGGAACGTCATTTTACCAATAAGTGACATGATTTATGACGTTGATTTTTGGACGTACTGTAGACGTCATAGAAATCACGTCATTTTTACGAGATGTTTTCGTCATTTAAAAAAGATTAAATATGTATTGTTTTAATTAAAAATTTTATGCACTTTTTACAACATTTTTTTGTCACTTTTGACTTGGAAAAAATTAAATATTTCGCTGTAGAATCCGTTTTTAACAAGTTTATATTTTTCCTATTGAAGTTATTGATTTTTTAAGTCTACCTATAATTTTAGTATAGATATGTTTTAGCCAACGTAGTAAGTGTTTAGGAGATTTTTTCGACATAGTATTTTTCAATGACTCTTCAGTAAAATTCGTTTTTTTTTGTCAAAATAGTGGTTTGTATAACAAGTACACAAAGCGTCACTTTTCCCACGAGGTCAGAAGTTTTTGGCACGAGCCGTAAGGAGAGTGCCGCAAATTTAGCGATCCAACGGATATCAAAGAAATTAAGAAAAGGCCTGCTTTGCTTATAAAAAATTGTGTAGTGGTTGTAGAAAAAAAACAGTTTTCCTATTAAAGAAAATTTGAATTTTAAAATCGACTTATACTAATCTTGTTGGATGTGCAGAATGAAAAAATGGCCAAGTTAATTGTGTCCTCATTTTTATTTGGTAAATGACATTTTTACGTCAGAAAATCACATATTTGTCATAAAATTAGGCCCTATTCTACTGCATAAATTCACGCGATTTTTTGCATCATGCAATGACGTCCTTTTTACGTAATACGTCATACACTGACGTCTTATAAAATCACGTTACTGGGCTGTGACATAATCACGTGATCCTATCGTCATAAATGACGTCATTTTAAAAGTCTAAATGACGTCCAAATCTCAATAAAATGACGAAAAAATGTCGTCAAAATGACGACAGTTTGATGCTTGGGAAGATTTGGACAAAATTCATTCATTCATTAAACACCTTGCATCTCAGCAAAAAATGACATTGGACCAAGGGTTTTAGAGTTTTCGAAGAAAAAAAACTCTTATAAGATGGTTTTGTCCGTCCGTCCGTCTATTAGCCTGATTCAACTCAAGAACGGTGAGAGATAGAGACAAACCGACTACGGCAAGCGATTCGCAGCATCGTTAAAAACCCCTAAAATGACTCATGACTGAAATTAATTTCTCACCTATTTTTATTTGCTCGCTAGTTATACCATATATGTAGTATATAAGGTATATACCTATATAGACATTTATTTTCGTAACTTTAAATTTTCGAAAACTCAAAATTACGGCAAAAATATTGCCCTTTTTCACTTGTTTAGATTCGCTTTGGTGCCACCTATCTGTGTAATGTATGTACATTTTATGTTGGAACACCCTGTATTATATTGTTTATATATATTTTACTGTTTGTAACATTTTTCCATGTGTATTCAATTACACAATTCCATTCTCATTGTATTATTTAGTAATTCTATGAAATAGCTGACTGTCGGTTTCTAGTTGCTAAGTGCACTCACTATATAGTTGCTGTCCCGTTTTGATTGGTTAAAATTGTTACACAAGGTGACATTCACATGACTAGAATCGCTAATAAAACCGCGCGAAAGTCAGAGCTAAATCGTGGTCATTTTACAAAAAACCACTGCACTGTTTAAATACAAATCGTATTTTTTGATTTTTTTTTAAGTGGTTTATTTCCCAATTAATACTTTTAATTTTAGCTTTATTTTTAAATAATAAAAATAATTTATTAATGACATTATGTTAATACTTACTAGGTTTAAGTGTAGGCCACTGTTCACTTGAAAAACGAACATCTTCAAATTCAATATTTCCATAATGCATAAGAAATCTTACAGGCTCGCCAAGAGCAGAAAGGTCGAAGTAGGTCAATTTGTAAGCAGGTGCCATTTTTCTGTAAAAATAAATAAATGTAATTCCATCATATTAATTAACCTATTGCAAGTAACCTGTTATGTTATCTTGTTTTTCTATTACTACGGCCCGCCCATACTTTGGTGAAGTAGGGCAAACCGTAGTAATGAAATCGTGCAAAAATCTCAAATTTTGTTTTGTTCCAAATGACTTGAAAAGTGAAAAAAATTGATTTACGCGAAAAAAATCTGTCTATGTGCATGTCTATGCGCACGATAACTCGAGAACGGTACGGCCGATCCGGAAAATTCTTTCGGCCATCGGTGTTTATTCAAAAATGGAAGGATCTATCAGAAGATGAGTTATTTCGGGTCCGAGAATCCTGGTCCCGTCTACAAAGTGAAACTTCTATTCGAGATCTCGATAAGGAAAGCAAATTTGTCGATGCTGATTTCTTTTAAGGTGTTATGCAAGTCAAGACGTGTCGATTGATATCCACATCGCATCCGGCTCGTTGACAAAAATTTGAAAAAAAAATTATTGGAAAAATTCCCATTTTTTCGAATCGGGCTTTTTTCCGCTGACGGAAACGGGCCGTAGTCTTGAAAAATCGCGCGGAGATTATTCCTTTTACTAGTTTTTATATAATATTATTAAAATATTTTTGTTGAGTTTGCTTTTTAATTGTCTGTTACAGCGATTTGTATTGTTGAAAAAATCTGTAGTTTTTCCAAATTTCGAGGACAAACAATGCACTTTGATGTAACATTTTCTAGTGTAAAGTTGTAGACCACCAAATTTATTTTAACTTTTATATTTAACTTTATTTCGAATTCCCCATTGTTTCGCCGCCAGAGTGCGAAAAATATACACATTTAGTCCTTTCGTCTTTTTTTTATTTTGAAGACAAACAATGCGCTTTAGTGCAAAATATTCTAGTGCAAAGTTGTAGAGCATACAACTACAACTATAACTTTTGTATCAAACTTTTTTCAGAATTCCCAATAGTTTGCATCCGTGATAATAGGTACCAATCCACTAGCGTTTTTTCTGATAGGAAAGCCGTTTCCGTAAGAAAAAAGTGTTAGTCGATAGGATTGAATAACAATTTTAAATGTCTCTCCGTTCTTTCTAAGCAGATTACGCGTAATTTAGTCGTCAATTAGGCGGAACTCGAAGTTTTAGGTTAGAGAACGTCGGTCTTTCTTCTCACGTGTCGAAATGGATTCGCAAATAAATGAAAATGTGGATGTAGATGTAGATGAAGAGAAGGTTGCTGACGCAGTATACCGAAGCATGTATTAAGAGATTTTATACAAAACCACCCAGCATTGTCTAAAAAGATCAGTGGAAGCAGAAACCAAAGAATTTTTGCAGACTGGCAAGAAAACTTTGCAAGCACCTTCTGAACGTAGTGATAATGAGTCCTTTGGGATCAGAAAATTAGACAGAGTCAAGGATGAATTTCATTCATTAATACACAGTTGCTCCCCACGCAGCGATGGACAAACTGGGCAAACTAAATGAGTTTTGGAACATCCAACTAAACCATTTTCGTCACTCTAGTGCTAATTCTATTGCAACATCCCATAATTCACATAGATGAAGTTACATGGCTGATACACAGCTTCAGCCTTCTGGCATACCATTCCAGGGACCGCTACTGTTGATCCTGAAGCTCTAGCCGATTTTTTTCTTAAAGATTATTATGATAATACGTCTGTTTAATATTATATTTTTAATAAAATAGTGCTCAAAACTAAAAACTTATTTCTATCACCTATAACAACAATGGTTATGCTGGTTAAGCGCACTTACATAAATATGGATGTGTTTACTTACTTAAGCAAATATATTATGTTTTCTTCATTTCAACTTTCAAGTCATCAAGGGACTAATCTACATGCTTTTAAATATTTGGTTTTCAATATGTCAACAATGGCTTTCACGTCTCTGGAACCTATAGTCTGCGGTGAAATACATGAGCTAAATTTAAGGCACTCATAAGTTGCCAAAAACCTCAATGTTGTTATGAGACGCTCTTCGGGTGAAATACTCTCTCGCATTCTCGTATTCTATTTCTGCAAATATGGTGCCACCATTGTCAATAATTTTGGAATGTGGTTGAATCCATGCGTAACTTCTTTATCCATAACCTGTATTTTCATTTTCTTTTAAAAACGTATTGACTACAAACTACCTCTTTTCTATGTTCTGTACACTTGAGAGCACCAACAATTCAGCTAACCTTACGGATTAGACAACTGGCCACACTTTCTTTTCAAAGGACAATCCATGAAAAAGTGAAAGGAAAGAGATCATCCAGTGACATTCATCCCTTTTAACCACTTATGATGGTATAAACCGAATTTGTGTTTGGTAGCCTATTGTTGAATTATTATTATATTGTTAGATTCGGGCAAAAATTCAAGACGCCGCCACTGCTTAAGCGGGACCTGCTGGATGCGACCAGAGGATGAAGGAGACACTGATGGTCGAGGTTGGGTTCTGAGAAGCACGCGCGACGCTCGTTTTCAACCCATCTTAACTTTTACCCTTTTTACATTTTCGTTTAATTATTTCGTAGTTTGTTAATATATTTTACAAACAGTGATTAGGTGTTTGATTTGATAAAATCAGTGGCTTTTGAATAAATAATAATAATTATCCTGACAAAATCGAATTAAATCTTAAAATATTCAATAAACACTACTTCAATTCAGAAAATTGCGTACGTTTTAGTGAATCCCCGTTTTTCCTATTTATGTGGATTTTTTATTATCTTACAAAATATGTAACCAGTAACCAGTTTATAGTATGTTCTGGATCTACGGAATTCTACTAAATTTACGATGACTTCTACAGATTTTAGATCAACCATGGGGTGACACAGCCAATTTTTTTATGACCGGATAGACTTACTATTGACGTATTATTAAATAAGTTTTATAAGACGTCCTAATAAACAAATACAATACGAAAAATTAAAAAGTTACGAGTCACAATTTTCGTTTCATTATGACTTTACTATATAAATTCCAAATAGAAAAAATTATAATAGGTCTCTTTCATGTTAGTATTTTACAAACATATTTGTTGCCTGATTCCTTGATGATGAGTATTTTGTTTTGCAACGAATTTTATTACGCCATATAAATAATCTTAATGTTTTATTGAACTACAAATAAAATATTATTGATTTGTTATTAAAAGATAGCTTTGTTAGAATTATAATAACGATATTATTAATTAATTTTGATAAGAGATTAACCTAATCATTTTTTTTATTTTATGATTTTTCTCCTTTATCTAGCACCAAACACTTCACATATACCTCTTTAGTTATTGCTATCTTACTTATTTTGGTAAAAGATAAATATTTACTTTATTATTTCTTCAGTATGCTTTTGAAATTAATTCGATACAATCAGTTATTAAAAAAACGCTCTTTATTTTTTCTTTATATAGTTCAAGTTAATTTTAAATATAACATATTTAAGAAATGCAAAGTTTAGAATTAAATTTCGGAAAATAAAGGATTTGGTTTTTATTTTAATTAATTTTATGGCATTTCTATATAAGAAAACAAACGAAAACGTTTATACCTTGCTTGAGCCAGCATAAATTTTAATCTTTAATTAAACGCAATGTTAACTTTAATCCCAAAGGGGTGATATGGTTTAAGAGATATAATTATTAATTATCGGGAAAGTTCGATTAAGTATGGTACAAAACAAGTAGGCAGTAATGATTGTTCGGGATTAAGATAAGACTATAATCTCGAGTAGAAAGTGACTCAGAAAGTGAATCTAGATTGATTAAATCACAATATTTTTTTCAGAATTCGACGTAAAAAAATCCTTAATTTTCGAAATACTGGGTGTTAAAATTAATGAATAAAAACAGTTTTTTAGCTGTAACTTTTTTAAAAATAAATATATTTTAACGAAACTTTGCAGCTGAGTTACTAGACTAACGATCCTCTTAATGACGAGGCATTTTTTTCAAAACCTTTTAAAAGTAGCGTTCTTATGACTAAATTCTCCCATAAAAAATTGAATTTAAGGTGATCAGTTTTCTTAAGAAATTAAAATTCAAACAAAATTACCTAAAAACCCATTTATCCAACTTTGACCACCAATATCACGAATACTGGTCATAGTATTGAGTAGAGACAATAGAAAGATTTAATCAAAATGTCAAGATTATACTAAAATTTTAAGCTATTTTCCATAAGAGTAGAGTATTTTTAGTTGCTATATTAGGCGAGATTTCTTTCAAAAACAAATAATTATGTTTTGTGGCGTTCAACTGCTCTGTGCTGAGCAGAAAAAATTGGACTAGACGGTAGGATTATTTAACATTAACTGGAAAATACTAAAAAAAAAACAATTTTTACACCTAATTAATTAGAATACAAGCGTATTTTCAGAGCCACTCTTAAGGTACCTGTACACTGTAGAGAAAAAATCTAGAGACTCTACCAATGTCTGTACACTGTACAATGTTTTTCTCTGATAGGTCAGTAGCACTTTAGGTACAGAAAGTAACTACCTAGATTAGATCCTCTATGTACACTATATGAGATTTTTAATCTAGGTAGCTTTTTCATCTAGACTATCTAGTCTAGAGCAATAAACTTGTAAAATTAAAAAAAATTGGATGGAACTATTTTTATTATTGTGGCTTTGGTTGGCCGCCCAAATTGACGTTCGTCCCTTAGGGTTGGGCCGTTTAAGGTGGTTTTTTTTTTAAATGTTCATCATAAAATTCCCAATCGATCCCTCTTTCTCGATTTTTGCTTTCGGAATTTTACTCCAAAAATGGGTTTGCATAGAAAAACTAGATTTTTCGGACAAAAATGACCGTATGGAACACGAGATTGAGATTTTACCGGTCCAATTTTTGGGGAAATGCTCGTCGTGGAAACCCTACAAGTCTAGCCACTTGGAATTCGGGGAGAAATTTTGCGTTACCCTTTAAATGGCCACAATCATCCAAAAATTTCAGTAGAACGATTTCTGATATGTGAAAATTTTTATTTTTGAATGGTATTGTAGGGTTTTCGAAGACGAGCATTTCTCAATAAAAAAGTCCGGCAAAATCTCAATCTCGTGTTCCGTACTGTCATTTTTGTGTGAAAAATCTAGTTTTTTCTTTGCAAACCCATTTATGGACACAAATTCCGCGAAAATGAAGACCCGAAGCAAAAATCGAGAAAGAGGCATCGATTGGGAATTTTATGACGAACATTTAAAAAAAATCACCTCCAACGGCCCATCCTAAGGGGCCACTGTTCGGTAAAAAGAACTGGCAGTTGCATTGGGAGTTACCGTATTCGACCACCAATTCAGCTAGCCAGCCATAATGATGTCGAACTCGACCACGAGGTTCCGGTGAGGGGATTATCCTCTTTTCTAGGAATACTTTATTTAAGCAATTCAATACATATTTCTACATCAATAATAATTTAAGTTATTAACATGTTAAGTCATTTACTAGAAACTTATTTTTCAGATTTAGTACATACTAAAAAACCCAAAAATTAGAAAGATTATGTCCTATTTATTCAAACCACAATAAACAATACAAAATAAAATAATTACAGGAGGGTAAACGACTTGCTCTACAGGTAGATTCTACATGTATTATATCTGATCTGTATACATCTAATTGTTCATTTATAAAATCAGATTTTTCTCTAATATTTTTTTGTCTTTTTTTATTTCAAGAATTTGCACTTCTAATTTTTATTTATGTTCCAGTTTGTACAGTCATTAATACTTTCGTGAAAAGATGATTCGTACAGAATTCAGAATTGAACTTTGAGTGAAATAATTCACATGCTTTGGTTGTTCTGTACAAAAAATTATTAGAATTACACCAAATAGATGGTGGAAACAAGGCTAAATTGGCAATATAATTTTTATTAACATATACATGAAATCATGAGAACAAATAAAATATAGTTCTGTATTAAAAAAGTCTTTGGCTGCAGAAGGATGTACAGACCAAAATATAATCTTAAATAATTGATAATTGATTCTCGGTTATTGTAGTCTGAAACTAGCACTAGACTTTGAATTTTTTAAACCAATTTTGGGTTAAATAAAACCTACAACCGACAATATTTGCTTGTTCCATTATTTCCATAGATGCCCGATGATTTGCGAGTTCAAAATCAACGACGATTTCTTTCGGATAAAAATTCAACTGTAATTCCTTACATTTTTGAACAATAGTTTCATATAGTATCTTAAATGTTTCCAAACACTGCAGGTACAAAGTATCCGTTCTTGAAACCGTGTAAGAAACATAAATTGGTAAAAGTAGAAAAAATTATAATATCCTTGTCATCATTTATACTCAATAGAAAAGGCATGCTCACCTTTATTTGTGATTAAATTTAGATTTTTTATCGCACTTATCACCTCTGTTCTGTTTTTCGGAAGGTTTGGTAGAGTTTTTCGTCTGGCTTCATATAGATTTCGCCGAATTCGTTCTATATCATGAACATTGATGTTTCTGTCACCTTTTTCCAGTTCACTGCAGATGATCTTGTTAGGTTTTTCAGCAAAACCATCGTCAGCGGCTTTCTGCTTAAGTGTATTACTAATAATTTGCCACTCCATGTGAATTTTCGCCGACTTTTTCTACAATTTTTGTTTCCTCTGTCGCCATCTAATCTTGCCGGTCTTACTAATATGCACTATAGAAAACTTGAAATCATTTAAAACAAGTAAATTTTGTCCTCGTTCACTCACAATTAAATAGGCACTTTTCATCGTATCGTAAAAAGTACTGAATTAAACTGAACATTTTCAAAAGTGCTTTAGTACATTAAAACTGATTCGATACCTACCTAATGATCCTGTGCATTAATCTTATTACGGGTAATAAAATGCTGGTCGAATACGACCGTCCCCTAATCCCTAGAAGTGATATTTACCTGAAATTTTGAGTGTCGTGGTCGAGTTCGGTGGCAGCCGTTGCATTAATATATTCTTTGATTAAAAAAAAGCAAGTAAAAAAATAGGTTGTGGATTAAGGAGTAGATATCCAATAGAGAAGAAGAGGGAGTACATGCAAATTTATTAAAAGAACATTCGGCCTCACTCGCTATCTTAGGGATTTTTTTTTTAGCCAGTCTTACAGTTTGTCTTATACCATATATACTGTAGTATATAAATATACCTATATATACAAATTTATTTTCGGAACTTTAAATTTTCGAAAACTCGAAATTTCGGCAAAAATATTGCCGTTTTTCACTTGTTTATAGTGTCGACGGTCCCTTAAAATTTGTAATTAAAAGTTTGCGAGAAGTCAATTATGTTCTGCTTATTTTAAGCTGTATACAGGTGGCTACTCTTTAATAGGGACAGTAATTGTGATCTCGTAAACGGTCGAAGCTAGAAAGATGGTTAAATGGGGAAAATGTGCGAAATATAAAACTAGACAAAACGATTTTCTGAAAAATCATTTTTTGCCAAAGCTCTGTTATTATACAAAATTTGGGATAACTTTATTAAAAGTTTTTGTTGTATTCTAATATCGTTATAAACTGCCATAGTTAAATTTTAAATCTGACGTGTTGTCTCTTCGGGGCCACCATCAACTTTATCTTTATAAATACGGACTTGTCTATTTTATTTAATATTATTAAATCGCTTCCAATACTAAATTCAACGATATATCACACTTGATTATTCCGAGACGTTTTGTCTCTTCGGGACCACCATCAACTGTATTTTTAGGTAGATTTCCATATATGGAATCTACCTATTGTAATCGATTCAATGACGGGACCCAGCACCAGGAATAGGGGCGCTACGCCGATTATGACCTTCTGAATAATAATCAGTAAAAAAAAAATTATCGGTATATACCTATATGTATGTGTAGACATTCCGTTCCGGCACGATAGAGGTCGCAATTTTGGTCCAATCGACACCAAATTTGGTACAAAAATTCTTTGGGGCAGTAATTCGTTGCGTATTGCAAATGAGCATTCTACCTCTAAGGGGGTGAGAATTGCATGGGGTTGAAATCTCAAAAAAATCAGATCTCCGCCATTTTTGAAAATATTAAAAAAGACCATTAGACTTTTTTTATGCTCTGATTATTATAAAACTAATTTGTCTGAAACTTTTTTTCATCCGACCCACGAGGATGGAACTGAAGGGGGTTGAAATTTCAAAAAAATTATATATCCGCCATTTTCAAAAATATTGAAACAAGTCACAAGACTTTTTTTGTGTTCTAATTATTATAAAATTAATTTGCCTGAAACTTTTTTTCATCCGACCCACGGGGATGGAACAAGGAGGTTGAAATTTCAAAAAAATTATATCTCCGCTATTTTCAAAAATATTGAAACAGTTCATGAAACTTTTTTTATGTTCTTATTATTATAAAATTAATTTGTCTGAAACTTTTTTTAATCGGACCTAAGGGGATGGAACTGGAGGGGGTTGAAATTTCAAAAAATTCATATCTCCTCTGTTTTTAAAAATATTGAAACAGGTCATTAGACTTTTTTCATGTCCTAATTATTATAAAATTTATTTGTTTGAAACTTTTTTCGATCTGACCATATCGTGGAGTGGGGAGGGATGCTCAAATTTAGACAATAGAAATCTACCTCCCCTGTCGACCCTACCGACAGGAATTTTTTAAATACCTGTCTATTTTATTTAATAGTACGAAATCGCTTTAACTACTAAATTCAACCGTTGAATGTAGTCGTTAAAGCGATTTAGTACTATTAAATAAAATAGACAGGTCCGTATTTAAAAAATAAAGTTGATGGTGGCCCCGAAGAGACAAAACGTCACGGAATAATCAAGTGTGATATATTGTTTGAATTTAGTATTGAAAGCGATTTAATAATATTAAATAAAATAGACAGATCCGTATTTAAAAATATAAAGATGATGGTGGCCCCGAATAAGAGACAAAACGTCAGACTTAAAATTTAACTACGCCAGTTTATAACGATGTTAGAATGCAACAAAAACTTTTGGATATTAACAGAGCTTTGGCAAAAAAACAATTTTCGACAAATTCGGATTTTGTCGTTTAACTCCCGGAACCAATAGGAATATTTTAGATTTCAAAAAATCGATTTCTCTATTTTTATATCGTACATTTTTCCCCATTTAACCGTCTTTCTAGCGTCTACCCGTTTACGAGATAGCAATACGTACTGTCCCTATTAAAAAGAAGTATATGTTATATAGTTACCTCGAGCTGGTCCACTATATGCATTATTCTATTCGATCTAGTTTTATTTAGCATATGTTCAAGGTTTAACAATTTTCCATATGGGTTTAACACTATATAGCGATTAGAAATAAAACTGTACGTTCGCGTTTAATACATATTTGTAATTATTATGTTTTGTAGCTACTCACTTTAAAATAAATCAACTACGTATATATATTTTTTAATCAAACAAAAACTGGTAACGGGGATAATTTAATAATCGAGTCACTTAAATTATTTTCGAAACCGGCTTAAACGCCCAAAGTGCCTGTTCAGAAAACCCAAAAACAAATCAATATTTTCTATATCGATATAAAGCCAATTTTTACTTTTAAATCCTTTATTTCGGGCATTTGGGATTGGTTTTGGATAAAAATGAAGTGCACCATTGAAACTTTTCGCAAAAAATCGATCTTTAGAAATACGCGGTTGAATAATTATAATCTGTCATTTATAAACCCGTTAAAAATTTGTTATCAAAATAAATTAAAAATAACTTACATTTAATATGTGTAACAAAAATTAGAACAAACAACTTCCTGCCTTTGCTTTCACTTAATAAAAAACAAGGCTGGTTATTACTGTTATTATAGATTCGCCGGTAGCCAAGATCTCCTACTTTTAAAGCGGTGCAGTGTTGCCAGCTTTAAACACCGGTGGATTTGAACTTGAAATCAAGAATCAAATTTAATTATGTTAATTTAGATAAAACTCAAAAGAACCAGTCATTGATAATGATAATACAAAAAATTAATCTCTTTCAAGAAGCTTTTAGAATTAACATCTCTATAAAGTTTATAACAAAATAATAGCCCAGTCAAATTCGGTTTACTAGAAAACTTGGAACATTTTTTTATAGTCTGCGTTTTCTGGGATGAGACGTCTTAGATA
The DNA here is from genome assembly GCA_963243735.1 of Neocrepidodera transversa. Taxonomy (NCBI): domain Eukaryota; kingdom Metazoa; phylum Arthropoda; class Insecta; order Coleoptera; family Chrysomelidae; genus Neocrepidodera; species Neocrepidodera transversa. Next base: position 14,303,708 of record OY725340.1, on the reverse strand, counting down.
ATAGAGTAACCAAAGTCGCACAATACTCTAATTTATGTTATGATACCTTTACGGTGCGCAGTGTATACACTTTTGTTGGCTGCACATAATTATGGGGTGTATGTGGTTTCCACGAGTTACAATGTATTGGGATAACCTTTATAATATTGGTTTGTTTCTAAACACGATGAGCAGAGATAGGTTTTTCCAATTACGAAAAAATATACACATCGATAAGTTGTTCGAAGTTAGACCGTTTTTGAAGCACTCTGTGGCAGATGTCAACTCGAAAACGAAACTGAACAAATATGGTTAAGAATCGATATGAGTTTGGAATTATTTACTACGGCAGACAGCGTGTTAACGCTTCTTAAAATTATCGAAGGACCACCTTAATACAGAGTATAACGAATTAGTGTTACCACAAAATAAATCAAATTATTTAAGTGAACTGCAAGGGCTATTTTACTCACCCATTTATTAGGAAACCAAAATTATTAATTATTACATTATTATTATTAGAGCAACTGCTCTCACTACTACAAAACATATTTACAATTTATGTACATTTTTGGGTGTGGTCAACCGCTTTTTATAACGTCGAGACATGATATGTCGACTGAACACTGCTAGATATGATGAGACTCTCTGAACTATTGGCCCAGTATAAGTAATTGGACTGTTTCCCTATTTATAGTTTCAGAAGATTTGTAAGAGGGGATTTGTAACGGTTTTCTTATTTCCGATAAGAAAACCGACCTGTCCGGCGATCATAGGTATTTCTGCGCTTGTCGCTCTTAGAAATATTATACCGCTTAGAGGGAGATGGCGATAGGGTGAATTATTTTGTACAAACAATGCCGAATAACAATCTATTTTTAAATTATGGAATGGTAAAATATACAGCACTGGCCAAGCCAAAAGTATAAATTAAAATGAATCTTATTGAATTTAAAGGAAATATAAGTTTATTTTGTGAATTCTGGATAATATTCCAGTGAAATTTATCCAGAAACATTTCTAATTGTTGATGAGCAGTTGGTGCCGTTTACTGGAAGGTTAGATTTCAAACAATACGTAAAAAACAATCCATGTCCATGGGGGATTAAACTTTTCGCTTTGTGTAGGGCAAGTGGAATGCTGTATGATTTACTAATATATCAAGGATCGAGGACAGAAATTCCAAAAGACTTGATGGATAAATTTGGCAGATGTAGCCGAAAATATAGTTATATATGTTTTGATAATTATTTTTCCAGTTATTTACTGTTTGAAGAACTAACATTTAAGACACCTATATTCCATTGGTACTGTACGTCTAGACAGATTTCAACGTCCACCGTTTACCTACGATAAAGAATTTGGTAAAAAGAACAGAGGGTATAGTGAAGAAGTGGTGAATGAAGAAGGATCAGTATATAGTGCTGGTAAAATGAGATAACAAAGCAGTCACGGTTGGATCATAGGAAAAGATACTGAGGATACGGTAAAGAGATGGGAAAAGACCAAGAAAGCATTTATAAATGTTATGGGTGGCGTAGACTTGTTGGATCAGTATATATCTTATTATAGAGTGTTCATAAAATCTAAGAAATGGACACTGCGAATGATTTTTCACGCATTTGATCTAGCTTGCGTGAATAGCTGACTTGAATATAAAGCCAGTATGCAAGCACGGAAGGTCCCTCGTAAAGAAATTCTGGATTTACTTCATTTCAAAATGAAAATTGGTGAAGCATTAGTGCTTATGGGTAAACCAGTAAATAAAAGAGGACCTATGGTCGTCCACTTGGAGAAAATTCTCCAAGGGGTTCTCCAATTTTTAGTACACCCAGAAGAAGAACTGCAGAAGTACGGAAATCAACGGAAATTCGGAAAGATTTGGTCCATCACTGCCCCGAATTTGACGATAAAAAAGACGAAACTCGTTGCAAAAATCCAAACTGTACCGCCAAAACATGTATTTTGAGAAAAATGTAGTGTTCAATTATGTTCTGTAAAAGGGAGGAATTGTTTTAAAAGCTTTCGCTCAATGTAATGGTTTAAGCCACAAAATAAATAATGTTTGAACTTGCAATTATTTACTAACTTAATCCGAATGTCCATTATAATGGACATTACTCAAATGTCATAAAAATAAAAGTCAAAAATATTTAGATGCCATTTTCTGTTTTAAATATGACCCTTCTTTAGGAATATATCACAAAAAAAATTTTGTAGCCAAATCAAAATTCAGGTCTGAAAGGGTTAAAGACGTGTATATACTAGTAGTAATAGTCAAGGATCCAAAATTTTCGTACCGATGATAAACCCTGTATAAAAATTTTAAAAGTGGATTCCTCATACCTTAAGCTAACGAAAAGATACGCTTGTTGGAATTCGGTAAAATTAGCTGTTTGGCTGATATTTGCATTTTATTAATGATCTACATGTTAAAGAATATCGTCACCACCAAAACTACACTTGTTAAAACACTCTACACGTACGTTTCGCTAACTATGTTAGCATGCATCAGGAGTCGATGATAAATTCTTCAACATTGTTGAAAACCAACTGTTCCAAATTCCCAATTCAAAATGACCTACATACCAATTTGCGCATTCGCCATTTTTTGTAAGGATATTAAGATAACGAAGTAAAATTAATTTAATAATACAATGAATAATATTTACCTAATGTAGTAGAACCAAACAATTGAACTATAGTAAAACGTAACAACATTAACACTGCAAAAGAATTAGTTGCTTTCAATCAAAACCAATTAAAACATCAAAAAACACAAGTTATAAACCTAAAACTAATTTCTAATAAAAAAAAGTATAATTATTATAATAAATTTTTAATAAGAGCTCCTCCCAAGTCCACGCACTTCCTAAGTCTACGAATGTTGTTTCTTTGCACCTTAAAAGGCAATCCCGGATTATTGCGAATAGCACTACTGCAGTGAAAAACAATTGTCTATTACATCTTGTCTTGTTTGCACGGGTGTTGCATACACTAAATCTTTAAGATAACCCCACCAAAAGGAATCCATAGGATTGACGTCGGGTGATCAAAGTGGCCATCGAAACGGGACTCCCTGGCCAATCCATCTATTAGGAAACCTTATATTTAAATATTGCCGTACAACTAAATTGAAATGAGGAGCACCATCATGCATCAACCATAAATTCCTACGAGTTTGTAGTGGCACATCATCAAAAACAGTTTCCAAAACTCATTTTGCAAAAAAATCCAAATACTTCTGGGCAGTCAACAGAGTACCGTCTATAAAGTATACGGTCCTATTAAATGATTTCCCACTATTCCTGGACAAACATTTATGTTGGTTCTTTGTTTCGATAATGCCATGTGGATTCTCATCGTCCCATAAGTGCAAATTATTAGAATATTAATGACTCCATCTCTGGTGAAACCGGATTCGCCGGTGAAAATAACATTACTAATAAATGTATTGTCTACTTGTTAATTGTTGTTGTTGCAGAAACCACTGAGCATACTCAAATCGTGCGGGATAATCAGCTGCTGTCATACTATGTACTTTTTGTACGTGAAAAGGATACAATAGCTGTTCTTTTAAAATACAATGCACAGCTAATTTTGAGACATTATAAATGTTCTTTTGACAGTTTTCGTACACTCGTTGATGGATCATTATCAACTGCATTTAATACGACTTCTTCAACTGCCAGTACATTTCGTACTGGACCTTCGCCACCTCTTTTTGCCAAAAAAATTCCTAAAGTTATAAATTTGATTTTGTACAACATGCAAAATAAATTAATTTACCTACTCTTACCTGTCCCTCGTAACCTGAGATCGACACGCTCAAACATTCATCTTTCTGGCAGTGCTCATAGTTTGGAACATTTTCAGCATAAAGCCTTCTGGCCTCTAAACAGTTTCGAGAAGCCAATCCGAAATTAAATGCATATCTGCATACTCAATAAAAGTGAAATCTGCCATTGTGACTTAATTTAGATATTAATTATTATTGACAAGTACTGAGACGACTGACAGCTATTCCTAAGGCCCCTTGATGAAATTTATAAAAAAATTAAAACGTTTTTACCAACATTCAAATTAATAACTTGTTAATGTTGTTATAGATTGTCCAACAACTAAAACGACACCTCCAGCGTCCCCACTTCTCTAATTTTCCCTTTGTTCTTTCGTTCCCCACTTCTCTAATTTTTAATCAAGCGGTCGGTTTAGTAGTTTGACAAAGTTTACCTTCTACTATCGCTAAATTGCTAATTTCTACTACATTAGGTGAATATTTTGCATTGTATTATTAAATTAGGTTTACTTCGTTATCTGGGATTATCCTTACAAGAAATATGGCGAATGAGCAAATTGGTAAGCAGATTAATAAAATGCAAATATCAGCCAAACGGCTAATTTTATCGAATTAAAACAAGAGTATCTTTTCGTTAGCTTAAGATATGAGGCAGCCATTTTTTAAATTTTTATACATTGGGTGTCGTCGATACAAAAATTTAATTAACTATTATAACTAGGACGTCCATGTCTTCAAGGCAATACTGTGAACCTGTTTATGCGTCTAAAATAAAAGTACACACGTTATCCATACAGAATACTAGATTCTGTAACAAGGTGGAAAATTCCGAATGAGAGCTTTAGCGAGCTTGAGGAACCACGAATGTACGATTTTTTTCATTTTAACCGAGTAACAGACTATATTTTCTCCACGATCAAAAATATAAATCAAAATTAAATTAAATCTGAACACAAGTTATTTGTTGACATATTTTTGTATTACATTGTATTAATATAGTATTGTACACTTACAGAAATTAAAAACTGGTGTATTGGTGTTTTTTCATAATATGCAATTTCAGATATTATTAAATTCTATATCTACTTCACTCGATTTTTCATTCATTATTTTGTTTAAATTAAAACTTGTTTGAAAATAATTATTACCGTCGCCATTTTATTTCTGACAGTGACACTTTCAATTGAATTCCGTGGCAATCCATATCGTTTTGTTCGATTAGAGAATATTCATTCTTTACCTTGTTACAAAATGAAAATACATGAAAAATACATAAGAAACAAATAAATTCTATTATTAAAAATGATTTCGGAATTCATACAATATCTACGCTCTTTCAGAATATGTCAAAAAAATAGGGGGTGTCATTTAAATTTTTGGACCGGGGTGGGTGGGGGCGGCGAATTTCACGTTGGGCTGGTACATCATATACTATTAATATTCCCCCTACCTTAATAAGACAGTAACATCTGTAAGACATTTTAGAAACATCCATATGGGACAATAGAAACATCTCTGGGAACTCTCTATTTTCTGTGAGACATTCTTGGGATGTTGTTGGCAACACCCTTGTCAGTATTTGCGATGTCCTATAGGTAAACATCCCTTCAGAATATATGTGGCATGACAGGGGATGTATCTACTTAAGACATTCAGGGTACTTTTACTATAAAACATGCTAAAGATAGTTTTGGAAGGTTTATTAAATTATTTAAAATGGGTTCAAATAAATTAATTAAAAAAATGTTTCAAAATATTTTTATTTAAATAAAACAAAGTATTCTGAGAAATACAAAAAGAAAAAAACAAAAAAATACATAAAATATCTATGTGATAGTTTTTTTTTTAATTTGTGCTCTCTAATATTTCGTTCTTTGCAGCCAATCATCATTCATTAATCCTTTGCTCGGTTTCCTTGTTGTTAGATGCATGACCCGATTTCTGTGCCCCTTCTAAAATAATGATACATAAATCAGTGGTTTTCATTGAAAAAAAACATTGTTTTTTATGAAACCAGGATAAAATAAATTATAAACAAATTTAATGTATAATGTCCAAATTTATCCTGTAATATTGGATTCAGCAGGTTGAACTCAATACACACTTTTTCTGATACCTTTATTAGAAGCTGATTATTTTTAGAGCTTTCCCCTTTGTTTATGCGTTTAAATCGTTGCTCGAACTTATTTAAAAGCTTCTTTTTTTTCGGGAATCCATCATGAAAAATTCAACAAAAATTTTCACTTACCTTATGTGCATCCAGACTGGTGCAACAAACAGCACAAAACGTTCGCGAACATTTTGCAACAAGCATTCGGGTGATTGTGGATAACGTCTAAACTGAAGCAACAATTTTTTGTTTGTCAGTGTTCGTTGATGTTTCCATTTCGACAATTCAATATATTTCTACAAATTAAACTGCGTACCGCGCGTGTAATTCAAATTCCACGTCCAAACAAGCAAATTTCCTTTGATGTACGACATCGCATGGAAAACATTTTGCGCTGAGCAAAACAGAGCGCGAACGAATATGCATGTGCGCGCTCCCGTCCAAACCGAGATGGTTTTGCAACGTACGCGAACGTTTTGCGCTGTTTGTTGGACCGGTCTGGATGCACCTTTAAAATAACAATTATTGCACTATTTTCCATTCCAAACGACACCCGTCAAGTTCATTCATTCGATTGATAATTGATAAAATGGCGTGCTGCTTCTTCTTCTTTGCAAGTTTGGCGGGTCAGTTACTAAATACCGGGATTTTCAAATGTTTTCGTTTTTAAATAATAATTACACTTCGATAAGTATAAAACTGATGCCTTATATATTGTTACGTCAATGAAAGATTTTTGTTCAAGCCGTTTATTAAATAACAGAGTGAAGAATCTAGGTAAACTTATTCAGTTATTATTTTGATTTATTTAATATTTAGTAGGTATACGAAAATTTCTGAAAAAAATAATGCGAAAAATACAATTATTTTTATTTACGTTTTTTTACAGTTGATATATCAAATTCCACAACTGTTTAAATTGTTCAACCAAATTTATCAATTAAAATTAAGCAAATATTTTTTCATAATAAAGGATGTTTCTAGAATATCTTAATAAAAACATTTGAGGGATGTCCCAAAAGAAACATCTCTGGTATGTCGTACCTGTGTTTGAAACATTGGGACATTTGTAGGACCTTAGTAGGATATACCAACAAGATCCTGTGTTATTAGGGTATTTCCTTAATGACATTCCAAAATTTCAAGTCGATATTTTTTAAAACACCAGATATAATTCCATTTAAAGTTTTCGGGCAGACACCTGTGGCCCGATTCTCGACTTTATTCCAATGGGAAAATTTTAATTTTCCCATTGGAATTTACATTTTGCATTCTCGTCATAACCACTATGAATATTTTCCCATTAGAAGTATCGGAACACATTCACATGCCGGAAGGTAGGTGAAGTTAAAATTTTTAATGGAATTATTGAATCAGTGCGTTTTATCATTTTATTTAACTTCCTATTATATACTGTTTTAAGTATAGTTATTTTACATTTACTTTGAATAATTTTGTCGTTTTATGATATGGATGAATTAATATAATCAAGTAGAACTTCTTGAAGCTGCCGAGGAATTAGATAATAATCCAAGGCGTGACTTTTGGACTAGGTGGAATAGACAAACTGATCCCTTTGACCATTTAAGTGAAAAACAGTTTATCAAGTTATTTAGATTAACAAAACATTTAGTTATCGAACTAGTAGAAGAATTAGATCATTTTTTACCAAACTATCAAAGAACAACATCTATTTCAAAAAAGTTATAAAAGTATGTACAATTACTTCATATTTTATATAGTATTTTTTAATTTATTTATATAGTAATAAAGTAAATATTTAAAAATTAAACATAATTTATCGTACCTGCTCTATTGAATATATGAATCTACCTAAATTTTAGGTTTTAATCGCTTTAAATTTTTATGCTTCTGGGAGCTACCAGACATAAACGTTGGCTTCAATAAATTTTGCTGTTAGCCAGTCTACTGTCAGCAAATCTATAATGGAAGTGACCGAGGCTCTAAATAACCAAAGAATATTTACTAAATGGGTGAATTTTTCTATGCAAGTTTAAAACATCAAAAATGCGAAAAAGTAGGTAGTGTCATGTGCACAAATATTAATTTTTCAGCTATTTATGTATACTATTTGAAATTTATCTCAAAAATATCTATGCAGATTTTATGAAATATATGGTATTAGAGGAATTGTTGGCGTCTAGACTGTAGACATGTTGCTATATATTTCCTCCTCAGGGAAATGAACATGTATATTAACAGAAAACATTATCATTCAATTAATACCCAGTTGGTTAGTATACTTATATATTTCTGTTATATAAAATTTTGTGATATAGATTTAAAAATATTAAATGTCAACGCATAAGATATCCTGGTTCAAGTCATGATGCTTTTATTTGGGAACACTCAAATGTGAAAAATATATTGGAGCAAACAGTACGAAACAATGATGATTTTATGTTGTATATAATAGGTCAGTAAAATTTTAATAATAAAAAAATCTCTAATGTATTACCTGTTTTAGGAGATTCTGGATACCCATTACGTATAGATGGTTACAAACTCCAATTTCAAATCCAGCAGTTGGTGATCCAGAAGTCTACAATACTCAGTTTTTGAAAGCGAGAAGTTTGATAGAGAGGTGCAATGGACTATTAAAAAAGAGATTCAGATGCCTTTTAAAACAAAGGTTAGTTAAGCTTTGTTTTACATGTATTTTAGCACCTTGTATCACAGCTAAGTTTTTATTGAATAAATTACATAATGTTAAATATATAAGTTTTGCATTTTTAAGGTGTTGCATTATAAACCACTTATGACAGGAAAAATTATAAATGCTTGTGAAATATTGCATAACATTTGTATAACCAATAATTTGCCAGATTCTGACAATGAAGACAATAATCTGGATGTTGTTACAAGACCATCAAGAACAGAGAATAGTTAGGGTTAGGAATCCTCATTTAGAAGGAGGAAGAAGACTTCAAAGACAAATTATTAGAAATTACTTTTAGTACCTAACTTAAACTTTTAAACAAAAACAAATAAAAATTCATATAGTTTTATTAGAAATTTAAACTCAAAACATTAACAACATACAAAAAGGTATATGGTTTTCTTTGGACAGAGTTTAATGTCACTAATATAACAAAAAACAAATTAAAATCTTCACTTATAACCCTGAATCTACAAATGTAAAAAAATGTTATGGCCCTTACCCTAGCTTTTAAATTATACCGAGTGGCGCTGCCATCGTAACTCTTAACCTAAGGAGCCAGTAACTAGAGTCAAAAAAACAATTCCCTACAAAAAAGAACATATGAGAACTGATCAATAAAAAAGAGAAACACCGAGATATAACCTCAATTGAAAAAAGAAAAGAGACGAATGAACCAATTTCTAATAAATGAAACGAACGATGAACGATCTCTTTAATCGCTTTCTTATGTTAACCTCATTTTTACTAAATTGATTTGTTGAAAATAAAATAAATATCAAGATTCTTTGCCAAAATGACCATAACAAAGGAAACTTTTGTTGATTTGCAAGAAAAATTTGAAAAAGTGATTAAACTCTTGGTGGAAGATAGTAAATCTGATCCAGAAACAGAACCTTTTTTGTCAAACTATTCAGCAAGACAAATTTTAATTGGTATGAGAGCAAATATTGAAAATTTGTTAAGAAGTCATTCTGAAGATGATCTCTCTCACAAAAAAATTACAGGTAACAATTATCTTTATGAGTTTTTAAAAATAGAAGTATACCTACAAAGAAAATTTAAAATATAAGTAGGAATTACTTCGCCAGTTGTCGGACAAATCCTAATTAAATTTAATTTTATACATCTCAATCTATGATATAATTATTCGCCAATAATTTAACATTTTAGTGAAAGATAATACAACATATTTTACCCATTATTATAAAATAGGGATATTTAATCACTTTAAAACAGACTAATCTCTGCAAGGGCTATAAAATGTTATAAAAAAAATTGATATGCTTGTAAAAAACTATTATTTATTACTGTGTTGTGCTTTTGTCTAATCGTTATATATTTTATCACTAATTTGGAAAATATTTTTAAATTGGTTTTATGTTTAACACTTCTTTCTTCTAAATTTCTTTTCTTGGAAATCACGATATTTGCAGTCTGTGATTAATGAAGGGAAATATTTCAATAATATGCACAACTATTCTGGACAAAATTAAAGAAAAACTTGGTGAAATAACTAAAATAAGTAATCATAGTTTACTTTTATTTATTTTTTTTGTTATAAATTTATGTTTTAATGTTTTTCAATTTGCTTTCTCCTCAAAACAAAAATGTATTTTAGTTCAGATTAGTTAACATATTCGTTGCCATCTCTGACTTAATGCTAGTGCCCAGGGGCCTGGTTAATAGTTTATTTTTTGTAAAAAAATATTTTATATTTTAATGATGATTTAAGATAAAAACTGTTAAAAGCAAAGAAAAAAGTCGGAGGCAAATTTGAGGAATATTTTTAGAGAGTGGGAGTCTCCAAAAAGTTTAAACGTTTTTTAATACTGAATGTTAAAAAAAATATAAAATATAAAATAAAGAATACATTTAAATCTAAAAAACATACAATAAATCATTTGGAATAAGTAATACATAGTAAAGGGTATAATTTATTTTATCCTTTTTATTTAACGTGTTATAAAACTGAAACATATTTGAAAAATAATCTTAAAAACATTACCGTGAGGACCAAAAATCCGTCGCCCCTTAACTTCGTTATTTTACACATTACAAAAAAATCTTAAATACAAAAGTTGTAGGGTTTCATTCTATCTCTGTAATGGCTTAAATTTTAACTAATTGTACTAAGCTTAGTACAATTAATTGCTTAACCAGAATAAAAAAGCTATAAAAACAACAAAGAAAGTCGTAAATGTTAATACATCTGGAGACATTTGTCCATTTTAATTTTGAAAACACATTCATTGTCCTTATACAGGGTGTTTCATTGGGAAACGGGCATACGTTAACTGCAGATGGGGGTTCCTAGGTGATTCCAAATAACTACCATATGATGGGTCTAGCGGTCTGTATAACCAAGATACAGGGCGTTTTATCTATTTCTTTAATAGCCTTTACGATCCACTCTGTATATTTTTTTTATATTTGGGCTACACATCCTTCATAAGTGCCAAATCCATTGAGATATTCATAAAAAACAAAATCCGGGTCTGACTTCACAAAAAATGTACAAATTTGGTCATCCCCAAAACAACACCCTGTATTCCTGAATTTGAAATATTTATTTCCATATTTAAAAAGAGCGCAATAAACTGAATCTAAAGATGTACCTTTGGAGTTTGCGCAGAATGGTCTACTACTTCAATTTTATATTCAAATTGTTTCATTTTAATGTAAATTATCTTATCTTAAATAGAAAATATTGTGAAATCAGCATCAATTCATAATATTTTAGCTTACTACAAATTACAATGGATTAAACGTTACAAAACTAATAATATTTTAAACACCCTGTATAAAAAAGTTCGGAGTTTCATTGTTTTTGGTGTTTTAGACTTCTAAACCCCAAAGTGTAGAGAACTCTTATAATACGGCTCTGTCTGTCTATCCGTCCGTCTGTCCGCATTTATACTCAAAAACGAAAAGAGATAGAGACAAACGGTCAACGATAATAAACGCAGCACACCTTGAATAGCTCCTAAATAGATTTTTATGACTTCCGGTTTCAAAACTGGTTTTACAAACCAGAACCGGAAGTGATCCTACCGGTTTCAAAAAAAGCATTCCGTCGTGAAATTTAACGCTGAATCGATATTTAAAAATAGATTTGAGATATCTACTATGGTTCATGAGATAGTGCGTGTTTAGAAGTCGTCACGTGCCTGCTAACGTTTTTTTAAGTAGGTTGTGTTAAATCTCATTTTACCGTTATGTTAATCGGTTACAGACTTTTTTATACAGGGTGTTTGAAATATTATTACATGTTTGTAACGTTTAATCCATTGCAATTTATAGTAAGCTAAAATATCATGAATTAATACTGATTTCACAATATTTTCTATTTAAGATAAGATAATTTACATTAAAATGAAAGATTCAGTTTTTTGCGCTCTTTTTGAATATGGAAACAAACTTTTTAAATTCAGCAATACAGGGTGTTGTTTTGGGGATGACCAAATTTGTACATTTTTTGTGAATTCGGACCTGAATTTTTATAATATAAGTTATATGTCATTAAAGAAATAGACAAAATTGATAAAACACCATGTATCTCGGTTATAAAGACCGCTAGACCCATCATATGGTAGTTATTTAGAATCACCTAGGTGCCCCCTATCTGCAGTTAACGTAGGCACGTTTCCCAATGAAATACCCTGTATATAAAAGTAAAATAATATTTTTGCGATTAGGTCACTGTGTATATATAACATACTAATAATTCTGTATTAGAAAAGAAAAAGAAGTGGCGTAATGTTTCCTGTTTTTCTCTCCTCGATAAATGAGGTTATTTAAATATCAGAAAAACAAAAAACCATATCTTGGGGCGAGTTCGTATAGGCTAGAAACTGAGTGAAAGGTTTATAGGCAAAACAAGATATACAGGATGTTTCAAAAGTCTAGCAATGGTCCTGTCATCATATTTGCTTATAAAAAAATTCAAGATTTCCGCCTGTAGCAAAAACAAATGAATGTTTTTGAATTTTAAGCGCATGAAAATGTGAAAAAGGACATGTCATTACTAAATCCCGAATTTGGACAATTTATCTTTCTTAGTATTTTTATTCCAGGACCGTTTCGAGACTTTTGAAACACGCAGGACCGTTTCCAGACTTTTGAAATACGCTGTATATAAACTATTGGGTACCAGATATTTCGCTGTTCAAAAAATGACAAAAAAAAGTATATTTTGAGTTTAAAAAAAAGAATTTGCTTAAAAAAAAGGAATTTAATTTAAATTGAAATATTTAATATATCTAATGATAGAATAATTTGCACAAAATGATGATGAATTATGATTTAAAAAAAGCACAAAAATGCTATAATTGTTGTGCTAACTTTATATAACTAAAAAAATAACTTTTAGCATGATCGTAGAAAAATTTGTTTTGAGAAAAAACTAAAATTTGTATTTAACAAAACTTTCCGAATACTGTGATAATCACTCCTATAGCTTTTTAGGATACATCTATTAAAAAACACAAATTTTTTTTTTTAGCAATGTTAGGTTCAGTGTATTTATACCTGGGTATGACAGAAATTGAAACTGAAGAAATTTCAACTGGCAGAAAACATTTAGAAAAATGTAAGGAAATCATTGAAAATTACCACTTGGACCCTGAGATGATTCTAATTGCACTCAATATGTATAATCAATTTGGAATTATTTTATCTCAAAATGAACCAGAAGAATCTAAAATATATTTAGAAAAAGCTGAAAATTTATATATAGAATTTAAACAGAAATCTGTACCTCCAATAGATATTAGTGATTTATTTAAAGCTAACTTAGAATCTTATAATACTGACATGGCGAACAAAAACTTTGAAAAAATCCATACCTTTACATTATATTACTTAGCACAAATTTACGGAACTCTGAAAGATGCTTTAAAGAGTTCCATTTATTGCCATGTAACACTTGAAAGACAGTTGGAAATAGAAGAATTTGATCCTATAGATTGGGCATTAAATGCTGCTACACTTTCTCAGTTCTTTATGGAAAAAAATGGTTTTAAACAGGCTCGTCATCATTTGGCCGCAAGCTCATTTATTCTAGATAATTATAAGCTAAAATTAGATGCCACGACTGAAGAAAGTGATGCTCAAAATGCTTTGGTTGAAACTTTTAAACATAGAAGTGCTGATGTAGCTAGATGTTGGTTAAAATACGGACTACTATTGTTATCAAAATCAAAAGAAAGGCTTTTAAATCATGCCGATGATGAAGATCATATAAAATGCTCGTTATCTACCGATTTTGCAGATTTACAAATTGATACACCCCAACATGATATAAAAAATTTGTTTTTTAAAAATATAGATGTGTCAGAATATGAAAACGAAATACCAGATCAATTTTTATTGACACTTCCTGAAGCAAAAAAAGTATTTTTAAATGCTCATCAGTGGTCCCTAAAAGCTCAAGAATATTATGCTTTGGAAACTTTAGCTTCAGATTTTATAGAAATAGTTTTAGATCAAACTCAGTTATATTTCAATCTACTGTTTTTTGAAGATGATTCTGAAAATCAAGCTAAACTACATAAACGAAGAATTAAGCTCCTTGAATATGTGTTAAGCAATGTCAATTGTCAGTATTATTTAAACTATTGTAGACAAGTTTGGTTTGAGTTGGCTAGAACATACGCAGATATTTTGGATATTAAATATGACAAACTAAGGGAGACAAAAGGTAGACCAAGTCCCCAGAGTCTTATAAAAATTAATAATCTGACAGAAAATGGCATTTTACATTATACCAACTTTATAAAATCATTTGAAGATAAAGCCACAGGTCAGTTACCTCAAAAACTACCAAATGATGTTGAAAAACCATTTCTTCAGGCTTACTTTCATAAAGCTGCTTTGTATGGACGTTATGTAACTTTAGATAAAGAAGTACAATTAAAAAATACTGAACTAAGTTTGGAAAATTATAAGTTTATATTTGATTATTGTAAAAGTAATCCTAAATCTAAAGAGTTAGTATCTATGGAGTATGGGATTTGTAAAGAAATGGTTACGTTATTGCCTATTAAGATAATAAAGTTAAAGAATTCTTAAAAAACCATTTAACGTGATTACATATTGAAAAAGTGATATAAGTAACTTATTAATCAGCTTTAGATTGTTTTATATGCACACATTGTTAATAATTTCTAATGTTTTAGTTAGATTTTTGAATATTACTTTATAATTGTAAAAATAATTAAAAAGATTGTGATTTATTGTTGCTTTCTTAGTCTTTTTTTTCATTAATTTATTTGTGTCCAGAACTTAAGCCAGATATCCAGAAATAGTACTTAGTTAAGTATATCAAAAAAACATTAATCTAAACAAACCCAGAACCGACAAAAATAGCAGAGAGTTTTAATAAATATTGTAAATATAAGTAAGTTCTTGGCAGATAAAATTAAGCGTCCTACAAACTACTAAACCGACCGCTTGGTTAAATATTAGAGAAGTGGGGAACGAAAGAACAAAGGGAAAATTACAGAAGTGGGGACGCTGGAGATGTCGTTTTAGTTGTTGGACAATCTATAACCTCGTTGACAGTTCCTTAAATATAGGCAACACATTATACGTAAATCAAGTAAATGCACTAAATGTCAAATTGAAATTTTTTACTTTGACTTTTTATAGTATTCAATCGTGTTATTAATAATTGTACTATTCATAAATAAATATATGCGATTCAAATAAAAGTCGAAAAATTTATTCACTTATAAACGAGGTCTTATATTATATATACCTCCGAGTAAAATACTTTGCTATGGTTTCTATTGGGTTTTGTTATTCAAGGGACTAAATTTTTTTTAATCCTTTGGACGGGGGACTAAAAATATTTTAATCCCAAGGGAGTAAAAGTGGCACTTTGGTCCCTAAAATGAGGGATGAGTAAAATTTATGTTTTTTAGTCCCATTTAAAATGCATTGGTCATTTTCGCACAGTTTAAAATTGTGTATGAAGCGGATCTCTACGAACTAGAATAAGTCTAAAAATGATAATTTATAAGGAAGGTCATAAATATATAATATTAAATTTTATGTAATTTCAAAATTATCCTAAATATCCCCTTACTAACAAAATTACAAAAGAATCACAACTGAACGGATAATTATCTCACGTTTGGCAACAATGCTTTTCTGGTGGATACTAAAAAGAATACCACGGAAATCAAAATGCCGACACCGGAGAGAAATTACTGTATATAATTATTCTATTGTGCTCCTTGCATGGACATAATTGTGCTATTTCGAGAGAAAGAGATGAAATGATGTTTCGGTCAATCTCTAGCTCTCTCAAAACGGTATCGTATGGGATGTTAGAGATAGCGCTAGACCGAAACTACACCCCATCTTCCTCATTCTTTTTAGCAAAGAAATATTACGTTATGCGGGTTGGGCACGTCCATGAGTACATGTTAGTCACTGTGCTCGTGTGAAGAATGTCCGTATCTCCCTCCAACTACGTGGTCGTGCTCAAACTTTATCTTCGTGCCATATATATAACCCATCTATTTTAATAAAATGTTACTGTTATAGTGTATTTATTCAGACTTGTATGAAACATGGGGTGTATTTGACATTAGACAGGAGGCTAGTGTTTTATTTATATTCTAGAGTACAGCGACTGACGTTATAACGATTAACATTTTAAAGAAAAGCTTGCAGTATAGTCTCTTAAATATGCCTCGATATCAAAAATTAGTGACTTTTATGGTTTTGTAATGGCTGCATTGAGATCCTTCTCTCTTACTTTTCTTTGTTCTCTCTTTTCAGTTCATTTGTTCATTTCAAATCGTGATTTCAATCTTCTTTATTAAGTGCGAATGTGAAAGCGTTTGTTACCCGTTGAAATATACTAAATACTAATAAAGTTTATGGACAAGAGATGTACCAGTATTTTGAAAAAACATTGATCGTTTTTGGCTGATAATTGACTTTTAGGTAATATTTGAGTAATGACTGTTCCTTTAGGTGATTAAAAAAAATGAGAAGGAAAGATAAGAGTAGCCATTTTGTTGATGTAAAATTTTCATTAAGTAATCCACAATAATTTCAAACATCCTCTTATATACAATTTTCTTTGATTTCCTTTTAATATTATTCAATAATTATATTTTCTTATTTAGTATTATTACTTTAATTATCGAAATAAAATCTGTTATTTTTACGTTTACGTCATTGAATAAACAATTAGAATACTGTTCTAGCTTATATTGTACTGTTTTAGATGCCCAAGTCTGTCTGCAAATAAGAATTATACGTATACTATAAGCTACACATTGTAGAATTTTTGGGTTTTATAAACCTCTTTCTTCCGACCTACTCGACATTCAGTAATGATGACCGAGACATTAAAATCAAATAACCATGTCATGGGACTACCTAGTACAGTGTAAGTAAGTTTTGTTGCTGTATCGATATTTTTTTGCAATTTTTTCGTTTTTTTAGAGAATTTGACAATAAGATGGATGACTTGGGATGGAAAGCCAAATTAAAAATTCCACCTAAAGATAGAAGAATACAGACAAGTGTAAGTAACTTTAATTAATGTAGATATTTAGGTAATAATTAAGTTTCACCAAATCCAAATTTGTACAAATGTTTTAAATTATTTATTTATAAGTTGCTTAGAGCTTTCCTTTGGTTTGATTGTAGCTATGCGATTATTGAAGCTACTAATCTACCTGGGTGATACTCATAATTAAGCATTCCTATAGATATAAAATGTGAGTGCATAGAATAGTTTACCATTAGTAATCTTTTAAAAAAAAATTGCTGTTAACAAAATTTCAGTTTGAATAACTATAACAATTTAATGAAATTATATATTGAATAATAAAAAAACTTAAGTCATACCACAATAATTATAATTGGTGAATATAACAAATGAGGCTACATGTTTCGGCCATTCATTAGTCAGTTGCCACATGGTGAAAGTGATAGTTGTTCCATAATTTAATTTGTTTAATTAATTTTATTATTTTGCAGTGCATCGTAGGATGCACTTTGACTTTATTCTGATTTGACGTTTTAATGCAAGTATTGTAGAAGTTTTCAATTTTGTATTTATAAATTGGTTATGTTGTAATTGCTTAACATTTTTTTGTAAGTAATAAATGAATTTTTTGTCCTATTGCGTATCTAACCTGTTATATTTTGTTTTATAGGCCTGAAGATGGTCATTGAATGTCCGAAACATGTAGCCTCATTTGTTATCTTCACCTATTATAATTATTGTGGTATGACTTCGTGTTTTTTTATTATTCACTGAATAATTTACCAAATTTGAGTATGGATAATCTTTTGTTTTTGAAATTATATATTCTTGAAATATGTAAATATAAAAAACAAAACAGAAAATACTTCTTTTATTATAATAATGAAGAAGTTATCTTTTTCAAAAATGAATGCATCAAATTCAAAATCTTTTATTACTCTACAGGTAGATTTAATAATTTATGTTTGATAGTTTTAATAGCAATTCCTTTCATTAGCAATAATAATAAGCTAAAATAGGAATCAAAAACAGTTTTTATAGAGAAAATTAATTTTTAGTTAATAACATACTAGTAAAAAGTACTTTCGTCGTTGCTTTTAATTTAAAAAATCAAGTGCATTATAAAACAAGTTTTTTAAGAAATATTTACACTAAATTTTTTGAAAAAATAAATAATAAAATAAACTTTATTAAGTAAAGTACATACATAATTATACTTCATTAATCACAGTTTATACAATGCGACTCAAAAAGTCTCCACCATATGGAAAATTTTATTCTTGATAAAAGTTTGTGCATTGCGTAAAACTGCTGTTTCAAGTGTCAAACTTTCAAATTTATAAATGGTATACAGGGGCGGGCAAATAATAGGAATTTTGACCAAGAGTAAATTACCCTAATTTTTGTAATTATTATATTCTTTGTTTTTATTTCAATTTTAAAAAGCTTAATCTTGTTTAGTTTAGGTTTGATGTTACACCTTTAAGATTAATAACCATTATTTTGTAATTTTTATTTAATTTTTTTTATTTTAATTTTCAAAGCATCATTTCGTTTAATTAAGTTTAGCTAGGTTTTGTTTTACACTGTTAAATTAAAAAATATTTTTCACGTAAATAAGTGGTACCTAAAATGTTTGGGTATCATTTTGTTTTACCCATTTTCTTCAATTAAATCATAATGGTAGTTTTTATGTACATGTCTACAGGGTGAAATTTCAACTTTGCACCTAGAAAAAACCAAAAATCAAAAATATTTAAAAAAAAAGGCCGAGAATGGTGTAAAAATAACGACGAAAACCAAATTTTTTTAACCAAAATGTATTATAGTGATTGAAAGAAGGCTCTTAAAGTGCATACGAAATGATATTATTTTGAGCTAGCCTAAAAACATAAATAAATGGATTTTTTGCATAGGAGGCTGTGATTTTAAATCTGAGTGTAATTTTTAATTCCAAACAACATTCCTAAATATTTTTTTTTGAAATTGTCAAAAATAAAGGAACTTTACTCTTGGTCAAAATTCCTATTTTTTGCCCGCTCCTGTATACCATTTAAAAATTTGAAAGTTTGAAGCTTGGAATACCAGCTTTACGAAATTCACCAACTTTTATCAAGAATAAAATTTTCTGTCAAATGAATAATAAAAATTTTTCCCATATGTTGCAGACTTTTTGAGTCGCACTGTATATAAAATTCTGTTCTTAATAATAAATTCATTTACTTTTGTAGTAAATACGCTGACAGAAGCTGATTTTAGTTCAGTTGGTAGAGTATTGTAAAGTCTGAACATCCTCACCTAGTAAAGATGACATTAGGAAAGATTTGTTGGTGAACTCTGTATTAAAGTTGTCCTTTGTTTTTAAAGATCTAGAAATTATCTGATGTTATGTAATTAGTTGTTTACTGAAATATTGTGGGACTTTTCTTCTAGCCATTTTATAAATAAGGATCATGTTGGACATTTAATGCTCTCCTCAATTTTAAACCAATTTAATATGGTCAACATTGATTTAACTGACGTATATTTATTGCAACCCATTAATACTCTCATCTGTAACCTATGTATTTTTTCTTTTGGCTATGAAAACAATAATGAGATACAATAAATACATAAAATGTGGTTTTATCATACAGTTAAAATTTATCAATTTAGACCATTGAGAAAGATTAAGAAATTCTAATAAAAAATCTTAATTTTTTACACAGATGGTCTGCAAAATTAGTAAATTTAATCTGAGGGTTAATAGTAACACAATTATTTAATTTCATGTACTAGCTCAACCTCTTTTATTTTAGAATCCTGGTGAATGTATTTTAAACAGTTTAATTTTGACCCTATCACCATATACTTTATTTTACAAACATTTAATTTGAACTTGTTTATACATAGCCACTGGTATAAAACTTGCAACTCTTCATTTAAGGTGTTTGTTATTAAAGTATGGTCATTTCCAGATATTCAAGTATCATCCACAAACAAATTAACCAATGACTGTTTTCAGTACTTTTCCAAGTACTTTTCCAAATTATTTATATAAATAATGAACAAAAGTGGACCTAGTACATTTCCCTATGGCACTCCATATGAACTTAATTTAAATAATAATATTGAAAGTCCTATTCTATATAAAGTAATATAATTTTAAAGGATACTGTTAAAAAGAGTCCACAAGACTTGGCAACATTGATATTGGTAACATTTGAACTTGTAGTAGCTCAACATCCATATATTAAAAGGAAAAAGAAGACAATATTTTACTTGTTGGTGTGTGTAAAGTGTCAGTTCAGTAGCTTTATTACAATTCTTTATATTGCAATATATATTTCAAATGATTACTTAATAGGTTTTCTGGAAGAAAATAAAATTTTACTTACTGGAAAGATAAATCTTATAGATTTAACCAAAGTGAATGAACTTAGGGGATAATTGAGTGTTGAATTAAATACGATAGGTCCGCCAAAAACCATTAAGCAGTGAAAATATGTAAGTGTTATTTTAAAAGCTTTGGTTAGGACTAAATAAAAAACGTATTTCAGACAATCAGTGAAATAAAGTCAGTCTCAGACCTGGAGGAAAAATTATTAGCTCATTAGCTCTGAAATCTAAAATAAGTATTGAGGGAGTCAATTTAAGAGTATGTTATGTCATGGAAATTTTAGAAAA
The DNA here is from genome assembly GCA_963243735.1 of Neocrepidodera transversa. Classification (NCBI taxonomy): domain Eukaryota; kingdom Metazoa; phylum Arthropoda; class Insecta; order Coleoptera; family Chrysomelidae; genus Neocrepidodera; species Neocrepidodera transversa. Next base: position 14,282,959 of record OY725340.1, on the reverse strand, counting down.
CACAGTAATCATAAATTTTTACTGAACACGAAACTTTAAACTTTATAACTAACCTGTCTTCATTTTCTATTAATTTTTCAATAAAAACCTCACCAGTAATATCAAAATACGTCATTTTTAATACCTTTATTTTTTAATAATTGTTTTTAACTTCCCTTTAAAGGAATCCTTTTAGTTTTAAACAGAAAAAGACAGTTAGCGAATCCCGAAATAATCTTAGCGGCTGTTAAAATTTTAAAGGCCTTTAAAATTTAACGGAATAGTTACAGAATAGACCCCATAGTATTTTCAATTACTTGGCTATAACAGCTGATGGTGTGTATGGACTATTGATGTGAAATGTCTGGGCATTTATAAGTCGGGGCAAATAAATGCCCAGGATAAATGCCCAAAACTCAGTAATACCCAAAACCCATAGATGCCCAAAGTCCATAAATGCATTTATCTCTCAAAATTTTACTAACAATGGAACTAATACTGAATACATAATTTATGCTATATTAACTGTAGAAAAATGAAACAAATTAGGTTGATATATTTTAATTTGAAATTAATTATAATTAGCTGTGTTGTGTTCTTGTATTTGTGTATCTTCAATCACTTTCTCTTGTAAAATCTTCATCATTGTAATTCGTACTTTACCGGATGCTGGGTTTTCTCCTTGTTCTGGATTAGTCTCTGGTGTCTCTTCAGTTATTTTGTCAGACTTAAGCTTATATATTCCATGGATCCTCTCGGATGTAAGTATGTTTCTTTTCTTGCTATGTATCCAAGCAAAAGTGCTAAAGATCCACTTGGTGGCAACAGATATAACAGATGCCCCAAGATTTATATCGATTTCTGCCAATTCCTCTCAATTCTCGCCACCACAATAAAGGAGTTACAAGATAAACATTCATTCCTTTAACACCCACTCCTCAAACACAAAATTTCTGGAGCAAATTCCTTGTTTATCCCTGAAAATTGCTATTTTTTTAACATCAATAGCATTTAACCCATGTTCTTTGCTATGTCACAAACAAAGCTGTACATAATTCACATTTAGGTGCTATTGACAACAATGACAACCAATGGTACTGATTATTAGCAATATTTAGGCATTACAAGTTTATTCATGAAATGTACCTTTTAATGGTTTTTATGACGTTTTAGTAACAATCACAAGCAGTAAAAAGTTAAAACAATACTTTTTTTGTAAATGCCTAGAATTTGGGTGCTTAAAATTGCTTTGGCTTTGGCTTCCTGGGGAAATGCCCATTTATAAATGTAAATTTGCCCAGCCCACATCACTAGGATGGACCTTTAAAATTAGTGAGAAAGATTGTTGAAAAGTAGCTCATCTTATTATTGCAGGTTTTTTTAATCTTATGTATTCCAAAATAAATGCTTTTTGTTAGTTTAAAATCACTTCTCTTTATATAGCTGCTATTTTATTTGTAATTATTTTTTGTCAAAATCGTTCAATGAGGAACTAGTGAAAGTAATCTTAAATCTATTCCTATTTATGTTTACATTATGATCCAGTCTTGAGAAATTTTGCTCACCGCAAGCTACCATTTTGTTTTTTTTTTCACAAAATAATCACAAAAAGTGGTTTTTGTCTCTCTGACTGCCAGGAACCCCTTTATTAATGAATCAAAATGTTCTGTATTTAAATTTCTAGTCAGTATCTAATCCCTAAATATTTAAATTCATTCATCAATTTGATTTTTTCACTAATATCAATTTCCAAATTACTTATAGTTTCTTGAAATTTTTGTTTTCACAAATTATTTCCTGAGTTATAAATTTATTAATCCTATATTTTTATTACATTTTCCAGAAAAATAAATTACATCTGCAAAAAAATGTCATTTATTTATAAAAGAATTAGCAATGTACCTAATATTCTACTCTGTGGAACTCATCTTTCACAGTTAAGATGACTTAAAAATATTGTTTAAAATATAAATGTTTGTTTTCTGTTTTTGATACAAACCCAACACTTTCTAATTTCCATAATAAATTTCCCTGATCAACAGTTCCAAGGCCTTTGTTTAAAATATTGTTCATTATAAATGTTTGTTTTCAGTTTTTTTTCATACAAACTCTACACTTTCTAATTTCCATAATAACTTTTCTCCTGATTAACAGTTTCAAAGCCTTTGTAAATCAATAAATACTGCCATTGTTATCTTTTGAAATCTTCCTATTGCTTAATATACACTGAAGCGCAATTTGTCAAATGTGGCTTTCCCTGATTGTATAGTATCAAGAATTTTATGTTTTTCTATTAAATAATTGACTTTCTAATAATCTGTATTAAATTTATAAATTTATTTGAATTTTATTTTTTTTGGTACTGGCATAATAGTGGAAATTTTTAATTGTTTTGGAATTTTACTGGATTCAGTTGAAAAACATATTACATTTAACACGGTTGCCAATGATGTCTAAATAATGCTGCTTTTATTAGGAAGGAAAAAAACTATTTTTAATTGACCAGTCTCATATTTCCAATATGTTTATCAAATATTAAATTTAATTTATATCTGTAATTTTTTTATTTTCGTCTCCAATTTATTAATATTCTTAGGCAATAGTTCATTTAAATTGTTTACATTTCTTTAGAATTATGTTCTTTAGATACTGATTTCTGGTGGTATTTTTACTTGGGCCATAAATCAAAAAGGCTTGATTTGAAGGGTTTGAAGTTTTTCTATTTTTTTCCACTAAATTCCCTACAAAATGTTGGTAGATTTTTTATTCTGAAGTATTTTGAGAAATTTGGTATTTGAGAATTAATAAAAAATATGTTTAACTGTGTCGGCTTTTACTTGATAAAAATCCATTATTAAATTTAAATAAATAAAACAACGTTTTACGATTTTCACAAAAATAACGAAAGTTGTTAGTTTAATAGTGACTAGTTTCGTTACATAGTAACTTCATCAGACTAATTTAAAAAATATGTAATGGTAAATCATATGTTTATTTTGTATCTTTGAACATTTTTATTAAATTCAGTAATTTTTCTCTTAGCATTTATATTTCCCTATTTATCTTCTGGATTTGGATTTACATTTTCTAAATTGGGAAGTACTACTACTACTACTACTACAAGTTTTCATATTCTTATTGCTTGATCTGAACATCCTTCTTTCTCGCTAGACTTTAAAATTTCCTATTCAGACTTTTCCTTTTGGTTATTTATATAAAACTATGTTTTTCTTTGTTTTCTCATAAAATGTATCGCTCTTTCTTCACACTTTTGCATTGTTTGGTTTAATCCAATTCATAAATAGATATTTTTGAATCCAACATCAAAACAACAAAAAAATTGAAATTGCTTTAAAATTTTCTGTAAACTAAAATTCTTTCGCACTACTTAGATTAATGAAAATAATATCAAATTAAACTAATGTATTATTACTTATCTTTTATATTTCATCAACAAATGTGAATAAATAACTATGCTTTACTTTCCCTTAAAAACGTTTTTATCTAATTACTAATAAACACTATTCAATAAGCTCTGTGTGATGGTATTTCTATAATAGCTATTTGTGTATTAAGAGCGGAAAGTGATACTTTGCTGCTTGAGGCAGAGAGTTGCCCGCGCGACGCGTAGCGGAGCGCGGGCAATCTGCCGAAAGCGGCAAAGCACTTTCTGCTCGAATTACACACAAGATTTTTTCTAAGATCACATTATTTTTAGACAAATAATTAAAAAAAAAAATGATGAGTAACAAAAGTTACGTTTGCACACTTGATATACACAATTTGGCTTTTCTTTCAATTAAAAAAAAACATGAAAATACACTTCATAACCTAAAAATGAAATAATGGCGTTTCATTAATTTCATAGTCTACTATTTGCACAAAACAGTAAGTAGATACTTAAATATGCAATCACTATTTCATATAGGTGTACCTAGGTGTATCTAGGTGTACCTTCTGACTGTTATATTTTTACTAGATAAATTTTATAAAATAAAGTTTAATTTCGTTCGAAATATCTTCAAATATTAATATTTCAACTAAAATATTCAGACTGCCCTACATTTTGTTTTAATATACCTGTTATTTACTACCTTTCTTTAGTTTATTGTAAATGAAAACAGGCGAGCGGAAAAGTACGCGCTAGAGCGACAATAATGTCAAATTATTACAGATCACGGAAAACGTCAACTTTGCGGTTAGATTTGAGTGTGCAAAAGCCTACTTTGGGTAGTGATCGTAGGAAAATGAATTTTTCCACTACTAGTATTAGAAGATGTCATTATTTGTGCTGTGTAAATTTCTATCCTACTACGCACTATTTTTTCATTCTTTACTAGTAGGAGAACAATTGGAATGACATAAGGAAACGTCAATGTCAATTTTTTTTTTCTACTAGTAGGAACTAACTTTATTATCTACTAGTATAGGAGAGAAAAATGAAAAGACAAAAAAAAATTAAATCATTGTGAAAATGATTAAATATTCTAGTAAAGGCAAAAATAGAATATAAACCTAATTCAAGTTGTAAAAACATTAAAGACTTCAATAAATGAAAAACTGAAATATTTTATGAGTTTATACTTTTTTTTTGCTTGTATAATCTTGTAACTTGAGCAAGGAACTGTATCTGAATGGGTTTTGTTCATCTATTTTATTTTTATTGATATTTTACTGTAGTGTAGATAAACATATGTGTACATTAATAAGATAAGAACATTATTTATGACTTATTATTATAAAATTATCAAACAATTTTAGTTGTGTACACTTTTATTTTAATAGTATTTCTTAATAATTCTAATTGTTGTTGGCAATGAATTTAGACCATTAAATATTTGACCTTTCTAAATTTCACATTTTACTTTATTAATTTATTGAAATATTAAGTTAATAAAACAAATCAATGTGGTATTTTCACTATTTGGACAAAGATACTTTATTAAAATTGTCAAAAATAAATAAAAACGATGGGAGTTCTTAAAATTTGAAATATCTGAACTTTGTTAAGAATTTGTCTGTCTGAAACTCGGAAACGCCGTTGTGAAGAATTATCCTTAACAGTTTTGTTTATATCCTATATAATAATGTTTAAATGTTTATTTTTTTTGTGTTGAATTTGCAAATGTTCTTAAACATATTGAGACCTTGTATGGGTTTTTTCATTGGTTGAATTAAATTTAATCATCTCGTAAAAAACATTTAAGATTAATTTGATTTTGGCAAAAAATTCAAATGTTTCGATACATATTTTGCTATAAGAATTCCATTTTTATTAAAAACATAAGTTTTTAGAATACCACAAGTTTCTTATACTTTTTATCAATGTGTCACTATAACCAACCATTCTTTTTAATGACCAAATTCTCTAGTTATTATTAAAAATGAAGTTATTGTTGTAAATCAAAATGTAACGTATTTTTTTCTATTTACTCTTTTTTTGCCTATATAGGAATCCCTAAAATTTGTTCAAGAATTGAACATAGGCGCACTCTCACTAACATTTTCCAATTGTGGTTCAAATTGTGCCAATTGTATTTCCATATCATCATTTCAATTTCAAAAAGTGAAAAACGACAATATTTTTTGCCGTAATTTCGAGTTTTCGAAAATTTAGAGTTACGAAAATAAATGTCTATATAGGTATATACCTTATATACTACATATGTATGGTATAAGTAGGGGGAAAGTAAAAATAGGTCAAATATTAATTTCATTTTTGGGGTTTTTAACGATGCTGAATCGATTACCGTTGTCCGTTTGTTTCTATACCTCACCGTTCTAGAGTTGAATCAGGCCAACAGAGGACGGGCGGACAAAAAAAAACTTTATAAAAGCATCTGAATTTTCAAATAGTTACTTGAATTTTATAATGTATCATTTGTGTTTAAAAAAGCGTCAAGGGCATTTCAAAAAGTATCAATTGTATTTCAAATTGGCCATTTTAATTTCCAAAATTATCAAATGTATTTTGAATCAATCAAATTAATTTTGAAAATTAACATTTCAATTTTCAAAATAGTAATTTATATTTCAAAATATATTAAATGTATATCATTTGATTTTCAAATAAATTATCAAATTTTCAAATAAATTACACAAAGGTTTATTATCCTACTGTACTAAGTGGTTGATATTTTAATATTTAATCACCCTGTTATAACGCTTTGGCTCCTGTCAATTTGACATAAATTTTAAAATTCATGTACTCAAAAAAAATTCCGGCAATAATTCATGCTATAGAGAGATTATAAGTGTTAATTTCGAAATACATTTGATACTTTTTTAAATTAAATTGACTAATTTGATACTTTTTTAAATCAAATTGCCTAATTCGAAATACAAATGATAATTTCCGAAATTAACTTGATACTTTTTAGAACTACAATTGGAAAAGGTGTAGTTAAATATATATTCAATCTGTCATTGGGTACAGATGTGTTTCGAGATTTGTGGCAACTGAGCTTTCTAATACTGATTCAAAAATATAGAGCAGTTTATATTCGAACAGAAATTATTGGATTATTTTATTTCTAAAATATACTAGATTATTCATTAAGAGATAACATTACATTGATTATTATTTAAATGGCTTTGTTTTAAAATTTTTTTCTTTTCTTACACTCATGTCAAATTAAGGAACAAAAAATAATTTTGATTAACCTTATAAAACGTGTCCAAATATCAAAGAAAGCGTGTACCCGTCGGTTCGGAACTAGTTTTTATGTTTTACAATTGATAATGGAAAAACTATACTCTGTTATTAACAACAATAAATTGTTTTTTTATGTGTTAATAGTGAATGTTAACACTTTTTCTGTTGTACTTCTTATCAATTTTAAACTCGATTTTTAGTATAATCGATTGTTTTTTATTGTGAAATTACAAAAATTAAAAGGCATTAATTTGGAATTAAACTACTGTTTTAATACAAATCAAATTTATTTTTGTTTCAATCCCCAACGAATGTATTTTAATTCTATTTTTAATACTTTAAGCCATTGCGTTAAAGGTCAAAGCATATAATAATTAATTACTCCTTATTAATAACGATAAATTATTATTTTTTGTATGCAAATAGATGCTTTTAATTTAATTCGTTTTCAAATACCCTTGAACCAATTTCAAACTGGAGGATTTGTCGATATTTGTGTTTTTATTAAGGAATAAATAATTGCAATAAAACTACGTTTTAGATATGTTTTCTGTCTGGCCAAGAGCATTTAAAGCTTTATTTTTATGCAAACTAATTTATAATATAAAGAATAATGAAACTCCAAGCCAAACCACAAATATTTAATATAAAGCCATATAGTCAAGGCCACATGTTTCGGTCTACAAGACCAACGTCAGGCCTATAAACAAAACAATGTTGTTAAGAAACATCACTAATGAAAAAGTATACAAAAAAATATACTTTATACTTTTTCATTGGTAATGTTTCTTAACATTGTTTTGTTTATAGACCTGATAATGGTCTTGTAAGACTCTTGATATTAAATATTTGTGGTATGACTTGGAGTTTATTGAATATTGTGCCACATTTGAGTATAATATATTATATAGGTGGGTGGCAAGCTGAGACTGGTACAACTGTTTAATCAAAATGAATTGTCAATTCATTAAAATGTATTATAAATAACTAAGGACCTGTGGGATACCAAATTGCACTACATATATTGAAAAATTAAGATAATAAACTTATCTTCGTTAATAGAAATTTTATGCAATTGACATTCAGTAAAAAATTCAATTTTTAATTTCATTATACTAGACAGCGCAATTACGTCTCTTGGAATTAATACATTTTACAAGTGAACTTAATTAAAGTTTCTTGATAAAACCTTACAACTTTATCTGCAGTTTTGTTCCCCTTAAAAGCAGAAGTTCATATGAATGTATCAATTTTTAAGAAAATCACATTTTGATCAAATCTTACAGACAAAAGTCACGTAGTACTATTAATTATCATGTCTTCAAAATTATCGAAATTCGGTGATAGTATATTTCTCGGACCATAAAACTTCCTTTATTTATTTCATCTTTTTATTGAAATCTCACATATGACTTTCTGATTTTAAGGGGTCGAAATATATCCTAAAAGATATGTACAGAGTTTAAAAACTTTTACTAATTCACCAACATGGTCCGTTTAACACAAAGGGAAGATGATGTAAACTAAAGGTGTTCCACAGGGAAGTATAGTAGGTCCTCTGTTATTCTTTGTTTACATCAATGATGTTGTTGATGTCAAGGGTCAATGTATCATTCATCTGTTTGCCGATGATGCCCTTATATATTTTTCTTGTAACGATTTAGATAATTTAGTACGAGTTGTAAATGAAACACTACAAAATAGTTACAAATAGTGTTGCTAGAAAGTAATATAACTATATCCATAAGCAGTTTGTTGATAAACGATACAACATCACAATTGGAGGAAGTTCTTACAATTAGTGGAAAAAATCATATACTTAGGGTTAGTAATTGACAGACAGATGAAATTTACAGACCACGCCAACACTGTTATTAAAACTGTTGCATCTAAACTAAATTTCCTATTTAGAACTTCATATGGCCTCTCATAGTGGACTAAATGTATTAAATGTAACACTTATCATCCTACCTCATTTAAATTACTGTTCTAAAATACTATTTTCACAAAATCAAAATGAGTTGAACTGACTGCCAAAACTGCAGAATAGAGCAATGTAAATAATATATAATGCTTGAAACTTTGAAGTGGATGCCAATTAGAAACATCTTAATAAGAAATGTATTAATTTTTATTCATAAAATCAAACTTGGGTTACTTCCAATTTATTTCAGCAGAAGCTTGAATATTTCTTTCATATGCACAATTATCAGACGCGGAACCGAAATAACTTTTATATTGAAACAGTTGTTAAAAGCGCAACATAGAATTCATTATAGGGCTAGTTCATATAACTCACCTCCAGATGGAATTAAATCTATAAACTCTCTAAATATATTCAAAAACCATGTCACAGACTACTTAATTAATGAATATTTCTTATGAAACAATAATAACCTTTTGAATTACTTACTTTATATGTATTCTTATATGTTATTCTGCATGTTATTTTAAATTGTATATTTTTAATTGAATAATTATTATCACATTAGCTAAAAGGAGCGAAATAAAGAAATTGATAATAACTAGGTCTTAATAAAATCCCTTCACAATGGGGTAACATATCTAAAAACATCACTAAATCCTAAATTCTGTTGTTATAATTCATTTAATAAAAGTTTCACAACTAAATGTTTTTTTTATCAGACATTTTGTATATTTTTATTCCATACTACTTAATTTGAATTATAATTTCTACAAATCTAAAATTTACAAAATTTTGTCAATATAATTTGTTGATTTTATGATATACTTGGGTTAAAAAATTGGTGGTAAATCCCTTTAATATATTGGTAAATTAACATGATGATTATGTGGATTCCCCTTCATTTCTTACAAATAAATGATAAATCCGTCTCTGATTAAAGCTGATTATTAAAACTGTTGCTGTAGTTTTAATAAGGGTTAGTAAAACATATTTTTTTTAGGATGTAACTGATACTAGAGGAAATGAATTTGAAGAATTTTGTCTTAAAAGGGAGCTACTAATGGGAATTTTCGAAAAAGGCTGGGAGAAGCCGTCTCCCATACAAGAAGCTTCAATTCCCATAGCACTATCAGGAAAAGATGTACTTGCTAGAGCTAAAAATGGAACAGGTAAAAATATATTTTCATAACAAAATTTTTTATATACAAATACATCTACTTCTTGATCAATTTTTCAGTGTTCCTTTATTACCACTGAATATATATTTTTCGTTTTACTCCACTTTTCTTTCCATATAAAGACAGAACTGGTTACTTTTTATTTTGGTCAACCATTTAAGGTGCTCTTAAGCTAATCCAAATAAGTTCTGTACTGAATTCTTCTAATTTTTGATTGACTTGAAAGAATCCAAATTTAATTTTAGGTGAAAAATAAAATTATAACATTCGTACAATATTTATAAATCTAAAAGAAAAATTCAGTAGTATTATTTTAAGAAAATTTCAATTTCCAAAAAAGTTAAAATTAGAAATCAATTTTACTCGAATTCTAATTTGAAAAAATCCACTATAAAATCATAATTTTAATAAAATATCCAAATGAAATATAAAAAATACAACAAAAATAATTTTTTCAAATACCAAAGTAGGAGGTCTCTAAGGTCGGTTTTTGGCCTAATTTATTTTTTGTCAAAAATAAACGTTTTTTTACTACCGACAATATTAAATTGATTCTATCCCAGTCTATTACTAATAAATACCCTCCACCGTCTTATACCCCTCTCCAGCTATAAACTACACAGGTATAAGGCACCCACCTAATAATATAATTAAGTTCATAAGAAATCAACAGTAATATATACAGTGCGACTCAAAAAGTATGCACCATATGGGAAAAATTTTTATTTATTCATTTGACAGAAAATTTAATTCTTGATAAAAGTTGGTGCATTGCGTAAAACTGCCATTTCAAGTGTCAAACTTTCAAATTTCTAAATGGTATACAGGGGCGAGCAAAAATAAAAATTTTGACCAAGAGTAAAGTACCCTTATTTTTAACAATATCAAAAAAAATCATTTGGGAAAGCTATTTAGAATTAAAAATTACACTCAGATTTAAGAACACAGCCCCCTACGCGAAAAATCCATTTTTTTATGTTTTTGGCCTATCTCAAAATAATATCATTCTTGATGCTCTTTAGGGGCCTTTCTTCAATCACTATAAAACATTTTGGTTAAAAAAATTTGGTTTTCTTCGTTATTTTTACACCATTCTCGGCCTTTTTTTAAAATTTTTATGATTTTTGGTTTTTTCATGGTGCAAAGTTGAAATTTCACCCTGCACTGGGCGTTGCCCTTAGGAAATGTCCCACATACGTCGTAAAATCACATTTTTCTCTGATATTTCGAATGGTCTGCTGCCTTTTAATATTTCCATTTATTTAAATATTTACTTGCATTAAAAAAGTAGTTAAAATCTTCGTCTTTAATTAATTGTATAATTAACATTGTGTGGTATCAGTTTTTTCTAAATGGAAGTTATTCATTTCATTTTTGACCTCGATTTTTTTTAAATCCCAATATACCCTTAAAATTGGGTGGAAATCCGTTGCCTTGCAATCTTTTCGACCCCAGCGGTAGCCGACACTTAATGTTATATTACATTTCTTCATACTTGAACAAAATATAATACTTGGAATAACTACATTTTTCACATATGTAGCCTATTATAAAAAGAATCTAGTCACTTTATAATGTTGATAATAAAATAGGAAGTGTTTTTAAATTAAGCTACTGGCAACGTTGTACAAACAAAAAGAAAATAAAATAGACATAACCTATAAACACAGTTTATGTTTTTGCTAATTCTGGGCATTCCTGAAGGAATTTGATGGCGTATTATGTCTCATGGAGACACTTTAAGGGTATACTAGGATTTAAAAAAAATCGAGGTTAAAAATGAAATGAAAAACTCCCAATGTCATTTAATTTCTATGCAATAAAATATTAATTAAAATCTTCGTCATTTATTTAAATTTGCGCTTTTGTAAGGGACTTCTTCTTAAAAATATTTAAATGATTTTTTGGTCTTTGCTCAAGCTTTTGAAAACACCAAAACCATGGATTATTTTATAGATTTCTATATACAATAATTTGCGAAATTAAAAAAAAGGAACTTACTATAATACTTTTATGGATTTGTGTCTAAGGGATTATGAGTTAATTAATATATTACAAATTGAATGAAGTTATTTTTGAAGTAACATTGTTATAGGAAAGACTGGTGCATATAGTATCCCTGTGCTAGAACAAATTGACCCAAAAAAAGACTGCATTCAGGCACTAATCATAGTGCCCACAAGAGAGTTAGCATTACAAACGTCACAAATCTGTATTGAACTGGCCAAATACATAGAGGTTCGTGTTATGGTGACAACCGGAGGTACAAATTTGAGAGATGACATTATGCGTATATACCAAAAAGTCCAAGTGATAATCGCCACCCCGGGTCGTATTCTGGATCTTATGGAGAAAGGAGTAGCTGTTATGGACCAGTGTAAAATACTTGTACTAGATGAGGCTGACAAACTACTTTCTCAAGATTTCAAGGTAAATTTTTATATTTTTTTTACACTAATTTTTGATATGTCGAATGCTGCCATTTAAGAATATATGTTGTTTTTATTTTTTCCTTATTTTCCCCCCCAGGTTTTTGCATGATGCCATATTTTTTATTGATTCAAAAATATATCAAAACAAAATGTACTAAATTTCCAGATTCAGAAATTTGTGTATATATTTTCCAAAATCTTAGGTCGCTTTTACCATTTTTTCAATTGTTCGTCAACCAAAAGGGCTTTAAAAGGCATTTGTGCTTTAAAAAAGAAATCAGGGCAGTATTTATTTTAAAAGTTTGTCATTTTAGTCAAAATTTTGCTAACTTTATGATAAGTTCGCCAAGATATTATTTTCAATTACAAATGCGTTATTACGTCAGTTGTCTACATTTTTGATGTACACTTAAATAAAAGAAATATAGACTTAATAATATCAATTTAACAGAAATGTATTTGAATTTTTAATTAAAATGGATTTTTTTTTATTCAACAATTTTTTCTCAGTTACTGATATTATTTTAAGTTTCATAATTAACAATTTAAATAAGAGAAATAAACACTACTAATAAAAAATACATATACAGTTAAAAGTACACTTCAAAATAATTGAATCCTGAATAAACATTTGACCCGTTAGTTGTGTTTTATAGAAATATTAAATGCAAATTATTTACCTAAAATTATGTTTAGTATTTATTTTCAAATTAAAACAATTTAATACGATTTATTTATATCTTTCTTTTTTCATTCATTTAGTAAATTCTATAAAATAAACTCATACTAATTTTTATTTCCCTAAATATAACAGTAATTCAATTTTTTATGTGTTAGCAGCATTTAATACAAGGAAATATATTTTTTTTAGGGAATGCTTGATACAGTGATTAAAAATCTACCACAAGAGAGACAAATCTTGTTGTTTTCTGCTACGTTTCCACTCACAGTTGAACAATTCATGAGGAAGCATTTACGTGATCCATATGAAATCAATCTTATGGAAGAACTCACTCTGAAAGGTGTTACACAGTATTACGCGTTTGTTCAAGAAAGACAGAAAGTCCACTGTTTGAATACTCTATTTTCCAAGGTAAAAAAACATTTTTCAATATAAGTTTTTGTTTGATATGCTCTAAAATGAATTAATACCTGGGATAGAATTAATTGAAAGTTGTCTGTTAACTACTAAAATTGATGTCCAATTTGTTATAGAAATCGTATATTATATTACTAGAAGTAGAGGGCGCTTATTCTTTGTTAAACTCAGAAGTTTACTGCTGAGACGATATGCTGAGGCAGTGTAAGCTGATAGCCAAGTCAAATAAGCCAATATTTTTTCTAAGAAAGGAAAGAATTCCAGATGGGCTGCCAGTTGTTGGAGGGGTGTAATTTTTTTTCCTAATGAAGGTGCAAAAAGCCCATCCCCGTATCTTGTACGCTACGAAAATTACAGTGCAAAAATAGGTTTTTCGTCAATACAAAGTTGTAGAGAATTTAATTATAAGCAAAAAGTTGGTTACAAAATTTTTATACCAGCAGTTGTAGTCGAAGTAGATTTTTTTAAATCAACACTGCTTATTACTAATCGAATGGCAAGGTATTGTTTTTTTAGCAAATTTTATTACCTTTAACTTTGGTCTAATGCATTTTATTCGTAAAATCAGTAAATAAAAAGATCATCAAAAAAAGGAGCAAAAAGATTACTTTTCTATCATTTCTTCAAAAAACACCACTTTTCGAGGATGTTTTTTAATAAATTGCCATGTCCGCATACCAACTTATATGATTACATTACTTTGTATGATTATAATGTATTGAAAATAAGTGAAATCCAATTTCTAAAAAAAATATTTTGCACATATTTCTACAATACATCATTAATGTTGCTCCAAATTACATTTCAAAAACAAACTTTAGTTTCGTTTCAACCTCAAATCACAAACCGATTTCCAACAATTTTCAAATTATTTTTAACGCGAATGTCTGTCAAATAATACGATTTCTGATCATTCTGATCAATGATTGGAACAACGAACAATTGATAACATACAGTCTCTAATCAGCTGATAGAGCTGGCCAGGCGAGGAGGCCAGATTGTGATTAGAATCATTGTTTTAAATTTGTACGCGAACGAGACTCACAAAAAATCTACTTCGACTACAAGTGCTCGTAAAAAATTTTGTATCGACCTCTTTTGCGTACAATTAAATTCTCTACAATTTTCGCGTCTTCACCTTTTCCCCTAAAAGTGATACTTTTTGACTCATTGACGAGAAACCTCACTGTAATTTTCGTAGCGAACACGATACGGGGGTGGGCTTTTTGTACCTTCATTATGATCCAAAAAGACACCCCTCCAACAACGGGTAGTCCATCTGGAATTATTTCCTTTCTGAAATGGATTTTGACTTGAACTATGAGCGAAACACAAATAATGATGCCTTCTTCTCCGAGTAATATATATTATTTTTTCTTAAAGCGTAAAGATAATTCAAGTTATATGTAGCAAAAACAAAAAATACAAGACATTATCAAAACTAATAAATGTCAAATTAAATAAATATTAAAATGATAGTTCCGATACCTACTCGATTACAACCCCCATAATAAAGCGTAGCTATCTTTTCTCATTCTTGCCATACTAATACAATAATGAAACTTATTGTACTAGTAAAACAATTAGATATTTCTACGGTCTGTGTTGCCGGAAGTAATATAGTTATTTTTGTTCATCATTTAAATTTTCTGTCTGTTTCAGTAAATAAAAGTGATTGGAAAACATAATCATTATAAATAAATCAAATTTTTTTTCGCAAAACTAGTTCATAATTATCTTCAGTAATCCAGTCTACATTTTATTATTCTGTTTTCAATAATAAATTCATACACTTTAGTTGTAGTAGTAGGGCAATGAATAGGTGCACACACTTACCCAGTAAAGGTGCTATTAGGAAATATTTGTTGGTAAAATCTATATTAAGTTGTCTTTTATTCTTAAAGGTCTAGAAATTATCTGATGTCTTGTAATTAGTAGTTTGCTATGGTATTATGGCACTTTTCTCTACCTTTCTAATAAGTAAGTTGGATCATTTTAATGCCATCTTCAATTTTAAATCAGTTTAATGTGGTCAACATTGATTCAACTGACCTATATTTATTGCAACCTATCTATACCCTCGTACATTTATTTTACAGGATCTATAATCTATGTATTGTTCTTTTGCACATGGAAGCAATAATGGGTTACAATACCTAAAATGTGATTTTATCATACAGTTGAAAATTGTCCGTTTAGATCATTGAGATATATTTTACGAAATTCTAATAAAAAATCCCAACTTTACCACACCAATATTCTGCAAAATTAGTGAATTTAAGCTGCGGGTCAAAAATGTAAATATTTAGTTTTATGTACCAGCTCACGCTGCTGATTATTTTATATATATTTTACAATCCTGCTGAAAGTACTTCAGTTTAATTTTGAACTTATCACCCTATACTTTGTTTAAGAAGCATTTAATTTTAATTTTTTCTACATAGCTACTCATATAGTGGAATTTACTAACTTTGCTCATACATAGTATACAATGTATTACGTACTGCCATTTTATTTCCTTCAGGTAAATCTTTGGTTTCGAACGAATCCTATTTTTTCTAGGGGATTATTTTCTTTCCTTTTTATAGTATACCGTATTTTTATTGATATTTTAAGTACAGATGTTACTCGCTAAAATACATTTAATCATTTTTTAATATCAGTTTTGTAGTGCTTAGGTTTTGATATTATTTTTCATCTAATTAATTTTAAAACGACCCATAATCGTAAGCATATCCACAATTTCCAAATGTAAGGTTAAAAATATATTAAAAAAAAATATTTACTTTAAATTGAAAGATAACAATACACTAAATTAGCTATTAAACGAATTGTTTCTATAAGGAAAAATGATTTAAAAGCACAAAAAAGACACAAAAACTTAAATACAATGACAATTAACAATGATAACTACTAAATTAGTCAAATAAAAGCTGTAAATATTACAGCATGAATTAATAAAGAACGTCAGCTTATGTTTCTGCCTCAGTTTATTGTGTGAAGTTGATCTTTAGCAAATTTCGACGACGCACTTCTTGGAATCCAGGCAACATTTTATACATCCATCTTTTTCTGTATAATAGTAATTTTAGTCCAGTTCGAAAATAATAGGCACCGACATAATCGCACAATACTTACCTTTATGTTATGATGCGTTGCAATACAGTGTCTGTCTTGACGTAGAATTAACTTGTTAATTAATTTCCAACCCAGGTATACTAGATTTAATATATCAATACAATTGCTAAAAATGATGTTCTTTCGTTATGTTATTTAGAAAATTATATAAATGATTACCTATGATTTCTAACAATTTTGTCTTGTTTTAGTTACAAATAAATCAAAGTATTATATTCTGTAATTCCACTCAAAGAGTAGAATTGCTGGCAAAGAAAATCACAGAGCTTGGTTATTCCTGTTATTATATACACGCAAAAATGGCACAAGCCCACAGAAACAGGGTATTCCATGACTTCAGGTCTGGTTTGTGCCGGAATCTAGTCTGTTCAGATCTGTTCACAAGAGGTAAGTTTTCTTTATTAATTTTATATTTTATATAAGTATATGCTTCCACAATGCTAATTTTTATTTATATATGAAAAATAGAGGTGTGGTAACTAATTTCAAATTAGAACAAAGTAGATTTAGAGTTGATTTTTAATGAAAAAACAAAAAGTTAGGTTGCCTTCAGATCCACTTAACAACATAAATGTCAACTTACAGCTAAATTGTAGACTGAGTATTCAAATAAACATCCCAACAAAAGTATTAAACGTCAGCCTATTGATGTTCTGTAAATAAATAGGTATTTGAATTTTTTGTTCAGCCATATACTATTATGAATGAGGTGATGCCAAACATCAATATGTTTTGACCTCTGTCTCTACATGATTGGTACATGATTGGTTGCCCTTATACTAATATGGATGCATTACTCTTTCGTATGATTTCCCACATACATAAATAAAGACCATAAAGCCTACTTCTAAAGAGATACGGTCTACATGCCTGAATATGGAGGTAGCCATTTTTGTTTTACATTCCTATATGGTCCACACACTATTCACTTCCGTCTAATAATGATTGCCTATAAATAGTAAACTGACGACATGGCGAATTCTAATTTTTGTAGTAGAGTCTGCCCGTTTAGAGAAGAACTCAGCACGTGACACTTCACGCATCAACAACGCCTCCGTCCTCGTCACGTGCTGGGTTCTTCTCTAAACGGGCCGACTCTACCTTAAATTTTTAGCAAAAGAGTAATTGAAGGTAAAATATGGCGATACTCTATAATTTTGTCAAACAGCACTGATTTGCACAAATAATTGCATTTAGGTTCTACTTACCCTCTATTTCAAATTTTATCCTGTGTCGGCGGTTGTTTTCTATTTTTTAAGGGAAGACAACAACTCCTATTCGAAAATAATTTTAGAAATGTAGATTCAAGCGTGTAATCGATTGAAATCATCTTTAAATAAGTTAAATGGACGACAATTGACATTCTGGGGGATAAATTAGGATGAATTGAAAATGTTAAACCCCTACAAACCACCCCCTGTGATCATTAAAAAATAATATGGAAAATGTTATTCAGCAATTATGAATGACATATTAAATTGAGATTTCTTTACTGTTTTAATTTGTTTATAATTTATAAGTTTCAGCCCGTATAAAAATCACCCCTTGCAAATAAAAAAAAATTCAAGTTATTTTTTTTTTGTAAATATGTCTGCCTAAAATGTATAAATAATATGTATTCTTCAATGCTCCAATATATGTGTTCTCATATCTGCAAAAATATGTGATTGGTTTTTTACACATAACTTTTAAACTATCAAGTTCTTCAAAAATCATTTTGTAGGTTTTGTCGAGAGCTATAAGCTCATATAAATTCAAGAAAAAAAAATGAAAATTTTCAGAAAAGCAAAACCTGCAATTTTGTATTTTTTAAGAAGAGGCAATTTTTGGCAAAATTACAAAAATGCTCTCTTCAACCTCACATTTTTTTAAAACTAAACAATTTAAACCCGTCAAACTTCTACAGCAGAACTACAAGGGCATAAATAAAGTAAATTGTGAAGTAACGATTATTTTCAATTGGGGTCGTAATTAGGGGGTGATTTTCACATTTTTTTCTCTCGCAGAAACAAGTAGGGACCAACTTTATTTTCGCCATCTCGCTTAGTTTTTATGCTACGGGATTTAAAAAAAAATAAAGGTTTTTTTCAAGCACTTTAATATCTGAGTTTTCCCCGAAAAATGCATTGTGCTATAAGTATTATAAACCTTTAAAAGTTGCTTAATTCCTAATATAGACTAATGTACATATATAAATAATAATTCAGAGTTTTAAACTAAATTAAATGATTTCGCTATTAATTCTGCACTTAATTTCTGATAAAAGAATTTTTAGAAAAAACTGATTTGGGATTAGTTGATAAAATAATACAATACAACAAATTAGTAATTTCATCCAGTATTTTATCCATTCTTTTAACAATTTGATGCTAATTCATGCAATTTATAGGTATCGATGTACAAGCTGTAAACGTTGTGATAAATTTTGACTTCCCCAAAATGGCGGAGACCTACCTCCATCGTATTGGCAGATCTGGCAGGTTCGGACACCTGGGTATAGCTATCAATTTGATCACCTACGACGATCGATTCTCCCTTCATCGCATCGAGCAAGAACTTGGAACAGAGATCAAGCCCATCCCGAAAGTCATCGACCCTAAACTTTATGTCGCCAAAATGGATGACGACGAAATCGAGCCGGGAAAGTAAAAGGCTGACTCGAACTAAATAAAAAAACAAAACAAAAACTCGTGTACATAGTTTTCAAATGGAAAGAAGTACTGAAACGTACTTTTTAATTTCATTATCAAAGAAGATATTTTTTTGTTCGAATTTTTATACAAAGTGAAAATTTATGGGATTTAATTTACTATGAAAAGAAAAAAAGTGCGGTAAATACGATTGTGTGATAGTTATTGCAATGAAAAGACTCGTCATTAAAGTAGTTCAAATTCTACAGATAAACAGTGCACACTCACTACAAATTATTAGGATCTCAATTTTTATAATTAGAAAAAAAATTATTTATTTTAATATGTTAGTGGCAGCAAAACAAAAACTTGGTTTACATTTAAAATGTTCAATTTCAAAAAAATAAGTAAATGAATGATTTCTATTTAACTATGAGAATCAAGTGAAAATCAACTTCTATTTATAAATTCTAAAAATGACTCATTTATAGAATACTGTTTTGAAATCCTACCAAAATCTGTAAACTACAACATTTCTAAAGGAAACACCAAGCAGTTAAAATTCTACACTGTTTATTTGTGGTAATATTGACGTTTATCAGAGTCACGTTCCTTTGTAGTAATATTGTAGGGTTTGTACCAATTGCAAACGGTGAATTTTTTTCAGGAAGTTGGTCATAGATTGTGAATTTGGATGGTTTTTTGATTCGTTTAACACCTTATCTGTGATAGTAAATCAGGTGATTTCAGAATTGACCCAGTACTAGTATTACCTTCGTTATTTAATATTTTACTAGGAAATTTGTGCTTTAGGTTTAATAACTAATATTTTTGTATAATTTTTTACATAACATTTTAAATTCGTCTCTACCAATCATTATTTTCTGAATAATTTGGAAAATAATCAAAAATACAAAATTTAGATAACTAAGTTGAAAGATTTTATTTATATTTAGTAGTTTTTGATATAATTAATATTAGATTACTAAAAATAGAAAACATTGACAAAAAGATAAGATAAAAAGGCATAACTGTTAAAAAGATTGGTTTTTTAATTATATGGAAGAAAAGTGATATTTTCTATAAAACATTCCAGAATTATACAGGGTTCGGCCTTATCTGGAATAGTTGGCGTACCTTGAAAAATCGGAGAATTTAAAGTGGTTGAAAAAAGTTTAGTTAATCTAAAAAGTAATTAAATTCATTATACTTTACCATACATGTTATTTTTTGAAAAAGAAAATTATGCTAAATTGATTTTCAGTCAGTTAATTTTTAAAAAGTAAAAAATTGTAGAGAAATATTTCAAATAAACAAATTAAATTACTTTTGAATGTTTATACAAAAAAAATACCGAAAATACAGAAAGTTATTTTGGTAAATTTAAAAAGAGATTATATTTGTAATTTTTTTAGAACAAATTGAAAAAGAAAATTCTTGTTTTTTGAAACTTGTAAATTTAGAATTCATAAGAAATAATTCAAATACCAAAAAATAATTTGAATTTAAATAAGTTTTTTTGTTAAAATATTAAAAAATCTCAAATTATAAAAACAAACTCTTGAATAAAATTTCATTTATATTGAATTTTAAAATTCCGAATTAAAAAACTCAAATTTTAATATTCGATTTTTTCTAATCAAAAATGAAATTTTGAGAAAAAAGCAATATTTAAAGAAAAAATCGATTTTATAATATCAAATTTAATAAATATGAAGAATTTTGGAATTAAAAAAACTGTTTTAGTTGAAAAGAAACAAAAAACAATTTTAATTGAAAAAACCTTAAATAATCCAAATATTAAAATTGAATTAAATTTCAAACGGGAAAAATATCCAAATTTTAAAATTCCCAATTTTAGAAAAAAAAAATCAAAAAACTAAACTTGAGGTGTGAAAAATGTTTTTTTAACAGCATCAAAATTAACCAAATCTAAAAAAATGATCATAGAAAAGTCTGACAAAAAAAAGGCCTCTAGACCGAACCCTGCAATAAATCTTGTTATATTTTTATGTGTATACCTAAAATTTGTATAAATATAATTTGTTTTTGACATTTTACTTCTCTGACAGTTAATAATATTTTTATCATTTTGTTCTAGCTGTATTATACAAAAGAGAACCCATGAAATTTTTTTTTCTGTTACTAAATTATATTTCTGCACAAATTTTCGTACATTTAACAAATCTATTCTGAAAAATCCAATAAAAGCTGTCCAAAATTCGTTTTTGAAATGCACCTTCCGTTACCCATGCAATTTCAAACTTTCTATTACGAAATTCTCTGTAAAACACTTACCTGAACCGTCATTAGAACTATTGAACAAATTATTTCCAACAAAATCTCCGTTTGCTCAGCAGTTCGATTGACGTTTGCATTGTTAAAGTCGATTCAAGGTAGTTTTAAAAATACAATTCATGAAAAAATTCTTAAACTCACGAATCTTGGTTTGATCAAAAAAGTTCAAATAGGTCAGAATTTTATTAGAATTAGTAAACGAGAAAATATTTTATCCGCAAGGAGGTTTAAGTTTATAAATGTTGACTATACCCGTAGTCGGAAATAATAGATAGTAATTTACATTTAAAAGCAGACGGTGTCATACAACATTGTACCATAACATATAACATAAAGGCAAGTATTTAAGACACTATTATTTAGAACGTCTCGTGTAATATATTTGTATTTATACTATAATGGAAAAGAATCTGATACTGAAGCATGGATCAGAGTAGTTGCCTTTGTTTATTTTATCATGTTTTATATCTTTATTATAATTTATTGTCAAAACTTATGTAAAAATAATTTTCCAATTTAAATTTAACTAAAAATTTTATTTTGCAAAAACGAAAATTTAAAAAAAATAGGGAGAGTTATAAATTTTTGGAAAATAACTTGACCAAGTTTTCATAGTCTTGCTTTTATGGTGTTAAAATTTTGTAATTGTCTTTGTATTATATATTTACTGTTATAAAAAATATGTATTCGAATTTTCTATAACAATAAACCAATTACAGATCAATTGTGAAATTAGTAAATTGATAGTTAAACTTGAACCTCGTATGCGCTGAAAAAATTTTGATCTATTAACATTTTTGTGAATTGTATTTTTGTAATCTGTATTTTGAATGGTTTTCGAGAGATCTCACGTGCGTTTGAATTTAACAGACTAAATAGCTTTTGTGGTGGGAGAAAAAAAGACTCCAAAGTGTTGCAAAAGTGGTTATCGGGAATATTGTGATATTGTTCGCTCAAAACAAAACCAAAGGAGATTTTTGTATAAGTAGTAACTGCTGATCTTACAGTTATTACTAGAATTGTCATGACGTTTCATAAAAAGATCAAATATTGAATATGTCCAATTCAAGTTTTTTTTTTATTATAATGTCCAGGGCATATTTAATACGTTTTTTGTGATATTTGACAGGATTTTCCAAATTGTAACATTACTAAACTTGGCCAAAAACAAAACTTACTCATTGTTACTTTTATAGGCAATCTCAACTGATTTATTTTTGTTTTAAACGGGGGGATTATCATATTTATATCAACAGATTGTTATATATATGCCAAAATAAACTTCATTTATCATTATTTATTTTACATATTGGGTAACAATTTTTGCATATGTATAACAAAACGTATTTTGTTATAAAAAAATCAAAAAAAAAACTGTAGGGAGTTCTTTATTCATTGTTATTCTTGATTTATTGCTGTTAAGTGTACTTCAAAAAAAATGTAAATGCTTAAAAACTTAAATGGTTTTGGTTCTACTACTCTGTCTGTGTAATAGTTTTTTTTAAATAATTGGTTAAAAATAAATTTCTACTCCCTGCAAAAAGTATTTTTCATGATTTTCCACATATTGTTTGTTATATATTTGGTGTCCAAATGAGAATAGGACAAATTTAGAATACATTTGCACTTCGAAGTCCATTTCATCAAAATTGCTCTGTAGTACAGTAGTCTCGTTTTACAGTTATTTTAAACCTCATTCCGTTTAATCCGGCAAAAATGAGTCCAGTTCCCATCAAGTCCGGATTAGCGAGACATACTTATTTACTGTATTGGTGTAATGTTTACAAAATAAGTACTGACATTGTATGTAGACTTCCTAGTAGGATACTCTTATGGAGACTACGTTGGACCGAGATGGAGGCTGAGTCTAGATGGCAGCACTTGTATTTGGATGCCAGCTTGCTGTTAAGGGACATAATCGCTTGTCGAGGTTTAGATCCGCTGACCTTGAACAATTATTTAAATACCTAGTTGTCCCTTTTTGGTCAGGTCAGATCTGCATTATATTATATTTTTATTTTGTGTTATTTATCAATTTTACAGCATTCGTAGGTAATAATATATTTTTGAGATTTTATATACAGGGTTCGGTAAACCTCTGTCGTAGTTCTATAACTCTTATATTGTGTAAAACTTACAGATTTATTTGAAAGGTATCCATTAATGGTGCTTAAGAGCTATTGCCCCAGTGAGTCGGCTAGAAATACCGAAAAACGTATTTTTAATATAAAATTTACAATTTTCAAAATATGTTTTTGAATTTTTTAATACCAAAAGTGTGTTTTAAGGATTACCTGACACAATTAAAATATAAACAAAAAAACTTCATTTGATCCAGAAAAAAAATTAATTTGCATGGGTCGGCGTTTTAAGCATTGTGAGTTTACTATTATTTAATAAACAAAAAGTTCAAGCAGTTTGTAGATAATTGGTATCAGACGAATTTCTATAGAAAAATTTGTAATTTTTTTAATTGGTTTCCAATATATATCAAGATTTAAAAAAAATTAGAAAAATGAACACTAATTTTAAACAAATTTACTTTAATTTTTGCTCAATGTTTGTACTACAAATTGTATAAGTATGTATTGTTTAAAACATAAAAAAAGAAAATTTTAAATTCATTGAACAATAGGCGCCTGGCGTATAAAATAATCGCGAAATCATCATTTTGAAAATCAAATAATTTTTTTTTCTGGACCATTTTGAGGTTATTTGTTCATATTTTTAATGTTAAACACACTTTTAGTGTAAAAAAAATCAAAGACCCATTTTAAAAATTGCGAATTTTATATTAAAAAATATCGCAGCGCACCTTTTTCGGTATTTTTACTTGACTCACCGGAGCAATAGCAAATATTTTAAAATTATTTTCATGTATACAGGGTGAGCACGACATTTTAAAAAAAATCACAAGTTTTAAAATTAGCAATGTACAAAGACTGTAGATTTTTTTAAACTCAATTTTAAATTTTTATTTTGCACAAAGTGATCTAAAATACATATGACATTGCAAAAACTTTCATTACAGTTTTTTCAAATGAGACACTTTGTATAAGTATTCATCAATGGATACTGAATTTTTTGTCCTTCAACTCTGCTATTTACTATCCGTAAATAAGAATTGTTATTTATACTATCTTTTTATTAAAAGCGTGTAAAATTGGTATCATTAAAACAATAGCATTGTTTATTATGATAAGGATACTTGATTGATTATCTATTTTTGATCCAAAGCGAGAACAGCCTACTTAGATTTTTACCAAAAATGTGTTTTTTCTCATTTGCCTAGGTATATATGAAAATCATTTTAAAATATTTGCTTTTAACCACCATTAATTCCTTTCAAATAAATCTGTAAGTTTTACACAATCTACATAAAAAACTTTATATAAAGTGTTTCATATATCTGTTGAGCTACTCTGTATATATTTAATATAAGAAAATATATTAAATGATAAAAACGCAATAAATGTTTTAATTAAAATAAAAGAAAATTTAGAATTCAAAGTTCCAAAATTTATGTTTCAAATTTAAAAATTTAATTTTATATGTTATGCTTTTAATTTTTACTTTCCGATTTGACATGATTAAACTTTTGCCATTGTTGTCAGATCTATCAAAAAGTTATTGTTTTCAAATTTTTGTAAATTGCCAAAATTATCCATTTTAATGAAAAATTACAGATTATCAAAGTTGTAGAACATAAAATTTTCTACACGCTTTATCCGTAACTGTTTTTTCGAATTCCGCATAGTTTTGCGTTAGAGGGCGTGAAAGAAATATATACTTACTTTGAGGCATTTTATTAGATTTTAAGCCAAAATTATGCATTTTAATGAAAAATTATAAGATCCCAAAGTTGTAGAACAAAATTATTAACTTGGCTAAATTTTAATATCAAAAATTAAAAATAATACAATGAAATTTGTAATAAAAAAAAACTTTAAAATTGTATTTTTTTTTTCAAATTTTTGTTTCAAAAATTGTTGAATTTTTAAAAAATATTGCTCAAAAAAAATTTAAATTTTATCTTTATATTTTTATAATTTTGTTTTATCAAAAAGTATACAACAAATAAAAAAGTAAATACAGTACCCGAAAGGGAGCAAAAAGTACTAAATGTGTGAATTATTTCATAATTTTAAAATAATATTTGTAGATGTTATAGCCAAAAATGTAAAAAGTTGAAAAAATTCAAACGCCATGAATTTTTAATGAAAAAATTAATCTTTTTTAACTAATTTTATTAAAAAAAGGCCTTTTTCTCATTTTGAATAATATTGAATGAAATATTAATTATTTATTGATTTTAAAGTTATTAAATAAAATGTTTTAAATTTTTTTAATGGTAAATACTAAAATTAAAAAATTGAAAAAAATACCATTAATTTTAATTTTTTATCCAAAAATATGCATTTGTGTGAAAAATTAGAATAAGTAAAAATTGTAGAACATAAAATTTCCTACAAATTTTGTATTTACTTTTTTTATAATTCCGCATAGTTTCATCGCTAGAGGACGTGAAAAAATATATATGTAGATTTTTTGAGCCCATTTTTTAGAGAACATTGAAAATATCATTTTAATAAAGAAATACGCTGAATTAAAAATGTTCTTTTATCAGAAGAATAATCATATTTTTACCTCAGATTAACTTCTTTTGTCAGTCATTTCATGACCAACGTTTCTGTGCATATTCGGATAAATAGGTATATATAAGAATACAAGAATACTGAATATTAATTGAAATTTGAAAACTATAAAAATATAACGTGAAATGTACGTCAGTATGACGTTACCAAGAAGATAATGGGTGGCATAATAAACGTTAGCTGCCCGCGTCACGGGGCTGTGACTTTTTCACGTGATTGAGACGGTATGAATACGTCAGTTTCTGACGTCAGCCTGGGTATTTGATATCGACGTATTTGTGACGTCAGCTGGGTAGGTGGTTTAAACTTATCATTTTATAAAATCTTCGATTGTAATAAAATACCTTCTGATTTAATATATTGATTTTGTTTTCACCTATTCACGTTACTACTGAAAATTGTACCAGAAAAAAAAATTGCCAAAAGGAAGGAAGGAACTCGTAACCGAAGAAACATAATTTATCAAGTAAAACTTATATAATCCCGATTTGTTATATATCATTTTTTTCGTCTGATTTTCAGCTAATCAGAATGTCGAATTTAATTAAAGTTACCTTGTATAATTTCGATACTTACATAGTAATTCCACTAATATGAATAAATTATTTCTGTTCAAATTTATTTAAATAATCGCTTCATAAATAATTCGTACTTCCAAATAACAATACATCTCAAGTTTACTGCACAATTATTACAAATCCTGTTAATTGGACAAAATAACTTTGTTATCTGTATTACCTATTTATTTTAATAGAACTTATATTAGTAATACAATACTGCTGCAAAAATATAAAAACTGATTTTTTAATTTTATAAATAAAGGTTTCTTCCCACAGGCGAAATGATAAAATATTTAATATTATGTGATTGCAATACAAGTCGAAAAAGTAAATTCTTAATTTTACTTGGGCTGTTTATTATTTTTTTATTAATAAAAATGTAAGAATCGATCCCTAAATACGTTTCTGGCACTTTATATTGCCATACTCATTAGTTAGAATTTCCTCCTCCCAGAGAGCGTATCTGTACAGGCTAAAATAGAGTCAAGTTAACAAAATTTATGATAGATGTCGCTCGCAAGTGGCTCCAACAATAATTACACGTAGGGTATCCTACTAGGAAGTCTATATACAATGGTACTAACTTACGGCCGCTTCAGGGAGAAATTTGGAAAAATTATACGAACTTCGTTTCATCGAGTAAGTAAACTTATTTTTAGGAATATCACCGTGTAAAAATATTAAAGCATTTGACCAGAAAAAAGTGATTGTCGTCTATAATGCCCCAATTTTTGTTTTAGCTCGTAATTTTAGATTAGGGTGAAAAAATACAAGAAACACGAATGTAGACTCAAATTTTAATAATTTGTAATTTAAAGTTTGTACAGGTATTTAGAAGGAAAAAAAATATTGAAATAAAATATGTAAATATTTGCCTTGATGAAACATCAGAAAACACGTCTTTAAAGGAGAATTGCAGATGTTTCGAAACACGCATCAGTGGCCTACATCTGCTGGAATATAAGCTTTCTCAGTTGTTTTGGTGGTATAGGTGATAATTGAGATAATTGTCGACCCACTGATCGTTTTTGTTGAGCAACACCAACCGAACGTAGCTATTCGGCTACTTCTGTGCGAAAATTGGCAGTTGAGTGCGCTCTCTGCAAACGATAATATAGTAGTAGTAGTACATATGCATTGACCATTGCCATATCCTTATGAGTCATGCAGGGCGGCTAGGGTCATTAGGACGCAGCCTGGTTAACGGAGCTTAATGATAATAACTTTATTCACAAAAAAGGGCATATAAAACAATACATTAAGTTTCGAATACAAGTGTGAATAGAGTAAACCACACACATAGGATTATTTTAATTACAAAATACTAAGCATTAAATTAATTTATGGAACAAATTTTAAATAGCAAGCCAGTGCAATACGTCTAGCGAGTTGATATTTCAATGTTCATATGACATAAGCAGGGGCATGCGCACAATATATAGCACACTGCTACAAATAGGATCACCTAAAATCATGGCTGAAAACTATTGGGAATTCCGGAAAAAGTTCAAGTTGTAGGGAAGAATTTTATGCTCTACAACTTTGCACTACAACATTTTGCACTAAAGCCTATTGTTTGTCTTCAAACTAAAAAAAAAGGCAAAAAACCTAAATGTGTATTTTTCGCCCTCTAGCGGCGAAACTATGGGGAATTCGAGTAAATGTTAAAAATAAAGGTTAACTGAAATCAAACACGGTCAAATGCTTTAGAGATGTTTAGCGCAACCGCACTGACCTGAGATGGGTGACATAGATGAAGAGCTCCCTGTCGATCGTTGTTTGCGAAAGTAATATTGATGGTCACTAAGGATGTTAAAGCCTTCCAAAACATGATGGTTGATAGCGTTCTCCATGACTTTTGATATTACTTAAAGCAGTGCAACTGGTGGATATTTGCTTGGCAATGTCTTTTTGGGCATTGGCTGAACTCGAGCGCATTTGAAGCTGGAAGAAAATATTAATTTTTTATAGGACGCGTTGAAAAGCCTACAAAAGACAGGCGTCAGCTTTCTGCTACAATGCTTAAGAACGATGTCAGGTACCTATTTCATCAGGACCAGATGCTTTTGTTGTATTAAGAGTACTCAAGACGCTGTCTGAAAACAGTTCACCCAGCAAGTTGACTATTTTTGTCGATGTTACAATAGTACTATCTGTTGTTGTAAACGATGGAATGGTATGTTTAGTAAAATTCTGACCGACTGCCTTAGATACTGAATAAAAGAATCTTGAATAGTTGGGGAGTAATAAGAACTTTTTATTTCAATTCTCTGTGCTTCTTTGGTTTCGTCGATTGTTAACATTTGTTTCGAGATGTGACGAAATTCGCGCGGTTTTGGACAGTGGAATTTTTACGAATTGGTGGTAGGCAAGATTTTTACATCTTCGATCAAACCAAGGTTTGCTGGACCCTTTTTGACAAACGGAATATAAGCCTCCATGTCAGTAAAAATGACCTCTATAGCGTAAATCGATGGGTTGTCTGCGCGAAAGCAAAGTCCAAGTTCGAAAATATTCCTCAAGATCCTCCCACGTGGCTGATTTATAGTGCCAGACTTCGTGCGATTTAGACGCCCATTGGTACCACATACGAATGTGGTTGGTACCAGCTGGTAGGTCACTTAATATTGAAATGAGGATGTTGTGTCAAAAAGAGGTCTAGGAGAATGTCCATTACAATCCGGAATTCGTGTTAGTTCATCAACCAGCTGTCTAAGGCCGCAGCTGATCGATTGGAAGATTTAAGCCAGTCGATGTTGTGGATATATTAAAATCATTTAGGGTAGCGATGTAAGCACTAGGGTAATTGGTTTAGAGAAAATCTACAGCATTTGCTAGTGAGTTTTGAAAAGCTGGGAACAAATACGTACATAAATGTTAATGAAATTAGTTTTTTACACATTAAAATAAACATAAAAAGTTTGTGCGGTTGGGGGATTTCTATAGATTATATATAGATTATATTAGTGTATTTTCGTCTCTATCTCTCTCTCCCTCTATAAATTATATAAAAAATACTTATAATAATGACACAATATAAATCCAGTATGAAATTTAAACAAAAACAACTTAGCGATAATCGCCTGGAGGGGGCATAGCGCTTTTCGTTATGTTATGATTTCTGCCAGTTAACTCCTACTGCTAGTTGCGTTAATAATGTCAGTATTTTGATTTTATTCAATTAAATATATAAAAAAAGGGATTAAAAATACATTTAAAAATCAGCTTACAAGGATTGATTTAACAAGTTCTGAAACGACTACTTTAAAATTTTGTCTAAAATTCCCTAAACCGAGAAAAAAAATTGTCTGCATTTTGTGCGTTCATGCATCATAACTAAGAAATATAATTATTACCTATTTGCGTTTTTAATATTTAAATTTCAACCTATTTAAAATATTCCAAAGTTTGCACATAACAATAGGAAACACCTTGTAGCAACATTTAAAATATTTAGAGAGAACGTAAATATTTGGCTACAACCTTCCATTAATGAAACGGTCCAAGAAGTGGTAAAGTTTTCAAATTATTTAGACAAATGGCATGGCATCAGGTGCAGTTTTAACCACGCAACTTAGGACAAGAGAAGGAAAGAATGAAGGGTTTGGGATCTTTACGGTGACCAAGTTAGGGGAAAGAAAATTTAGTCGGCAATAAAAGCGGAGGCGAATGAACATTTTAAATTAATTGAATGATAAAATTTTATGTTGTATATATATGTATTTTAACCATTTTAATGTATATATTATTATACCTATATTATTTTATTTTTTACAAAGTCAGCTATTACCATTATACCAGTTTTTTAAAAATGCGTTAAAATTGTTTTTCTGAGAAAATTCAAGCAAATAACGAAACGTTTTTTATACCATCTAAAATGAAGTAAAATTATCTATTTTTTGTTGTTACATATAACGTAGTTATTTTAATAACACTGTGTACAAATTAAGATTTAAGACGACTGTCCTTAATAACCGCAAAATGATAATCAAACTTGACTTCCTACTAGAGTTTAGGTTTCAGATCCGTTGCATTTGAAATAAATTAACAAAATTTGCATGGGATCGTAATATGACCAGCAGATTGTGTGTCCTGCACCAACTGTGAATTTGTAGGTATTCTCATACATATTCAGACCCTTCCAAATTATGGACAACTTTATTAAAATGGACATGCAAATTTTGAGATATCCTATTTAATAATTAATTAAAAAAACTAACATAAACTTGCTAGTACACAAAAAATCGACAAATCCTAATAAGTTTAAAATTAGTAAAAGTGAATGTAAATTGGTTTTAAAAATTCTTTATTCACACATATAAAAAAATAAATTTTCGTTGGTACTAGGGGAGAGACAGGTAATACCGTCCAGCGTACAATACACGAGGTTTTTTGAACAAAACATACTAATTGTACTATTTTTCTTACTTTATTTCATACCTCTTCACAAGAGCTTGTCGAAAATATATTTGATGTTTTAGCTCCTTCATCTGTGTCTGGATCATACGCGAAGCCAAAAGATACAAACCCATTTAATTTTCACTTTCATTCTGAATATCTAACAAAACCTTTTACTACCACAAAATTAGAACTAGCTATAAATAATTATGGATGGTTTTACCTACAAAATACTCTTTAATATAACCCTAATAGCAACAATGGGTATTCTAAATATTTTTAATGATTGCTGGCTGAAACAAAATTGTACAGACAAAATTAAAGAAGTTATAGTATGTCTCTTAGTCAAACCGCAAAAATACTCAGATCATCTTATCGACCAATTTCATTACTTTGATGTATTACTAAAATATTTGGAAGGTTAATTAAGCCTATATGGTAGTGCATTTTCTGCAAAGTAAATCATTTAAATTTTTTAATAAATGTTATTGTGGTACATGATTTTGGGTTTTCATTTATGATTAACACTTGTCCTCTTTTGAGATATGGATCAATTATGGGATTTATTTAAATTAATATTAGGGCCTCAAATAGACAGCCAAAAATACAAGTAATATATTTTCTAATTAAAATTAAAACCCAAACACATTGTTTATAAACCGGGAAAGATCCTTGCCCCTAAGGGACAAAAACAAGTTGGAGCTGCTACGACTGGTGGACGTGGTAAAAATATTACAATCTCTGCTGTGTAAGTGCCACTGGACAATATGACTCCACAACTTGAAAGAGATGGCTCAACTGGCTCAATTTATCGTTGTTGAAATCAGGCTTGTAGAATGGCTGAGACCACTTTTCAAAACATGTCAAACTTTCTTTAGAAGATGCAGCACTGTTTTTACTAGATAACCATAGCAGTTACATCTCCTTAGCAATATACGATTTTTAATGATAAAATGGTATCACAATGCTTTCATTACTACCGCATACCTCGAATCAAATTCAACCATTGGACATTACATTGTTTGGCCCATTTAAAACTGCCTACCACAATGAGTGTGGCTTATACATGAGAACATATAATTATATAAAGATTTCTATGTACAATGTTGCCCAAATTTTTACTAAAACTTGCCACTCACGATAATGCTGTTAACGGATTTCCAGCTACGGGTATTCTTGCTATCGATCCCGACAAATTCAAAGACATTTGTTTTCCAATATCGAATTTTGAAGATAGTGTAAAAGAAACTGGACCTGAAGTAGAAACTGCAAAGTGTTACGTTTTTATGCCACCCTGTATTTTCATTATTCCTCTACTCAATATATTTTAATTTCATACTCGCTTGATATCTCCTTCTTATTTCCTCGCGTCATGTGTCTTCTCTTCTCTTGGTATTCCTATAAAATGTCTTTCCCATGTTAATAATGTTCTTCTCTTTGATTACTCAGTCAAAGTAATTGACTTTATATCGTTCATGTCGCTTACCAAAGATTTGTTTTTTTTTCGCCCCCCTCATCTTATAGGGTAAGTTTTAGGTAGATTTCCATATATGGAATCTACCTATTGTAATCGATTCAATGACGGGACCCAGAACCGGAAATAGGGGCGCTACGCCGTTTGTGACCTTCTGAATAAGAATCAGTAAAAAAAAATTATCGGTATATACCTATATGTATGTGTAGACATTCCGTTCCGGCACGATAGAGGTCGCAATTTTTGTCCAATCGACACCAAATTTGGTACAAAAATTCTTTGGGGCAGTAATTCGTTGCGTATTGCAAATGGGCATTCTACCTCTAAGGGGGTGAGAATTGCAGGAGGTTGAAATCTCAAAAAATTCAGATCTCCGCCATTTTTGAAAACATTAAAAAAGACCATTAGACTTTTTTATGCTTTGATTATTATGAAACAGGTCACAAGACTTTTTTTGTGTTCTAATTATTATAAAACTAATTTATCTGAAACTTTTTCATCTGACCCACGGGGATGGACCTGGAGGGGGTTGAAATTTCAAAAAATTTATATCCGCCATTTTCAAAAATATTGAAACAGGTCACAAGACTTTTTTGTGTTCTAATTATTATAAAATTAATTTGTCTGAAACTTTTTTTCATCCGACCCATGGGGATGGAACTGAAGGGGGTTGAAATTTAAAAAAAATTATATCTCCACTATTTTCAAAAATATTGAAACAGGTCACAAGACTTTTTTTGTGTTCTAATTATAATAAAACTAATTTGTCTAAAACTTTTTTCATCCGACCCACGGGGGTGGAACTGAAGGGGGGTGAAATTTCAAAAAATTTATATCCGCTATTTTCAAAAATATTGAAACAGTTTATAAAACTTTTTTTATGTTATAATTATTATAAAATTAATTTGTCTGAAACTTTTTTAATCGGACCTAATTGGATGGAACTGGAGGGGGTTGAAATTTCAAAAAATTCATATCTCCGCTATTTTTAAACATATTGAAACCGGTCATTAGACTTTTTTCATGTCCTAATTATTACAAAATTTATTTGTTTGAATCTTTTTTTGATCGGACCATATCGTGGAGTGGGGAAGGATGCTAAAATTTAGACAATAGAAATCTACCTCCCCTGTCGGCCCTACCGACAGGAAATTTTATTATATTATATTATATTTTCACTATACATGTGTATTCAATCGATGTCGTACTTGAGGACCTTCTAGTGCACCAATTTAATCCAAAAACTAATGGTCGCAGTCTAGGCACATACCAACCCTTCATACCAAATTTCAGCTTGATTTGTCGAACGGTTCGGCACTTATCGTGAAAGATTATACACAGACACACAGATAGACCTTACTCTGGAAATAGTTTCAATGTTTTCGGGGACCCCAAAATGGATATTTCCATCGATATATCGAATTTTTTTATTGCTTGTTCAATATAATTTCCCTTTGATGGGACTGGGAAAGTAAAATTATGTTTCACGGCCAGAAT
The DNA here is from genome assembly GCA_963243735.1 of Neocrepidodera transversa. Lineage (NCBI taxonomy): Eukaryota > Metazoa > Arthropoda > Insecta > Coleoptera > Chrysomelidae > Neocrepidodera > Neocrepidodera transversa. Next base: position 14,249,039 of record OY725340.1, on the reverse strand, counting down.
CTTTGTTTATAACTTTTGCAATTGTTTATGTTCAGGTTTAAATACATCACTTATTTATAGTTTTTTTACTTGTAAAATATAATGGAAACTCTGCATTGAAAAAAATATTTACCTACCTATTGACTCCAGAATGGTCGCAGACACATTCGGTACCTAATATATAAAGAGTTTTATGTATACCTAATTTAAAAGAATTTTAATATCTCTAGATATTCTATACGTCCTCAAGATCAAATGAGAAAGGATTCAAAAAATAATACGTCAAATGTCTCTCGAGTTTTTCTATGGAAGACAAAAAGCTATTCACAATTTAAATGGGGGTAATTTGATCTTTTTACAAAACGTCTTTCCGTTGCCTAAACAGACTGCCCCTATAATAGATGCTTACTTTTTTGTTCAGAGTCCAATGACATTTCCTCATATTAAAAATATTATATAAAAAATTCAAGTTTATTTATTTTATTTTAAGTGCATGTTTTATGTATAAATCAAAATAAATAATTGGAAATCTTTTTCCAAACTCTACAAAATTCTTATTAATATATAAAATTCAACAAAATTCTTATTAATATATAAAATTCAACAAAATTAATAGTAATATTGGAGTTATGACTCGAACCCGACAAGATTGCAGAATTAACATAATACCTATTCTAAAATATGAGTCGTTAAACCGCAATTAAAGAAATTTAAGTTAATTAAACTTTAAAATTTGGAAGCAATTTGAAAAAATACTTAAGAGTATAGTGAGAGAAAGATACATTTGAAATTGACTTATGCAGGACTCTTATCTTATACGAAGGTTTTACTGCTTTATAGGCAACTATTATAAATCTGTTAAAGGAATGGTACCTACTCTTAAAATTTAAACATGGACCGTACTTCAGTAAAATTTCAAGTTGTTTCATTAATTGGTCTTAATTAGAAAAAAATAAACAAAAATAGTAGAAAATAACAACAACAATTTGTAAACTATATAACATAATATAAATGAATAAAATAATTTCAAAAAATAATGTAAATTAATGTACATAACTAAATATTGATATAGGTACATATGTACAAAAATTTAAATGAACTTATTGACGCACATACAACGTATATACAATAAGTACAAAAATTAACCATGTGTTTCAGTGCCACTATTTTTTTCCGGGACCGAATTCAACTGGATTCCGGGATTCATTGCAGTGAAAAATACATTTTTGAACATCTTTACTTAGAGTAGAAATATTAACTTGAAACTAGGTACATATTAGATGTTCAATAATACGAATTAGTACCACTTTATTTTGAGCTCAGATAAAGGAACTACTAGATATGCCCTGTATATCTAATGTCATTTAAAAAATTTAAGCCAACATCTAGCCCTCTCTCGGCAAAATTTGTTGGCGAGGGACGTAAGACACGCAGAAAAATCTCGCGCAGAGGACGAAATCAACAATAAAAATTGACGTGGTGTAAACAAACGGTACTAGACATTGGAGATACGAAGAACTATAACTTTTAACTTATTTTAGCAAAAATAAGAAATTTAAAATTGGGTATTTTAGATGGTATTAATATATCTATCACATAGAATTAAATATGTCGTGAGTAGTAATGTAATTTTGATAAAGTTGTATTTTCCGTAAATTACTTGTGAACTGTAAGATTATCTAATGGCTTCAAAAAAGTATCACATTTTTCACATTGCTTTCCAATGGTTAACAACCTCTCAAGAAAATCACTTAAAATAGTTCAAAATGTTTACAAAACTATTCAGTATGACCTATAACACTACAAAAATAACACAAACCACGTCACAAACAGTAAACTATTTAATGTGTGATTTTAAATTATCCTGTTAGAAAGTACGCTTATGAAATTTCTAGAGGACGTTGTCAACAAAAGTAAACTAGATATTGGCTTAATAAAAAAGGATAGAATGCTCTCTCTATATATATTTACTCTGAGATTTTGACAAATTAGGATAATCCATTGGCGTAGAAACAGGAGGGCGATCAAATCATTTTGGGTTTAACTTTTTGCACACCTTGTATTTCTTAAAAGTTAAAGCTCATTTCCTCATACAGTTTGCCACAGAAAAGGTACTCTTGGTTCATCTCTGTAGAGCATTCTATTTTTGAGATATTTCAAATCTAATGCTTTGTCAAAATTCACATTCTTGAAAAAGTATCACTTTACACACTTGTTGCGTAAATAACACTAATAGATTATAGATTAATGTAGAAAAATTTATTATAATTTTTTTTATGGTCTTTATTTTAAATTACTAAATTGTTAAATTGGCACATTCAATATCCATATTTAATTAAATCAATCCATCAAACTTTTCTAACAACCTTCAGTAATTTATACTTAGTTTACTGAACACACTTCAATTGATGGGAACAAACAATTAGACAATAATTTGTGTCAAAATTTGGTTAAAATCGCATCACAACTATTTAAAATAAGACAAATTTTTGTAGTAATATATGAAAAATTAGGCAGTATGATCAAAAGTAAACACATTTTTGTCAATTCGTCAATATTTTTAATATATGCTATCATGTAAGTATTACTTGAAAAGGTAATATAAAGGCATGATAGAAAAATATAATTTTGAATAGGTTCACTTAGCGCATATTAACTATGGCGCGCCGTTTTGGTATTTAATAACATCGTTTAAAAATCAAGAAAAAAAAATAATCTTTCCTTCAAAAATTTTAATTCCGTAATTATTCTGTTAATGAATTAAAATTATGTATTTCATAATTTTAATACACGTATTTCCATTATGAAAAACATAATAGAAATTCAAGAATTAAAATTATGAAAAACATAATAGAAATTCAAGAATTAAAATTATGAAATACATAATAGAAATTCAATTACCATTATGTATTCAGGTTGCCTATACTGCTGGCGTGCATTTACCCGAAAGTGCGAAACTGGGTGTATAACTGGCAACACCGATATCTCTACTTCGCGAGAGCTTAGATGTTTAGAAAAAATATCATGTATTTACTGTTATATAGGTAGGTAATTACCTTTGTATAACCAGAACAAATATTCACAAATTCTTTGCTATCCTGTTGGAAGAGATTAACTTTTTGTTTTATAATTCTCTTAATTTCTAATTTGTCAACATGTATTTTTAGAAAAAAATCATTTAATATTAAAGTTCATTTGTATCCTTGGCTTTCGTCCAAATTTTATTTTTCATATTAAATGTTGTTACTTGCTTAATTTTCAAGACCATTTAGTATCTCTAATTTTATTGCAAATTATACAACATTTTGGGCTTTCAACGGTCTTACTTCTTTTGTCACCAGTATTAGCCACATCTGTGCTTTCTGCTTTTTGTTTATAAGCCTTTCGGGTGTAATTTCTTCTGCATATTGCATGATGGACATGACATTTTGACAAAAATAAATCTATTTTTTCGGTATAATATTTCTATCATCCGACTTTATGGAAACTGCTTAAATAGTGCTTCTTCTGTAATATTCTGTAAGTACAGTTTATTCATTATTTTGTTGGCAAAATATGTATTTAAAAAAGTTAAACTCTAGGTTTAACTTGGAAGTCGCATAGTTCTTCAGATTTGTTCTTTGTTCTAATTAAATATTAATTCAGTTTAAAATGTCTGGAAAAGAGACTTCGTTACTTTAATATGCACTTATTATCTATAAAGCAATAATTATTATTATTAGAGCTGAAACTCATCAATTTTCAATAATAATAAGTATCATAAACCACACAGACTATAACTATTCCCGTCCATTTATTAAAATATAACTAATCGTTACATAAAGCGATATTCACAACTACCCATTATTTGATTCCCATACGTCGGACCAACCTAACTTTTTATCATGGGCCGCGACGCGGCGGTACTATATATTGCAGCACCGTTTTCTAGAAAAGTAAGTAAGTTATCAAAAAAATCACCGAAATAAAAAAGTTTCTTTGATTCTTTGGCTACAACTTTGTCGCTTACTATATACATTTATCTTTAAAAACAAAAAAGTTTTCTCGATCGAGTATTTGTTGCTGCATTTTTACCAAATTTCTTGTCACCAACTTTTCAAAAACAAATTACTTGTAACACGTAATTTTTTTTGCATTTCTGTCATGAAAGTCGTGATAACAAAGGTCTAAATTGGTTCTCCTAAAAATTTCAATTCAATCGGACTTAAACTAAGAGAGATATAGGATGATAATTAAAAAATTTAAAAAAATCCCTAAAATATGAGATTTTTTGGAAATTGTCGATTTTGGACAATTTGGCGATTCCAAATTGTCTGGTGAACTCCAAAATCGGATCCGCCAGGTCGATTTACATAAGAATATATTTTTTTTAGGTGGTTGTTCGCGAGTGTTATAGAGGGTCCTTAAAATGCATCTAAAGATCCATCGTTCTCCTACTAAAACAGTGTTGCCAGAAAAAGATTGACTATCCTATTTCGGGTAAATGCACGCCAGCAGTATAGGCAACCTGAATACATAATGGTAATTGAATTTCTATTATGTATTTCATAATTTTAATTCTTGAATTTCTATTATGTTTTTCATAATTTTAATTCTTGAATTTCTATTATGTTTTTCATAATAGAAATACGTGTATTAAAATTATGAAATACATAATTTCAATTCATTAACAGAATAATTACGGAATTAAAATTTTTGAAGGAAAGATTATTTTTTTTTCTTGATTTTTAAACGATGTTATTAAATACCAAAACGGCGCGCCATATATTAACCATGATATATTTGTTTCAGGAAATAATAATGTAAATATAAAGATATTAATTTTTCTTGACGATTATTACATTGATCTTATGTAAGAACAAGAATGTGTCTCCCTAATTAATAAATTATGCAAATCATTTCTATATCTTCAACATGTCTAGAGCATATCATTTAATTAGCAAAACACTTGATCCCTTAATTTAAACATTTAAATACTTTAAAGGAGACAGATACTCGAAATCGATACTATATGAATTTAATATAAAAAAATTTATTTGGTAATTTCAATAAAACTTGAAAAATTACCAAATCAGTCGTAACATGTTTCGGCTTTTAGGCCAACTTCAAGCGCTACAATAGTATAAGTATACAATTAGGGAAATAATAAATTATAAACTTACAATGTAGAAAATTGAGTAACAAATGAGTGCAAAACTTATTTTAAACATCATGTTATATTTATGTTGAAAATTTTTATTAATACCGTTTCACGTGGTGGGGAAAAGAAAATTAAAATAAACTTTGGTATCCAAAAAGAAAATATTAAAACTTGTAAAATTTAAAAAACATAAAGGTCATTGGTTCACATAAGAGCCTATCCAGTTATTGTTTTTAAAACACAGTCATAATGCATCGTAAAGTTGCTTGACAAAAATTAAATTTGAAAAAGTTTTTAAAAGAAACTGCGACTGTTTCTGTGTATCATACAGCGTGAAATGGTGGACCCGGAGACGGAAATTATAATTGATTGATTGACAATTGACAAGTTAAATACTTTTCGATTACCTATTTTTTACAGCATGTTGCAAGCGGAGACTGGGGAGAACGTTCACCGTTATTTCACTTAGGCAACACAATATCTACAAAGTGATTTTTTTTGGCATTGTCATACCTTGACAGCCATAATGAAAATGTTCTAATAAAAAAGGTTATCCATCTCTCAAATGTGGTCAGCTAATGAGTAATTAAACACCAAAAACAGTAACCAAATTAGTTTATTGGTTACGATTAAAACATTTAGGAGGGTAGGCGTGTATCAGGCCTGATGATGGCGAAACCCGAAACTAGTTGCCAACGCTCGTCCTACCGTTTTAATCTTAACCAATACACTATTAGTGGTACTGGACTTGGTGCGTTGAAATGGTTCTACGAAAAAAGGACGCGAACATTTGGTCGCGCGAAAAAAGGTCGCGCGACAAAAGGCCGCCGGCGAAAAAAGATCGCCGACGAAAAAAAGTCGCCATGTTGTTTTGAAAAAAGCAAAATACTAATTCTGCCTGAAATTACATTAAACTTTCCTTCACACTTTATCCAGGCTTAGGACTGGCAGGTAATATTACCAGGCGTGTTAAAAGTTTTTTTTTAGCGTTTAAATTTTTTTTTATTTAATATAAAAAATATAACTTTGATTTGGCACGGGTTTATGACTCATTGTTACCAATTTTAAACTGTAAAACTTATAGCTGCGTACAATTTTTGTAAATAACTTTTGTTTTCGTATCTTTTAATATAACAGATCTACAGAGCTTCCTCACACTAATCATATGTATAAATAAAACTACATTTCTCATTACATGTTTGATCCAATTTCAATGGTAACAAATGGCTACGAGCTATTTGCTGGCGACTTTTCTTCGCGATACCCCTTGAAATAGGTAAAGTAATACTATTATCCAATGGAAATATGCCCAAATTATTTTATTTCAAAAACCGGGTAACAATACCACTGAGGCTGCTTATTAAAGTCTTCTGTCCATCACATCAAAATTATTTGAAAGATTACTACTTAACAGAATTACACAGGCCACTGAGGATCTAATCCCGAACGCCAATTCGGGTTTAAACAAGAATAATCTACTATACAACAGTGTCACAGTATAGTCAACAAAATTAAAAAAAAACTCTAGAAAATACAGCATTATGTGTATCGGTGTGCCAATAAGCATTCGATCGCGTCTGGCATATTGGATTGATCAAAGAAATCAAAACATCCTGACCAACACTACTTAAGAGGGCGTGTCCCGCGATTAGTTATGTAGATGGCGATACTGTCTTTTTTCGTTTATCATGGACATTTTAAAAGTATCGTATTTAAAAAAAGGTTAAAAATATAACTGTTTAGTTATAATTCCATACTTGAGAATGATATATTTTATTTCTCTTTTTGTAACTTCTAAAACATAATTTTTAATCTTGAACATCGATTGATTACTACGCTTGAATATAAACGTGTAAAATATTTAGGGAAGTAAAATAGTGTCATACCCTTCTTGAAAAACGTACTTCTCAATTTGTATACAGATTGCATCTGCTAATGACATGAATAAATAGCGATAAATTCAACTGCTATTACGCAGGTCATGTCTATTGAAAACTTCACATCCTGACCGCTAGAGGTAGAAGTAGATTAGTTGTCGCTATATTTCTGATCCAAAAAGTCCATTCAAATTGACCCTTACAAAGTTATTTTTTATTTTATTGAAAGCGTGGCGGTAAGTTTAATGGTTTGTTTTGTAGCGTAGATGCTGGTGTATATTAAATTCCAGATTTTGAAGGTGACAATAGTCGATAGGGATCAGTTATGATATGATTTTATGAACAATTTTACACAGGTTTAAAAACCCCACCTTTACAAAATTACTATATCTTAAAGTTATTATGTACAGGGAGGGTGTTCCTAATAAACATATCAATTGCTAACAGATTAACAATAAAATAACATTGGACATGATTCGAGTTCAATAGTTCAAGAACGACACCAGTGCCATCTGTCGTTCAGTGAAAAAATGTAGTAAACTATAATAGTAAACTGTATTAATGGGAAGATTTAGTGCTAAAAATATACTTTTATTGTTGACCAGCGACACATCATAATAAAGTGGAGAAATTTGTAACCTTCTGAGTCACACGCCTTCTTAAAAATAAAGACATATCTACAAGATATGTATTTTCAAATAACATTTGAGAAAATTTTCAAATCTTTAAAATCAATCCTAAAATAAAAAAATTGTACCCGCGTATTCGCACAGAAAAAATAAAAAATGCCTAAAATTAATAAATTTTAAGGATGAAAACTTTTCTTAAACAATTTAGGGGTAGATCATTTTTTATTTTTACACAAAATATAAAAAATTTAGGTGGTAACCTTTTCATATTTGTTTTTAAATTAAGTAATTTTTATTCGAAGCTCAGTTTTTATTTTCAAATTCATATTTTGATGCAGATAGATATACAGGATGTTTTATCTATTTTGTCTATTTCTTTAATGGCCTATAACGTACGATGCACTATGTATATTTTTTTTAAACATGGGCTACACATTCTTCATAAGTTGCCAAATCCATATGTCGGTTATAAAAACCGCTAGACTCATCATATGGTAGTTATTTGGAATCACCTAGGTGCTCCCTATCTGCAGTTAACGTATGCCCGTTTACCAATGAAACACCCTGTATATAAAATAACAAAAATTTAGGTGGCGGATGACAGAATTGGCAGAAATACTACCAGGTATGAGCAAGACCTAAATGGGATAAGATTTTCGTCTATTCTTTCTAATAATGTTAATTTAGAATAAAATTAAAAAACAACGTTTATTATTTTCACCAATTATTAAAAAAAAAAGTAAATATGAAATAAACTAATACGTATCATTAAATTATCAATATCTGTAAAAAATAAATCTGTGTCAATAATTCTCGAAAATTAGTCAATTAATGTTTAATAAACGCACTTTTATCTTTATCAATTTGTTTGTAAATATCTAGAGCAAACACTTAAAAAGATAAAAAAAATATAATTTTTTTAAATACACAGAAAACCACTTAAAAAATTTAAATGCGCAGTTCTTCAAACATCTCCGTTGGCACATACAAATATATTTTTTTGTAATAAGTTCGTTACTGAATTCTATAAGTCTGTCTGCCTGTCTAGTCTATAAAAGTTCGTATTGGCAATGCAGTTTGCGCATTCTCAACTGGTTTACAATAATGTGCACTTAAGGAATAGACAATTTGCACAAGTGGATTAAAGTTACAAATACTAGACATTTTAGGCACTTGAATAAATTATTGCTGCTATTATTGAAGGTCAAAATAATGTGATCGATACATCGGTAACGAACTACATTTGGATCAGAATAACTCTGGGTGTCTGTCATTGATATAAACCCTAAGAAATAATACATAACAGTCTGAAAAGACAGAGGCTTTATAAAATTGATTAAGGTGTCAAGAATTTTCAATGGATTTTATTTAAATGTTAGTACTGATTAACGATTTCAAATCGGCCAAAATTTTCGCTTGTCCTTGAACTTACTATTACGATATGGTTATAAATATATAGGAATTTTTCTGTTACTATATACAGTGTGTTTTTGTCGTTAAGGATGGATGGATGTTCAATTTATTTAATTGGTCTTACATCCTTTAAAACGGAGATACAGGGCGTTTTATCAATTTTATTTAATGAGCCATAAAGCTAGACCTGGATTTCTACCATAAATATGATCGATTTATCAAATAAAGCTTAAAATTTGCGACGAATATAAAAAATATACCGGGTGGGTTCGTAACTTTTGGCTCAATAAATAAAATTGATAAAACGCCCTGTATTTCCGTGAATAACTTATTAAATATGGGTTATTTATACAATATAAAACTAAAAGCAAACTTAGCATGCATTTCCAATAGAAAGGCAAAGCATGACCTAAGGAAAGTAAAAGAGGCACTACTCGATGCATATGAATCGTATTATCCAGTTTAGTAAGGGCAAATTTGGAGGGACGCACCTTGGTGGAACAGTCATCTATCAAATCTAAGATCCCAAGTACGAAAACTCTTCAATAGAGCCAAGTACAACGGAGTTTAGCAGAACTACATTAAGAAACTCACTACCTACAACAAAGAGATTAGGATAAGTAAAAGCAATAGATTCAGAAAATTCTGTGAAGATATCGACTCAACACTCGTCATAGTAAGACTACAGAAAGTCATGGCGAAAGGCAGACTCGATACAGTAATGGCGTTAAAAAGGCCAAACGGAAGCTTCACAGAATGCTCCTACTCGAAACTCACATTTCTGGAAGCAAGCCCATCCCCACAGGTAACACACTAGAGGGATACTCCAGACCTACTAGGGAAGCCACCAAATGGCTATACACATATGTAATAGCAGGCGGATAAGATGGGCAATGAACAATTTCCAACCATTTAAATCCCTAGCGGTCGATGGAATCTTCTCAGCTTCTGCTTCAACTAGGGCAGGAAAATATCATCTGCATTAGTTGGAGCAGTTTAGAACTGGGATACATACCAGAAATATGGAGAAGAGATAAAGTCACTTTCATTCCAAAAGAAGGGAACAGGGACACCACGTAGCCTAAATCCCTACGGCCAATAAGCCTCACGTCGTTTGTCCTTAAAATGATGGAAAAAGCTGTAGATAATTATATCAGAACAGAGATCCTGGAGCGGGTACCATTGAACCCCAGCCAGCATGCATATTGAGCAGGTAGATTCACTGATACCCTACTTATGCAACTGACTGATGATATCCAATAAGCATTGACTAACAAGGAAATTGTGGTACGACTCTTTCTAGATAGAAGGGGCACATGGAAGCTATCAGAAGAGCACTGGATGACAGAGGGGAAGATAGCAGAACACCCAAATGGATGTCGCAATTGCTGTCCAATAGAGTAGCAGAGACAAAGATAGGGCAAGATACTATCTTCAACGGATATCCAGAGCCAAGTTTACAAACACTCTGTGCGACATAATTCAAAGGGGGCTTAAACTGATAAAAAAAAGGTGCCAATCGATGGGACTAAATATCAACTCCACCCAAACAACTTTTGTAGCCTTCACGAGGAATAGAAACCTCAATCTCAAAACCATCATTGAGTGGAAACCATAAGCAAAATATCTGTGACTCACTCTATACAACAAACTGGTTTTGAATAAGTACGAAAAAGTAGTAACGACAAAGGCCACGAAAGCCTTAATGTCTTGCAGGAACTTTGAGGGGAAAAACCTAAGAATCCACAACTATTGTGAGACCAATCATCATCTACGGAGCTGTTGCTTGGAGTAAAAGAACTAATCTTGCATTCCCGATTAGCATTATCTCGAAGGTCCTGAGACTATCCTGTATATGCATAACAGGAGCAATGAGAACGTATTCGATGGCTGCAGCGGAGGTAATTCTTATCCCTACACCTCTATATATACAATTGGAGAATGTGACAAAAAGAACAATATGCAGGATGGTCCGAGAGGGAATTACCAGACGTAAATCCGGCTTCCGCATCGGAGACGGACACGTCTAGGACATGGCTAAGGACGATATATAATGGGACGAAGACACCATTTCTGGCCTCAACAGAAATGCAATTAAATGTTACACTGATGAATCCAGGACAGGAGTATATGGGCCTGGTGCCAGATGCTTAGAAAACATGTGCAAAACACCAAGTATCTTTGAAGCAGAAATATCTGCAATTGAAAAATGTGCCCTGTTCAACATTGAAGAGAAATTCCGCAGGCAAGAAATTGTCATTATGTCGGATAGTCAAGCAGCCATTAAAGCGCTGATCTCCCACTCAGTCAGATCGAAGATGGTCAAGAAATATTTAGAAAAACTAAATAACCTATTCTTCTGTGGGTTCCGGGACATCCCAGTGTGGAGGGAAACGAAATAGCAGAAAGACTCGCCAAAAGAGGCTGAAACACCATTTATGGGTCCCGGACCCTTTTGTGGGAACAATAACAGCATACTAGAAGAATTGTAAAGAGAAGTGGAAATAATATGACCCAACCACTGGAGTAATCTACAAGGAATGAGACAAGCGAAAGTTCTTCTGGGAAACTATTACCAGAAGAAGTCCACCGAACGTATAAACCTAAGTAAAAACATGTTTCATTTAATGACAGGAGCCCTACCAGACCAAGGCATTGCCGGCTGAGAGGAAATCTTAAGAAGCTTGGAGTAGCAGAACAAGAAGAATGCAGATTTTGTAAAAATTCAATCCACATACTCTCAGAATGTGCCCAATACCTGAAAACGCATCAGATAGAAGAGAGATCTACCGAATTTGAAACCGTCAGATATAAATCTCTTGAGTAGAATAGGACTAGTAGAAGGGGTGCTCTAATTACTGAGATATCCTCAATGACTAAGCTTTAGAAGGGCACACAATAGATCTTATAGGACGCGGTGTAATTATCCCCATATATACATATATATTTAGGACCACCTTTATGACCCATATCCACTCTTAACGTATGTCCGTATACCTATGAAACACCCTGTATACAATAAGACCAATGTAAAAAACACTTTTTATTGTTGATCCATTCAATTTTGTATTACGATTATTTTACAAAATAGACAACATTAAAATTGCTCTCCACGAAAAACTAATCAGTTCTTTAAGGTAGAACCGAAACAATTTTTGGTAAAAATTTCGTTAAAATAGGTTCAGTAGTTTTTTGTAAATCGTGCATATGTACGTACCCTACATGTTATTATTTTATTCATGCCACGTTAGACACTTGTATCAAAAACAGATATTATTATACTTGTTATATATATTTTTTAATATATACAAAACAGGTGATTTAATGTATAAAATTATTCAGAGTATTCACTCTCCTCTCTATAACAATACAGGTGAGAGGTCAGTTTTTTTATATATAAAAGAATCCTTTCATACATCATAAACAGGTCAGAAAAGTGGTCCAGGCAGAGCAACATGAGGGATGCGAAGAATAAATTTAGATCAAGTTGATCTACTCTCGACCCTATTTATTTCTTTTTATCACCTGTAAAATGTTTTTATTCACAGGTATTTAATGTGTGATCTTTTGACCCAAACATTTTTTGTATTCGGAAAAATAAAATGAATAAGTGAATAGGTACAGTGGAAGTCATTTAGAATTTAAATTAATTTAAAAATTTTCAGAAATATGAATCAAAATTCATTATTTTCTCAAGGTTTTTAATTGTTATTTTTTATTAGGAATAAGAAGGTGTTTATGGTTATTTAGTGTCTGAGATTTTTTCAATATAAATTAAAAATTGTGGGTCCTGCAAAAATTATTATCATTCAAAGTTGACCTATTACGTATTTTGTACGAGAAATGTCGTTTAACTCTTTATCATACAGAATACTGTTGACATAACTTCTAGATCCGAAAATTCGAAAAAAAATTCTCGCTATGCGACATTTCCACGTTTAAATTTGATATGTATAGAAATTGTTTTTGTCTGCGTTACTGCCTAATAGTGTTGATTTTAGGTAGATTTCCATATGGAATCTACCTATTGTAATCGATTCAATGACGGGACCCAGAACCGGGAATAGGGGCGCTACGCCGTTTGTGGCCTTCTGAATAAGAATCAGTAAAAAAAAATTATCGGTATATACCTATATATATGTATATATAGACATTCCGTTCCGGCACGATAGAGGTCGCAATTTTTGTCCAATCGGCACGAAATTTGGTACAAAAATTCTTTGGGGTAGTAATTCGTTGCGTATTGCAAATGGGCATTCTACCTCCAAGGGAGAGAGAATTGCATGGGGTTGAAATCTCAAAAAATTCAGATCTCCGCCATTTTTGAAAATATTAAAAAAGACCATTAGACTTTTTTTATGCTCTGATTATTATGAAATTAATTTATCTGACTCTTTTTTGCATCTGACCCATGGGGATGAACCTGGAGGGGGTTGAAATTTCAAAAAAATTATATCCGCCATTTTCAAAATATTGAAACAGGCCACAAGATTTTTTTTCTGTTCTAATTATTATAAAATTAATTTGCCTGAAACTTTTTTCATCCGACCCACGGGGATGGAACTGAAGGGGGTTGAAATTTCAAAAAATTTATATCTCCGCTATTTTTAAAAATATTGAAACAGTTCATGAAACTTTTTTTATGCTCTAATTATTATAAAATTAATTTGTCTGAAACTTTTTTTAATCGGACCTAAGGTAATGGACCTGGAGGGGCTTGAAATTTCAAAAAATTTATATCTCCGTCATTTTCAAAAATATTGAAACAGTTCAATAAACTTTTTTTATGCTCTAATTATTATAAAATTAATTTGTCTGAAACTTTTTTTAATCGGACCTAAGGGGATGGACCTGGAGGGGTTGAAATTTCAAAAAATTTAAATCTCCGCTATTTTCAAAAATATTGAAACAGTTCATAAAACTTTTTTATGCCCTAATTATTACAAAATTAATTTGTCTGAAACTTTTTTTAATCGGACCCAAGGGGATGGAACTGGAGGGGGTTGAAATATCAAAAAATTCATATCTCCGCTATTTTTTAAAAATATTGAAACAGTCAGTAGAGTTTTTTCATGTCCTAATTATTATAAAATTTATTTGTTTGAAACTTTTTTCGATCTGACCATATCGTGGAGTGGGGAAAATTAGAAAAAATAGACAAAAATATAAAAAAATCGCTTGTGCCCAATTAAAACTTTTCCGACGAGTATCCAGAAAAAACCAGAAAAAATAATGACAAACAAGAAATAGCAAAAATAGGGAAAATAGGAAAACCAGAAAATATAGGCAAAAATATAAAAATATCGGTTGTGTCGCCTCAAACGTTTTCCGACGAGTATCCAGGAAAAACAGGAAAAAATAATGACGAACAAGAAATAGGAAAAATATTGAATATAGGAAAACTTGAAAAAATAGGCAAAAATATAAAAAAATAGGTTGTGCCGCCTCAAAACTTTTCCGATGAGTATCCACAAAAAACAGAAAAAATAATGACAAACAAAAAATAGGAAAAATAGGGAAAATGGGAAAACTAGAAAAAATATACAAAAATATTAGATTAAGCGTGTGGCTTCTGTCGTTCAAGAATACACACACATACAGACAGACAGGCAGACTTCCATCTGGAAATGGTCTTAGCCCGTTCACAATAATTTTCCTTCTCGTAGGAAAGATGGGTCGGGAAAGTGAAAAAACGGAAAAACAGGAAAAATTATGGAACAGTAGAGAAAAATAGAGTAAAATGAGAAAAAATAGGGAAAAATTGGGAAACTAGTTAAAAATGAGGAGAAATGGTAAAAAATATGGAAAAATAAAGAAAAACAGGAAACAATAGTGAAAAATGGAAAAAAATAGAAAATGGAAAGCTCTGTCGTCCAGGCACGGGTATTTAGCTAGTATAAATATAAATAAATAAATGGACCAAAACCGTAAATTAAGATTTTTTAAAAAAAATTGTGGAGCAAAATGAATTGGGAAAAAGGTGTTTTTCTTAATTTTTTCGAAAACCACATTGCCGATTTTGCTGAAAATTTATTAAAATACTAGTCTAGATATCATATACATTCATGATTTTTTTAAAAATTTTTGAATTTATATTTAATTTTTGGGGGGTCAACTTAAACCTTAATTATATGTATACCAAAACAACAATGATTGGCTGAAAAATTATAATTGCCATAATATCAATTGAGTAACTGTTTCCAACCAATGTTATTTAGAAAGATTTATAATACTTAAATGGATGGATAAAAATAAAATCTTACAATACACCTAAACATTTAATTAAACAATTCAGCTATTAGAGATAATTTCATTCCTATGCTAATTCTACTAGATTTAAATATATATCTAATGGTATAGGTAGATCAAAAATATGTCCATCTTCAGTACGTGCTGAATTTACTAAAAACGATAATGTTAATTAAAATTCCGAACCGAATGTCCTCTAGCCATTTTGCCGAAGCAATGTTTTAGCCATAACGGAGCGAATGTCCTTAGGGCAACACGAAAGGGGCCGGGAAGGGTTCAAGAGGGCTTACACGTATTCCACATCTGCGGCATGCATTATTCATGTCCAGTTTGGCCGCTGTCCTAACTTCTGGCCCTCGACTGCCTAGAGTCTGTCCCTTTTCTAAGCTTAGACAAGAAATCCGACCCTTGTAAATGGCCAGTGACAAGCCCGAACGTTGCTGTCGCTCTCCCGGGCCTCCTCTGCAAATGAACGTGTTCCTGTGATAAACCAGAAATTGGCATCACTTGATTTATAGCTCCTAAGTGAAGGTCATATTAAATTACTACTTAATTTAATGACTATATAACTTTATTTAGTTTTCTCATTTTTAAATTTTGTAAAGTACTTCTAGTATTTCAGATTATTTAAAATGGAATAAGAGAACAACTTCATTTATACAACTATTTTGGAAATATTAAATCAAATTACCTATAGAGTGCCTCATGGGTCTGTATTAAGAAACGATATTTTAATTTGTTGATAATAAATAATTAATGTGATTTAAGCTCAAATCTTTTATTTATGGGATCGTTCCACGAATAGAATTTGAAATTATATCAGAAGTAAAATATTGAATAAAAAAAAAATGGGTGCTAGTCTAATTTATTTTTGATATAATTTGAAACAATTGACAAAAAAAACTACGATATATTTCAAAATCCGTCCTTTCTTTTTTTTGTGGGTTAAGGAAATTAAACTCAAATTAAACGTTATATTTGTTTATTTTCCGATAAACGAAAGTTTCAGAGATTTTTTCCTTTTTTCTTATTTAAAAAAACTTAGCTTTTCTTGAGGGTTTTCTTATCTTCCTTCTGCAAAGGAAACCTAGATATCTTGGTCCGAAAAAAAACGTAGTCCAAGAAAAACGTAGTCCAGGAAAAACGTAGTCCTAGAAAAACTGTTCCAAAGGAAAAAATGTTCCAAAGGAAAAACTGTTCCAAAGGAAAAACTGTTCCAAAGGAAAAACTGTTCCAAAGGAAAAACTGTTCCAAAGGAAAAACTGTTCCAAAGGAAAAACTGTTCCAAAGGCAAAACGTAGTCCAAGAAAAAAATGTAGTTCAAGAAACACAAGCTTGGTCCAAAAAAACGTAGTCCAAGGAAAACGTTGTCCAAGAAAAACTGTTCCAAAGGAAAAACTGTTCCCAAGGAAAACCTGTTCCAAAGGAAAAACTGTTCCAAAGGAAAACGTAGTCCAAAGGAAAAAATATAGTCCAAGGGAAAAAATGTAGTCATCACCATTTTTTTTAAATGGAACCCCACCTTTTTTTTCAATTTCCGGATTGCCCTTTTTCAATTTCCGGATTGTCCTTGCTGTGCTGATTCCAAAAATGTATAATATGTTGTTTCAAATTGGTACAGGGTAGGCAAAAATGCAAAAATTTACTATCAAAAACATCCTGCATTATTCTTAATAATTGTATCTAACATCTTTTATTCGTGATCCAACCCGTTATTGGTCTGATGAAAATCCACACTGGATGCAAGAGTACCATACGCAAAGGCCACAAAAACCAACGTATGGGCTGGTATTGTGAGAAATATAATTATTGGTCCATATTTTTTTGAGGAAACTTAACAGGAGCATTATATCTGGATTTCCTACAAAATACATTAATTCCTGATCTGATCCAGCTTTTCCCTGATATTCAAATACCCACTAATGTAGACCGCAGAATCTGGTTTCAACAGGATGGCGCACCGCCACATTTTGCAGTAACTGTGCGCGATTTCTTAAACACAACTTTTCCACAAAGGTGGATAGGAAGAAGGGGACTAGTGGAATGGCCTGCTAGATCACCTGATCTGAGCCCATTCGACTTCTTTTTATGGGGTTATTTAAAATCTAAAGTCTACTTCAACAGACCTGGAAATATCCCTCAACTACAAGACCGAATTAGACAAGAAATACAGAACATAACATCCGCTATGCTACAGAATGTTAGAGATGAAAGTAATGCCCGGTTCAGTCATTGTATAATACTCAATGGAGAACAATTAGAACATTTATTGTAAATTTTCGTTTGTTTGTTTTGGTATTGCATCACATTAATTGCATAACTACGTAATTCCATTTAATTTGTTTATTACATTCAGTAAAGTATAACTTTCCATAAACAATTTTCATAATTTTTTTTTTGCATTTTTGCCCACCCTGTACTAATTTGAAGCAACATATTATACATTTTTGGAATCCGCTCAGCAAGAGCAATCCGGAAATTGAAAAAAAGGGGTGGTTCCATTTAAAAAAAATGGTGATGACGTCATTACTCGAAGGTGGTTCACCCTGTATATTAGATTATAGTAAATTGAAATCAAAAATCGACCTGTTTCGGGAATTTCTAATTTAATCGTTCATTTAGCTAATAATCAATTTATGCGTTACTTTATACTGTATATCGGCATTAAAATAAAATAAAAATAACAGTAAATAAAAGTGAAAAGCGTCGAAATAATTAACAACGAAAGCAAGGGATTTGGGTTATATATAATATATATAATATAATAAAAACCCTATATAAAGAGGGGAAGAAAGAAAATTTGTAATTTACAGCACAGACGATATATAAGTCAATTGTTTTGACTGACGAGGCAAAGAGAGAGAGTGGGTAACATGGGAAAGGCATTTTATAGTAATACCGAAAAGAGATGGAAATCTAGAGAAGTGATATGAAGCCAGCTGAGATCAGATAGACCGAGTAAACGAATAATAAAAATACAGGGTGGCACAAAAAACGTAACATTTGTCTTATTTATGTAAATATTGTTGCTGATATTTTAAACGGTTTTCAATATATATTTGTACATGATGTGACTGATATTTTTAGCAGAAAATATTGATTTAATCAAAATTAATATTAGAAATGACTACACAGATCTTGACCAAAAAAAACATCAGTATGGAAAATGAATCCTTTGGTAATAAAAATCTCATAAGATAAATTATTTTTGACATCCTGTTAAACGCCGTTTTGACGTTTAAAAAAACCGTTTTCTTCAAAGAAAACAACTAAATTAACTATTCATGTCAAAATAGTAACTACTGAACCATTTTTATAACAATTAATAACATTACATTAAATTTGAGGAGAAATCCTCTTTGTTTTCAAAACCACCCTTAAATGTATATGAAGAAAAATTACCAAAAGTAGAGCCGCAAAGAAATACCAATCCGCTTGGACAAACCGATTTGGACATGTTCCCGTTTAGAATCACTAAACACATTTTTCTCAAAAACGCTTCAAGAACGTTGACGTTTAGTATATTGTTTTATTTATACTTTTTCTTAGCTAATACACCTGCATACAGGCTTTAAGTTTGGTAATTTTATAAGCTTTTTCTGGTGTATAATGTAGTGTCCTGTTTTTTAATAGACAACGAAATCGCAATTTGCTTACACCATTGCACCTCTCAATCAGACACCTAGTACTTTTTATCTTTGATTGTAACTTTCTTCAGGAGAAGGGTGTAGGGTTTTCAAAAGGGGCCAATAACCATGGCCTGAGACCATATCCTGAATCAACTAAAAACATATTTTAGGATTTACTAAATGGACAAGATATTTGGCTGTTAAATTGTCTATAATAATGGTCACAACCACCCAACAAAAATACATTATGGTTATTCCTATGCAAATTTTGTAAATGTGGTAGGACTGCATTATTGTTCCAGATGAAGCTGTCATGTGTACTTCCAGGATATCACTATCACAAATCACAAATCTGAAAATTAAAATAAATAAGTATTTTAAATTATAATAACTTCAGTAAAAACTATACCAATTGTACATTGATATATATTGCAACATAGGTACAGTCCAAGCAGATTATAACTCCCGGGAAGTCATGATAGAAGTAAAACCTGTAATTGAACATAAAAAAGGTTTGTCTATGTACATTATTAAATTACTCACTTTGTTCGAATTTGATTAATTTCATACATATTTTGAGGCATTTTGACATGAGAATTGAAAATTTCAGGATGGTTTAAAGCATTGCAAACCTCCTCAATACTCCTGATCACACATGGTTGGCTTAGACCATGATTTATATTACTCCCCACATCTAGTTGGTAGCTCCCAGAGGCAAAGAATCACAGTACTGTTAGAACTTGAAGAACAGACTATAATATGAATAAACGAAATAATAAGTAACTACCTAAACTCACTTTTCTTTCAATGACAGTGCTGATATGCTATTACTTTCATCAAATCCATTATCATGAAAACCAAATCTTCTAGGATTGTTGAGAAGCTTCAATACCAGCTATTCTTATCAAATGATTCAAATGAGCCATTTTATGCAACAGAATGATTGATAATTTAAAACCCTATAACACTAAGAACTAGTCATAACCTAGTTTTTCCGTTCGCACATCAAATTTCGTATACACATACCCCATACGAGATTTTTTGTATACGAACAGTGGTCGACGATTCGAGAATGAGGATTCATCAGAACCGTACGCAATATGTCAGGATCCGTACAAAATATAGCACCCCAGGACTGGCTTAAGGCGGCTCTACCGCTCTTCATTTCATAAAATATCCCTACACGTAACACTCGCTTTGTTCGTATACAGACAGTTGTACGTGTAATAGTTTTCTCTCGTCTTGCCACGTAGTTAAATGGAACGTCTATCTTTCTCGGTGTTTAACTAAGTGTATTTCGCCACCGGATGACGTCAGTCGACAACAGAGAAAGCTAGACCAGCGGTATTATGTTATTAATTGAAACAGTTAATTTTTCGTATTTAGTCATAAGGTTAAAGTAAAGATTGAAAAATCTTAAAAGTTGGAAATAAATCATGCAACAAGTTGATCATGCTAAATATTTATTTAATGAGATTTTTTTTAATATTTTCGATTTTAATTTTTTACTCAAAAAACAAATGGAAATTTAAAAATCTAGCACAATCAACCTTTAGTCATTTTCATTTGAATTTGTTTCTGAAAATAGTTTTTTTAATAAAATCAAATTTAAAGGCTAACTTTTAATAACAAGAATTTACGTTGCGGTAGAGCTGCCTTAAATATCAACTTAAAAAAAAACAGTATAGTAAAAGTATTAGATTAGAAAAAAAGAATGCGTATGCTAATGTAATAGAAAGGTCAGACAACAAATCTTATTATGAAAGGAAAAATACTTCTAAGAGCTTAAGCTTCCTGTATTACTCCTTCGGAGTTTAATGAATTTTTCATCTCCATTTCTGAAACAGTTTTTCAATCTATTGAACTATCGTGCGACGCGCTTCAATGATTAATAAACCTAATTTTTCATTTTTTATGACTGCAATTTTGGTATCTGATATTCAGCAAGCTATCTTAAATTTAAGTAATTCGTCCTGCCTTGATTTCTATAACATCAATAGCAAAATCGTTAAAGAATGTATGGGTATCTTGATCTGTCCTCTAACGGTTTTATACAATAAATGTATTAATGAAGGACGCTGGCCAATCCCGTTCAAAATTTCCAAAATTATTCCTCTACATAAAAAAAGAAATGTGGACATCGTAGATAATTACAGCCATCTTATCCATTATAAATAAAATTTTTGAAATCATTATAAAGGAAAAACCGATTTCCTATTTTGAAACAAAGTCGCTATCGATAAACTAAATAACGGAGTTAGTTCAGTCGCTACCATTAGCGACCTATCAAAAGCGTTTGATTTTGTACCGACTGATTTTTTATTGCAAAAGCTTGAGTTTTATGGTACTGAGTTAGGGCTGCTTCAGTCATACGTAAGAAATCGTTGCATATGGAGAAGAGAGGTCAACACTTCAAATGGTCTCCCTCAAGATTCCATATTGGGGCCGATACTACTTATCATCTTTGTAAATGATCTTCCGTGCCCTGTTGATAAATTTTGTGTGTTGTTCACTGATGACACAACCTAACAAACAAATAAACAAAAGAGATTCTATTTGCTACAGATAAATGGTGCATAAAATCAGAACCTGCGAAGTTACAGGGTATATACCTTGATACATCTCTAAATTTTTATTATTCGCTCATTAAAATCCTGTTTGCCATTTTATCTTCTCAAAACTGTTTCCTTCTTGCTCTTCCACAGTCATATATTTCCTACGGTATTCAGTTATGGGGAAATTCCACGCATTCCTATAAAATTTTTATACAACAGAAGGCTGCAGTGAGACTCATCCATAATGCACCTTTTGCTACACTGTTTAAAGTTATATTTAAAAATTAGGAATACTACTTCTTCCTTCGATGTACCTATATAAATAAGTCACTGCCGGAGGTACATCAAAATTGGCACAAATTTAATAAATACACAAAAATGCATAATTACATTGTAATAATCTATAAATATACTTATTATTACCAAAAATAATTCTTTGAATGTATCTTTGTATAACTTTCTCCAAAACTACTTTGTACATATATTTGTGTTGGAGACATGTCCACTAATCGATTAAAAAAATTTGTGAAACAATTTCTTCTAGGTTATTGTTTTTATAGCATAAAAGAGTATACACGATCCCTTCATAACAAATTTCACCTTGATTGGTCAAACGGTTCGGCAGTTAACATGGAAGATTATACACATTCTGGAAATGGTTTCAATCTTCTCGAGGGACCTCAAATGGATATTTCCATCGATATCTTGATCTTTTTTGCTCGTTCACTATACTTTTCCTTCTACGGGACCGGGAAAGTAAAATGAATGGGGTAATCCCACCCAATCATTCTAAAAAGATTTAGGATACCTCACAACGTTAAAAATCTTCATACCAATAGCAAAAAAAATTAGGATACATTTTGTTGGGTTCTGAAAATAATGAGCATAATTAGTTTGTAATTTCGAGTGGAAAACTTTTAAGTAACAAATTAAAATAGTAGAATAGATAAATGTTCGATAAGTGTTTTTAATTAAAAAAAATATTTTTACTAGGTACAAAAATGTAATTCATATTTGTAGAATTCCAGTGAATACAATACATATACAATATAATAGATACAAATCAATCAGGTGCCTATAACTAAATTAAATTATGACAATGTACAGATAAATTGTTTTTAACAATAGTGTTGATAATTTTGGCAATCGTTATATATAGAGTATCATAGTTAAAATTAAACATAACTTATAAGAAAATCAGTACAACATGTTAATTAGGATTTTACAAGTACTGTTACTAACAGTTTTTCTATCAGATTGTCAATCAAAATCTTCTGGTGTTATTCATAATCTAAAGGCTGAAGGAGATAAATTAGAATGGTGGCAAACTGCTGTCTTTTATCAAATTTATCCAAGATCTTTCAAGGACAGTAATGATGATACATATGGAGATCTTCAAGGTAAATGCACAATTATTTAAAATCAAATTCGTTTTTTATCCTAATTATTTTATCTAAAAGTATTTTAGATAAAAAAATTCATTTCAATATACTTAGTCTACGTTTATTTGCATTTTGGGACCCTAACACGTGTTTATCCATTGAAAACTCACTACCCAATTTTTAGCAAAAATCCCTTATGATGAATAAATGGGAGTTTATGAGATTTTCCCATTTCTTGTATATTCCTGGTTTAATTAGAATAGGATTGCTGAACGATGATGACAATTTCTCTGTTGATTTATTGTTTATTGTTGTTTTTGTTGTTAATAAATTTTCACGGTTAGGCTGTTTATTTGTTTCAATTATTTACGTGTTAAGCGTTCTTGTATTAATTAAATAAATAGTTTTAAAAATCTATTGCAGTTAATTGTGGCAAAAATACCCGTGTTTTTAAGAACACTTTTGATCGGTGGCATGTTTACTGGTACCCTTTTCTGGCCAGGTATATTTGGTGGCAAGTTTACACAACGGCTAAGAGTGTTAGTTGAGAGCGACTTTTTTTCATATTCTTGCTCACCTCATTGTCGCGAGAATGTTGACATATGATTCGAGTCAAAACTCTAAAATGGAGAAAAAAGGTGTAATTTTTGAGTGAAAAAGTGAAATAAAATTGGGGAAAGTACGAAAAATGACAAAATAGAAATATAAAGTTAGGGGTAATTTTAATGGTGAAATGGAATAAATGAAGAAAACAAAATGGAGGCAAATATAAGTGAAAAAATGAACAAAAAATGTTAGGACAAATTTTAAATTAGAAAAATGAAGAAATGAAGAATTGGGGTAACAAAAGTACTAAAAAAGTAACAAAATTATCGTGCATAACCGATATTGATATTAAGCTGATGAGAATGCGATATTACTCTTTGATCTGTGTCAGTTGGTCGGGAAGAGGAGTTAATTTATAAAGAAGTTTAAAAAAAGAGAGTAATTTATAAAGAAAATTTAGAATTAAGCTAGTTACTGAAAAAAGAAGAAGAAAACACGCAAAAGAGTTATGAAAATATATTAGATTTGCTGTCTTTAGACAAATGTAAAATACAGTTGGTGATGCTATATTTAGATATAAAATTGACGAACACACTACATCTTGTAACTAGTAGAATTGTTATATCAAATGTATTGATCGCTGTTAGGGTGGATATAAATTGACGAAAATCTATGTAGTTTCATTATTTCAGTGCAGGTAGATAGTCGTCTACTTTAAGCATGTATGTGAAGTGTTAAAAACGACGGCTCCTGAGGCCTTTAAGTTTGTTAGTGGGGTGGTACATGTAAATCTTGATTATAGACACGGTCAATCAAAGGCGTAGATATTGTGACTTAAAGGGGTAATTACCCCCCCAGGATACCAAAAATAGAACGACAAGAAGAAATAAAATATATGAAATTTAGAAAAGGACAAACATATTTGTCTAAAAATTTGACTACGGTCAATGATGAATCATAAAGGAAGCTAGTTAACGACGCCACTGTTTATCAAACTAAATAGGTTAAACCTTGTCTGTGTATTTTCATATTATCGGCTATGGGCTATTGTTGGTTATTTTAAGCTTATCTGTAAGTAATCATCAATAATCAAATAATTATGTGATTATGAAAATACAAATTGGCTTTCTTTCTTCAAATAATTATGTGCTGTATCTATCTGTCAAATGTGTCAAATATTTAACTAATAAATTCCACATTTAACTAATTCCAGTGTCTAGATTAAATGAAATAATAATAAAACAATAATAATAATAATTAGTAACAATCACAAAAACAACAATTCATTTAAACTAATTCAGATCAAAGAGTATAATTTCAACGAAACCACAAAATGTACAAATGATAGTTTATGCATATCACATTTTGGGCCATAACTTTTTATAGATTTGAGAGCGACATTTTTTCTTCCATATTCTTGCTCAGCTTGTTGTCGCGATTATTTTGACATATAATTTTGGTCGAAAATTGAAAAGCTCATAAACTCCCATTTGTACATAAGGGAGTTTATGAGATTTTAAATTTTGGGCCATAACTTTTTATATATTTGAGGGCGACTTCTTTTTCTTGCATATTCTTGCTCAGTTCGTTGTCGCAAGCATTTTGACATATAATTTGGGTCAAAACTCGAATATCTCATAAAATCCCATTTGTACATAAGAGATTTTATGAGATTTCAAATTTTGGGCCATAACTTTTACAGAGTTGAGAGCGACTTTTTTCTTGTATGTTCTTGTGCAGCCCGTAGTCGCGAGTATTTTGACATATAATTTGGGTCGAAACTCGAAAATCTCATAAAATCCAATTTCCCTAACTTTTGCCACTATGTCTCAATTCTTTCACATCTCTAATGTGACCGGCCGCGATAAGTTGCTTCTCTTTGTCCATCGATTGGGGTTGAAACGATATTTGCTGTGTAATTGACTCAAATCCGGTTTGAATAATTACATTCAAGTATGACTACACTCATAAATTTTTAATATTTTAGCTGTCATTACTTGTTTGGATGTCGCTGATTAACCTGACACTAACCTAAGAATCATAGTTTTTGATAATTATTTACATGTTTTATACTTACTTTGTTCGTCACAACACGTTTTAATGGATAATTTTTACTGGATTTTTTCTTTCAAAAATATAATCACATTTTTTATTTATATGCTTATAAATTCTAATGAGATTTTTTATAACGAATTTTTATTTTTTATACACAACTGACATACTTCTCACAATATATGTCAATTTCTTAAAAATAAGAGCATTTTACCATTTAACCACAGATGTAGTAGTAAGTGGATAAAATAAGCCATTCATATATTTTCCAACCATTTAAATCCTCAGGGGTCGTTGGAAACTTCCAGCTTTCCAGCAAGAGCAAGAAGAAGTCCTGCTCCATATCATCTACATTAGTCGAAGCAGTCTAGAACTGGGATATATATTAGAATTGTGGAGAAGGATCAGAATTTTATTCCAAAAGAAGGGACAAAGGACAATAAGCATCAGCCTCATATCATTTGTCCTAAAACCGATGGTAAAGCTGTATATATATATAAGAGATATCCTTGGGCGGGTGTCACAGCAACCCAGTCAGGATGCATATTGAGCGGGTGTGTCCTGATACAACTGACTGATGAAATGCATAACGCAGTAACAAACAAAACCACCTTGGTAAGCGTCTTTCTATGCTCAATAAAGTTGTCAAAAGAGCATTTGACGATAGAGATGTAGATAATACGACTTCCAGATGGATATTGCAAATATTATCCAATATAATAACAGAGATAGAGAAGTGGTCTCAACAATTATTGGAAGCCTAATAGTAGATAAGCTCCTATACGCATTTTCACGGATCTCAGAACCTATAGCCTGCCAAGAATATGCTGACGACAAAGTCATAATCGATAAAAGTAAGTTTGTCAACATCCTTTCTGAAGGAGATTTTACTTCATAAAAATGGAACTAAATACAAACCCCACCAAAACTATTATTGTAGCCTTCATAAGGAAAGGAAACCTCAATCTTAAAACTCTCAAACTGGATAGAAGTAATATTGATTGGAAACCAGACAAACAAATTTTTCTGCAATAAGTACTGAAAATAAGTAGCGACTGATGCCACAAAAGATCTAATGGGGTGGCATGTAGTAGAAAAATTAGTCTAGATTTTTGTGTTAATTGGATAAGGGAATATGACAGTCTTCATCACTAAAGAAGATGGCAATAAAATTGTACACATATATTTTGTTTACACTATGGATTATGTTCAAAAATTAACATTGTTGCCAGATTTACTCAAAAGTCAATTTTTTCATAGTTTTTGTGTTAATAATTTTTGAAATTATAAAATAATTGAAACAGGATTTTTCATCTTAAGTTATTCTTGGTATAACTTGGTTTTATTAAAAGCTATATTTGATTACTAAATTTAATTCTAATGACCTTTCGTTGGCAAAAAAGCCATTTTTATTGTTTTTTTTTTTATTAGTTAAAAATACAGAGAGGCATACAATTTTTTATCACAAATATAAACTTTCTTTTTGTATGATTAACAGTCTCAAAACTTCTACCATCCTTGCCAGATTCACTGAAAAGTAAAAATTTTAATTATTAATTTTTAAATAAATGATTTAACTCAAAAAAGCTGATATTTGTTGGTTTTGTTGTTATGGGGGTAATTACACCGCGACCTATAAGATCTATTGTGCCCCCTTCTAGTGCTTAGTCTTTCTCTTCTATCTGATATGCTCCTAGGTATTGTGCCCTTAGGTTTTGCAAAGCAGTGCATTCAGAGAGTATGTGGATTGATTTTCTTCATTTTTATGGTTCGGCTAGTCCAAGATTCTTAAGATGTCCTCTCAGCCGGCAATGCAATATTAGGACTCCTGTTAAATGCGAAGCTTGTTGATACATTCTGTGGACCTCTTCTGGTTATAGTTTCCCAGAAGGACTTTCGCTTGTCTCATTCCTTGTAGATTACTCCAGTGGTTGGATCTTTTTATTTCTACTTCCACGTCATTTCAGTATAATGCTGTTACTGATCCCACAAAATGATTCAGGCCCCAGAAATGGTGTTTTATCTGTTATTTGCTTTTCCCTCCACCCCCGGTATGTTCCGGAACACATAGGAGGGTGACTGTATTATTCTTACTTAGCTCATTTGGTTTTTATAAGTATTCCTTGACGATTACGTGGGAGCTCACCGGTTTGATGGCTCCTTGACTATCCGACATAATGACAATTTCTTTCCTGTGGGATTTCCTTTCGACATTGGGCTCTACACACTTTTCAAATTCTTGGTGATTTGCCCAAGCTTTCAAAGCATCTGGTAGCAGGTCCATATACTCCTATTCCAGTGCCTTCTGCTATCCTGCTCCCATCAGTGTACCATTTTATAGCATTTGTGTTGATGCCAAAATTGGTGTCCTCGTCCCATTCACTTTTTCTACCAAGCTTTGTCCTGAATTTTTTCACAAAGTTCTACTTTCTTGGTATCTCGTCCTAAGGCATGTCCCAGATGTATCCGTCTCCTATACGGAAACCGGGTTTACTTCTGGTGATTCCCTTTCGGACCATCCTGCATGTTGCCCTTTTGCCACATTCTCCACTTGCATGTGCAGAGGTGTGAGGTTTAGGATTACCTCCATTGCAGCTGTTGGACACATTCTCATTGCTCCTGTTATGCATACGCAGGCTAACCTCTGGACTTGGTTAGTTCTTCTACTCCAATCAACAGCTCTGTAAGTGATGATTGGCCTCACTATAGCTGTGTACATCCACTACAGGATTTGTGGGTTGCTTCCCCAGTTTTTCAACGTAAAGTTTCTGCTAAGGCTTTCGTAGCCTTAGTCGTTACTTCTTTTTCGTGCTTATTCCAGAGCAGTTTATTGTCTAGGGTGAGACCTAGTTATTTCGCTTCTGGTTTCCACTCAATAACGTGTTCACCTAATTTGATATTTTATAATATAAATATATTTTAGTGCAAAATTTAGTGAGAAAAATTAATGAAATCTTAAGAGAAATGTTCGGAATATTGTGTGGGATTACCCCCTCTTTTTTTATTATTTTTGCTGTTTTTTTTATTTTTTCGGATCTTTCTACTTTTTTTTTGGGTTTTAATTGTGTTTTGCCGGTTTTTTTTTTGATTTTTTTGAGCATGTTTTCTTTTACTTTCTCATCTTTTTAACATTTTGTTTCAATTTCTTGTTTTTCCTTTTAGGTAGATTTCCATATATGGAATCTATGGAATATATATATATATATATATATATATATATATATATATATATATATATATATATATATATATATATATATATATGTTCTGCTTAAGGTTTCCACGGGCATCGTATGTATTGCTGGGTTTCCGGGTTTGGCTCCGTGTTGTCAATGGTTGGTTCTCATAAGAACCATTAAACTGACGACGTTTCGGCACAATCTCATATGCCATCTTCAGGTCTTTCTAAGTTGGGCTGCTGTTCTGCTTCTGGTTACTCGAATTGAATTGATTTCTCTTGGCGCTGTGAGGGGTTTATGTACTTGTTTGATGTTCCGGTTTGACGCACACAGGTCTGTTGTTGGTGGGATTCGAGCGGGCTTTGGATTTGGCGGTAACGCAAGTTTCCATGTAGCGGGAAGTCTCTGTGTGTCATCCCTGGTATTTAAGTTGGCGGGTCGTTTTTCAATTTCGATACTCTCTCTTATTATTCGTTTCGTCTTATGCTCAAGGTTGGCTATAACTTTCGTGTTGTCAAAATCTATCTCGTGAGAGGTTTTTCTGACGTGTTCTGCCAATGAGGACGTAGTTTCTTGTTTTCTTACGGCGTTACGATGTTCCTCACGTCGAACGTTTATTCTTCTGTTGGTTTGTCCTATATAGCTTCCCTCACAATCCTTGCACGGAATTTCGTAAATGCCTTGAGCTTCTAGTTGGATTTTAGTTTTAGCATTCGGAAGTATCTGACCAATTTTCCTTGCTGTACTGAAAGATGTTTCGATGTTGTGTTTTTTGAGGACTTTACATATCTTTTCTGTTGTTCCTTTTATGTATGGGAGATACGCTTTAGCTATAGGTTGTTCATTATCCTGTGTGTTCGAGTCCTTTTGTTGGCGTGGTCTTAGTGCCTTCTTTATGTCTCTTTTTAAGAATCCATTTTGTTCAAGTGTTGACTGAATCTTTTGCCGCTCTTCTTTTCTGCTTTCTTCATCGCTTAGTCGCTCAGATCTTGTAACGAGGGTTTTCACCACTGACTGCAGTTGTGCTGGGTGGTGATGTGACTTAGCATTCAAGTAGCGGTCTGTGTGGGTTGGTTTACGGTACACAGTATATCCAAGTTTACCATCTTGTTTCTTGCTTACGAGGACGTCTAGAAAAGGCAACTGATTGTTTTCTTCGGTTTCCATTGTGAATTTGATTTTATTGTGGATTCCGTTTAGGTGTTTCAAGAATTTTCCTAGTTCATATGCTCCGTGGGTCCAGACGACAAATGTATCGTCGATGTAGCGTATCCACACTTTGGGTTTGAGAGCCGCGGTTTCGATGGCTTTTGTTTCGGTGCACACGGTGCACACGGAGCCAAACCCGGAAACCCAGCAATACATACGATGCCCGTGGAAACCTTAAGCAGAACATAACTCTACTCTACGGGGAGAAGACTACAAAACAATCGAAGATACTTGAAAAACTTCGATCCAAGCGCAGCAAGTTACTCTGCACCCTAACCTTTCTCGAGCGCTGTAGAGAGGAAAATATCATACCAAAGAGCATGAAAATCAAGTTTCATAAGAACAACACAAAAATAAATAACATCCTGAGAAGAACCAGCTTTGCTCTCATTCGAGAAGCCATCCAGGACACAAGGAAGACTTTAGATGACATCAACAGACAACTTCTTCAACTGCATCTACAATTAAGTAATCACTTACACCCATTGTTATGGGACAAAGTCGACCAATTAGCCGATTTTAGATCACAAAATGATGCCGAATGGACCACCAATAGACAGAAAAAGAAGTTCGAAGAACTAAGAAAGGCACAAAAACCCGACAACATCCAACCATTAGACATTAAAAAACTGGTCTACAACTTATCTAATCTTCCATTGGACGATGCTGAACAAAGCGTCTTAGCAAAAGGTTTCAATTACGCAGTAGCACCTACAAAAATTCCAGTCGAAGATATCATTTGCGAAGTAGAAGCTTCTATAACAAATATACCTTCCACGTCTGCTGAAACTATACGACAAGATGTAGTACGCATTTTAAAAAGTTCCAAGCCTCCCAAAAAGAACCTATCACGAGAAGAACACATTGCTCTGAAAAAACTCCAAGAAAACAACAATATTATCATTCTACCAGCAGACAAAGGGAACGCAACTGTAATAATGGATACTCAAGAATATGACATGAAAATACAAACTTTGCTACAAGACAATGCATACCAACCCATAAATACAGATCCAACAACGTATCTGGAAAAAACCACCAAGTCGAAGATCAAGGCAAGTAAAATTAATAAAGAAGAACATCTAAGGCTAATCCCAAGAGAGAAATCGTCGAAATGCCCGAAGCTTTATGGCCTACCAAAAATACACAAAGAAGGAGCTCCATTAAGACCTATCGTTAGCTCGATTGGTTCTCCACTCCAGGGGCTCGCGAAGTTTCTAGCGAATACGCTGCAACCATACGCCGAAGAAGCCGAATCTTACGTGAAGAACGCAAGCGACTTCATCGAGCGCATAAAAGACTTAACGCTAGACCCAGGACATATGCTAGTCAGTTTCGACGTCGTATCACTTTTTACCAATGTCCCAGTCGATGAGACAATCGAAATAATAAAAAGAAAGTACAACGTAAGAGACGACATCATTGAGCTAACCAAACACTGCCTGAAGAATACTTACTTTATATATAACAACCAAAGATATAAGCAAGTCGAGGGAGCGCCTATGGGTTCATCGTTATCTCCAGTAGTAGCTAACTTATTTATGGAAGAGCTCGAAACAAAAGCCATCGAAACCGCGGCTCTCAAACCCAAAGTGTGGATACGCTACATCGACGATACATTTGTCGTCTGGACCCACGGAGCATATGAACTAGGAAAATTCTTGAAACACCTAAACGGAATCCACAATAAAATCAAATTCACAATGGAAACCGAAGAAAACAATCAGTTGCCTTTTCTAGACGTCCTCGTAAGCAAGAAACAAGATGGTAAACTTGGATATACTGTGTACCGTAAACCAACCCACACAGACCGCTACTTGAATGCTAAGTCACATCACCACCCAGCACAACTGCAGTCAGTGGTGAAAACCCTCGTTACAAGATCTGAGCGACTAAGCGATGAAGAAAGCAGAAAAGAAGAGCGGCAAAAGATTCAGTCAACACTTGAACAAAATGGATTCTTAAAAAGAGACATAAAGAAGGCACTAAGACCACGCCAACAAAAGGACTCGAACACACAGGATAATGAACAACCTATAGCTAAAGCGTATCTCCCATACATAAAAGGAACAACAGAAAAGATATGTAAAGTCCTCAAAAAACACAACATCGAAACATCTTTCAGTACAGCAAGGAAAATTGGTCAGATACTTCCGAATGCTAAAACTAAAATCCAACTAGAAGCTCAAGGCATTTACGAAATTCCGTGCAAGGATTGTGAGGGAAGCTATATAGGACAAACCAACAGAAGAATAAACGTTCGACGTGAGGAACATCGTAACGCCGTAAGAAAACAAGAAACTACGTCCTCATTGGCAGAACACGTCAGAAAAACCTCTCACGAGATAGATTTTGACAACACGAAAGTTATAGCCAACCTTGAGCATAAGACGAAACGAATAATAAGAGAGAGTATCGAAATTGAAAAACGACCCGCCAACTTAAATACCAGGGATGACACACAGAGACTTCCCGCTACATGGAAACTTGCGTTACCGCCAAATCCAAAGCCCGCTCGAATCCCACCAACAACAGACCTGTGTGCGTCAAACCGGAACATCAAACAAGTACATAAACCCCTCACAGCGCCAAGAGAAATCAATTCAATTCGAGTAACCAGAAGCAGAACAGCAGCCCAACTTAGAAAGACCTGAAGATGGCATATGAGATTGTGCCGAAACGTCGTCAGTTTAATGGTTCTTATGAGAACCAACCATTGACAACACGGAGCCAAACCCGGAAACCCAGCAATACATATATATATATATATATATATATATATATATATATATATATATATATATAAAAAAATTAAATTTTAGATCCTGTCCACTTCCTCTTCTTTACACTCATTCGGCAAAGTCGCCTTTAAATCATGTATTACACTTTCTTCTTTAAAACAGCTTCTTTTATTTTTTCTCAACCGTTATATCTTCTTTCTTCAAATTTTCTCCCAGATTGCTTCCTTTTATAGTATTCTACCTAAATAATCTCCACAAACAATACCAATCAGCCCAGCTCAGCTTTTCAAAAAAAATTTTTTAAACGTATGAAATTCTTCTTTATTTTAAATTCTTTAAAAATCTAACAATAGTCCAGCTTTTATTGACAAATCATTCGTATCTCTTCTATATTTTTCTTAATTAACAAATTTTAAATTTTAAATTATTGTGACATGTTTTTTTTTTTAAGTTTTCAAAAACCGACTTGTTTATTATTTTTTTCAACTGTCCGTCTCTAAATTCCCAAATTTTTTTTTGTTACTTGATTTCTGAATACAATTTTTTTTTAATCTCTTTTGACAAACTTGCCATTTACTTTTAAATTATACAGCAAAAATTTACTTTGATATTCTATCCAAATTTTACCTTTCTCTATTAAATTAATATACAAATAATAATCATTCATATGATAATAATGATATGATATTACAAATAAGATTTTCTTTTCATACTCCACAATTGTTGATTTTAAATATTTTATACACCAATTATTTTCAATAAATGCTTTAAATTAAACCTCTAACGATAAACTCTGTTTATAAAATTCAAAATTAACAAATGTTATTCAAACCTTTTAACAAATAACTAATAATTAAATTATAAAAATGACTCATACAGAGTATTTCATTACAATATATATATATATATATATATATATATATATATATATATATATATATATATATATATATATATATATTGATACGGAAATTGTAAGTCAGTCAGATGTCAGACATTCAATGATCAATCCTGGCTGAATAAGTTCTGGAAATGTTTAAAATTTTAATCAAGATTGTGATTTTTTTTTTGAAGTTTAGTTAGTTGGTTGATTTGTCAAAAGAAAAGAATAAAAAAGATTGTCAAAGATTAAATGAATTTTGTACAAAATTAATTCTTTATTTAAAATTTATTTAAATAATGATAAGGTTGCTGAAATAATAGTGTTAAAGAAATATATAAAGAATACAGGATAGGAGAGAATAAAGCAAAGAGACACTAAAGATTATAAGGGGTGAAGACGAGAACGACAGAGATAGGAGCCAATCAAGAAAGTATATAAAGAATACAGGATAAGATATAATAAAGGCAAGGAAACACTAAAGATTGTAAGGGGTGAAGACGTGAACAACAGAAATAAGAGCCAATCAAGAAAGAAGAGGAGACAGGATACAGAACAATATTTTTTTTGTTGAATCCAGCCCAGATTGAGATTTGGTGATTGGACATCTGACTGCAAAGCAGGAGCAGTGTACCATATCAATATATATATATATATATATATATATATATATATGTATGTGTAGACATTCCGTTCCGGCACGATAGAGGTCGCAATTTTTATCCAATCGACACCAAATTTGGTACAAAAATTCATTGGCCAGTAATTCGTTGCGTATTGCAAATGGGCATTCTACCTCTAAGGGGGTGTGAATTGTAGGGGGTTGAAATCTCAAAAAATTCAGATCTCCGCCATTTTTGAAAATATTAAAAAAGACCATTAGACTTTTTTTTATGCTCTGATTATTATGAAATTAATTTATCTGAAACTTTTTTTCATCTGACCCACGGGGATGGACCTGGAGGGGGTTGAAATTTCAAAAAATTTATCTCCGCCATTTTCAAAAATATTGAAACAGGTCACAAGTCTTTTTTTGTGTTCTAATTATTATAAAACTAATTTGTCTGAAACTTCTTTTCATCCGACCCACGGGGATGGAACTGAAGGGGGTCGAAATTTCAAAAAATGTATATCTCCGCTATTTTCAAAAATATTGAAACAGTTCATAAAACTTTTTTCATGTTCTAATTATTATAAAATTAATTTGTCTGAAACTTTTTTTAATCGGACATAAGGGGATGGACCTGGAGGGGGTTGAAATTTCAAAAAATTTATATTTCCGCCATTTTCAAAGATATCGAAACAGGTCACAAGACTTTTTTTGTGTTCTAATTATTATAAAATTAATTTGTCTGAAAGTTTTTTTCATCCGATCCACGGGGATGGAACTGAAGGGGGTTGATATTTCAAAAAATTTATATCTCCGCTATTTTAAAAAATATTGAAACAGTTCGTAAAACTTTTTTTATGTTATAATTATTATAAAATTAATTTGTCTGAAACTTTTTTTAATCGGACCTAAGGGGATGGAACTGGAGGGGGTTGAAATTTCAAAAAAATCATATCTCCGCTATTTTTGAAAATATTGAAACAGGTCATTAGACTGTTTTCATGTATTAATTATTATAAAATTTATTTGTTTGAAACTTTTTTTAATCGGACCTAAGGGGATGGACCTGGAAGGGGTTGAAATTTCAAAAAATTTATATTTCCGCCATTTTCAAAAATATTGAAACAGGTCACAAGACTTTTTTGTGTTCTAATTATTATAAAACTAATTTGTTTGAAAGTTTTTTCATCCGATCCACGGGGATGGAACTAAAGGGGGTTGAAATTTCTAAAAATTTATATCTCCGCTATTTTAAAAAATATTGAAACAGTTCGTATAACTTTTTTTATGTTCTAAATATTATAAAATTAATTTGTCTGAATCTTTTTTTAATCGGACCTAAGGGGATGGAACTGAAGGGGGTTGAAATTTCAAAAAAATCATATCTCCGCTATTTTTGAAAATATTGAAACAGGTCATTAGACTTTTTTCATGTATTAATTATTATAAAATTTATTTGTTTGAAACTTTTTTCGATCTGACCATATCGTGGACTGGGGAAGGATGCTCAAATTTAGACAATAGAAATCTACCTCCCCGTCGACCCTACCGACAGGAATTTTTTTACTTTTCTCTTATTCTCTTATTTTTTTATTCTTACTGAATTTTCCACACCTTTTCTGATTTTAACTAATTTTTTCCATTTATTTTGTGATTTTTATTTTTTCTGATTTTCGATTTTTTTTCCAAATTTTCTTAGTTGACTTTTGTTTATTAATTAATGCTTTATTGATTTTTCTGATTCTTTCCTTGATTTTGACTGCTTTTGGCCTATTTTTTCACCTTATTTTCCCATCGCTATTGACAGAATTTAAATTTTTTAAACCTTTACAGCGTGTGCCAAGTGATTCTAAAAAAGGTATATTGAAAACTATGACATAATATCAATAATCAATATCTGAGCTTACCAAAAATATCTTGTAACTGTATATTTTGTATATGTAGAGGAAAAGTAAAATTTATTTGATTATAGATAATATACAATGAAACGAAAAACATAAAATCACAATGATCTTTCTATATTTTTTCATTTTTGATTTTCCGATATTTAAATATGATTTAAATTTTTTCTGGTTTTCTTTTTCACTCATTTTATTTCACTTTTTCTGATTTTTTTTGATTATTTAAATTATGATTTAACTAGAAGGAAACTTTGGATAACCTCTCTTTATTTAACGATGAACACGAAATTTATACCATTATTATTTATCTAACAAAAACAATTCACTAATTACAAAAACTATTATATAAAAAATCTAATAATAATGGTTAATTTTGATTCAAGTGTAGAACATGCAATATCATGAAAGTTAAAATAGTTAAAAAATTAAATGCTGATTGAAAAATATTCCACGTAGACTCTTAAAATAATTTTAACATAGAAACTGTTATCTTGGCTCCAAATTTTATTTAAATCAAAAGATGATTGTACTTTTAATATAAATATCTGGGATAGATAAAAAATGATTTAAAGTTATGAAATTAATCGAATAAATAGCATCCATCTAACAATAGAGTTGTTTGTGTCGACAATCCTTATATACAGTGTTATAAAAGCAATAAAATAGAACACGTAACATTGCCGGTACAAAATGTTTAGTAAAAGTTTAACGTTACTAATAGTGTCAGTTTTTCTATGTTGTTGCCAATCGTTATCCAGTATCGTCCACGAAGTAAGAAATTCGGGCGATGAGCTTGATTGGTGGCAAAAAGCTGTGTTTTATCAAATTTATCCTCGATCGTTTAAAGATAGTAATGATGATGGATATGGAGATTTTAAAGGTTAGTGCTAATAGTGATGTTTTAGTTTTTATATCAATTAATTCTTAACGTTTAATTAGTTATGTGTTCTGCAAAATATTTTTTCTTTATTTTGAACGTAATACTGATAGAACATAACCTTAGCATCATTTTTATAGTAAAGAATTTAATAAACAGTAAAATATTAATAATGAAAAAATACACCACAATGAGTTGTTTTACTAGTTCTTACAGAAGCGTAGAAGGGTCATTTTTTTTAAGAATTTTAGTTTTCTATAAAATTCCTAGGAATTTTGTATAATTCCGAGTTGTAAGTCGAAAATTTCTATAATAGTCTAAGATTCGAATTAGAAGCGTCCTTCACCCATCTGTTTACTTGATGACAAGTATTTTTTATCCAAGTAAAAGGAATAATCTCTTGGCGACTTTTCAAGACTACAGCCCGTTTCCGTTAGCGGAAGAAAGTCCAATTCGAAAAAATCGGAATTTTCCAATAATTTTTTTTTTCATTTTTTTTTCAACGTGCCGGATGCGATATGGATATCAATCGACGCGTCTTGACTTACACAACACCTTAAAAGAAATCAGTATCAACAAATTTGCTTTCCTTATCGAGATATCTCGAATAGAAGTTTCACTTAGTAGGCGATATCGGGACCCCCGGACTCGAAATTGCTCATCTTCTGATAGAGCCTTTCTTTTTTGAATAAAAACCGATGACCGAAATAATTTTCCGGATCGGCCGTACCGTTCAGACATCCACACATCAACACAGACAGACTTTTCTTTTCGCGGAAAATCAATTTTTACACGTTTCATGACATTTTAAGTCATTTGGAGCAAAAAAAATGTTTGAGATTTTTACACGATTTCAATACTACGGTTTGCCCTACTTCACCAAAGGTGAAGTATGGGCGGGCCGTAGTAAAAAACATCACTCATGGGATATCTGAAAAAAAATTTTCATGGCTATGATTAATTAATAATAATATATGCGTCACATTATTCAATGAATAATAAACAAGTGAAAAACGGCAATATTTTAGCTGTAATTTCGAGTTTTAGAAAATTTAAAGTTACGAAAATAAATTTTTATATAGGTGTGTATAATCGAATAATAATTTTCAAACAGCAGTTTAAAATATAACAAAGAATAAATTTTGAAAAATCAAGTTTTAAGAATATTTATTAAAAATCCAAATTCGAATTATCATAAAATCCAAGCTAATGGATAATTTGAATTTGAAACAAAAATTTTTAAATAAAACGCCTAACACTCTGTAGACGCTAAACCACTCAAAGCAGAAACTTTAAACTTGACCCTTTTTTACTTGTAGTATATAACACAAACATATAAAATTGTCATTTCATTGCCAATTTCTTAACATTCTTTGCGGGTTTATGTAAAATTAAAAAAAAAAATTCAAGAATTGGATTTTTACCAAAAATTTTGTTCTCGCAATTACGTTTTTTTAATATTTAAATTTTTATTTAAAAAATTGTGTTCCAAAAATATAAATATTGTTTGAAAACTGTTTTATCAGAATATTTCTTTTTGGCAAAAATGTATACTGGATTTTTTTCAAAATTTGCTTAAAGTCATTTTTATAAACGTCACAATTTTTGATATTTTTCTGTAATTCTATAATTGGCGTTTTATTCGAAAATTTTTATTTAAATTTCAAATTATATAAATTACAACAATTTTAATTTGGATTTTTTAAAAAACGTTCTTAAAATTTGAAATTTCAAGATCTATTCGAAACCATTGTTCAATTATTATGTAATTTTTTTAAGTTTTCTGTAGATTTTTTTCTAAAATTGTCAATCAGTAAGAAAATGGAATAATTATTTTTTTTCAATTTGTTTTAATTAATCTTTTTTAAAATTTAAAATTATTTTAAAATTTGGATTTTTGTCAAATTTCGCCCTTTTTTAACAATGATATTTTTATTTAGGTATTTTAATTTTTACTTAAAAATTAGTTTTCCAAAAATATCAATATGCATTGTCCAAAAATTTTTTTGTCAAAATTACTGTTTGGACAAAAATTTATATATGGAATATTTTCTAAATTTTATTTATTTTTCAAAATTTGCTTATTTTCACATTAATAAACGTCACAGTTTTTTTTAATTTTTGTGTAATTCTATAATTGGCGTTTTATTAAAAAATTTTGATTTCAAATTCAAATTATATAAAACTTGGATTTAAAGACAATTTAAATTTGGATTTTTAAAAAATATTCTTAAAATCTGAAATTTCAACTGAAAAAATTATTTGATTATTCGGTAATTTTTTCAAGTTTTCTGCAGATTTTTATCTAAAATTGTCAATTGGTAAAAAATGGATTTTTTTTTACATTTGTTTTAATTAATTTTAGAATTTAAAATTATTTTAAAAATTGGATTTTTGTCAAAAAAAATTTCGACCTTCTTTAACAATATTTTAATTTTTACAAAATTTCTGTTTGGGCAAAAATTTATATTTGGAATTTTTTCTAAATTTCCTTTATTTTTTCAATTTTTTTTTAACAGATTTTAGTTTTTTTCTATACCTATAATTAGCGATTTATTTAAAAATTTCGATTTTAAATTCAAATTATATCTGCATTATCTTATATTTTACGATAATTTGAATTTGGATTTTTTACAAAATAATCTTAAAATTTGATTTTTCAAACCGGATTTTTCAAAATTTATTTTTTGTTATTATTTTATACTTTTCTCGGTGGATTTAAGGGTTTTTTTTAAAAATTATTATTCGATTTTTCCTTAATAATAAATATTTTTTAATTTTTCTATACCTAATTTAATTTTCCATCTATACCTACAAGATGTCTAAAATTGGAAGGGATAACATTGCTATATCAGAAACCATAAGAGATACAGAGGCGGTCGATTATTTTTCTGCTTGTTTAATTTCTACTATTTTGATAATTTATTTGTTTTACTGGACCGTAATTAAAAATTATTGTCATTGATGTTATTTCATATCCAACGTAGTTAAAGGGACAAGTGTGATATATCAGTGAATTTGAATTTTAACAGTCTATCAATTTTTTAATATAAAAAAGGATAGGTACTTTTTTGGCAAAAATTCCAATTTTTAATTTTTTCAAAACTTGATTAAATTCACTGTTTTCGACAGTTTCATTGTTTTTGGGGTAATTTAATTGTTTTTTGACAATTTAATTGCTTTTGGTGAATTTCATTTTAAAACATATTTTGATTTTTTTCTTCCACTTTAATTGGTTCTGTTTAATTTAATTTTATTTGGACAATTTAATTGTTTTTTTTTTCTGACTGTAATTTTTTTTGAAAAATATGTTTTGTTCTCTCTAAGAAGAACTTTATTAATTGCTTCACGATCAATCTAATTAATAGTTTTTTTTTGACAATTCAATTGATTTTTGGATAATTTATTTATTTTTTGAAAGATTTAATTATATTTTTTATCATTTTAATTGTTTTTTTGGATTTTTATTTCTTTTTATAATTTTGGATAATTTAATTGTTTCTTAATCAACTTTAATGTTGTTTTTCTGTTGGCAATTTCTTGTTTTTTTGTTCATTTTAATTGTTTTGAAAACAAACATTGTATATAATTTGATTATCATTTTTTTTAAAACAATTTAATTGATCGATTTTACAAA
The DNA here is from genome assembly GCA_963243735.1 of Neocrepidodera transversa. NCBI lineage: Eukaryota > Metazoa > Arthropoda > Insecta > Coleoptera > Chrysomelidae > Neocrepidodera > Neocrepidodera transversa. The sequence goes on along the minus strand of OY725340.1, from coordinate 14,208,554 downwards.
CAATTTGATTAATTGTTTGTTTTACAATTCAATTTTTAATTCATTTTATAATAATTCAGTTATCTTTTGGATAATTTTACTATTTTATCGACATTTATATTTTAAAGTTTAAATATTTTTTCGAGAGTTTACTATTTTTAAATAATTTTATTGTTTTTGTATAGTTTGGACAATTTAATATTTTTTTACAAAGGTTTTTGTAAAAATTTAAATATTTTTCGGAAATGGTCAACTTAGTTGTTTTTTCTTTTTCTGAAAAATTATTGTTTAAACAGTTTAATTTTTTTTATGACAATTTATTTAATTTTTCGAAAATTTTTACTTACTTTTTAATATACAGTATGTATGGTATACGTAGCGGAAAAGTAAAAATAAGTCAAAGTTTAATATCATTTTTGGCATTTTTAAAGATGGTGAATCGATTGCCGTTAACCGTTTGTCTCTATCTCTCACCGTTCTCGAGTTGAATCAGGCTAACAGACGGACGGACGGACAAAATTATCTTATAAGAGTTTTCTTTTTCGAAAACTCTGGGCTAACAGACGGACGGACGGACAAAATTGTCTTATAAGAGTTTTCTTTTTCGAAAACTCTAAAAACTCTTTAGTCACACCACAATCATTTTATATATAGTTGTAAAACGAAGGTACACAACAGCGGGCTATATATTTCGACCAAACAATGGCCATCATCAAGTAAAAACAAAATATTATCCATACTCAAATCTGGCAAAATATTTAATAAAGAATAATGAAACTCAAAGTCATACCACAAATATTTAATATTAAGACATATAAATGTCAAGGCAACATGTATCGGTCTACAAAAAGACCATCATCAGGCAAAAAATGTGTATAATTGGATCCAATCAAAATAATCCATAAATTGGTCAAATTGAGGTATGAAAATTAACTTAACTAATAAAACATTATAATCTAAAAATTAATGTTAAGTTAATTTTCATATCTCAATTTGACCAATTTATGGTTTATATTTTGTCTGATGATGGTCTTTTTGTTTGTAGACCGAAACAAGTTGCCTTAACATTTATGTCTTAATATTAAATATTTGCGGTAAGACTTTAAGATTCATTATTCTTCATATAACAAATACAGTTCAGAGACAGTATGAAAATTTGAAAATCCAAATTGTATAAGCTTCAAACTGCAATAATTGGAGAATGAGAATTAACAGTTTTTAAATTATTTGTAAAATTAAAGTTAGATTATAAAAACTCCATACTTGATCTTTTTAATTGTTTGAAGCTTATACAATTTAGATTTACAAATTTTCATACCATTTACTTTACTTGTTATGTTGTACTTGCCAGACATCTATTTTGCCTGATGATGGCCATTGTTTGGCCGAAACATGTAGCCCGCTGTTTTGTATCTCCATTTTATAACTATATATAAAATGATCGAGTTTTTTATTATTATAATTTCGCTCACTTATTTACCATCACACTTTTTTGAAAACATAATTTATTTAAAAAAAATCTAAATTTTTTTGCTTGCTGTTTGTGTTTAACAATGTTACTGTGTACTATAGGTACATAATTATTAATTACAGATTCTACTTTATTTTTGATGTAGCCGTTCGCTATTTAATAATATTGATTTTTTAAGCATGAGGGTAGTAGTAATTAAAAGGCAAACTTTTTAAAGTTTAATCAAACTTTCGGAAATATTTAGAATTATTTCTATTATCAGCTTACTAAAAGAACAATGTTATCTATTTTAATAATTATAATGTGTTTGTACATCCTCAAAAAGTGTTTTGTAAGTTTTTAATTGGTTTTTTTCCGTCTTATTAACTGAAATACATATTTCAGATACTTTTAAAATTAAAATACATTATTAATTTACTTACAATTCTACAGATTTTTTTATATGTTACGTATACTTTTAAATTCATTTCTTAATTAAACTGGATAACTTATTATCTAACTTATAGATAAATCCAAGTAAAAATCATGAAGGAAGCTTCCCAACTTCACAATATAAATATTGGAGTTCTTCAGGGGTCTGTGTTGGGACAGTTAATTTTTCTGCTATAGGGGTCTATTCCGTAAAAATTTGGTTAAAATTAACCATAGGTTATAAAAATAACCGGAGGTTATTTTCCATTTTATATTCTGTATGGCATATTTGCTTAAAATTGAGATTTTAGTTAAAATTTTAACTGCATAGTTATAAATAACTTTTTCCGTTTTCCGTCCATTTATGATGTATTTTAACGCTCTCAAAATCGTTGATTAATGACATCTATTAATGAATGATTTTCTATTAATCAACAATTTTATTATATGTAACCCAATGTACACCACTCATATACATTTATATTGACAGTGACATTTGAAATCAAGTAGCTGTGTTAGTACTATCTGTCATTGTATGTCATTATTTATTTTATTGTTATAATTTCCTAAAATTCTATATATGTTCTATATAGCGGTTAATATTAACTAAAAAGTTACAGAATAGACCCCATAATGCTTTGTCACTTGGTCTAGGAAAAATGGGTTAATAGTCAACTTGAGTAAAACTGAATGTTTGTATTTTCGCCGTATGAATTATATAGAAGATTTTTCTCTGCCACTTAACATATTAACGAAATAGTGAAAAAACTTAATAAATCCAATGATGCAATTTCCAAAATTAAACAATCAATGCCTCTAGAATCGCTTACTGTGCATTAATTCATAGTCAGTTGTTATATAGATGGCAATGCCTCTGAAAATAACAGAGTGTTTATAGCCCAAAAAACAATAATCCGGTCCATATTTGGTATCCATCATAGAGATTCTTGCAGGCCTATTTTTATTGACAAAAAAATTATGCCTTTTCCCTGCATCTGTATATAAAGGAAAATCTATCAAATTCCTTAGCAATTCTGGAATACACCAATACCAAACTAGATACAGCAACTTATTGATATTGCCGAAACATAAAACTATAAAATTCGAAAATGGTATTCCATATTTCATGCTTAACTGTGACTTGGAATCGTAATCCATCATTGTGAAACACTGATTTTGTTGCAACCTTAGGTTATCTCGAAACCTTTAGGTAATTTTAATTTTAGATTGTCAAACTGGCCGTAAAACCCCGAATACAAACTATTGATGAAATTGTAAAAAATTTGAAATCAATTGAAATCTCTGAAAAACTCTTTGCTTTCTGACCAAACACGACCTCATGAAAATTATGTTTTTACAAGAGATCAAATGACAGAATATTTGATGTTCACACCTTAATCCGACATTTTGCAGTGCCATCTCGAAATACGTAATTTTTCATTATAAAATAATTGAGTTTTCTGACAATGGAGGGGTGGCTGCGGTTTTATCTAACTGGATGACTCCCCGAAAAACAAAAGTTTTCTGGCCACCTTATAAAGGTCCAATTATCGTTTGGCCCAGCTCTACAAAATCAGAAATCTCATGTTGCCAAAGCTTTTAGTGGAAGAGGTAGATCAAATTCTAAATATTTCAGTTAATAATTCTATTATTATGTAGGTATTAGTAGCACATATGTTAAAACCCTACTGACATTTCTTGCACAAATAGTAAATTGCGTGAAAACGTCTAAAATAGGAAGGGAATCGTAGTAAGATTTTTTTCTGAATGAAAAATATTTTCAATTATTTTAGAAAATTTGGAAGTGGCCCATAAAAACTCAAAAAAAGCCGAAGGAACATCAAACTTGGAAACTGATGACGTATTATGACGTCCCAGAACGTCACCAAATGAAGTCAAAATCATGTGACTTTAAGTGGCCCATAAAAACTCAAAAAAAGCCGAAGGAACATCAAACTTGGAAACTGATGACGTATTATGACGTCCCAGAACGTCACCAAAGAAGTCAAAATCATGTGACTTTATCACTTCGCGAGGACGTGACAGAATGACCTGATTTACAACTAAATTATGGGATGGTTATGGTTACTTGGGATGCAATGTGCGCATGCATCGGCTTATGTCATTATCAACATTGAAATATCAATTCGGTAGATATATTAGATATATTGACCATTGGCTTGCTATTTAAAATTTATTCCATAAATTAATGTAATGCTTAGTATTTTGTAATTAAAATTATCCTATGCTCTACAGCCGACCAGGGAGAGTTCTGGGGTGACACAGCCAATTTTTTTTCAAGTTTACACATATTATTTATTTCTCTTCAAAACTAGGAGCACCATTACTAAACCAATTTCCCATATTAAGCAAAATCGCACGAATCGACGAAAATGAACAATTTTTTAGTTTGAGTCAAAAGTTTTAGTGGCAAAATGAAAGGTGCAGTATCAAAAAACATGAATTCCTACTTAAATTTTTCCACTCTTTTCGAATACACTATCCAATTTTTAAAATTCTGATATAAAGAGTGTTGTTCATCGTGAAAATAATTTTGGTAATTTTTTTGAAGCCGGACCAGGACTTTTATTTGGGTGGTTCCGAAGAAACGAGGGTTAGAAGAAATAAGTAATTTTGACAAAACACGCTGTAAAACACTTATGAGGAGGGTTAGACCCATCAAATAATAGTTATTTGGAATCACCCAGTGCCCTCTATTTGCAGTTAACGTATGTCGGTTTACCTATGAAACACCCTGTATAGTGGATAAAAAAGTTCATTCTAAAATATATTTTTTGAACACAGAAAAGCCAAGAGCAATCTTGGACACGTGACAATTTTGACATCATGCATGAATGCCGACAAAATTTGATGTTGCGGTAATTTCAGGATCGCTGATTACGAATGAAAAGAGTACAATTTTCGCTGTTAATATACAATATAACATTATTCCATTTTATCCATAAAATTACGTAAATATGAGAATATTTATATAATTGATAGTAACGCATAATTATAATATGTGAATATGTATGAGGAAGATTGTTTGTTATCTCATTAAAAGGAAGGTTACTATAACGATAGCAAATTCATTAACAAAATTAATTTTTTAACAATGAATTTATAATATAATGTAAATATTGTTTACAATAATTTCTAATGTTTTTGAAATTTTCGTTATTCTTACTTAATAAAAAATCTCATTAGGTTTAGCGCACAAAATAATTAAGTAAAATATCTATGACTATTACTTTAACTATGTTTTTAATAAGCGACAAACTATAGTATAAAATAAAAATACAAATAATGGGCTTGTTATCGGTATTATTTCAATAGAATTCGAACTAAATAATCTGCTAAAATTTCTACTCAATAAGTTTATCCAAGCGGTTAGACATTCTATAAACTATTGAATATGTTCAAAATTAAGGGTTAGAAAGGAACAATTATTGCGTTCTAGGGTTTTTATGTTTTAATATATTAGTTTGGCACCTAAATATTATAAAATCGCAGAGTGCCACTTTTTCGTGGGAGCGTTTTTGAGAGATGACCGAAATTGCCCCTTTTTTCAGTTTTATTAAAATAACTCAAAAACAAAGCAAAATTAGAGATTTTTACGATAATAGTTTTTTGTAGAAAATAAATTTTTCATCGAAATACATTTTAATTTTTTTACTAAAAATAATAGAAAAACCAAACTAAAAATTTACAAAAAATCACGTTTTAAATATTTGTACGATTAACTGTAACCGAGATATCGCCATTTTTTGTCATATGCGTATTTGATGTCCAACAAACCGTTACCAAGAGAATGGCGGTCAAAGTTAAAAATATTGAAAAATCATATCTTTTAAACAATAATAGATATTTAGATGGGACCACAATTAATAATCACCTATTGATTATTAACAAAAAAATTTCTGTCGGTAGGGTCGGCATGGGAGGTAGATTTCTATTGTCCAAATTTGAGCATCCGTCCCCACTCTACCTAATGGTCAGATCGAAAAAAGTTTCAAACAAATAAATTTTATAATAATTAGGACATGAAAAACGTTTAACGACCTGTTTCAATATTTTTAAAAATAGCGGAGATATGAATTTTTTGAAATTTCAACCCCCTTCAGTTCCATCCCCGTGGATCGGATGAAAAAAAGTTTCAGATAAATTAATTTCATAATAATCAAAGCATAAAAAAAGTCTTTTTTAATATTTTCAAAAATGGCGGAGATCTGAATTTTTTGAGATTTCAACCCCCTGAAATTCTCACCCCCTTAGAGGTAGAATGCCCATTTGCAATACGCAACGAATTACTGGCCCAAAGAATTTTTGTCCCAAATTTGGTGTCTATTGGATACAAATTGCGACCTCTATCGTGCCGGAACGGATTGTCTACACATACATATATATAGGTATATACCGATATTTTTTTTTTACTGATTCTTATTCAGAAGGTCACAAACGGCGTAGCGCCCCTATTCCCGGTTCTCGGTCCCGTCATTGAATTGATTACAATAGGTAGATTCCATATATGGAAATCTACCTAAAAAGTTTGTACTGTCGGAGGATCCCAGTCAGGAACTATGTTTCTTACGTAATTTAATCTCTCTGTTTCTCTCCTTACTTTTTCCACTTTTTTCCATTTTTTTGCAATTTTTTCCAATGTTTTTCAATTTTACACAATATTTATCCAATTTTTCACTATTTTGCCATATATTTCCCCATTTTCAACTATTTTTTTCCAATTTTTCTATTTGTCCTATTTTTTCCATTTATTCTTATTTTTTAATATATTTTCCTATTTTCCCCTATTTTTCACGATTTGTTCCTATTTGTCCCTATTTGCATCTATTTTTCATTATTTTTACTACTTTTCAGAATTTTTTCCTTTTTTTCCAATTTTTTCCGTTTTCATTATTTTTCCCATTTTCCCCTATTTTTCCCTAATTCCTTTATTTTCCCATATTTGTATTTATTTTTCTCTATTTTTCCCCATTTGTCCATATTTTGCTTTATTTTCCATATTTCACTTTATTTTTTGCTATTTTCCCTACTTATCCCCATTTTTCAATATTTTTTCCTATTTTTGCTATTTTTTCTATTTTCCCTACTTTTCTATATTTTTTCTATTATAAAATTCTAACAATTGCAATCAGTCTATTTTAAATTTAGAATCGTTACTAAAGAACGAATAGTTGGTTCCAAAAATAATTCACGGACAGGCAGACAGACATACAGATTCCAAAACAGGATTTTGTGCGGTACATACTAGAACAGCATTCCCAGATCTTTGGTGTTATATTTAAGAGACACGCACACGACGCGACTATTGTGGTTGCCCAAAGAAAATGTGCTTGCATTCTAATAAATTGGGTATAAAAATTGTTTTTTTTAGTATTCTCCGGTTAATGTTAAGTAATAATCCTACCCTCTAGTATAATTTTTTCTTCGCAGAGCAGGGTATAAAATATAAATATTCATTTTTGGACGAGAACTCGCCTTATATAGCAACTACAATTTTGCGGTTTTTTTATGATATTTAGAATATTTATCAGAAGAGCGCGACTGTGCTACTTTTTTTAAATTCATCTAGAGAAAGTAGTTCTAAAAAGGTGCTACAGACGCGCTCTAGAGAATCTATTGGTGAAAACCGCAGCTTCCTATCTTTAATATTAACGGAGCGCCCGTCCAAAAATGATTTCAGGCAAAATAACATGTAGTATTGGCGCCTCTTAACTGGAATTTATACATAGATTCGACGGAATTTAATAATTATTAAATAAAAATACTAAATATTTTGTTTATTTTGAAAGTTACAATATTCAAGGTTAAATTTAGTGAGCCGTAAATAACGAGAAATTGTTAAAATAAACATTCCTAGTTAGTAACGGAACTTTAACAAATTATGTTTTTATAATAATTTAAAATAAATAGTTAGGCCTTGTTACCACAATTATTTGCAATAAATGTAGTTTCCATAAACACGTATTTATTTTCTTATCATTTCTATGGTTGTACATTTTGTTTATTTTTATTTGGTCAATATAGAAATATAAGTTAAAAATTTTATTTATATATATTGTAATGATTTGTATTACCAAAAAAATCTCTTATTAGGGTGGGTTCTATAAAAATAAAAAATAATAAACATTACAAATTTAATCTCAATCAATAACAAATCCTTATATCTTGACAACTCTTCTATCCTCTTCCAATTACTAATCCTTATATCCTGACCACTCTTCTATTCTCTTCTAATTACTACCATTCAAAATAAATTTCCCAACTTGATTTCCTTCTTCTATAAATTTTCTATCAACCAGTAATTTTTACCATTCAGTTATCGAGTTAACTCTTATGATTACCCCCTATACCATATATTTTCTTTTGTTTTGAAAATTTTAATGTACTTTCTCCAAAATAAAAAATTATGCTATTTTAATTGGTACATATTGTCATGATATAGTTTTACTTTACATATGCTTTTAATTATTTGGTATACATTTTTTTTTAATTATATAACTGAAATTATACAGTTTTTAATGAGTACTCGTGTTTATTATCTTTTCCATCTGTTTCTTCCGAAAAATAACAAATTTCTTACTTGATCATTAAAAAATTTTCTTTCAATCACTTTTGCTTATCTTACCATTTACTTATAATTCTATACCAAAATTTTCTTTAAATATAATATCACAAATTAAAATTTTAATAATGATAATAATAATAATGATATAACAAAAATAAGAATAAGATTACTATTAATAAATTCTTTAAATTATCAAACTTTTTTTAAGACACTTAGGAAAAATAAAAAAAAAACTAATACCACATTCCCGTATTTTTCTGAAATTTACAACAAAGATAAGTCCATCCAGACTTCTTGAAAAGAAATTTGCTGAGCATTCACTCTATGTTTATTTGCTTATAGCTCATACCCAAATCAGTATATCCCTTAAAACCAGATTGCTTTTGATTTTTGTGATACCATTCAAGGTTTGTTTTATTTTTTTCCTTTTATTTGTCTCTTGTTTTCTGTATTTAGATCTCTCAGTTTCGCCTTCATCTGCATTTACCACACTACTTTTTTGCTCCGATTTTTCATTTACTTTATTTTCTCGCTCATTGCTCTTTTCTATTTCTTCAACACACCTACTTTCTCTTTTCAAAATCGTATCTACACTCATAACCTTTTTTTACTCCGTTCTCGTAAAAATAAAAAAACAAAATTGTTGCATTTTTGCATTAGGATGCATTTATGGGTTAACAATAAAACTTTGTTTATAAAAGTCAAAAAACATAAAAATTAATTATGATATCAAACCTTTTTTAAAAAATTAACTTATATAAAGTATTTCATTACAATATACAGGCTGTTTCATTAATAATTCTTCACAGTGTAGCTGGAAAATGATACACTTAATTGTTACTCATAAAGGATATACAGGGTATTAAAAAAAATTAAAATAGCTTATTTCCCATAACATTAAAATTCCTATATATTTTTTTAATTCAAGTCACTTTGGGACATCTTAACATTGCCTAACTTTTAATTATCTTATATACGTAAAGGGCATGGCCAAATTTAAAAATACGACCATATTAAAATTAAAACAGTGTTGTTCAAAATAGTAATACCGAGTCAATAATTTTTTTGCGATTATAAATTTCTTAGATTAATTCAACCAAATTTAGTAAAAAAAATATATACAAATTTTAAAGTTGTAGGAAATATTCATTCTTAAATTTTTTAATTATACATCCTGAATATCGGTAAAGAAGAATAAAAGTATTTAAGGTTAAATCGCCATATTTTGTGTCAAGGATTCTACAATTAGAATATGGACAATTATTAATGAAACACCTTGTATTTATAGAAAGCCACCGGACCAAAAACATAAACATTTGCTTCACACATGCTTCTGCAAAATAACAAATAAATTATTTAATGACAGTATAAAATTATAAATTATTGTATGACCATTTTTATAGGACTCATAATATGCTTAACAAGATAATTATTTTTATTCTTACACAAAGAAAACTGATTATATACACGGTATATACAATTTTCATTTTCTCTGGGATCTGTAATTTGACGTTCATGCGCAGGTTTTTTCTGAATATATATTTTTGTATCTCGTGTTGTATTTAGTACTTCAGTCCATTTTTTAGATAGCAGTGGCTCCTCGGAAAAATTACAAAAATAATAAAATAACAAACGTGATAAATGGTCAACAGATGAGTCAAAACGGACAAAAAACCTTCAGTTGAATCAGATGATGACTTTTAAAAGAAGTCGAACGTATAGAACATCGGTTAAGGAAATAAAAGGAAAAGAAAAAGGAAACGTAACAGATAATGATAATAATTATCATTCAGGGAACATATAGAGCAAGAAAAATATGAAAACGATATAAAAGATGAAGAACATCCTGCTGATCTTGGATATGAAATTAGACATAGAAGGAATAAACAACTTCTTTAAGGTCTTAAGGTAAACGTTAAAGAAGTATGCTAAATTGAAGAAAGTAAAGAAAACTCTTTGGAAAGTTTTTATGAGTGAACAAAAATACTAAGAAATAAGAACAAGTTAAAGAATTTCCGAGAAAAAAAGTTTACCAAAAAAATCTAGGAAAGCAATAAAAATCATAAGCACAATGAAAACTATAAAAACAATCATCTCATATTGAAAGCAGGTACATGAAATTATTGAAACAGAGAATAAAGGAATATTTATATCGTATTTTGGAAATATTGGTTATGTGTAGAAAAAAAACTAACACCAGAAAAATTAAAAGATATTGTTCAAGAACAATAAGGCAATGAAAGAATTATAACTTTGGAAATAAAAAATAGAAGAAACGTATGACGAAAATGAAAATGCGAGAAAAGAAGACAAAGACAGCTTTTTCGAATAGATTCAAAAGGATGGTAAAGAAAAGATAATGATAATGAATGAAGTAGTAGTTGGAAATTAAAATACAAGAATAGAAAAATATATGAAAAAGAAGGGGAGAAGATAAATAATAAAAACCAAGAAAAAATTATAGAATTAATTGTAGAAAATATTACAAGGAAAGCAGGGACAGACAGTGACGTCTACTTATTTCATCATTTATCTTGATTTACTTGTCCCTATCTTTCTTTCAATAGTCCCATCAATTTCCCATTTCAAATTATCAAAATGGTATTCTTGTTAACATAAAATTCTTTAGTAAATGTATTATTGACCAACCGATCTCAATCTTCGGTACAATTAATTGTTTTTGAATGATACTTAATAGTTGTGGCATTATGGAAGTTGACAGACATATCTGACAAATCAATAATTGTCTAAAGAAAATGTCAGAAAAAGGCTATTTTATAAAACTAAAACCAGAGGTATCTCAAAAAACAAATGATTGAAATAATGTTAATGTTGCATTGGTCTATATTGTATCTTGTTTTATCCAGTTCAAAATCGATATTCTTTATCTACTATATCTAATTTATCAAACTAAACAATATGTTTTTATTTAAGGTATCATCAGTAAACTACCATATCTAAAAGACGCTGGAATAACCGCAACATGGCTTTCACCAGTTTTCCAATCCCCTGGAATCGACCAAGGTTATGACATCAGCGATTATAGAGAAATAGACGAGATATTTGGTACTATGACTGATTTTGAAGAACTTTTAATTGAAGCTAAAAAACTGGGTATAAAAATAATATTGGACTTCGTTCCAAATCACACGAGTGACAAGCACGTTTGGTTTCAACAATCAGAAAACAATGTTGAAGAGTATAAGGATTTCTATGTTTGGAGAGATGGTGATAAATCTACACCTCCAAATAACTGGGTAAGGATAAGTTATGGGAAATAAGAATAAATAATTTATACTATAAGAATTACTACATCAAAATAATGTATGGGGTTTTCTTTTAAAAGAAGTGAGCTCAAAAATATTTGTTTGAACAAAATGTATTTTACATTAGTCTATTATTTTTATGATTTTAGTTATAAAATTAATAATTAGGAAGGTTTTTTTTATGAAATATAGATCTAATTACTATGTCATTTTCTTAACGTGTAAATGTGTTTTGAGTATTTTTTATCAGTTAGATTAGATTAGATTAGAAATCTCGTCCACCGCGACCTTTTCAGATCTATTGTGGTTATCCTCTCGAGAGAACCTTATCTAGATTTGTCCTAGTTATTAGACTCCATAATCTAGTAAGTAGTTCTCCTATGTAGCTTTTCGCTTTAGGCTTTTCTTCTACAAAGTATATGTACTGCGGTTTCCTCCTCTTCCTAACAAAACCTGCAAATGGCCTCCTCTGACAGACCTATTATATTTATGTATTTCTTGAGTCTACAGTGCCCTCTAAGAACGCCTACTATTATTCTAGTAGTTCTTCTGTTCTGACTTAGTAGGTACTCTGTGAGTTTTGGCGATGGTAATATGATGAACTCTTTAGCTTGTTTCTGCCCTGGTGAGTTCTTCCACCACTCTGGAAACATATTTAGCTTCCATCGATTGATGGATATCCTAACTATTGTCTTTGCAATACCACAGAATGGTTCCGGTCCTATTGGAGATTATGTTGCCTCTTTTCGTGTCAATTTATTTGCTTCTTCATTGCCCCGGTGCCCCTCATGTCCCGGTGTCCAACCTATTGTTAGTCTGTTTCGACTACCAAGCTCTGTCAGGGTCTCCAAGCAGTCCTATAGTTTTGATTTAACTTGCATGGAGCATAATGCTTTTAATGATGTTTGGCTGTCTGAGTATATGACTATAGCATTTGATATAACTTGTTGCCTTAATATCTCTTTCGTACAATATTGTAAAGCAATTAATTCTACCTGCTGCGTGGTTGCCTAGGTTCAGTGAGACTTTTTTTAGCATTATAAATACCTGCTCCTACTCCTTAATTGGTTTTGGAGCCATCTGGACCATTTCTGCTTGGAAGGGATTTCTCTCTTTACAAACGCTTTGATCTGGTATGTGTACTTTAAACGGCTTTTCAAAGCTATATTTAGGAAGCATTTCGTCTGATGGAATCCCTATTACTGGGTCATTTTTTAACTCTCTATATTAAGCACCATGTTGACTTATTATGGGCTGCTGTCCTTTTATTAGTCTACATGTGGCTAACTTAAGTTCTGCCTGTATGTGAATATGTAAAGGTGGTAGGTTTAGTAAGATCTCTAATGCTGTCGTTGTGATATACATGCATGATTGCCTTTGTATTCCACTGAGCACTTGGACAGCTCCAGCCTGTTGCATCTTCGGCCACCATACCATCGAACCATAGGATTACATGAGTATTATTACCCTAGTATACATTATCTTTGGTTGTAGCTCCCAGTTTTTGCCACACTCCCTTCTACTTATGTTAAGACATACGGTGGCGTTTTGGGCCAATTTTTGACGATGATAATTCCATGTAAGCTTATGGTCGAGCAGATGGAATTTCAACTCCGTTCAGTATTAGGTTTTTAAGTCCTAACAGTTTTCTTTTCTTTGTAAAGTTGGCAACTGTGATTTGTCAACAGTGTCTAGAGCGTTTTGTGAACGTGAACATTCTGATATGATTCTGACTACGATTACTATATCATCAGCGCATCCTAAGCAATAAATGCCTTTTGATGTTATCCTTAGCAATAAGTCATCAACTAGAATTGTCTATAGTAATAGTGATATTACTCCACCTTCCTGCTTTAAGTATGAGATTAACGTCATCTAGAATATATATTATTATCCTATTTTCTAGAGTGTTCTTGGCCCACTGGCATAGAGCGGCCGGTACTTGATAAGGCATCAGTCACGGAGCTTGATGAAGCATTGTTAAAGGCTTCTTCGACGATGTCAATGAATGTCGCTATTGCCATACCTTTATCTTTTATGTATTTTGACAGTAGCCTATTAAGATCATCCAGGACTAGATCTGTTGATTTTCCTGGTTGGTATATGCATTGACGTGCACTCAGAGGGTTCTCCTTTAGCATCTCGTCTGTTATGTTCTAGTGTTTTCAATAAGAAAGACTGATTGGTCTGAAAGATTTAGGTGTCCTATCACATGTTTTCCCTATCCTGCCAGGACTTAGATGTATATCGCAGTACTATGAAAGCCTTAAAGGTGCGATGCAGATGTGGAATTAATATTTCCTGTCCCTTTTGAAGTAGTATTGGGTGTATCCCGTCTACCCGGATATTTAATAGGCTGAAATATGTTTGTATCACATTTAATTTTTTTTGATCTCGATATTTCTGTAGCTATCTTCTAATCAAGTCTATTTGGCTTTATATGATGGCCGTCTGATACAGATTTTAAGTCCTTAAAATTATCGAGGCGGGAAAGTGTACTTTGAGACTTTCCTCTATAGAGATTCAGTATAGATTTCTTCGGCTTTTTTGAGATGGCCCACAGAGTTGGCAGCATTTTATTTATCAGTTTATCAGTTAAAAATAATAAACATTTAATTTTTGGTCGGAAATATGCCACATTAATAAGTTAAAAGATTAGGAAAAATCCCGCCCTTTATATAACGATAAATTGTATGAATATCTGCCGTAAATGTTAAAACCATAATTTTTTGGTTTTGTTGTTTCTTTATTTTCGTATTTTTTTTCAGATTTCTGAATTTAGCGGTTCAACGTGGACATGGAGTGAAAAAAGAAATCAGTATTACTATCATCAGTTTGCTCCACAACAACCCGATCTCAATTACTCTAATCCAAAAGTAGTAAGCGAAATGAAGGTAACAAAAATTTCAAAAAGTAAAAATGTCAAAATATTCAGAAATTTATAAAATTTCAAAATATTCAAAAATTTTTAAAATATATCGAAAATTTCCAAAAAAAAAAACACAATTATTCGCCTGATCAAAGATTTGTGAAAAATTTCAAGAATTTTACACATCTCAAAAATATCAAAAGTTTTAAAAATCGTAAATAAAAAATGTTCGAAAATTTCAGAAATATATCAAAAATGTCGAAAAATTTAAAATTTTGCAATTTCGAAAATTTCAAAAAGAAAAAAGGTCAAAATATTCAGAAATTTATAAAATTTCAAATTTTGCAATTTTTTTCGAAAATTTAAAAGTTTCAAAAAGTGAAAATGTCAAAATATTCAAAAATTTTTAAAACATATCGAAAATTTCCAAAAAAAAAACACACAATTTCAAATTTTGCAATTTTTTTCGAAAATTTAAAAGTTTCACAAAGTGAAAATGTCAAAATTTTCAAAAATTTTTAAAATGTATCGAAAATTTCAAAAAAGACAACCATTCGTATAATTAAAAATTTGTCAAAAATTTCAAGGATTTTAAACATTCCAAAAATGTCAAAAGTTTTAAAAATCATTCATAAAAAATATTTAAAAAATTTCAGAAATATAAAAATTTGAAATTTTGCAATTTTTTTCAAAAATTTCAAAAATTTCAAAAATTTCAAAAATTTCAAAAATTTCAAAAATTTCAAAAATTTCAAAAATTTCAAAAATTTCAAAAATTTCAAAAATTTCAAAAATTTCAAAAATTTCAAAAAGTAAAAATGTCAAAATATTCAAAAATTTATAAAATATGTCAAAAATTTCAAAAAACATCAAATTATTCGATTAATTAAAGATATTTAAAAAATGTCAAAAATTTCAAAAAACAAAAAATTCGAAAATTTCAAAAAATTGTAAAAATTGTAAAATATATCACGGAACGAATCAATGGGAAATTGGTTTTCGGTGATGTTGCTCGAATATTTTACATATTGTAGAACTCATGATTATGATCAAATATCTACATATTGCTAACGCTCTAAATTAAACGGTTTAGATTATACAGGGTGATGAAGTTGACTTTTCCAAAAATTTCAAATGGCCATTATGAAGAATTTTTTTTGCATCGATTATTTATATAGTCGATACAAATACACTATAAGAGTATAATAATTCCTGCACACACCAACGGTATACAGGGTGAGTCCAAAAATAGCAATTTTTTCAGTGATTTCCAAAAAAATGAGCTGTGGAATTTCATTCATTTACAGATATTTTATAAGATACCAACATCAATTGCGATTGATGATGTTGGTATCTCCTAAATCAGACTGATCCGAATAATTCGGTGACACACTTGATGGTTCATGATGAAAGTTCACTTTGCAGATAAATAAAATATACAGGGTCTATCAAAAAAGTGGCTTTTGCTGATGATTTAAGTAAAGTAGTTATGCTTAAGATTCATTTTATTGATACCTCAAACATTCTATTTAACACAAATCTTCTGAAAGATTTTGAACATCTTGTATGAAAGCCAATTGCCCATTGATGCGGAATGGTCCTTTGTAAAATTTGCAAAACTTGTAAAAATTTGTAAGAATTTGCAGTTAAAGAGCAACAAATACTCAATTGTTTATTTATGATGTCCATATCACAACAAAGTTTTTACGAAGCTAAAGGGTTAATATTACTCCCCTCACGCTTTCACTAAATAAAAATTAAGTTTGGCTTAATAAAATCTTATAGGAAATATCTTTGATTACTTTTTAATTCCTTTTATTAAGTTTTTTACGTATTCAGACACGTGTTGTTTCGTTGATTATTACAAAAGCAATAATGATTGATTAGAAAATATAACACGTCAGTAACGGTTGCTACCATGTGGTGGATAATACTAGAATAAAGAGCAAGGATGATAAAAGCAAAATAGAGGTACTAATCGAGATATTGTTACGGTTGCAAAAATGAGAGTCTAAACATGAAAAAGGTACAATCTGAGGCAGAACTTTAGCTTGGATAATATGGAAAACAATACATGGGAATACTGTTATTTCACTCAGCAAGTGATATTGTTCTATACATATAGAAAGTACCAAGCTTACAAACAATTTTACCAGTTAAGGATATTCTAGACCATATCCCATATTAAATGCTATAAGAAATGCCTTAGATGGGTTCTGGTCAATTTTTGGCTATTTATCCAAGGCTGGTGTTTTTAAGAATTATTTTTTTAGGATGTTTTGAAGTTTTGGTTAGACAAAGGCGTTGATGGTTTTCGTATGGATGCAGTTAATTATCTCTTTGAAGATCCTCTCTTTAAAAATGCTCCTGTTGCTAGAGGTTATAACTCATGTGTCGAATTACCATCCTGCCAGGACAAAACCTTAGTAGTAAAAGATCTTGATGCTACATACGATATGATCTACCAATTTAGAGAATATCTTGATCAATATGTTAAAGACAACGATAGAGATGAAACTGTGTAAGTATTAAAATAAAAATTATAGATTGTATCAATCATTTATATTTACTTCATATTGTTCATTTATAAGCCAATTAATTTTTCGATTTTCCCGAAAACGGTTTTTTTTTTGAAAACGTGAAAGCTTTAGCTTTATTTGTTGAACATCAATCTTCGAATTTAACGAGTTAAATTTTCTACAACAAAACTATTTAATGAAAAATCGAAAAATATATGAGCTTATAAACGATAGATTGTTTCTCAAATATTGATATGTTCTCTATTTTCGTTTCCAAATTATCCATGTCTATAACAGTACTAAACGATTTTTATAAAACGTCAAAAATTCATATGTTGCCTATATTTAAGGAACTGTCTACAAGGACGATGTAGGGAAATAATCAAATGTAATATACCAAGACGTAGATAAATAGTCGGCTATTTTTGTTGCGTTTAAATTTCGAAAATATTTTAATATCAATTTGATGAGACATAGTTTTAGCATTATCCAATTGAATATTAATGCCAAAATCAAATTGTAAAATATTCGAGAAATTTAGCAAAAACAAAAATATTAATTAAGTTCGTCTTATATGTATTTAGGAAGATTATTTCCCCTGAAAATTAAATTAATTGCGGATAAGTAAATTAGAAAAAAAACTTTATTAACAGAACAAACATCGGGAATACAACTAAAATATTAATAAATTAAATCGAATACCAATTAAAGTTGAAAACACGAAAAAACTGATAGAATTTAACTTTTTTTGTGTCGTATCAATGTGACTATTTCTTTGGGTCTAATCAAATAGTCGCTGATATTTGATTCCGATCGGTCAGAATTTAAAAAATTGTGACATTTCATTGGTTGATATAAATCAAGTAAAATAATCATTGTTATTTTATGGTTATTTTTTTTTCATTTGATAACACATTCAGTTATTTTGTCAATAAATATAAGATAAGTAAGTTGTATTATAAAATTAAAACTACCCATCCTGAACAAATATGATTAAGAATCGATAAATGTTTGAGAATGTTACTTTAGCAGTCGACGTGTTAAGATCCATTAATCATCGAAGGACCAAACAATTTTAGTTTCAAAGTATTAAATTAATAGAAAAACTCATATTAAAGTGAACTGTAAGGACTATTTATTCACCAATTTATTAATATTAAAAAGTTATTTTGGGTACATTATAGTTTAAAAAATACTTTAACAATCATTAAATTAACTTTTGTCACTCAGAATCTCAGAAAATGTTTGATGAATGAAGTGATAAAGGCGCGGTCTTAACCGGAATATTAACGAAAAATTTTTACACGTTATAATCGACTGATTTCTACGAGATCTTAAAAGCGTAAACAAATTTTACCGCGAAAATGGATTTTACACCGAGCAAGATGGATTGGGATTGTAGCCGTTTTTGGTGACATTGGAACGTGGTCAAGGGTGAAAAAGATGCAATATAGCTGATCTAGTTACTCTTATTTTAAGAAAGCTAGTTGAAGACAGACAAGTCACATAGCAACAAAAATTGACACCCGTATATTATTTAGGAGAGATTTTAGGGGAGGGTGGAGTAAAATCGGGTACTAAAACTTTGGATTGACATAGATTTTCAATTTGAAAAGAACCAATTTTAAAATACTTGAGAGTTCAGTATTTTGTGCGTTATCAGGAAATAAAATGTTTTCTGTCAAAATTCTTTTATTTTGAGTGGGGAATACTTTTTTAAACAAGGTGATAATACCCCGTTTTACCCCATTAGTACGGTAAAACCGTGTAGTTATTCGAATACATTTCCAAAATATTTATTTAGTAAATAAGTTATGAACAAAAATCATATATAATTTGCTTTTATCCACGTCATAATACTTCGGTTATAATTCTTCCCATTAATTTCAATCTGCTTTTTTTCTTCTTTTTTTTTCTGGTTCATAGTAAGTTCTTTTAGCTGTCTGATATTTTGTCCCTCTGGTTTTTCAGTTTAATGTGTCAAATTCAATCTGTCATTGGTTAACAAAAATTTGTCATTATCTCTCTTCAGCTATTTGCCGCATGGTGTAGCACAATTTACGCAGTTAAATTTAAATTGTAATTTTTGATTAATACTCCATCGTAGGATGCACTTTGATGTATTTTTAGTAATTATCTGCAGTATGGAGTTGTAGCACCGCTGTTGTAAAACTTCATTCAATTATTTTTTTTTTCATTATTTTTTAAAAAAAATTCATTGGTTTTTTCAACCGTTTTATCATCGTAATGTAATTCAATAATTTTCATTTTCATACCATTTTATAATAATCCAGCATTTGTTGTACTTGAGAAATTACTAATGTGTAAGTAATCATATTTAAGAGTACCTTTTGTAATTTAACTTGTGTTATATTTGTATTATAGGACTGATAATGCTCATCGTTTGGCCGAAACATGTCTTTTACAACATTCAAAAAATATTGTAGTATGACTTGAAGAGTTTTATTATTCGTTACATATAAATACGTCTTCATCTTCGTCCATTTTTGTATAGGCTTGATTATTAAGGATTTTAAAATTATTTTCAGAATTTCTAAGGTTTTTAAAATTTTAAAGGATTTTTAAAGATTTTAAAGGATTTTTAAGGATTTTAAGGTTTTTTAGGGCTTTTGGGATTCTTGGGCATTTTCAAGACCTTTTAAAGATTTTAAGGGATTTTTAAGAATTTTAAACTAGTTAGGGATTTTAATGTTTTTTAAGGATTATTTTAGGATCTTTAAGAACTGCTTAAGATTTTCAAGTAATTTTAAGGGTTTTTAGGTAGTTTTAAGGATTTTTTAAGGATTTTTAAGGATTATTTAAGGAATTTAAAGCATTTTTAACAATTTCTAACATCTTCTTAAGATTTCTAAGAATTTTCAAAATGTTTTTAGAATGTTAGGGGATTTTTAAAGATATTATTAAGGGTTTTAAAGGATTTTTAAGGATTTTTGGGATTTTTTAGGACTTTTAATGATTTTTGGGATTTTTAAGGATTGTCAACAATTTTTAATGACTTTAAGGATCTTAAGGATTTTAAGAATTTTCAATTAGTTTTAGGGATTATAATGTGATTTTAGGATTTAGGATTTTAGAATTACTTAAGATTTTTAAGTAATTTTAAGTGTTTATGACTA
This sequence comes from Neocrepidodera transversa, assembly GCA_963243735.1. Lineage (NCBI taxonomy): Eukaryota > Metazoa > Arthropoda > Insecta > Coleoptera > Chrysomelidae > Neocrepidodera > Neocrepidodera transversa. The sequence continues at coordinate 14,188,316 of OY725340.1, read as the reverse complement.
TTTTTAAGGGTTTTTAGGGATTTTTAAGGATTTTTTAGTGATTTTTTAAGGACTTTTTAAGGATTTTAAAGTATTTTAAGAATTTCCAAGATTTTTAAAATTTTAACGGATTTTTAAAGATTTTAAGGATTTTTAAGGATTTTTGGGATTTATAAGGATTTTCAAGGACTTTTAAGGATTTTTGGAGTTTTTAAGGATTTTCAAGAACTTTTAAAGGGTTTTTTTCAGGATTTTAAAGTATTTTTAAGAATTTCTAAGACTTTCTTAAGATTTTTAAGGGATTTTAAAGATTTTTAAGAATTTTTCGGATTTTTTAGGACTTTTAATGATTTTTGGGATTTTTAAGGATTGTCAACAATTTTTAATGACTTTAAGGATCTTAAGGATTTTAAGAATTTTCAATTAGTTTTAGGGATTATAATGTGATTTTAGGATTTAGGATTTTAGAATTACTTAAGATTTTTAAGTAATTTTAAGTGTTTATGACTATTTTTAAGGGTTTTTAGGGATTTTTAAGGATTTTTTAGTGATTTTTTAAGGACTTTTTAAGGATTTTAAAGTATTTTAAGAATTTCCAAGATTTTTAAAATTTTAACGGATTTTTAAAGATTTTAAGGATTTTTAAGGATTTTTGGGATTTATAAGGATTTTCAAGGACTTTTAAGGATTTTTGGAGTTTTTAAGGATTTTCAAGAACTTTTAAAGGGTTTTTTTCAGGATTTTAAAGTATTTTTAAGAATTTCTAAGACTTTCTTAAGATTTTTAAGGGATTTTAAAGATTTTTAAGAATTTTTTTAAGGACTTTCAAAGACTTTTATTTTAAGGATTTTTGGAATTTTTAAGGATTTTCAAGAACTTTTTAAAGATTTTAAAGTATTTTTAAGAGAATTTCCAAGATTTTCTTGAGATTTTTAAATTTTTTTTTAGAATTTTAAGGGATTTTTAAGGATTTTTAAGGATTTTAAGGGTTTTAAGGGTTTTAAAGTATTTTTAAGAATTTCTAAGATTTTCTTAAGATTTTTAAGGGTTTTTAAAGTTTTAATGGATTTTTAAGGATTTTTAAGGATTTTTAATGATTTTTAAGGATTTTTGTGATTTTTAAGGATATTCAAGGTTTTTAAATATTTTCAACGAATTTTGGAATTTTTAAGGATTTGCAAAAACTCTTAAAGGGTTTTTAAGGATTTTAAAGTATTTTCAAGAATTTCCAAGGTTTCCTTATTAATTTAAGGATTTTTAATTTTTTCAGAATTTTAAGGGATTTTTAAATATTTTTATGGATTTTATAGAGGATTTTTAAGGATTTTTGAAATTTTTAAGGATTTCCAAGGACTTTTAAGAATTTTTAACGATTTAATTTTGGATGTATAAACTATTTTTACGGATTTTAATGTTTTAGTTTTATGTCTATTTAAGTATTTTTAAGGGTTGTTATGGATTTTAACGATTTTATAAGGATTTAAATGTATGTTTAGAATTTTTAAAGATCTTCTTAAGATTTTTAAGGATTTTAAAATGTTTTCAGAATTTTAATGGATTTTTAAAGATTTTTAAGGATTTTCAAGGATTTTTGGAGTTTTTAAGGATTTTCAAGAACTTTTAAAGGGTTTTTTTCAAGATTTTTAAAGTATTTTTAAGAATTTCTAAGACTTTCTTAAGATTTTTAAGGGATTTTAAAGATTTTTAAGAATTTTTTTAAGGATTTTCAAAGACTTTTATTTTAAGGATTTTTGGAATTTTTAAGGATTTTCAAGAACTTTTTAAAGATTTTAAAGTATTTTTAAGAGAATTTCCAAGATTTTCTTGAGATTTTTAAATTTTTTTTTAGAATTTTAAGGGATTTTTAAGGATTTTTAAGGATTTTAAGGGTTTTAAAGTATTTTTAAGAATTTCCAAGGTTTTCTTAATAATTTAAGGATTTTTAATTTTTTCAGAATTTTAAGGGATTTTTAAATATTTTTATGGATTTTATAGAGGATTTTTAAGGATTTTTGAAATTTTTAAGGATTTTCAAGGACTTTTAAGAATTTTTAACGATTTAATTGGGGATGTATAAACTATTTTTACGGATTTTAATGTTTTAGTTTTATGTCTATTTAAGTATTTTTAAGGGTTTTTATGGATTTTAACGAGTTTATAAGGATTTAAATGTATGTTTAGAATTTTTAAAGATCTTCTTAAGATTTTTAAGGTTTTTAAAATGTTTTCAGAATTTTAATGGATTTTTAAAGATTTTTAAGGATTTTTAAGGATTTTTAAGGATTTTTAAAGATTTTCAAGTATTTTTTAAGGATTTTTATGGATTTCTAAGGATTTTTAAGGATTTATTATTTACCAAGAGCTGATAAAGTATAATTTAAAATCCAGAAAGAGTTGATTGAACTCAAATACCTAATTGAGATAATTAGTATTTGTTATTTTTGGTGCAGTTATATGTTATTGTTGGTGTCGTTACATATTTCTTGTTTCTTCTTTATTGTATTATATTTTTCTCGAATGTACTATAATAATTTAAGTGCCCGTACTATAACAACTTCCAATACAGTTGGCAACGTTGGCTTTATTACAATACCACAATGAATCTTTCATGATAAGTAAAGCCTGATTGTTCAATGTATATATATCTAAACATAACACTGCTGAAATAAATAATATAAAAAATAATACTCTGACATCGATACGTATTTTAAAAACGCGCGGCAAAACCGGGTATTTCCGATTTTACCCCATACCATGATATTCAGATTTACCGCAACTTGAATAAGCTGTTAAATAGTCCTTGAAATTTACTTAATATATACTTACCGATAAACTATTTTTCACAAATATGAGGCAATGAAGAAGTTTATCTCACCATAAAATTAATATATATTTCACGAATGTTCAATTTTTTTTTAACGAAGCAACTTACGTCCTGTCACGTCTAGATGCCAATTCCAACTGCTATAACGAACGATGGTGTCGAAAGTAGTCGAAGGTTTGTTGGCTACTTCCCACCAGGGGCAAGGAGAACATAACGGTACCCGGTTTGACATGCCTACCCGTTTTTACCCTACTCTCCCCTACTTTATGACCAATTTGTTTTGGCTTCTTGGGAACCGAGACGAGGACAGAAAATATTATTAGAGGGACAAACACAATGTGCAGCAAATACCAAGAAATATAAATTTATTTTAGATCTTGATTTTTTACTGTATTAGCTGTTTAGAAAATATTGTTGCAAAATAATAAAGGAGTTTAGATATGATATTAGATATTTATTACATTAATCTGATTTTAAGAACACATATGGCTAGGATGGTAAATTCTAGATACTTTTTCAGTGATTACGTTATTAAAAAATCCTTGCTGGTTAACAAAATATTTTCTTGAATATTTTTGTGTGAATCAGTATTTATCAAAATTAAAATATTAATATATAATTCCTTCCAAATAGTCACGTACATAACTTTTAAATGTTATTAAACTCAGCTAAATTTAATAATTTAGTGACCAAAAACTGACATCCAGTACTATAAAATCTAGCATTCTTCAAGGCCCAGTGTTCTTTTTAATTCATACTGCTGACATAACTGGAACCCAATTAACTAATATCAGTTTTTTTCGCTGATGATGTCGGAATATTTGCCATAAACGAAGAAGCTATCCACAAGGATTTGTCCGGCAGTTAACCGTTTAGATTTTAACTAAATCCTATTATTTATATGAGAAAAACTGCCAAAAGTATTCATTAATCTTGTTAATTAAAATATATCGTTTTATCTTTAATAGTCTTAAGATATATGTATAACATATGTTCACTTAACATATTTTCCATTATTAACAGGAATAGTCTGTTATATTGTACTAAGTGTGTATTTTTATTCTTTTACATTTCACTATTTCACAATATTTCTTTATATACGAAAACATCTTATTTACCATATTTATTTTGTTTTTCAGAGTAATGATGACTGAGGCATATACCAATATTGAAAACACGATGTTATATTATCAGTCGTTCGACGGTTCTAGAAAAGGAGCTCATTTTACATTTAATTTCAATTTTATTGTTAACCTAAAAACTAATTTTAATATTGATGATATTATTAATGCTATCAATAAATGGTTGGTATATATTCCACAAGGAGCAACAAGCAATTGGGTGGTAAGTATTATTATGAATAAAAATGTTGTAGCTAAAACCTAAAGTTGTTCATTTCAAACAGTTTGTATATTTTTTATTTTATAGTTGGGAAATCATGACAACCGAAGAGTAGCAACTCGATTAGGAGAAGACAACGTCGACGGTTTCAATATGTTGACAGCGTTTCTTCCAGGAGTCATGGTAACTTATAATGGAGAAGAAATCGGAATGCCTGATGGAGAAGTAACATGCGAACAAGGACAAGATCCATCGGCAACTAAAAATTGTGATACCTTTGATGAAATAAGTCGCGATTTTGAACGAACACCCTTCCAATGGGACAATTCAACCTTCGCTGGATTCTCCAATGTGACTCCGTGGTTGCCAGTGGGCTCGAGTAAAACATATTTAAATTTAGAGGAGCAGAATCAACCTAACCTTAAGAGTCATTATAATATTTACAAGCAGTTGTTGGAGTTAAGAAAAGAAATTAAAACCGAAGCTACCACTGATAACTTAGCAGTTATTAAACATTCTGATAATATTTTACAAATTGTGAGACAAAGAGATAATAACGACTTCCTTTACTTATTTAATATTGGAAATTCAAGCGAAAAAGTTGATTTTTACAGAAAATCTAGCAGCTACAAAGTGGTAATTGCTAGTGGAAATAGTGATTACGAAGTAAAGTAAGTCTAATAATTAATTTTTCGAGCATACTTCTTACACTTGTCGCAGAAAAGTTCAGTATAAGAAATGATCATAATTTATAAAATAAGAATCAATTCAAATAATGATAAAGAGTGAATACAATTAAAACATGAACAATCATAAACAATGATAAACAAACTAAATTACTTTATTTGAGATTCGCAAAAACTCTTTCTAGGTAGGAATATCAAGTATTAGTTAAAAACACTTTTATCCAATAAAAGATAAAATCTAGGAAGTGACTCCGCTACCGGCTCCGGTTTCCAAAAATGTCTTTCTTTATGGATGCTGGAGCCGGCATACTGACCTGAAATCGACGCCGGTATCTATGGTAGATGCTGGCACTTATGTTAGTTTTTAATATATATAAAAGCAGTTAAAAAGAGAAAAATTTTTTTTCTACAACCCTTTATCAAAGACGTCATATTGTAAGAGAATACCAAAAAAACTGTTTTCGGACGTGTTGCGTACACTATTTTTTCGGCAACCGTGTAGAATAACAAATCAATGAGGACCCATTTCTTTATTATATTAGTTTATTGCAATAATTGCGACCAAAACCATGCAAACTTTCAAAAATCATAATGTCAACTAATTCCATATCAGTCGTTATTTCGATACTATTGTAATGATCAATTGCAATTATAAGAACCGTACCTACCAAGATTTTCATATTTACAAAGACAACAACGATGTGATTCTTCACGGCATAGTCCGGGAAGTACGTACTTTCCGGACTATGCCGGAAAATGATACTTCCTCAAAGGAAAAGCGTCCTGGAAGTGGGTACTTCCCGGACGGTTGTCGAAAAAATTGTTTTCACTCTTATGTCATTATCGATTATATGAAAGCAAAATGTCAAACAATCTATATTAAAAATTACAGTATCTTAAATACTATAACTGTGTTTGCAATTGAAATAATAATCTTAAACATTTTTTTTTCAAAAATTACTGCTCATAATCTCTGTGTGCATGTCCATACACCGATTTTGATTTCGTTCTAAATCTGTTCTTTTCTTCAATACGAATTCGTTTATATTTCTCATTAACAACACATACTCTATTATTTGGAACTTTTCAGGCGTCTCATATACATACAGATTCATTTCACAATGAAATAACTTATCTAATTGTGTTTGTTTTATTTTTAAGCGATATCGTTTCTGATGGTCTGTTAATGAATCCACACGAAAGTTTAATTCTTCTCGGAACCAGTGATGAACCAAGTGGAGTAGATCGAGTTGTATTTTCTTATGCACTTTTCGTTTTATGTATACTAAGGTTTTTGTTGTAAAATTTAGAAAAAATTTAGAATAGTCGTTAAATAAATATTTATTTATTAAAATAAGGATTAGTTGTGTTCATTTAAAATAGATAATTCTTCATATATTAATAATAAATTATGGTTCTTAATGGAAAGAACTTATATATTATGTACTGAAACAGACTTTCTTTTATTCGAATAAACAAAGCAATATTGTCCTATTTAAAATAACATCCTTGGAAAGCTACACAGTTCTTTCAATCTCCATGGAACTCGGATACTGGCATAGTCTTCAGCTGGTGAAGTTACAGACATTTGAATATTTACAACTGTACCAAAGAACGTCCCTTATAGTAATTTTTTAATCTTAGGAGGAGAAAAATACAAGGACTTAAATCAGGCGAATAAAGAAGCTGAATAGCTCAGTAAATATTTTTATTCTCAATCGTATATGTAATAGCTCAATTACACACTTTTTATAGGTCGGAAAATAAGCTATTACAAACTTTACTTTCTGCCCACGGGTGGAAAATGACATCTGTCACTTCCCACCCGAGAGCCGGATAGATTTCTCTATACCTATCATATCAGCAGAAAGCGATACATAATATTATTAATTACAATAATAACGTAACAGACTACTCGGATTTCCAAATCCTATTTTATTTGTTAATGTTATTGTTTTGTGATCATAATTTACCATTTTCCTTTTTAATTTTTGTTAAATTGATAGTACAAAAATATAATGTCATATATATAAGGCTTGTTCCCGAAGCGAGTTCCTAACTTGTTATGAACATACTGAGTTGCGCAGTTATTAAATAATGGATCAGGAGTCTGCGTAGTAAAAAATAATGGAAGAGTTATTTTATACTGCGCAAGTCAGGATGTTCATAACAAGTTAGGAACTCGCTTCGGGAACAAACCTATAATATCTAAATAATTCAAAAAGGTTAACCATATTCTCGAATGTGGTCAAATGTTAAAAATAAAATAAAATCTTCCTGGTTACAATATGAATGATTTAGGGCCGGCGACTAGTTTCGGCGATACGCCATCATCAGGTGTTAAGGTAGGTGTGATCATTACAACAATTTTTAAAAAACTTACCAAATTAAATATAATAGTTGATGAGAAAATGAGTCATAACAGTTATGCCCGGCTTTATAAAGTAGAGTTAAATATCTCGAGTTACCCCGAGAGTTAAGACTCGGGGTAAAATGTAAAGATCATTGTGAGTCGGGAACAACATAACCTTACATTTTTAAAATTTTCTGTGGATTAGTCGTTAGTGACGTGGAATATTTAAAGTTCAATAATATCTTCGGTTGACTATTCTAACTCTAAAAACCCTAGGCTCTCGAGGTGCCTCAACTATTTGAATAATACCTTCCTCATCATCTGTTAGGAAGTCATCAAACATTTCAAATAAATTTATCACTTCATCCCTATCTAATTAATTTTTAAATGTTTTGGATAATATATTATATACTTTATTAATTTTTTAAAGTATCTATTAAAAAACTGCAAAATAATTTTTGACCGTGGAAAAAAATTTTGCATATTTTATTTTGACATAACCTTTCATCGCATCACAATTTAAGCATCTAACCGCTAAACTCCAGAGTTAACCCGAGCCAAATGGTGGGGCAAGGTTAACTCATACCCTGATTTATAAAACGCTGAATCACTCACCGGTCAGCGGGTTAACTCTTGGGGCAAGGGTAACCCGAACTTATAAAACCGGGCATTAACAAAGTATAAATTTAGTAAAAATAAGTGCGCACGGGTACAAATACAAAATAGGATGAACAAAGGGATTGCGTGGTACTAGGAATAATAGTAAAACTTATAATATTAAAATTTGTTTGAAAATTAGTAAAAAAGGTGAAGAGGATCCAGGTCCAAATCCCATAGAGTGGCTTAGTGGCCATAGCTTAAGGAAATTGGGGTAAGAAGGGTAGGATGATAGGACATAATGTACGGCACTTGTGGTGGATAATCGAGACTGGCAGGTGAACTATAGAGAGGCAACCCTTTAGGTGGCCAACTTAGTACCAAGCCAAATGATATCAGTGTCAGGTAAATGAACAACATCCGCATAAGTAGGCGCAAATTAAAAAAATTAAATAACTTCATAAAATAGCGTTAAAAAACTGCGCGTGAATGATTATTGACAGGTGACAGCTTATATACAAAAGTGCGTGTAATTTGAAAAATAATTTAAATTAATTTAGATAGAATATAGTAAAATTGAAAACCTGAGGGGCGGCGATGTGATAGCAAAAAATAAATAAATTATTAAATGAGTATAAATGTTGACAGTATTATTATTGATGGTGACTACCAGATAACTGGGGGCAGACCGAAAGAAACGACTAGTGAAAGAGAGAAAAAAAGTAGAAGAGTATGAAGAGATAAGAATAGTCGGACAGGAAAAGAAGAATTTGTGGTGAAAATGTTATGTCTAATAAACAAACCAAAAATACAAATTTGGAAGGAGATAAAAATATTAATAATTTAGAGAAATGGGATATCGAGTTATACACATTCGCTAAATCTCATAAAGAAAATGATTTAAGTCACATCTGTCAAAATTATTGTTTAATATCTTTATCACTTGGAGCGCTACAGTCGCGTGCCGTCCTGGATTGACCGCCTCGTATTATTTTTTCTTTATAGTAAATTATACATAATTTGGTTTGTATATATCGTGCACATAGTTTTTGTTTTTTCGAATAATACCCATCTAAAATACAACTACTCTGAGATTTATAATTGACACATATTAATTTCTATCTACTTTTTAAATAATGGTAAAATGACATAGTCAATTGTTTTAGTAACTTGGTTTACTTTATCGCTGATATTACTCTTATAATAACGGTACTTGTTACCAAATTTGACTTTGTCATCTCAAATAAAAGTGTTTAACTTATACTATTTATTCTGTCAGAATTAATTAGTTATATTATTATAAATTATGTTACTTGTAATCTAGATGTGTCACTTTTTACCAACAACTATGGTAATTACACCCGTATACCTGCTGTCATTTCTTTTTCCTGAATGGAAAACTATTGGTAATAGTATATTGTTTAACAAGTGTTGAAAATAGCACTTTTCACACGCATGTTACGGTTTGTGGCACAAAGTGTGAAAAGTGCTTTTTCACACGAGTTACACACTATACTTTTCCTACGGCTGCCACTTTATTTTCTAAAGTTGCAATAAATTTGAATTAATTTTAATGAGAAATGAGAACTGTCAGTAGTGACAGTGTCCGTATTCTAGATTTTATCTCAATTCATTGATATATGTTATGTTATTATGAGTAGTTCTATTGTCATTTTACTTTGTACACTGCGTGCGTAAACGTTTACACACGCTGTTCGAAATTGACGTTTTTCGAGGTAAGTTGACAGTGCGTTTTTGTGTATTTTCTAAGCAGCCGTAGGAAAAGCATTTTATGTATCTATCTTATGTACCTTGTGGAAAAAGGGTCTAAAATATATAATTTTAGTTAAAGTTGAAATCTTAATATCACAGTTAAACCCACAAGTTTCAATCAAATCTATATTATACTTAATCTAACTATATTTATTTTATATTTATTTTGGTGACAGACTATATTTGAAAATTCAATAAAATAAATTAATAATAAATTTATTAGCATTAAAATTAAATTAACTTGATTTCATTCTTTTTAATTACGAGTCTCTTTTTGTTTGTTTTTTGGGACTTTTAAAATATTCAAAAATAAACTGGCGCCCATAAAAATAACCATTATTTGAAACATGTCCTACACAACCCCTAAATAAACACAAACTGTATTAAAATAGGAACGCCACCCCTTACGAGTCTCAGTATAAGTATAGATATTTATTATTATTATTTTTATCGAATTTTACATCAATTCAAAAAGGGTACTTTAACCGTTGCACCAGATAGTAAAGCAATGGGGAGTTCAACTTGAAATATTAGTCCATCTTTTTTTGCATTATTTGAGAACAAAATTAATTTCTTTTTATGAAAAAATCGTTTTTTCTGTTTTTTTTCTTTAATTTAACATGAAAAATTTCTATTTAAAAATTACTGCATCTATGCAACTTGTAGTATACCTACGTCACTTATGTGCAATAGCTGCAACATAGTATTAACGTGGGCCAGTTTCTCTAAATAAAATTGACGCTTTCAAATATAGATGACGTTTGCTTATAAAGTGTCATTTGGCCAATATGTTTTTAATTGTGTTTACTTTTACCTTTGTTTACGTATCTTTACAAATACAAATAAACACTTATATACCAAGCACCAAATTATTACTTGATCTCGTTAACATAGTCGTTTTCTTTATCTAACAGCGGAATGTAATATCTATTTATCTCTCTCGATTTTGAATGCCAATTCACAGTGAATAGGTCCAAGTTTTCATCTTTATCCAATTATCATATAATGGTTTTCTCCATGTGTGTCTGTATAAGTGAGATTTAACAGCTGTTAATCATTCGTATTCTCTTCTTTACACATTTGCAGTTAATGGCTTGACGGTAACTTCATTGCACATAAGTGACGTCACGATCGTAATATTAAAATAATTAGAAATTTAAATTTTAAAATTAATTTATTCGGAAATCTAGCTCAAATTACGGTAGATAATGAAACTCAATGGGTTTTATTTGATTAATTCTAACTGTTAATAAAGAAAAAACGTGAGGTTATATTTTTGTTGAACTACCCATTGCGTTTTCCGTACTCCGCCTCTTCCTGAACCCAAATTACATGTCACTAAAAATTTTCAAAGTCTTTCTTTTAGTGCCCTTTCAAACACTTTTGCAACATTAGAAATCAAACGGTCTCCACTTTTAAATATTGAAAACAGTGAGACATGTACCATTTTGAAATATTAGATTTATGAGGTACGTCAAGGGTTCACTTACTTCAGCACAAACTTCTTTTAGCTTTTACGCTGTTATATCATTTATACGAGGGGCTTTATTATTTTTTAGGAAGTTGATGATTCTGGTAATCCCATTTGTATCAGTTTAAAAAAAGCGTAAATTGTAGCAATATTATTTTTGTAAACAAAGTCGCATAGATGCACATTGTTTCTCTAAGAAATTAAAATCTGATTCATCTTTATTTGAACTATTTCTATAACTATAACTATAAAACGCTAATTTTGATAAGGACACTAAATTTGAGAAAACTAGTGATTCTCCTTCCTCACAAGTACTTCTATGCCAAACTCAACATTTTAATACACAGGAAACGAGTATTTTTTTCGAAAAATATGTCGAGATGAATTCTGGAAATAATCGAACTCATTTAGAAACATACATAACCTAAGTTCGAAATTGAACTTTCAAAGTTTTATCGGATACTAGACACATCCGACATACATATAAATCAGCGAGTCTCAGTTGGGTCCACCGGCATAACAAATGCAAGAAACTTCTTCGAGTTTTGTTATTTGAGAAGACCGAAAAGGGGGTTAAAAGGGGGGAAAGAAGGGAGCGAGCTAGTCTCCGTCCGAGTTCCGGTGCGGCAGCGTCTTTATATTGCCAATATTAGAAAAGTTACGGACATAAAACTATCCAATGCGAGTTTTAGAGACTGTTTCTTTGTTATTTTATACTGAAATAAGGTTTTTATTTGAAAAAAGGTTACAAAGCGAATTAGGGTGTTATATTATGATTTTTTTTATTTTTGACTATGTATTTGATATAATTATATTTATATTAGCAAGAAGTTATTGAATAGATATTTTTTAACAATTAATTTTTGAGTTTACACAAGGTCACTAAATGTTGTACTTTGTGAAGGATATGAATATCATAAAATAATCATTTTATACTTTTTAGTGAATCTGGCAACGGTGGTCAAATTATTAATCATACAAATAGAAACTGCGAACTTAAAACTTTTTTTTTCAAAAAAAAATGGCTTTCTCTTTAACGAAACGTAATTTTTATTAATTTTTGTAATCAAAGTTAAAGTGAGATGTTCATGGCAATAAAAATTGATTCAATATCCATGCCAGTACATGAAAAATTAAAATTGAGGATGGACCTCCGAATACGAAACGTTCAATTAAAATGTTATTAACGTTCAATTAAAATGTTATTAAAACTATACTTTTGTATAGAAAAAAGTCTTCATCAAAATTTATGTATATTCCATACTTTCTTCCTCAATTTGTGTTTTTACATTATATGAGTTAAATTTTTATCAGCAATCAAATCCTTACAGTCCACATGCTTCAGAAGATCAATTTGGGTGTGAAAAATATCAGAAAAATAAATCTAAAATATTTCAAATTCAAACAAATACTAAGTAAATTTGGTAACAATTGTAAAATGTTAAAATAATGTATTCAGACTAATATACAAAGTACTTTACGACCGACGGGACATTTTAAAAATATTTTTAAATTTACAGGGTGCTCCGAAGTGCCATATCAAAGTTATATTTTTTAAATGGCACACTCCGTATATAATTTTAGAACTGTACATAAATAATAAGCTATAATTTCATAAAGGTTCCCTATACCTAAATACAGAGTGGTCTAAGATACTTAAAAAGTAAAGTTTTAGAAAAAATTCAATATCTGCTGATAAAACCAATTATAACAAATTTACTCTTAAACTTAAATAAAAGACTTTCTTTAGTATATTTATTGATTTACTAATAAATATCTCCTTACAGAGTGTTTAGAATTTTTAGTTCAAAGAGTAGAACATTCTCACTTTAATATTCTGCTCAGTGTAAATGGAACACCCTATATTTTATGTATCGTATAGCTAATTTAATTACCTTTCAACTTTTATAGGGGTTTCCTGTACTTAAATCTTCAAGTTTTCAACTTATTTAGGTATTTCTGAAATTTGTGTTTTCCTATACCAATAAATATCCACTTTTGGATACTTTCAAATGTTCCATTGATTATTCGACAATTGCAATTGGATGGAGCTCCTGCACATTTTATCACTTGATGTTAACAGAGCTGGGTCCTTACTGAAAAAAAGCAACGCGTTACTTTATCGTTACTTTTGCGGCAAAATAACGCGTTACAAATTTTTTTTTTTAAACTATTTATTCGTTACTTTCCGAAAGTATGAAATAACAGTGGTGTTTTTAATCTTTAAATTAATTGTAGTAAAAACAATTTAAACAAGCGCAGCATACACACATTGTACTTTCATATATAATACAACGAGTGGTATCAGGACTATCGATAATAGCATAAGTTATTTCATGAAACGTGTGAAATATAAATTTCACGGAGTCCGCGCCTAAAGAAGTTTTCACTTAAAAAAAAATTAATCTGATTAGATTACGTCTTTCTTAATATTAAATTGCATACTTTAAACCAACATGAGAGTAATGAAATATATTATGATTTGCTTTATATTTTACTAACTGACATTTATCAAAAAAAAAAAAAAATCGTAAGAATTTTTTATTATTTATACAAACACATTGTTTCACACTTCATGGATAGCTCTGTGGATAGCTTGTAAAATGGAATTATCGGTAAAATTGAAAAACGTAGAGGCACACGAAGGAATGAAATAAAGAAAAGAAGGCAGAGAGCGCACATAGTCACAATATGGACACGGGTGCGTCCCAAAGGAATCGAAAACTCATTACAGTTCGTCTTTGACCCTCGCGACCAAGATGGCCCCAGAGACAGGATCAAACTTGAAGAAGGAACGAAACCGAGACCGGGATCGGGACCGGGACCAATTCTCCCTTGACTAGACAAAACTCCTTTTCCTCGAAGGAATACAAATTATATTCGCCGAACTTGCGGCCTGTTTTATTTCTAAGCAGATGAAAAAAAAGAACATTTTAGTTTGGTTTAAAATTTTAAATAAACAATTTGATTAGTTGAATGATGGACTTTATAACTTCAACAGGGATTAATTTAATTATTGACTCACTCTATAAATATTAAATCTACATATATTTATACTTGTAAAATAAGTCATAAAAATTGCTACTTTACATTTAATACGAAAGGAGTTGTGTTTACTATGCACTTGGTATATTTATTTTAAAAAGCTAAAAATATTTTGATTTTTCATTAGGTCATAGTTAGAGAGTGCCCATGATTGGATTGACTTTGTTAATCCTGAATTTTTACCATACTTACTACTATATTCATTTTGGAAGAAAAACCCTTTCCACGAACATATTTTACTCAAAATGGTAGGTAGGATTTAAGTTATATAAACATATAAATCAATAAATTGTAATCGTCTCCATTTTACATTTTTGCTCGGCTTTACTACGGTCTAGTTAAAATTACAATTTTTGTAGTAATTTGTTTGAATTAATTGTGGTTTTTGCGATTTTCATTTGTATGAATAGTAGAACATTAGTAAAGATGAAACGATACTTTATTTTGTTGATAATAAATAATTAATGTGATTCAGCTCAAATCTTTATATTATGGGTTCGTTCCACGAATAGAATTTGAAATATATCAGAAGTAGAATATAAAATAAAAAAATTTTGGACGACAGTCAAATTGATTTTTTGATGTAATTAGAAACAATTGACAAAAAAACTGATATATTTCAAAATATGTCCTTTCTTTTATTTCTGGTTAAGGAAATTAAACTCAAATTAAACGTTATATTTGTTTTTTTTTAAATAGTGTTCCAGAGATTTTTCCTTTAAAAAAAACTTAGCTTTTCTTGCGGTTGAGGTTCTTGCGGTTGAGGAAAAAAAACTTCCAGAGGAAAAACCTTCAAGATGAGGGGAAAAAAAATCTTCAGTAAGCTTTACAAACAGTATGAATTCAGTTATTTTGACTGAGTAGGTAAAGAGAAGAACATTATTAACATGGGAAAGACATTTTATAGGAATACCAAGAGAAGAGAGGGACATGACGCGAAGAAATAAGAAGGGGATATCAAGCGAGTATGAAACTAAAATATTTTGAGTTGATAAATAATGAAAATACAGGGTGGCTCAAAAAAAGAAATTACTTCAATGAGCCGTTTTTTCACTACAGCACAAGCTTAAAATCGTCGAGCGAAGCGAGGTTCTTTTAACTGTACAAAAAATGAAACTCTGCCGATTTTAATTGATTTAGAAAGATGATTCCATCTAAATTGCACTTTTATCAAGAAAAATTCAATGGTGGTGTTGGAGTCACTTTCACTATTATGTTTTTTTGTTCAAGACTGAGAAGCAGTGTTGTTTTGAATGCGCTGAAGTTGGTCATAAAATAGTACTCAGTAGTACTTATCGACTCGTTTGATGATTTCGTCTTCATCGCTGTGTAGTTTATGACGTCATAAATAGCAGATTCCATTTAACAGAAGTAGTGACGTGCTTTTTTAGTTCGACAAACGTCAATTGCGCTTAATTTAAGACATTTCTGAGATTTTCTGAAGAATTAAATCATTTCCGGTCATCTTTGGACCAAGAAATATATTCAATAACAAACTCATTGCAGGCGAAAAATGTCATAGAACAAAATAATACCAGTTTCTGTCTATTGTTCAATAGTACATGCTCCATTGCCACTCCAGAGCTTAAAGTGTCACTTTTGGCCAAATTGTGCTACATTTGGCAGCACTGCTGAGAAGGAAATAGATCCTCCTGAGAGTGATCAATACAACTGATATTATAATTCTACTAGTTGCAAGATGGCGCCACTTGCAAGTACTGCGTTCTACACTATGCCTAAAGACAGTGATTATAGTTGTCTAGAGGCAGACAACTAACACATTTTCATCCCTTTTTGTGTTCTTTTTACTAACTAACTAAGTAAGTAAGTAACTAACTGACTAAGATTCTTTGAGTGTATTGTGTTACTTTTTTGAGCTTTTTGATCAGTAACTGGCTTAATTCACTTTTTACGTGTATTCGCTTTTTATTTGTGTTTTTTTTTTTCAATAACTTTACTTAATTAATTCATTTTTATGTGTTTTTCCCTTCTTTTTTTCAGTAACTAGCTTTATTAACCCCTTTTTTTTCTTAATTTTCTTCATAAATTACCTATCTTTTCCTCAATTTCATTCTAAATTCGTCCCTTTTTTATATCAACTTTTTACTTTTCCAAATTTTCCCATTTCTCCCATTATTTGTGATTTTTTGCACATTTTTTCTCTGGAAAATTACCCGTCATTGCTCTCTTACATTTGTCACTTTTTTCTACCAAAAAAGTCACATTTTTCTACTTTTTTCTATCCAAAATTACCCCTCTTTTCTCTAAAAATTACCCCTCTTTTCTCTAAATTTGTCACTTATTTTAGTTATTTTTTTCCCCTTTTCTCTTACTACTTATGTAGAGAAATTTCGAAGAGCTCTTTGAAATTTTCCCCTTAAATTTTTCACTTTAAAAGCAGTTTTTTTCTCCAAAATTGCCCCCGTTTTCTCTCTTAAATTTTTCACATTTTTAATACTTTGTTCCCCCTTTTTTCTCTCAAAAATTCACCATTTTTCCTTTCTTTTCTATCATTATTTTATCACTTTTTTGCTTTTCTTTTCCTCCAAAATTACCTTTTCTGTTTTAATTTTTTTACTTTTTTTGATTTACTCCCGTTTCTTACCTCAAAAAAGTCACTATCATTGTACTTTTTTAATATTCAAAATTTCCTCCCTTTCTCTTTTTGTTTTTTCACTTTGTAAATACTTTTTTCCCTCTCGCCCCTCATGATTTTTGTTACTTTTTTTAGGGCCTTTTTGTCCCTTTTTTCTAAATTTTATCACCTTCTTTTTTCAAATTTTTACTCTTCTAAATTTCTCCCCTTTTCTCTCATTATTTTGACTTTTTTGCACATTTTTTCTCGAAAATTACCCTTCTTTTCGCTCTTTTTGTCACATTCTCGTTTTAAATTTTCACTTATTTCTCTCAAAAAATCACTTTTTGTAATTTTTTTTCTATCCAAAATTATTCCTCTTTTCTATCTTAAATTTGTCACTTTTTAGTACTTTTTCCACCTTTTCCTCTTAAAATACTTACTACTTATGTACTTTTTTTTCACTATGTCACTAAAATTTCCCTAATGTCACTTTTTTAGTACTCTTTTCCCCTTTTGTCTCTCAAAACGGTCACAATTTATGTATTTTTTCTCTTCGAAATTTCCCCACTTTTCTCTCTTTTTTCACTTTAAGTACTTTTTTCCCTCTTTTACCTCTCATTATTTTATTACTTTTTTCATTTTCTTCACTCCCAATTTACCCCACTATTCTCTGGTAAATTTGTCACTTTTTCGCCTCAAATTACCCCTCTTTTCTTTCATTATTTTGTCACTTTTTTTGCATTATTTTTTTTTCTCCATTTATCCTTATAGATTTGTCACTTTTTTATTTCCTTTTCCATGTTTTTCTCTAAAAAAAGTAACTTTCTTTGTACTTCTTTTTCATCTTTAAAATGTCCTCTTTTCTCTCTATCTTTGTACTTCTTTTTCATCTTCAAAATGTAATCTTTTTTGTCTTAGATTTCTCACTAATTTTCTATTTGCGTATACTAAATATTCAACTAAAATTGAAGAAAATTAATATTTTTTCAAATATTTTAGTTATAGCAGAATATTTTAATTTACTGAACAAAATATATACTTATAAAAAACTAATATATTTAAACAATAAATTGCCTTATTTTGAATCACCCTATATATCTGTATTTTAACCAAAATTTTCGTACCCAATTTTCATAAGTGCTATCTTGTTATAGAGGTTTTAAACGTTAAGTTTTCCTTAAGATTGACGAGGCACATTAGTGAATGTATTGACCCGTTTCAAACTGGAATGACAACTTAGGGGTAATTCATTTTATTTTTTATTACAAAAATGTTTTGCTGAAAAAAATAATTTTATTTGTTACATTAAGGAAAAAACATCGGCTGTATCACCCCAGAACTTTTCAGGCTCGGCTGTAGAGAATCGGATTATTTTAATTACAAAATATTAAGTATTACATTAATTTATGGAATATATTTAAAATAGCGAGCCGATGGTGAACATTTTGCACTAAAGTACGTTATACGTCCTCAAAATTAAAAAAATCAGCCAACTTTCTGAATACTCCAAGTAAAGTAATTGTTTAATCAATTATTTTAGTTTTTCTGCCTCATAAAAATACATTAATAAAGTTAGTTTAAAAAACAGAAAAAATAAATTTTTTTGTCATTTTGGCTGTAACTTCTTCTTTTATTTTAAAATTATGAATTATTTCACACATAATGTACTTTTTTCATTTGTTTTATCATTTTCGATAAAACAACAGGGCAAAAAAATAAAAATTCTTTATTTTGGTTATAACAATTACAATTTTAAATTTGTAGAAACTAAAATATATTCTAAATTTAGAGTTTTGTATTACCTTTCGAATGCTAAAAATCCTATTTTAATATCTTTAATATTTTTAAAGTTATTCAATTTCTTTTTTATTTTTATATTAAATTTCAAAAATTTTTCACCATTTTTTTACGAATTTGAATTGGGAATTTATCATTAACTCCTGATGATGGCAACATAGTTAGCAAAACGTACGTAGATTGTTTAAAAAGTATAGTTTTGGTTAGTGGTGACGATATTCTTTAACTTTTTTTACCAATTCTACAATTTTTGGAAAAAAATCACAATTATAGATTTTTTACTACAAATTTAATGGTTTTTTTTTCAATTTTTTAAAATTAAAATTAATCTTAAATAGACGTTGTTTTAGGTTTTCTGAACCAAAATATAAAGTTAGTTTAGAAAATTAAAAAAAAATCAAATTTTTCGTAAAAAATTCATTCTTTGAATTGTTTTAACTTTTTCAAATATTATTTTAAAATTATGAAATAATTTACACCTATATAAATTTTGGATTCCTTTCGGATATAATCTTTACTTTTTCCAATTCTTTTATACTTTTTGATAAAACAAAACTAAAAAAAATTCTTTATTTTAGCTATAATAATTACGCTTCTAAATTTGAAGAAACTAAAATACGTTGTAAATTTATAGTTTTATATTATCTTTCTAATGGTGAAAATCACATTGTAATAT
Organism: Neocrepidodera transversa; assembly: GCA_963243735.1. Taxonomy (NCBI): domain Eukaryota; kingdom Metazoa; phylum Arthropoda; class Insecta; order Coleoptera; family Chrysomelidae; genus Neocrepidodera; species Neocrepidodera transversa. The sequence goes on along the minus strand of OY725340.1, from coordinate 14,169,196 downwards.
CTAATATTTTAGAAGTTATTCAATTTAGTTTAAAATCTGAATAAAATTTAAAATTTTCTTGATCCATTTTTTTTAAAAATTCCACAATTTTTTTAATAAAATTTTGAAAAAATAGCAGTTTTAAAGTTTTTTATTAATTTAATAAGATACAAATTATTTAAAAATTAAATTAGAAACCAGCGGCTAAACTACTCGGAAATCGAAAACAGGATACGAATAAAATTTGTAGGAAATTTTGAGTTCTACAATTTTGATCTCCTATAATTTTTTAAAAAAATTCATAATTTTGACTCAAAATCAAAAAGAAGGCGCCAAAGTCTATATATTGTAATATTATTTACGCTATCTCAATTTGGTTCGAGTTCTATAAAAGGAGAAAATAACATATTAATTTTATAAATATTAAATCTCTAAATAAATATGTTTTTATGATGTTCCGGTAGCTCTATTTCTTCATACTTCATACTGTCCTCCTCCTGCTGCTGTCCGCCTATTTATGTTTGAATTTTTCGCTTCTAACTTCCTTTTCCAGATAACTCCAAATTTTAATTTTTACAGTCCAATTCTACTTCTATATTTTATATTATAATCCAATTTTGCTTCTTTATTCCATTTTTCCGGATATTTTTTTTATTGCTGTTTTTTTTACAAGTAAATTTAATTATACTGGTGTATAAGTTTATTTTAGTTTATTCCATTACAAAAATTCCTTTCAATATAACATTCTCCTTTTCATCGTAACAAATTTTATCTTCTCAAAAATATTTTTTGTTGTTGCTATTGATCTGTTATTTTTCTACCATCAATTTTTTTTTAAATTAAAATTTCTTATCCTTTTCCCACTAGATTTTATTGATATTGCAACCCTTAGTTTATATTTATTATTAAGACTATATTTCCTATTTAACTATCTGACTTCGATTACTTAAATTTAATGTATTATTTAATATCATGTAATTTTTCATAAAAATGCATAATTTTGGCAATTAAAAAAAAATATGAAATTAACTTTTTTATAAATCTGGCAACAATGGCAAAAGGTTTTGAAAATTTAAATTATCCAAAATTAAACTACAATGTATAAAAAATATATGTGTAAAATTTTATTGCCATCTTGTTCAGGAATGACAGCATCACTTGTAGCAACTGTCACTTTGGGTTGTCCGATTAACACCAAAATCTATACAGATCGTCTCCTTGCTACCATAAATATGTATACAAAATTTAATCTAAATCTGTTCAGCCGTTTAGATACTATCGTGTTCAAACACACAGACACACACATACATACACACAGACACATAGGCACACAGACACACAGACACAGATAGACAACATTCTAAAAATGGTAGAAATGGATTCAGGTCAGGTGACATCAAAACGTAAAGATTCGTTAAAATCTGGGTAAGGCCAAAAAATCATGATCACAATACTTTCCTTCTATACAACTTTGTTGGGTTCGGAAAGTAAAAAGGCAAAAAATCCTACATGTCTGTTTTTCGCCCTTTAGCTATAGTGTACATTTTTTTGAATATATTATCATCCTTTTGTTATTTTAAATATAATTAGGTACATATTTAATATTAATAATAATTTAAAAAAAATAGGTTAATAGTTATTTAACGACAAAGTGCATTAATAAAGGCGATTAACAATCGAGATAATTTAACGTGTGAGCGAAGCGAACGCGTTAATGTTCGAGATTGTTAATCGCCATTATAAATAACGAGTTTATTACAGAACTTTTCCGTCGACCGTACTTTTCAAAAATAAATATATCTTATTTAAAACAAATATAGAATCTTACGAAATTATAACAATAAAATAAATAATGACATACAATGACAGATAGTACTAATACAGCTACTTGATTTCAAATGTCACTGTCAATATAAATGTATAAGAGCGGTGTACATTGGGTTACATATAATAAAATTGTTGATTAATAGAAAATCGATCATTAATAGGTGTCATTAATCAACGATTTTGAGTGCGTTAAAATGCATCATAAATGGATAGTCGACGGAAAAGATTTTTTAATCGATTAATGCAAATGTTGCTATATAGTAACAAATCGATTACAAATTGCACATAGGAAGTAAACTTGTCAAAGTGTGTCATCAATTATTTTTAATTACTTCGTTTTTTTTATAATTTCTTATTATTTTTAGGAAATATTTGGTTTATCTTGTTTATCTAAATTAATATTGACAAATAAACTAGATATTTTCCTACAAGTGTTATCCAATCCGGTTTTACAATTCACCGGCTCAAATATGAGACCAGTTTGCTCCCTTTTTGATCTTTGGACCCCAATGAATGGATGATTCTCTCGCTGTACCAAATTATTTATATTGTGATACCAACGAGACATTTCTGTAACGATTATAATGATACCAGATGAATCAAAGGTCATGACTGGACAAGTGGTTACAGGTGATGCTTTTCAGTTTTTTTTAGAAGTACATATAATCTTAACAAGTGTTATTTACAGCCGAGTGCGCCGACTTTCGTTTAATACAGGATTTAGTAATTCAAGATTATATTTTAATCCTGGATTATAATTATAACTTGTGCTCCGTCGATGTACCCTGATCAGATTAGTTAATCCACAAATGTAAGTGGCAACATTGCAAATCCTAGTAAATTTTGTATTTAAATGTTGGTTTTCTTCGATTTCTTTTTCCTGTACGATTATGATAACCGCCAAACTTCAAATCTTATAAATTTAAGTTGATAATATTGTGTAATCATGGAAAATAATGAGAAAAACTATTACTGATTAACATAATTAGTAATTACAAACAAATAATAGAAAATAAATGCACAAATCTGGTGACAACAGAAGAAAAAAACAAAACATGGCAAACTATTTGTGATACTTTTAATGCTGCTTTAGGCAGAGAAAGAAGTGTACTATCTTTACAAATTTTCTAAAAAAACAAAAAAAAAGATGTACGACAGAAAGTGGCAGACGAAAAATGTAGCACAAAAAAAACAGGTGGAGAACCACTAAAAGTTTTTCAGAGGGACCAAACGGAAGAATTGGTGCATTCTTTAATGAATGTAGTAGCATATTCTACAAAGTACATGTAATGCTTTTTGTTTGTAGAGCCTGAAATGTCGAAAAAAAGTAAATTCATCATATGTTTCAAACAGATTTGATCTGGTATGTCTTCTCCTATAGGAAAACCGAAGTCAATGATTTCCAGTAATTCCAAATCATCTTCGAATATATCCTCATCTTCAAGATCTAACATATTTAAATCCATTTTATAATCTACTTTTCACGAACAATACTTTGCACACCTTGCCAAGAACAATGAATTATATAGAAATAAAGGTTAGAATTTTAGTGACAAATCACATATAAATAAAAGATTTAACGTAATTCATACTTTAATCCCTCAATTTTGAAAGATTGTTTTAATCCCGTATTAAGGTTACTTAATGCTAGATTAAAATACGGTGCAACCCAACTTAACATTTTAATTCTTGATTAAAATATAATCCCGGGTTAAAACTTCGGTGCACTCGGCAGTTAGTGACAATGGAATTTATAATTAATAGAGTTTGGAACAATAAAATTTTTAAGATTTGCTATTTAAATAAAAGTTGTAACAAAAATTCTTTTGGGGTAGTAACTCGTTGCGTATTACAAATGGACATTCTACCTCTAAAAGGGTGGAAACTGGACGGGTCTGAAATTTCATTTTTACTTTAATTTTTTTGTGTGTTTTGTTTCTTAATTTTATTTTTGTTTTTAGGTTCCATATATTTCGTCTCTAATTTGTTAATGGGAAACTGAAAATTAGATTAAATAAATAAATTTCTATATAGACATATGTGTACCTTATATACTACAGTATATATGGTATAAGCAGCGAGAAAGTAAAAATATGTGAAAGATTAATATGATTTTTGGGGTTTTTAACTATGCTGAATTGATTGCCGTTGTCCGTTTGTCTCTATCTCTCACCCTTCTCGAGTGGAATCAGGCTAACAGACGGATGGACGGACGGACGGACAGATGGACGGACGGACGGACGGGCGGACGGCTTATAAAAGTTTTTTTCATCGAAAACTCTAAATCTGCATGATCAACACATGTTCAACCTTGTTCGTTTTGGATTCTGGGAATTTTTACTTCAACGGTGGCACACGGATGGTGTACACGTGATCACTCCCACTCCATTTGTTCGATAAACAGTTTTAATTTGTTTGTGGTTATTTTCAAAAACTAATAATTATATAAAGTTCAACGTTTTTCAACAGGCCCATTATTTGTGTACGCAAACAGGACTATGCATTATAATAGTTTTACCTGACTTAAGGGATGGCCTTACCAATTTTTTTTAATAAAAGTCTAGTTTTAATATTTTTTATATTGAGCTCTCATTGTGGTAAAACGAAAGCCTCTGTCTCTCTACAAAAATTGAGCATTTAAGTTAAGAAAACATCGACTATTAAAAACTCTTTCAATGTTTCATTGTTCCATGTTCCTGAACATGACAAAAAACAACAATTTTAATTTATTTAATTAGGTGGTCTCGTTTCATTTCTAACTTAATTTTAATACGCACTTTTGGAATTTAATTTTAGTTGATAGAATTGCTATTATAGTTTAATTAAATAATTGTATATATTACTTTATACCAATAACAAAACGTTGCTTAAAAAAAAATATTTTCTTTTTGTTGATAATTGTATATTGTCAAAAAACCTTAATCTAGTGGAGACTATTGTATCCCATTTTATTATTTAATCTTTTAGCAGTTTTGTTTTATTACATGGAACATAATAGTAGAAAGAATAAAAAATAATGGAGTAAAAAAAAATCCAAACATGTCGTTGAACTTTTTTGTATGTATGCACGCCTCGCACATTCCAATATAATGTTATATTCCGATCAAAGCAATAAAAGTGGATGCCACATCATAGTGTACGCTGTTAGCATGCGAATTGGTGTGTTTCTTTCTTTGATTTCTGACGATATAACCAACCCCCCCACAACCCTTATATTCTTGCTACCCCCGAGCCTTTAGCTGACCTTCCACCAGCTACGATCGTCGCTGCCATGAATTATGCAATGCCTATTTCGGCACCAAAATGTAATCATCAGTTTTCATATGGAGAAACGGATATGGGGCTCAATTATTCAGGATACAGTTTTTACGGTTTTTGTCTTGTGATACGTTTGACTGGAATTGAGTTGAAAAGTTGTCAGAAATATAACGAGTTTTTAAAACAACGCTTTAATATTTTATCCATTAAATATTTAACATTATAAAATATTCTCAAAATAATATATTAATTTAATGATTAATACTAATTTAAATAAAATGCACTAAATAACTGGTCTCCACAGTAAAAAATGAGGGGGTAATCCCACCCAACTTTCCGAACGCTCCTAGTAAAGTAATTGTTTAATCGATTATTTTAGTTTTTCTGCATCAAAATACATTAATAAAATTAGTTTACAAAAATTAAAAAAAAACTTAATTTTTTGTAAAATTTTTTTCATTTTTTATAATTTTGTATAATTTCTACAAGTATTATTTGTACTATTTACTTTTTTCATTTGTTTTACCATTTTCGATAAAACAAAAGGACAAAAGAATTTAAATTTTGTTTTATTTTAGTTATAATAATTACAATGTTAAATTCGAAAAGACTAGATTATTTTCTAAATTTAGAGATTTATATTACCTATCGAATGGCATATATCCCATTTTAATATCTTTAATATTTTTAAAGTTATTCAATTTTTTTTAAACTTATATTAAATTTCAAAAAAAAAATTATGAATTCTACAATTTTTTGAATAAGATTTTGAAAAAAATCAAAATTATAGAATTTTTTACTACCAATTTAATGGTATTTTTTGTAAATTTTTAATATTAATATTAACCTTAAAAAGAAATAAAACCTTTTTTGAATAATTTTAAAATCAATAAATAATTAATATTTCATTCAATTTTATTCAAAATGGGAAACAGACCATTTTTTAGGTTTTTTGGATCAAAATACATTAATAAAGTTAGTTTAAAACTAAAAAAAAAAATTTTTTTTGTTAAAAATTCATGGGTTCAGACTTCGACATAAATTTCCTATAGATCCCTCTTTCTCGATTTTTGCTTCGGGTCTTCATTTTCGCGGAATTTCAGTCCAAAAATAGTATTGCAAGGAAAAAACTAGATTTTTCGCACAAAAATGTCCCTACGGAACACTATATTGAGATTTTGCCCGACTTCTTTATGGGGAAGCGCATATTTTCGACAGACGGTTTTACTTCTTCAAAACTACGAAACCATCAGCAGAACTTGCGCCATTCGGCGTCACGACGCTCTTCGTCTCGATGTCTCAGATTTCGGCATCTATCAATTTTTACATCATTCATCGTAAACGACAATTTCTTCACGTCGTTTGGTCTTATTTTGTCAGAATAATTATTTTCACATTTTAATTTGTTAACTTCTTATAGTATGTGTATAATATGTGAGCCAGAGGTTAAATAAGCACCTTTCGTGTGTTCACAATGACATTCTTCAATTAATTGTACCAAAATCCAACAAATTTTGCTCATATATTTTTCTAAAATATATTGCCAATGTTACCTAATACAGAGTGATCCATATACGGGCGGCTAAAAAAATTGTAATTTTTTTAAATGACACAAACATATATTTTTACATTTTTAGATTACTACTGTAGTGGCCTTTATGTCAGTATTTTAATTTTTTAAATCGGATGCTGCGTTGCCAAGATATTCAAATTTTTATTAAATTTTCTGAAAAATCGCTACATTTCAAAATCATTCAAAAATTAATGAATTTTCCGAATTTGAAAATGAAACTTTATAAATGAAAATATTTCCTAGTTGTAGGTATTTTCGAACCAAATAAAACAGTTTTTTTTATTTTGATATCTTTACTAGTTTCGACGCCACAAACCGCGGGAAGGTAATTGGCCCACCCTGTATATTATATTGTCAATTATTTATAATTATTCAATATGATTAGGTTTTTGGGGTTTCCGTATACCTTTTATATCAAATGGCGCCACCACTCATCAGTAAGACGAGCCGAAGCACAATAGTAATTTTTCTTAACGAATCAATATTTTTGTTGACAATTTTGTGCTTTGATTTATGTTCACTTGTCACTACAATTATTAAACATAATGTGGGTCCTAACTACATAAAAAAGACAATGATAGCTATATTGACGTAAAAGGCCACGTGTATACAAACTATAATATTATTATTATTACATACACAACAAGGGTAAATAATTTCTTGCAAATAGCATGGGTACGGTCAGTCACAACACTAATAATAAAAATATATTAGTAAAAGAATTGAATGTAAATAAAGTACGCAAGCGGGAAAAGTCGTCAAAGGGTTAAATGTACTAGAGCAATTTTGGTTTTTGGACTTAAAAGTCACGTTATATCCAATCGGATGTCATGATATATATGACTCCATCTAGATTAAATATCTCACGTGGGTAGTTAACTAATTTTAATTTTTTAATGTTAGAGCGTCTCAGCTCGATTTTGGGGTTAAATAAATAATAATTAGATTTTACTTTGTACTTAATTTATTTTTTGTGAGCTACTAGGCCCGAGTTTGTAATAAATATTTAACAACGGTAATAACTAGATTTTTTTTCATACTTTAGTAAATTTCTCCGCCACTAGGCTAGAGCTTGGGAAAGATAATTAACGTGGGTAACAACTAGACTTTGTTTTATACCTACATAAGTTTTCAGATCTACAGACTCAATTTGGAAACAGATATTTGAGTGGATAACTAAAGAGACTTTTTTATACCTGGCTGCTAAATTTTTCTTCATTTTTGGATGCACTTTGAAAAATATGACTTTTTTAGAATTAATATATCACTCCTAATAAATAATTACAAGTTTATAATATCCTTAGCAACTAGGTATAAACTTTTATCTTAATAAACAGCTAAATACTAGAAAGTTAAAACCAAAATCTAAAAGGAATTTCCGACTATTTTACAAACCATGTGGCATTCCGTATACATTTAGTGGGTATCCAGATCTAACAACAAATTCGTTGCTCCATTCATCCAAATTCACTTTTTGTTTGGATAATGGGGCGATGGATGGCACGGCCAAACGTATCTCGTTCCACTTAAGTACACAATAAATATCAGGGAATAGCCCAACCCGAACATACATCAGCCGTCAGGCCGCATCTCTCCATCTCTCTCTAATGCCCACACGACGAGCTTATTTCCTTGGGGTCGAAACGTTATGCGTCGTCAACCCGATGCTGCTGCTGACCCACTAGGACGTACTCCGATATTTTTAAACGGAACTCTTAAACAAATATCTAAGATTTAATAATTTTTTCTTTTTAAAAATCGAAGTCAGCTATAATTATGATCATTCCATTTTACAATACGTGAAACCTTTCTTAAGTTATTTTATTTATTTATTTCTTTAAATATAATGAGTAGGTCATCTAAGCCATTCTGAGTATTAATATATGAAAATTAAGGCGTTAGAGAGTGAGGATGATATGACGTATTTATTTTTCGTCACTTTTGAAATCAAATGAAATTTTAATGTCAAAATAATAATAATGAAGGTAACAGCTAGTGCTCTTCTGTCGCTGTTAATGCTTATGTCTTTTCTAAAAGTTTTACATATATGCATTGTTTTGGATTTATTGGCATTTTTCCGTACTAATAATAATGAAGTTAAACAGTTAACACAGTCAAATATTTTGTTGCGATTAATAAATAGGTTAAAATGAAGATGGTTTATATTAAGACAGTTCAGAACGGTCGGATTAGCAATTTCCTTATCTTTACAACGGATATCTGAATCGTTGCTACCAAGAACTACGCTCGGCTCTTCAAACTGAGCGAAGAGAAACCGGTGTATCTAATTTTTATTTAACTTTTCTTTAACTGTCTTCCCCCACTCCCTTCCCGTTTTTTACCTAACCTAAAGAAAACTTTGAAGCATAAATAAAGAAAATGATAAAAAGAAATGAGTGAAAAAAAATTTGTCCACTATCTACGGAGAATTAATTTAATTAAGCTCTCCAAACAGGTGTATCTAATTTTTATTTAACTTTCTTTCCCCCACTCCCTCTCAGTTCATTATCAACAAACTGAACCTTAGTCTAAAAGAAAAATTTGAAACCTTGTAACAGTCTTCTTTTGGCGCCTTAGTGCAGGTTTCGGATTGCCCCGCGCGCCACCTTCTGTTTATAGTGTGAAGGCCACTTGCATCGGGCAGCATCAGTGGAGAAGAAATACTACAGAGGTTGTTATGGTATCGACCAAATCACTGGCGGCAGAAGGGTTGTCTGTACTTGTCCTATTGACTTGAGTACCTGGTTATTTCTGCTGCTGAAAGTTAAAAGTCACACCAAATAAAATCAATAACTTTCTGGATTGCTTAGCGTCGGTGTCTGCATGGCTGTATATGGTCCTTCTGGTCAGGCCTCTCTGTCTAGTACACGGCTTTGTTCCCTTTAACCTTCAGTTTGACCTATCTCTCAAGTAATTAGTTCTGTAGCTGGGACTAGGACTTCCACTGGAACCCGGGCTAACACTGCAACTCCAATTGGAATAGGATACTGCAATTGATGACAACGGATTAAATCGTCCTACTCGATAAGAATTTTGGCGTCTAAGAAGCGCGAATGCGAGTATCTCTATCTGTCGGGCGGAAGTTCAACTGATACGACTGACCTTAACCTAAAGAAAAAAAAAATAAAACAACAAAAAGGTGCCCAAATTTCGTCAGAAGGGGAATTGAGGGGTTTCACTGGGTTCGCGAAGACAGTAAAGAGAAAACAGTACCTATTCTTTTCTATGTTTATTAAGACACGGCAGTTATATGTTGTTCTATATAAGTTAGTGCAACGGGTTTAAAGTTATCAAAGTAAATAGTTTGGCTAGCTACAAAACGAGGACTAATAACTTCTAGAAGTTTCACAGTAGTAAGTAATTTTTAGGAAGCTGATAAATAAAAATAAGTAAGAAAAACCAATGTTAATGATGATTATCGGACTGTCAGTTTTAAGATAAAAAACTAAATTTGGTTTTGCCCTTTCAGTCTTTTTCCAGAATTTAGTGCTTATTCCTCAATCATAAATATTTAAATTAGTAACATATAAATCATATAATAAATTTTAATAAAAAACTACCGCTGGAACTACCGACAACGGTTTGAATTGTCCTACTCGATAAGAACTTCGCAGTCTAAGAAGCAGGGACTCGATTGCCTCCATCTGTCGGGTGGAGGTTCAACTGGTACGACTGGCCTTATATTCGAAGCATAATTTTAAGTTAATTCTAATCCAAATATTTGAATTATTACAAAAACTTCGTTATAAGTGATTTACTCTTTTTTTTGTTATGTTTGGTAGCAAAAACTTTTTTTTCGTTTTACTTCAAAAAATTGATTAATTCATGAAACTACCAAGATAAAGCCGTTTTTGGCCTAGCGGCCGACTAAGACTGCCTGTGAGCGTCGCCTAGATTGAACTGATTTTTCCATATTAAGGTTCTCATTGTTCCAATGTCAATTAATTCTTGTCTGCGTATTTTGGACATTTGTGCTTCTGTAAAAATTAAATTTTTGCTGAGCTAACGGAATTATTGCCTTCTTGGAACTGTCAGATTAGCGTTTATACAGGAGTTCGTTTTTAAAGGAATAGTTGCTTTATGAAACGTGATATACCAAAAGAAACATGAATTTTATTATTTAAAACGAATCAAAGAAAGTAACTTATTTAACTTTTCTTTATTATGAATGAAATCATTATGTACTGGGTATCATTTTATTTTATCGACTATCACATTTATCAATTTTCCGTTTCCTCCTATAGAAACATACTCAGATCTAAATGCTGCATCTGATGATTACCTCCAAAAGTTACATAAGTAATATTCTAACAGCCACAAATCGGATACCTGATTTTTCAATAGAGCTGAACCAGTTTACGTGTTGGTGTAACCTAAATACAGTTTCAATAAAGATCTTAGGATAATAATTAAGAATTGGAATCAGTTGAATACAAGCACATATTTCAGGACAAGCCCTAACGGAATTAATTGGTATACATAGGGGTCAAAAACGGAAGGGGGCACTGGAGCTGGTATATACTGCGAAAAAAATAAGTACCAAGAGAGCTTCTCTGCAATACTCGAATGTGCGAGAAATAGTAATATGAGGGCCTACGAGGAAAAAACAATCACAATCTACTCAGGCAGTCAAGCAGCCCTTAAGATTGTAAGGAGCCCAAAGCACTGAATAACCCAAAGGGTAACTCGTCGAAAATCCCATTAAACTTTATAAGCAAATTTTGGTAACCTTGCGCCATTTTTTTGGCTACACTCTCAGGGCTGGCTTTGCCGATACGTACTGTCCATAGTCTGCTTTAGTGCGATGGGTGCGCGTTTTTATAACACTTTGATATTGTTTACAGCGATATTTCAGATATTGGTTTTACAGAGCCCAAGAAACTAATTTATGTGTTAACTGAATATTTTCTAATCCTAATAATCCGGTAAATAGTTTTTTACAAACCCTACTTTATTTCTTTATTTACGATCAGACGAGGCTAGTTTCCAAGTTTAAAAGTTACAGCGAATTAAAATATAGTCATTCGATTCGGAATAATGTCCAGAAAAATGTGCTTTTGCGTAACCAAAGATTTCAAAAAAGGCACTAGACCTCCTTTTTTTGGATTGTTTATTTCTTTTGTAATAGTTTACGTGCGTATTTAAATCTTTCTCACACATTTTTCATTTGGAATCGAATTAACCCTCGACTATATTTTAGTTTGCTGTAACTTTAATTAACATATTTTAAACTTGTGAACTAGCTTATAGAGGGTACAAATTTATCATTAAAAATATAATAAAAGGTATAAAAAGTTAAAAAAAATGTATAAAAAGTTAAAAACAGTATAAAAAGTTAAATAAAGATGTATAAAACAGCATAGCGTAAACTACTTTTAATCTAATTTTAATACATATAAGTCCAAACAGCAAATCCGATAGGTCACTTGCCAATAAAGAACTTTACAAACAAAAATAAATCATTGGTGTTTCTAAAAAATAATTTGTGTTTTTCTTTTTTTTTGATTTTGACACTAGGCATAGTTTTAAAATTTCTATTTACATATTTTAAGGAATATTAGATTAATACCACATAGATTTAACAATTAGTCTTTGGGGAAATCCTTAAATAGGTGTGCAAAATTTTGGGTATGAGCCAATTGAGCACCAAGCTCTAGATGTAATAAATGTAGACCGGCCAACTGAGCACCAGGCAGGCAGGTACCTTTTCAAAGCGGCCCTTTTGAGACAGGCCAATTCAGCATTTTGACCTGGATCCACTTTGTAATAATAATCCCTTAATAGTCCAAAATTCTTTAAAAAATCGATAAATTGAAAAATCCTTGAAAAATTATTGAAAAATTCTTGAACAATCCTTAAAAAATCATTAAAAATTCTGGAAAAGCCCTTGAAAAGTACGTGAAAAATCCTACAAGAATTTTTGAAAAATACTCCAAATTCCTTAAAAAAAAAACATTAAATTGAAAAATCCTTAAACAATCCTTGAAAAATCAATAAAAATTTTTGGAAAAATCCTTCAAAATCCAACAAGAATGTTTGAAAAAATTTCCAAAACTCCTTAAAAAATTGTTTTTAATTTAACAATTTCTTAAGTGTTTTTAAGACATTTTTTAGAATTATTCAAAGATTTTTACAGAATTTTTCAAGTACTTCTCAAGGAATTTTCGAGAATTTTTCAAGCATTTTTCAACGTTTTTTCAATCGTTGAAAAATCCATGAAACATCCTTAAAAATCCTTCAAAAATCCATGAAAAATCATTAAAAACCGTTTTTAAAAAATCTTAAACAAATACTTGTACCTACCTACTAAAAAAGAATTTAAAAAATCGTTGAAACCCCGTTAAATAATCTTTGAAAAATTGTTGAAAAGTTCTTGAAAAATACTCCAAAATTCCTCGAAAAACCAATAAAAAATTCTTGAATAATCCTTGAAAAATCTCTAAAAATCAAAGATGAGGATTATTCAAGGATTTTTCAGCATTTTTTCAATGATTTTTCAAGGATTTTTTAAGAATTTTTCAAAAATTTTTCAATTTAACGATTTTTTAAGGGTTTTTGAGAGTTTTTAAAAAAATACTTCTTAAAAATTATTTTCACCCATGATTTTTTTTTAATAAATAAATGCCAACTACCATATTCTGATTTTTATTTGACCGAGAAAAATAACTGTTTGCATTAATTCAGTAGATACCTGATAATTCAATTGGCGTGTCCGGCTACGGTATCAATTTTACCTGAGGGTAATAAAGTGCTCAATTGGCGTCCGTCCAAAATTTTCTAAACAAAATTAGTAATTTTTGTAAAATGAAATTTTTTCAGAATACTATTAAAAAAAATTCCGTGAATGCTTTGAACAACACAACTTGACAACTGTGGCTTAAAATAAAATGCGACAACGGCTAAAATGTAGCCTAAAAAATGGCAATTTGGTATGCGCAACTCGGATGCGCCAACCTTTTCTGCTAACGTGAGTTACTCTTCTCGTTGTTCGGTGCCCAAAGGTGACATATAGTATGATATGAGAATGCGGCGAAGAACTTAGGGAACTGGCGACCCACAATAAAGTAATTTTATCGTGGGTACCAGGTCATAAAGGTATCGCTGGAAACGAAAAGGCTGGCGAGCTCGCAAGAATCGGATTGTCAACCCCATTAATTAGTCCAGAACCAATGATGGGAGTACAAAAACGTACTTTCAGGAACCACATAAAAGACTGGATCAAGAGTGAACACAAATTGTACGGACTTATACACGGGAAAAATTATAAAAGAACTGTCAAAAACGTAACTGAAGATCTACTTTCAATGAGTAGGAATCAACTACGAATTACCACAGGGCTCCTTCCCACTAGAGAGTATCTAAACAATATGGTGCTATATAACGGCGACCTTAAATGCGAACAATGCAATAAAATGCACTCCACATACTATGAAACTGACAGACTCTGGATCACAGAAGGCAGAGAGTAGTACAGTAGACAAAGAGACGGGAAATAACGCAATAAGCCCACTAGGCTGCAGTGAATCCGGTTACAAAGAACGGTCCCGGAAGGAAAAAAAAAGAAAAAAAACCGCCATAATGATTAATGTATACACTTCAAATAGAGTAATTTTGTAAATCCTTAAAAGCCAAATTTCCTTATCTAGAACTTTGACCTTGCGGTGAGTGGGTTAAAAATAGTTTATCAGCGCAAAATAAATTTGTTAGTTTTTTTTTTGTAAATTAAATAGAGTAACGGTATGTTAATTTCTAGAACCTCGAAGTGAAATTTTTCTGATTTATTAATTAATAAATGCTTAATATGTTCATTTTATAATTTGATTTAGTGAGGCAAGAGTATTTTTTATTTGGCGAAATATTAAAAAAAATATTTTGTAACCCTTTTAACTCTCATGTCGTACGTCCTTGCTGACCTAAGACCAGTCCGCAGGGCAATCACTGTTTCCAGTTCTAGAATGAAATGTTTTTCTTTTGCGTTTCTGTTTTCGTCTTTCCTTTTGGAAAGAAAATAGACGGTCGTTTGTTAGAAAAAGTTCGGATAAAGAAATTGCCTGAAATTGCCACATTATTACTCTTAAGTTTCCAATCGATGAATTTTTACAAATTCACATTATTTCAATTCTAAACAGGTATGTAATATTTATAATAAAATATATTGCAAAAAGATTATTTCGTAAAAAATATTTCTATCTTGATATTTGATGCCGCTTTAAAAACAGAGACATTAGCATTCCATTTGTGGCGAGCAAGAACGTGGCCATTAGCATGGGACCAAGGACCAGGGCCCTAAGGGCAAAGCCATCAATTCCGTCTTTCCGCCCTTCTTTCTCCGGATACCGGAACATGACATGTGTTCCTTGTGCCGGACGCTGCTTCAACGCCCGTCGTCGTCCTTATGTCGACGCAAGACGTCGTTTCGTTATATGGACATTTTTCCGGCAATATCCATGACGTTTTTCAGATGGAAAATATTAAATTGAAATGTCGGGAAATGTACATCGTGAAAGTGTGCATTTATTGAATACAGTTATATTTCTGTTGGTAACGACAGTTTTCAGCATACGGGTTGGTTCAACTAAAGAAATATTTTTATATTTACTTTGTAATGTACAATAAGAGTTTATTCTGAATACAGAACTATCAATTTTCTTTTTATTTAAAGATAAATAGATTCAAAATGTAGTTGTATATATACTACGAAATAATCAAATATTTTAACCCAATATAATTGAATCACATCAAGTTAACCCAGAGTTCGTATTAAACTCATAATAATTTTTTTAAATTTAAATTCAAAGCGTATTTTCAATAACTACAATAAAAAAGAATGTGAATTAAACCATTTAAATATGTCATAACTAGTATATTACTACGTCATTGTAAAATTTCTAGAAAGATCTTTCCAACGATTACGCAATATTTTCTATCTCAATCTTAAGCGCTTTTCTTTTTCATACTTGTACGCTGCAATAAATATTATATCAAAATTTGTTCATATTTGTTTACGAACGAAATGATGCCGATAGCAAAATAATTGATATATATTCCTTCTAATATTGTTGTGTTGGAAATTATAATCAAAGATGTGCATACGTCATGTGAAAATAAAAGTGAAATCGGTGTCTTTGTGGTCATGTAATTTTGATCAATATACATGGTTTTTAAAAGTTTGGAAACGGTCTTATCATCATATTTGCTTTAAAAAAAAATCAAAGTGGCCTCCTGTAGCAAAAAAGAAGAATTGTAAGCGCATAAAATTGGGAAAAAAGACATATCATTACTAAATCCCGAATTTGGACCATTTATCTTTAGTAGTTTTTGAATTTCAGGACAGTTTCCAGACTTTTGAAGCACCCTGTATGTAACTTTATATACATATAATAATGGATCTTTTTAACATGAATAAATGAGAATATAAAAGCTCTTCAGAATTAAAATAGTAGTATATTAATTTAAACATATTAGTCTCAGTTCTGCAAATAACTGAGTGGTCCTTCGCTGCAAGAATCTTTAAGTTCTCTTTGATATTAACAAACTATATTTCTTTGCTGTTAACCCACTAAGAGTTACATTATCGAATTTTTCATGTTTCATGTTTCATGAATTATACTGATTGAATAACTAAAATTTTTAAGTTGGTACATCCATGTTTTTTTTTTCGTTGAAGTAGATTCTTATCCAAGTAATCTCTCTTTATACAGGGTGTCCAAGAACTCTTCTGCCAAACGGAAACTGCAGTTACTAGAGGTGATTTTAAGTCGATTTAGCTCAAATTACCTTAATCCGAAAATGTTTTCTAAGGGAGCTACAGCCCTTTGAAGAAGACGTCCTTGTAGGAGTTTTCTTCAAATTATTCAAAAATGCCGTTATAGCTAGCCCCCATTATTTTTTTTCGATTTTTTTTGTTGTACTAGATTGTTATAATTGGTCTTAGCATTGTTCCAAACTTTAATGTCCTAAAAAATTATTTCAAGCTTAAAATCAATTAAAACCATTTATAGCTAGCCATCCATTTTTTGTACTAGATTGTTGTAGTTGTTCTTAGCATTGTTTCAAATTTTCATGTCTTAAAAATGTTATTTAGGAACAACCAGAACAATTTGGTACAACAAAAGAAAATTGGAAAAAAAGTAATGGGGACTAGCTCTAAAAGGTTTTAATTGATTTTGGCCTTGAAATAATTTTCTTAAGACATAAAAATTTGGAACAATACAAAGACCACGTAAAACAATCTGGTATAAAAAAAAAGAATTCGATAAAAAAATAAACAAATAAAAAAATTGAAACATTTGAAATTAGATAGTTTTGTAAAGCTTTTTATTTTATCAACAATGCATAAAATGTTACAAACATTTTTTATTTGGTTTTCTTTGTTTTCAAGATTGGGGGCCTAGCTATAAATGGTTTTAATAGATTTTGAGCTTGAAATAAGTTTTTTTAAGACATGAAAATTTGGAACAATGTTCAGAACAACTAGAACAATCTAGTACAACAAAAAAAACTTCGAAAAAAAAATAATGGGGGGCTGGGCCCAAGTGGTGTTTATTGATTTTGGGCTTGAAATAATTTTTTTTAAGACATGAAAATTTGGAACAATGTGGCGCAACAGAAAAAATCGGCTGTGTCACCCCAGAACTTTCCCGGCTCGACCGTAGAGAATATGTTATTTATTATTATTATTTTAATTACAAAATACTAAGCATTACATTAATTTATGGAACACATTAAAAATAGCCAGCCGATGGTGAATACGTCTACCGAATTGATATGTCAATGTTGATAATGACATAAGCTGCGCATGCGCACGTTGTATGTCACACTGCTACAATGAGGATCTCCTAAAATCATGTGCGAAAACTATTGGGAATTCTGGAAAAATTTGTAGGGAATTTTATGCTTTACAACTTTGCACTGAAACATTTTGCACGAAAGAGCATAATTTACCTCCATAATTTAGAAAAAAAAACGGAAAATCCTAAATATGTATTTTTTTCGTCATCTAGCGGCGAAACTATGAGGAATTCGATAAAAAGTTAAACATAAAAGTTAAAAAAAATTTGATGCTTTACAACTTTTCACCAGAAAATTTTGCACTAAAATGCATTGTTTGTTCTCAAAATCAAGAAAAACTAGAGAAAACCTATATGCAGATTTTTACGCGCCCTCTAGTGGCGCAACTATTGGAAATTCTAGAAAAAGTTTTAGACAAAAGTTGTAGGGAATTTTATGCTCTAAAACTTTGTACTACAGCATTTTGCACTAAAGTGTATTGTTTGTCCTTAGAATTTAAAAAAAAAGTAAAAAATTGTTACATGTGCATAACTCGGATGGTCCAGGGATGCAACTCGGATGGTAAAAAATCTACTTACTTCATTGGGATGCAAGTCGGACGCTCCGAACAAATTCGTTTATTTCTAACGATTTTCAAAAACTCAATAACAATTCTCTAATGACAAATTAGTTTTCCACTTGATTTTTTTAAAATTTCAATTTCTTCATAATCAAACAGAACTAAACCAACCTGTGAGAAATTACACGAAATAAAAGACGTAATTGGGGAATTATTGGAGATTAATTTAAAACCAGAAGTAAGAGTTGAATTAAATAATATTTGGGCTCTTTTGAATGACTTCTAATAGCTTCAATAAGGCTAAAAGTGAATGTTAACTCGTGGCTAATAATTTGGGAATGTCAACTGAACTAACTTCGGCCGGAAAAAGAAAAACTGAAAAGAAAAATGTTTTTCCACGAAACATCAAATAATTCATTACAAGAACTCGATAAAGAGGAATATTTTAAAATAAAGGTAATTTATGTAATTTACATGCTGTTATGTTAAATTTATCAACAAAGTTTGAAGCAGCTAAAAAATGTGTGAACATGTTTAGTGTGTTATTGAGATTTCTAAGTTTAGAAGTTGAAGAGCCAGCCAATCGTTTTCAAAATCATTACGATGCAAATATCAATTTTTTATTCAAAGAAGAAATAAAACATCTGAAAAGCAAATTTTTATTGTTTCCAAATATAATTATAGCATTAAGACTTTTTGTACTCTCTCTGTAACCGTATCCCAAGCAGAAAGAACTTTATCTCTTTTTACATCTTTATCAGCAATTTTACTTTCCCGACCCACCTCCTAGAAGGGAAAGTATTGTGAACGAGCTAAAAAAAAAATCGAGATAAAAACGGAAATATCCATTTTCGGGTCCCCTAAGACGATTAAGACCATTTCCAGATGGAAGTCTGTCTGTCGGTCTGTGTGTGTGTATTCTTCCACGATAGAGGTCACACGTTTAATCTGTTTGAGCTCAAATTTGGTGTAGAGGTTTGGCTTAGCCGTCGGAAGAACCCATCAGTTTTTGTACGACATCTATCAAACGGAGGTGTCACTATCAAAAAATGACAGATGCAATATCTCATGAAATTTGACATACAATATGTCATTTGAAAGCCCTTGAAAAACTATATTCAGAACAGTCAAAATTATTTCTCCAACTGTCACATTTCAAAAATAAAAAAATATCAAATTTGAAACTTTAGCATTAAATATCTGAGAAAGTATTAATCCGATTGAGCTGAAATTTGGTACGTAGATTTGGGTTACCCATCGGAAGAACTCATTAATTTTTGTATGACATTTGTCAAACGTCAGTGTCACTAACAAAAAATAACAGATGCAATATGTCACGGAATTGGACATGCAATATGTCATTTGAAAGCCCTTGAAAAACTGTTCAGAACAGTCTAAATTATTTCAACTATCACCTGTCAAAAATAAAAAAATGTCAAAATTTAAAACTTTAACATTAAATATCTGAAAAAGTATTAATCCGATTGAGGAAATTAAAACGATCAAAATTCTCCTAGAATGAACAAAAATATTATTTTGGAAAATAATAATCATTACATTCTGAAAATATGTGTTAAAACAGGCGTACGCCACTGACGTTGACATAGATCATGTTGAAGTTTGTGGATAATTATTTTAGTTTATTTTCTATTCCTTGATTTTATTTTCTGAAACTATGAAATTCGAATTTTCCTTAAATTTTTGAATTATTTAAATTTTCAAAATATTTGTAAATTCTTGAAATTTTCAAAAACATTTTTGAAATTAGTAAAATATTTGAAATTAGAAATTCTTTAAATTTTCCAAATTTTTATAGATCGGGAATTGTTTTTTGAAATTTTAAAATTTTATAAATTAGGTTTGACATTGTTTAGAAATTTTCAGATTTTCAAAATTTGGAAATCTCGGGATTTTTTTAAACTTTAAAAATTTTAAAATTTTCAAAATCCGTTTTGACATTATTTAGAAATTTTCGAAATACCTATTTATAATAATTGAAATATTTAAGATGGCATTTTTGAAATTTGTAAAATATTTGAAATTAGAAAATAATGAAATTTTTGAAATTTTGCGTTTTTGAAATTATAAAATATTTAAATTTTCGAAATTTAGGAAGCTCAGGAATTTTTTTTGAAATCTTCAAAATTTTAAAATTTTTGAAATTCGTTTTTACAATGTTTATAAATTTTTGAAACATTTATAATAAAAAATTATTTCTCCAAGTGTCACCTGTCAAAAATAAAAAATGTCAAAATTTGAAACCTTCACATTAAATATCTGAAAAAGTATTTGTGGGTACTCGTCGGGAAAGTTTGGGGGCGACACAACCGATTTTTTTTCTGTACCATAGAGGGCGGGCCCGTGAATTTTGTGTGTACACCAGGACCTTTGGGCTGCCCTCTGTATAGTCCAATATCTTACAGTGAAGAGATTCTAGACTAATTAATGCCTACATTGTATCTGTTATGCATATACATTACTATATTTTGATATAGCTTTAGCTACAATACCGTTGATTATAGCTGAATTTATTATGTATGTAAAGTTATTGAAAAGATAATTCTCGACAAGTAAGTCACCCTGTATCGTTTCTTTCTACTTTGTTTATGTCATGGGAAGTAAATCTGTTCGAATTGGGTTGCTGTCATATTTGTGCATATTTACGTAGAGGGCAGCCTAAGCCTCCCCGACGGCATCGCATTGTGGCGTCAGAAGCTATCATTCGTCTCCAAGGCCCTCCTGATTTAAATAAGCCCGGACTAGGGCCGACTCCGGGGAATGGGATTTGGTTTTTGTCGCCAGCCGAACTTTATATGTCACTGTCGGTTACAACTACCTAACTCGACTCGATATATTCCCTCCAAATCCTTAAAAATCACGGGCATTCGTTGTCGTGAAAAATAACACCAATCAAATGTGAATCATGCTATACTTACTCGTGCGATTGTTCAGAATATTTCCATTTTTTAAACCAGATACGAAATTTATTTTTGCACTTTTTCTAATATAATATAAACGTCAAAATAAAAATATAGTTGTTATTTTCACAATTAAAACCCGCCATCGTCATACTGGTTTCCTGGTTAGTAAACAAAAAAAGCAATCTACTTATTCCAACTTGAAAAATTTATAAATACAAAAACATGTGTGTAAAAATTTAAAATCAGAAATTGGAGTTCACTAAATTGGAAGTTATACACAAAAATCATTTGGTCTTTTGGACGCAGATTATGACGATTAACCCTCGTAATATATATTTTATGATTCTTTTAAAACAACATTTACTTTAAAATATCTGTATAATCTGACTGTAGCAGTTTTCCAACTCCCTTTTTATGTCTTGTCTGTCCAGCGCTATTACAATTCCCCATGTCGCTCTTCTGATTTTCATTTGATAACAATATACAGAATTGAAATATGACACGTAATATTACGAGATAAGGCCGAAAATGTTTTTGGGAAAGATTTCAGAATGTCATTTAACGTAAAATTGTTTTTGAAATAGGTCTGGAATGTCGTTGTTTATTTTTATTAAATTGTGTATTTTTTATGGATAATATTTTTTGATATAAGATAAGATAAGGTCTTTTTTTATATCTATAGAGAAGAATCACTACTGTATAAGTGATAAACAAAGAAAAATATTGATATTCATTATTGGTGTTATACAGCCAAGGAAAATCGTCTAAAAGTGGACTACTTTTTTTACTAGTTTGAAGAACCAAGAAGCTTAAGTTAACTTCTAAACTTGTTTTAAATAAGGAATAATTAAAATTCTGAAGAGATTTTAATGCTCGTATATTTGAATACCAACATTTATTGGACATTGCACTTTTATGTAACAAACAATTAAAGGAGAAACCATGAAATATCAAAGATTCCATTTTAGAAATTAGTAACCAGCACTAGATATGTTATTATTTAGCGGTTTATTTTCACCATTTTCACTACAATTTTACAGACACAACTTATTAGGTATATAACTTAGATTAATACAACTCATTTCACAATGTTGATCTTAGAAAATTATCATCGTTTGATTATTAAAGGAAAACTAATTTTATCTTAAAATTAGACAGCAAATCCTTTAAAGATGTACTAATATACTTCTTAGTAACTCTCTGTTTCGCTCCAAACTGTTATTTAGCAAAATTACCGTTACATCTTATGATGTGATTACCCAATTTTATTGTCCAGGCAGGATGTGGAGTGACTTGTTACAAGTGCATTTTGAAGTCAAGCATCTTAAAATCCGTAAATTTCACTTCATCCAGTGTGTTAAACCATCAGGTGATGATCAGTGCTTCTAATTCTTGATAGTTACTATAGTCACACACGAAATTTTGACGGTATAGAAGTTACACGAAAAAACTATGTCACGTTAATGTATATACCACTCCATACCTCATATAAGATACAGTCCCAGTACCTATCAGTTATGTCACCTTTTAAAACCTATTATTCTCAGCATATCTAAATGTGGTTAAAATTATCCACTCGTACCAAATGTGTACTTTTTATTTAAAAAGTGCCAATGCAAAGATTTCGGTCAATGGATTTCTGGTAAATGTCCATTTAACAGGAATATATTTTCTCTACGGCTATTAAATAATACGGTCATTCTTGTTACATCTTTAATTAAATAATGGCAATACATTCTTTACACTGTGAATTCTTACTAAGAATTTACTCAAAATTAGCCAATCACATCCTCTGATTTTTAAGAATTAGCAACCTACTAATAAGCCGCCATTTTAATTGAAATGTCAAATATACTAATGTCAAAGTTTAATATTTTAAGTGTCAATTAAAGCTTTGTGTTAAAAATTATGATTTAGATATTTAGTTTCTTGCATAAGTAGTATAGTTGTAGAGAAAATATAGTCTTCTACTTGACTAGAATGGCTCTTAGTTACTTAGATGATTCCAACACTCGCTCGCTGCACTCGCTCGTATCGGAAACTTAATCTACGTGAATAATAGCCACCATTCTACGCTCGTTGAAGAATGTACTATTCTGATCATGATCTTGCAATTGAAAGACAAAGAGAGAGAACACTTTCACCAGATATTCTAGAAAATAATACTGATGTCTGAACAACCACCAAGACAAAATGAAAAAACGCTTCCAAAACAGGGAAATAGACAAAAAGGCATTGAGGAACCTAAAAAACATATCGTTACATTTTCCTATTGATCTTCAGGATCTAATAAAGGAAGAAAATCTAGACAAGGCTCTAGTCACATGATCACTAGTAAGCCATACAAAGTCTGAGAGAACAAGAGAGGAGAAAGGAAAAAACTTCAAGGGAAAAGGTAAAACACCAAAATTCAGATCTGAATTAGCAAAATCCAATAATTAGAAGGTTGTAAAAGGCATCAAAACAAAGATAATTTCGGAAATATACGAAGACGATGAAGACATATAATGAATATTTTGGAACGGTTTATACTCTAATGATGTATAAGGTGAGCAGTGGATTCTTCGTTGCATGATGTGCTTTAAGTCGACCTATGGTAAAAATTTAAATTTGAAAACAGAGTCGGATCTGGTCTTCAGGTCCGTCAGCTCTGATCTTCAGGTACTTCAGCTCCCTCCGTTCTAATCTTCAGCTCTGTCAGGTACGTCTGCTATTGGACCAAACGAAGCTGAAGTATCTCAAGAACAGAGCTGACGGACCTGAAGACCAGAGCCGACACCGTTTTCAAATTTCTATCTATCTACTAAAACTATTTTTGCGACTTTTGTTTTGACATTTAAAAATGTCCAAAAGGTTGTAACGCTCTTTGCGTTGTGAAGCGGTCTTTTGGCTTTCGGATTGGCTTGGGCGCAACCTCTTGTTTATAGTGTGAAGCCCATTTGCACGGGCAGCGTCAGTGGAGAAAAAATACTCCAGGAGTTCGTTATGGTACTTGCCCTACTGGATTAATTACATAGATATTAGATACAAAATGTGAAAAATAAAATTTATTAAATCAAAATAATTCCTTTTATTTTGATACCAAAATCCGGCGACGGTGAAGAAGAAAGATGCGCAACCAGTTATTTATTGGTGATGTGCCAGACGGTACAGGTACGTATTCTAGGCTGGCGTGGTGGTCGGATGACGGTTCCGGTAGAGTTGAACTTGGCTTCAGATTTTCAGCTCTACCTATCCCCAAAGGTCGCTGAACCGGCACTTCAGCTAGATTTGGTGGTCGGCTCAAACTCCAACTTGCCATTTTAACTCGGACTGCTACTGCAACTCCTGACAACGGATTGAATCGTCCTACTCGATAAAAATTTCGTCTAAGAAGTACGGACGCGAGTGTTTTCATTTGTCGGACGGTGGTTCAACTTTTACGACTGACCTTATATTCGAAGCTTCTGTCTTGTCCTATAATTTTAAGTTTATTCTAATCCAGTGCCGTGCACGATTTAATTTAAATATTTTAATTATTATGAAAATTAAAGTAACTTCGTTATAAGGTTAACCATAATGGAATGTGGTCAAATAATGAGGTAAGAAAACTGTACCACACGATATATTACAATCGTTGTTAGATTATAGAGGGGGAAATGGGAACTAGTTTCGGCAATAGTGCCATTATCAGGTCAAACAGAGAAATTATAAATTGGCACATGGTTGATGCAACGTGGTAACAAGTAGTACGCCCACTAGTGTAAATAGGTAAAATAGAAAATAAACTAAGGGTAGAAAGGAGAATATAATCTGTTTGATAAATATGATAAAATAAAAAATTAAGTTTGGTTTAAGTTATGCAAATTTAATAAAATAATAGAAATTAATATTATTTACTACAAATAAACACTACTTAAAATATAAGAATATCAGCTCTTTTTATTTCATATAAATTATTATAAATAAAAGAAAAATTAACCGGAGCAAAACAAACTTGAATTTGCAATATGGGGTAAGTAAATTAATTTTTTTTAATTATAAATAAAATTTAATAGCAATAAACATTGTAATGAATGTAACTATAACTAGTGTTTATAAGAGAAAGATGTTTATTTAATTAGGAAACTTTCATTTCAAAAGTGTTTATTTCTTTTAACATCATATTTATAGTATATTTTCTCCAACGTACGATGAGTTGAAATAAACATAACTAAAGGTATATGTATATTTTCTTTTAGTAACAATTTTTCGAATGAGCTTTACAATACTATTTCATATTCATGATTGTATGAAATACGATCAACTCAATAGGAGTCAAAACATATAAAACGCCAAAACCATCCAAACCCGTCATAAAATTCCACATCCTTATTTATTGCCATATTGGCTTTGTTTGGGAGAATATTGTCTATAATTTACCAGAGCAAATCCCGAAATATATCCAATATGGTTTACCCCTAGAAATCGGCATTTCTCTCTGACTAGGCCATCGCGCCATCGCCACTCTATTTAATAGTGTGGTAGCAAAGTTCGGATTTTATAATTATAAATAATATTATTAACAAAGAAACCAGAGAAGTTGAAAAATATTACATAAATATATTCATCAAAACAAAAACGTGTCGAAAATCGAACTTCCGCTATCCTTTATTATAGCGAAAGTATAACGTTACACAAATCGTTCAAGTTCTTTACTTTCAGAATGATTTTTAAAACCTACGTAGGTAATGAAACGATACTTGATTTTGTTGATAATAAATAATTAATGCGATTAAGCCCAAATCTTTATATTATGGGTTAGTTCCAATAATAGAATTTGAAATATATCAGAAGTAGAATATAAAATAAAAAAAACTTGGATGCCAGTCAAATTGATTTTTTTTATATAATTAGAAACAATTGACAAAAAAACTATGATATATTTCAAAATCCGTCTTTTCTTTTTTTCGGGTTAAGGAAATTAAACTCAAATTAAACGTTATATTTGTTTATTTCATAAAAATAGGGTTCCAGAGATATTTTTTTACTTTTTCTGTAAAAAAAAACTTAGCTTTTCTTGCGGGTTTTTTCTTGTCTTCCTTCTCCAAAGGAAACTGTAATTCAAGAAACTTGGTCCAAAGGAAAAACTGATGAAACTGTAGTCCAGAGATAAAAACTTGGTCCATGGGAAAAACGAATTCTATAGAAAAAAATATTTCCCAGGAAAAACTTCTTGGCCCAGGAAAAAAAACTTCTTGGCACAGAAAAAAACCCTATTATTTTCTACCATTATCTTAAATAACTTTTGTTCATTTTTACTTTACGGTCAGTAGTATTATCTATATTTATCTGATTTTTTTGCTAATTCTCAACAAAACATGGTTAGTGAAACTTATCGGAAGAGTTATCTTATTAAAATTTTATCTTTACACTTTGTGTCTCACTTCTCGTTTGAACTCTCTACCTTACGTTTAATGTATATTTAACCTTTTTTGTTTATTTTGTTGCGGAATATCGCGTAATACTTTAGGTCAAATTTATATAGGTCATATCTGAATTCAAGGAAACATTATAATAATATAAAACTTCTATTTAACTAATAATTAATTGTAAATTAAGTAGCTTTTACCGAGATATATTCTCTCTCTTTGTACTTTTTTTCTTTTCCTTCTTATATCTATAAATAATATCTTTTTATCGTTAACTAATGTGACATCCTTTAATATCTTTATACCTTTATTGATGAATATTTGCAAGTTTTTTTACTCTTTAATTAGCTTCCTTAATAAGAGATAATTGAATTTAGTTCATCATTATCGTAATGAATCGAATTTGTTGTAAAATTAATCATTATTCATTCATTAGTAGTACGCTGACCTTCGTCTTTTTTCTACCCCTTATTGTTAGGAATTATCTTTAACTTTTAAGACGTAATGTATTACGATATATCTTGGTGTTTGGATGTGCGCAGTCCAAACAACCTTTTTGTCGAGTAACAAAGTTGTTGCTACTTATCTTGAAATTATTTATAATAATAATTCAGTTTGAGTATTTAATTATAATCAGTTTATCTTATTAAGAAAAGAATAATTTTTAAATATAATTTCTTTTAAATTTTATTGGTACGCCCATGGTTTATTTTTGCGAAATGTTGCTTGGCATTTTTTATTTAGCCTGGCGAATTAGTTGCTTCTTTTATTGATGCGTATGAAAATAAATTTATATAGGATGTCTCATTGAATTTAAAAATTATTTCAACAATTAAATTTTTTTTGTTGTTTTCATGTTAATAACTATCTAATTAATGTACACATATATAACGTAAAGGATTTAGAGAAAATATTTTTCCCTATCGTATGTTAATATATAAACTTATATTTCGGTTTTTGTTTTTGAAAATCTGTGTTTACAATATCTTAAAACTTTTTATCAAAATTTACCAATCACTATTTAGTATCTCACTTCAATTTAAAATTTTATAACTAACTTTACCTATATTTATACTTAATTATTTACGTTTCTTATTTACATCATCATACCTTGATTGACCTTTCCAGCAAGTTTCTTTTTCCCTTTTCTCTTTTAAATTACTTTTCTCTTTTTATTTTCATATATTGTTTTTCCATTTTTTCTTTTTTTTTTTTAATTTTTGTTTGTATACCGGTTCCCCTCTTTTGTTGCTGCAATCTTTCTTAACCCCTTTTGAAATTTTTATGCCCCTGGTACATTTCAGAAAAATTGCTCTCTTCTTTCGCAATTCTTCTTACCGACTTTTAGGGGTGTGTTACGTTTTTTTGTGCTACCTGAATTTTCATTATTTCTCTACTCACTATATTTTAATTTCATACTCGCTTGATATCCTCTCCTTATTTCTTCGCGGCATGTCCCTCTTTTCTTTTGGTATTCCCATAAAATGTATTTCCCATGCTAATAATGTTCTTCTCTTTGCCTTCTCAGTCAAAATAACTGACTTTATATCGTTCGTGTCGCTTACTGAAGATTTTTTCTTTTTTTTCCCCTCATCTTGTAGTAGTTTTTATTATATTATATTATATTATATTTTCACTAAAATTCTTTAATATCATTATTAATTATTTCGTCGCTTTTAACTTGTATTTACTGTTATTTTTAATTCTATTAATGCCGGTATATTATACATAAAAGTTCATATCTTATCATTAATAATATTATAAATTATCTGATGTCTGTGTGTCTGATACAAAAAGAGAACCTATTTTGTTTTTACAGATTGTATTCTATGTATTCAGCTCTGGCGTGGTGGTCGGATTGACGGTTCCGTTACAATTGAACTTCGCTTCCTTCCCTTCAGCTTGACCTATCTCTAAAAGTCGCTGAACAGGTACTGGGATCTAGTTGTCGGTTCGAGCTCCTACTAAAACTCGGACTGCCACTGCAGTTCGAACTGGGACTGCCACTACAACTCAGATTACCTCTTTAACTCACTAGATCGACTCCGGCTGCGGTATACTTAAAGGTCTGCAGAGTATGCGAAATAAGTACACTCCATCTTTCGGAGGGGATTACAACTACCACGACTGACTTTATATCTGAAGTTAATTCTAGTCCACTTCCGTGCGCCATATAATTAATACATTTTAATTATCATGGTAATTATAGTAGCTTCGTTACATTACCATTATTTCCATTATTTTTGTTACTCATTTTGGTTCCCCCTCTCACTTCAGTGTGTGGTGATTAGTGTCATTTGCTAACTTGTCAATTTTCGACATTTTGTGGCCAGACACGTGATGGCTTTGAATGTGTGATGAACTACTCAGTTTAAAATTTTGTTAAGTTTCCCTTTAGTAAGTTGGAACATGACCTTGGGGTCAAACTTTCTTCGCTCCAATTTAGGGAAGCATTTAGTATGTCTAATACCTTCCAGTGCTGTTTGCGCCCTTAGCTGTACTTCTTATAGACGGTTGGTTAGTGCTGCTAGCTCCTTAATTTTAGCATTTCTATCTAATATTTTTCACCTACCATAATGTTCAATTGACATTTCTTACTCTTAATGGGTCTCATATTATGTGATTTATTAACTTCTTTACATAGACATCAGAATGAGACTAAGTCGTACCACAAAATTATATTATATAAGATTCAACAATCATAAATTGGGGACATGTTTCGGCCTACAAGGGCCATCATCAGGCCTAGAAATAAAATTACAATATCGGATCAAGTAAAACTAACATTTAAAAAATTATTGATTTACAA
The DNA here is from genome assembly GCA_963243735.1 of Neocrepidodera transversa. Lineage (NCBI taxonomy): Eukaryota > Metazoa > Arthropoda > Insecta > Coleoptera > Chrysomelidae > Neocrepidodera > Neocrepidodera transversa. Next base: position 14,140,089 of record OY725340.1, on the reverse strand, counting down.
ATTGTAGAGTGATCACTAAACAAATAGATTAATAAAACGTAGAAATAGGATGATGGCCCTTGTAGGCCGAAATATTTCGGCGATTTGTGATTTTTGAATCTTATACAGGGTGTTATTGAAATACACGTACATATTAAAATGGGGAATAGTATGTAATGACCAAAAACGATTGGCACCAATTTTAACTTCAAATTCTAAAATTTAAATATTGGGGAAGAGTCCCCTTTTCCGACCTACTAGTTTCCATATTTAAAGAAGTAAAATAAATCGAAATTGAACTTACCCATAGAAATTGCACTGTTACCGTAGCAAAACCAATTAATTCAAAATAAAGTTTATTACAGTAATTGTTCAAAATGCCGTCCATTATTATTTACACACACTTGCAATCGTCTTTCCAAAGAACTTTGAACATTAGAAATTAGTCTTGGATTTTGTCGTAGTTCCTCGGCTACCGCATTACCTTTATTGGTTAATTGTTCAACACTATTAATAGGTTCATTATAAACCAGTTGTTTCATGTGACCTCACAAAAAGAAATCGCATGGATTTAAGTCCGGAGATCTCGGAGGCCACTTAGTAGGTCCATTTCTGAATATCCACTTTTGAGGAAATCTAATGTTCAAAAACTGCCGTACGTTTAAATCAAAGTGAGGAGGAGCGCCATCTAGTAGGTACCACATCCGTTGGCTTAACTGTAACGGTATCTCTTCTAGGAGTACTGGCAAAATATCTTCTAAAAAGTGGAGATATCCTGGCCCATTTAATCTGTTCGGGAGAACATAAGGCCCTATTAAATACTGATCTATTATGCCAGCCCAAACATTTATTGAAAATTTTCTTTGATGCCCAGTTTCCCTAATGGCGTGAGGATTTTCATCACTCCAAATATGCGTATTGTGCATATTGAACACGCCATCACGAGTGAATGAAACCTCGTCAGTATACAATAATATTTTTAGAAAATCAGGAATATCAACACATTTTTGAATCATCCATTCACAAAACTCCACTCTCTTTTCTTCATCACCTGGATATAAGGCCTGGACTTTTTGGATGTGATAAGGATGTAAACCTTGTTCTTTAAGTGTCTGCCACACAACAAATGAGGACACTCCAATTTCAAGACCTAGTCTTCTACAACTTAATTGAGGCCGGTTTTCAACAGCTTCCAATATTTCTTCTTCGGCCGCCAATGTTCTTTGTGTTCTTGTTCTCCCTCGATCTGCATTGAAACTCTCAAATTTTCCATGGTCTCTTAGATGCTGAACAGTTGAAATAAACGTACGACAGTCCGGAATTCTCCGATTTGGAAACCGTTCGCGATACAGGATTTGTGCTTGCCCGAGAATTTTCTCCAGCTGCCCCATAAACCAGCACTATATCGGTTAGTTCAATATTCGTAAATAGTGGCATCGTAAAAAAATATTTAAAAGTAATCGTAACAACACTTTTTACCAACTTGGAAATGACGCGCTCGTGTTAGCCAGATTCGTAAATCAACTAAAATTTTAATAATCTATAGTTTCAAAAATGTATAGTTTAAAAACAATCATTTATCAAATATTCTAGTTTTTTGATAACGAGGGTAGTAAAAACCAGTCTTCGGAAATAGAAATTAATTCGAAAATCTTGGCAACATGGTTATTTCTTACAAGACTAGTTTTCTTATCATCTGACAAAAACTTGCATATTAATTACTGTTGATGTTTAAAATAGGTAAATAAACCTAATTTATATAGGTCATCCTCAACATATCAGTGAAGTACGTTTGTTTTAGAATTAATTTTCAAAAATTAATAAAACTCCCTTAATAAGGGGTATTTAAAAAAATAATATTTTTCTACATTCAGTGGGGATCTGCGCAATACCCAGTTTTAATATGTACGTGTATTTCAATAACACCCTGTATAATATAATTTTGTGGTACGACTTTGAGTTTCATTCTGATGAATATGGATAATTTAATTTACCTTTCTTTACATAGTATAAAATAATGGTGTCTCTTATTTGTGTTTAATTTTGTATTATAATTTTTGAACGTTTGTACCCATAGGCCTGATGATGATGTGTATCCGAAACTAGTTACCTTTCTATGTCAATATATTCTTGTGTTACTTGACTTTGTGCTTTATTGAGATATGGATAATCTTATGGATTTAATAAAATTTTAACTTTGTAGAATTTGAAGAAACATATTCAATTGTAATTTTATTTTATTTTAAACAAGTAAATTTTAATATTACAAATTAGGCACTCAACGTATTATATAATTATTTAAAAAAAAAATTCCAGTTTCTACTTTTGTTATTTATTAAAAATATATGCTGCCGGACTAATTCGGCATTTCCATTTTTGACTGGACCGTGATCCCTTGTTATAAATGTGTTGGGGGAGTCAAAGCATTGAGAACAGAAACGATTTCGTGTAGTGGACCAGGGAGTGGCTATTTCACGACAACCCACCCTCGCCGTATGTGGAAAGAGTGGCACACTGGACCTTATTATTCCACCCTATTTTGTTTTATGGTATGGATAAAATCACATGTAGGGTTCCATAACTGGCTGCGATGAGATGGTGGAATATGAAACAGAAAACTTGTTTCGTTTATGTATTATTTTGGAATTTCTGTTAAATTTTATGGTTATTTTATGCAATTTATAAAGATAGACATAGTCAGGTCCGGTGACAGGGAGCGGGGTGATTCCCTCCAGGCACAGATTTTGTGAAAAACGTTAATAAATTATAAAAAAAGGTAATGCGGCACGATTTTTTTGAAAAATTGTTAGTATTAAATTTTTTACTGAGTCACTACTTTTTCCAAATTTTCAATTAGTTCTCGCAATCTTTTATATTGGTAGAAATTTTTACAACAAAATTGTCAAGGGTAATACCACAAAGAGATGAGAATTTTTTAAGGATATTTTGTTGTTTCCTTGGAAATCATGTGTTTTAATTTTACGAAAAAAAAATCCTTAAAATATGAACTTATAAGAAATAATATAAACTTATAAGAAAAATAATAATAATTCCACATGGTTAAATTAGAGTGGAGAAGTTTGCAGAGTTTTCAAGACAGTTTCGAGGATTTTTTAAAGATCCTTCAATGATTTTTCAAGACAGTTTCAAGGATTTTTCAATGATTTCACAAAGATTTTTTAAGAATTCTTTTAGGATTTGTCAAGGATTTTTCAGAGTTTAAGATTTGTCAAGAACTTTCAAAGGAATTCCAAAGAATTTTTTGAATGGCTTTTCAAGACAGTTTCGGGGATTTTTTCAATGATTTTTCAAGACATTTTCAATGATTTTTCAATGATTTTTTAAGGATTTTACAAAGATTTTTATGAGTTTTTCTATTATTTTTCAAGGATTTTTCAGTGTTTAAGATTCGCCAAGGACTTTTAAAAGAATTTTAAAACAATTTTAAGGACTTTTCAAAACAGTTTCAAGGATTTTTTAAGGATCCTTCAATGATTTTTCTAGACAGTTTCCAGGATTTTTGAAGGATGTTACAAAGATTTTTTATGAATTCTTCTATTATTTGTCAAGGAGTTTTCCGATTTTAAGATTTATCAAGGACTTTCGAAGGAATTCCAAAGAATTTTTTAAGGACTTTTCAAGACAGTTTCGAGAATTTTTTATGGATCCTTCAATAAGTTTTCAAGAGAGTTTCAAGGATTTAACAAAGATTTTTTATGAATTCTTTTATTATTTGTCAAGGATTTTCCAGAGTTTAAGATTTGTCAAGGACTTTTAATGGAATCCCAAAGAATTGTTTAAGGACTTTTCAAGACAGTTTCGGGGATTTTTTAGATCCTTCAATAATTTTTCAAGACATTTTCAGTGATTTTTCAATAATTTTTTAAGGATTTTACAAAGATTTTTATGAGTTTTTCTATTATTTTTCAAGGATTTTCCAGAGTTTGTCAATGGCTTTCAAAGGAATCCCAAAGAATTTTTTAAGAGGATTTTTTAAGGATCCTTCAATGATTTTTCCAGACAGTTTCAAGGATTTTGCAAAGATTTTTTATGATTCTTCTATTATTTTTCAAGGACTTTTTAGAGGTTAAGATTTATCAAGGACTTTTAAAAGAAATTTAAAAATTTTTTTATGGTTTTTTTTAAGGATTTTACAAAGATTTTTTATGAATTCTACTATTATTTTTCAAGGATTTTTCAAGATTGTTTTGAGGATTTTCAATGATTTTTCAAGATAGTTTCATGAATTCTTCAATGACTTTTTAAGGATTTCTCAAGTGTTTTACAAAGATTTTTCATGAATTCTTCTATTATGGATTTTTCAATGATTTTTTTAAGGATTTTACAAATAATTTTCATGAATTTTTCTATTATTTTTCAATGACTTTCAGAGTTTAAGATTCGTCAAGGACTCTTAAAGGAATTTCAAAACAATTTTAAGGATTTTTCAAAACAGTTTCGAGGATTTTTTAAAGATCCTTCATGACAGTTTCAAGGATTTTTCAATGATTTTTTAAGGATTTTACAAATATTTGTTATGAATTCTTCTATTATTTTCAAAGATTTTTCAAGGTTGTTTTGAGGATTTTCAATGATTTTTCAAGACAGTTTCATGAATTCTTCAATGACTTTTTAAGTATTTCTCAAGTGTTTTACAAAGATTTTTCATAAATTCTTCTATTATGGATTTTTCAATGATTTTTTTAAGGATTTTACAAATAATTTCCATGAATTTTTCTATTATTTTTCAATGACTTTCAGAGTTTAAGATTCGTCAAGGACTCTTAAAGGAATTTCAAAACAATTTTAAGGATTTTTCAAAACAGTTTCGAGGATTTTTTAAGGATCATTCAATGATTTTTCAAAACAGTTTCAAGGATTTTATAAAGATTTTTTATGAATTCTTCTATTATTTTTCAAGATTTTTTTGGAGTTTAAGATTTGTTAAGGACTTTTAAGGGAATTTAAAAAAAATATGGATTTTTTAAAATAGTTTCGAGGATTTTTTAAGGATTCTTCATGACAGTTTCAAGGATTTTTCAATGATTTTTTTAAGGATTTTACAAAGATTTTTTATGAATTTTTCTATTATTTTTCATGGATTTTTCAGAGTTTAAGATTCGTCAAGGACTTTTAAAGGAATTTAAAAAAAATTATGGATTTTTCAAAATAGTTTCGAGGATTTCTTAAGGATTCTTCATGACAGTTTCAAGAATTTTTCAATGTTTTTTTTAAGGATTTTACAAAGAATTTTTATGAATTCTTCTATTATTTTTCAGGGATTTTTCAGAGGATAAGATTTGTCAAGGACTTTTAAAGGATTTAAAAAATAAATTTATGGATTTTTCAAAACAGTTTCGAGGATTTTTTAAGGATTCTTCATGACAGTTTCAAGGATTTTTCAAGGATTTTACAAAGATTTTTTATGAATTCTTTAATTATTTTTCAAGACAGTTTTGATGAGTTTTTAAGGATCCTTTAATAATTTTTAAGACAGTTTCAAGGATTTTTTAATGATTTTTTAAGAAGTTTACAAATATTTTTTATGAATTATTCCATTATTTTTCATGGATTTTTCAGAGTTTAAGATTCGTCAAGGACTTTAAAGGAATTTTAAAATAATTTTAAGAATTTATCAAAACGGTTTCGATGATTTTTTAAGGATCCTTCATTGATTTTTCAAGACAGATTCAAGGATTTTTCAAGGATTTTACAAAGATTTTTTATGAATTCTTCTATTATTTTTCAAGATTTTTTCAGAGGTTGAGATTTGACAAGTACTTTTAAAGGATTTAAAAAATAAATTTATGGATTTTTTAAAACAGTTTCGAGGATTTTTTAAGGATTCTTCATGACAGTTTCAAGTATTTTTCAATGATTTTTTTAAGGATTTTACAAAGATTTTTTATGAATTTTTCTATTATTCTTCATGGATTTTTCAGAGTTTAAGATTCGTCAAGGACTTTTAAAGGAATTTAAAAAAAAATTATGGATTTTTCAAAACAGTTTCGAGGATTTATTAAGGATTCTTCATGACAGTTTCAAGGATTTTTCAATGATTTTTTAAGGATTTTACAAAGATTTTTTATGAATTCTTCTATTATTTTTCAAGGATTTTTTAGAGTTTAAGATTCGTCAAGGACTTTTAGAAGAATTTTAAAATAATTTTAAGAATTTTTCAAAACAGTTTCGAGGATTTTTTAGGGATCCTTCTATGATTTTTCAAGACAGTTAAGAATTTTTCAATGTTTTTTTTAAGGATTTTACAAAGAATTTTTATGAATTCTTCTAATATTTTTCAGGGATTTTTCAGAGGATAAGATTTGTCAAGGACTTTTAAAGGAATTTAAAAAAAAAATATGGATTTTTCAGAACAGAGTCGAGGATTTTATAAAGATTTTTTATGAATTCTTCTATTATTTTTCAAGGATTTTTCAGAGGTTAAGATTTGTCGAGGACTTTTAAAGGAATGGATTTATCAAAACTGTTTCGAGGATTTTTTAAGGATTCTTCATGACAGTTTCAAGGATTTTTCAAATGATTTTTTTAAGGATTTTACAAAAAATTTTTATGAATTCTTCTATTATTTTTCAAGACAGTTTCGAGGATTTTTAAGGATCCTTCAATGATTTTTTATGATAGTTTCAAGAATTTTTCAATGACATTTCAAGGATTTTAAAAAGATTTTGCATGAATTCTATAATTTTTCAAGAATTTATCACAATTTAAGGTTTGCCAAGAACTTTTATACAATTCTAAGCGTTAATTGACTTCATTAAAAAAAACCAAATTTATTTTCGTTGTTTAAAAATTAAGGTGTTAATTAAATAAATCGGTTTTTCCCAAATATCTCGGAAACCAGTCCTGATATTTAAATTTTAAAAAATCCATTCAATTCGTTTTGAAAATATACAATTTATTCCCATTTAACCAACTTTGTATATATAATGGTTTACGAAATCCCAATAGTGTTCCTTTAAATTGGCGCCACTCCATATAATTATAATTTTTTTGAATTATACCAGTTGTGATTTTAATAAAAGTTTTTAAAATCTGTGCTCATATCATTCTAAATTTAATAACCACTTCCATTCATACTACCAAAGTTCATAATTATTTTAAATACATTTTCTGAAAGTAAGTAACTCAATTTACGCCTGTGCTTTTAGACCCATAAAATCAGATTTTGGAAAATTAAGAAATAAAAAATATTCTTCTATTTATATATAAACATAAAAGTTAGGTAACTAGTGTCCTGAAAAACAGATTAAAATTACTATACTCTATTTATACTTTTTAATTGATAAATAAAAAATTTCAATTCAATTTGACTTCCATTTTAATATCAGTTAAAAAATCAAATTTGCAGTTATGTTCGTTTACATTTTTATTACTTGAAAAAATTCATTAAATTCTAATGTTAAAATATTTAATTAGAAAATACCTACCTATATGCTTATAAAAAAATTTACTACAATTTTTGATAATAAAAGAAATGTTATTACAACACATTTCCCAGAAAACACAAAAACAATGAAATCCTCACATTACTACATGCTGAAATACCTTACCTATTTCATTTTTATTACAACTCACACCCTAATGTGAAGATATAAAAATCCTTGTCAGCGAGTATATAGAGAACATCCGCCGTATCAGGATTTTCAGAACACAGCAATATTGAGGACAACCGGACCAATGAAGACAAGGAGCTCTAATCCTGTGGCAGGATTCAAGTCTGTATTCCTTAGATTACGACGAAGTAGGAACTTTCTTGGTTTTGTTCGTAATAAAACTTTAAATATATATATGTGGTGACTGAATCTATTTGTTTTGTTTGATAAGTTTATTTTAAAACTCAAATACTGAGTATTTTCCTTATTACTAACTACTACTAGATTTATTCTAAAATTGGAACAAAATAATTAAATTAATTTTAGGTACTTGCAATCAAAACAAATTTTCATTTATCACTACTTTAAAAATCATGATAAATATATTTTAAAGTCACTACTATCTGGAAAAATAATTAATTATTTTAAACTAAAAACTCACTATTGGTATTAAAATATATATTTACACAATACACATATTTAATAATTTTAAAATATCATCAAGCACGTATAACACCAGACAGACACCTTTTCAACTCAACGACAAACTTTAAACTACCTCGTCATAGAATTGATAAAAATTTGTGCAACACATGACATCTGCACAAGAAAGGTTTATAGGTGAATTTAAAGGATCCTTTTTAAACCCTAACCCTTTTGGTTGCTTTGACTCTTTTTTAAACCCCCGGTTTGTTTCAATATTCCGTTCTTGTAAATATAGCCCGACACTCCATACGGCCACAAAACCCAACGAAGATCCGATTATTCTTTTTTCATTTTTTTTCTATAGATATCCCGTCGATAGGGTGGTTCGTTTATACAAAAATTATGCTTTTGGTTATTTGTTTGTAAATTAGTGCAGTATAAATAAAAATGATTAATTAAAAAAAAATGTAAACAATATTGGTTTTTCTATGAGTTATAAAAAAACATGAAAGTGATTGTAATATGATTTGAAATTTTACTATTTTGATATTTGTAAAAAATGTTTTTAATAACATTGGTATCCAAAAAATGTTGCTTTTTCAAATGAAGTGCCCTGTATATTTTGGGTTAAATGCAAAATTTTGTATATTATATCCTCTACCTATCTTAAAATGTTTCTGAAATATTAACAACATATTTGCAGCTGTAAAAGTTATTCTAAAACTGCTATTCAAAACGCCAATTGAAGAGATAAAAAAGAGTTTCGGGCTACAAGAAAAAACTCTGCAAAGTGAAATAAAAGTCTGTCTAGTCTATTTTGTAAAATTTTTAGTCATCGACTTTCACATTACTGTACATTGTTTTTACAGTTTTAAGTTAATTTGTGTTTCAGAAAATTCAAGACACTACTTAATAATATATTAAACTTTTATCTAGCAATCGATTGTGAATATGATTATAGTTTAAAATCGATTGTTGAATGGAATATTTTAACACAGTTCATAGTGTATTCTATTTATGTACGTAATTTTACCCTATGAGTAGCTTTTCATTATTTGCTTCAAAATCATTTTTAGGGGATCAGAATCTTGTATGCAAAATTTCAATTTTTTTAATTCAGTATTTTTTGAGTTATCGTTACTACAACATCCATCCTAACACACTAACACACACACACAGACATCATCGCGAAAATTTCTTATCTGAAGGGCGAGAGGTAAAAACAACCTACATAAACTGCTTAAAAATAATCCTAATGATGAAAATTTAAAGAATAGATATAAATGTAATAGAAATCGGTTAAACGAGCTTATAGGAAAGTGTAAATACTAAAAATTAATTAATAAAAACCATTCTAATTCTAAAGAACTATGGCACGTTGTTAATGAAATGACCAAAACGAAAAAAGCTTTGTTTTACTATACAGAAATATTATGGAAGTAACAAAATTTGTTAGAAATCTAAAAAATAAAAAGTCGCCTGGATGGTATGGAATGAAATCAGAAATTCTTAAAAATATTGTGCAGTATATAACGGAACCCTTAACATATCTAATTAATAAATGTATGGATACAGGTATGTGGTACAGCGTACTCAAATAAAATACTGTGGCTCCAATCGTCCGTAATAACCAGTCTATCTAAATTTTTTGAAAGGGTCTTGGAAATACACCTAAATGCTTATTTAACTACATACAATATTTTATTAGAATCTTAGTTTGGCTTTAAAAAAGGCTCCTCAACTGAAGACGCCATATTAAAATTAACAGAAAAAATTTATAAAACAACAGGCATTGGAAAGCCATGCTTAGGAATTTTTCTAGATCTCTCGAAGGCATTTGATACCGTGAATCATATGCTCTTATTACACAGTCTTGAAAATATAGGAGTCTGTGCTGAAACCAAGAATATTTTTAAAAGTTATTTAGAAGACAGGTCACAACATGTCAAAATAGGAGATACTCAAAGCGTCAAACTATCAATAACATGTGGTGTTCCTCAAGGCAGTGTATTAGGTCCCGTACTATTTAACATTTATATAAATGACTTATTTGCCTCAGATTCCGTAGGTGAAATCATTGGTTTTGCTGATGATACGGTCTTGTTTTATATAGCAAATAGAGTTAAAAACCAAAGTTCAACTTAATTTATCTCAAATTCAAAAATGGTTCAAGTGCAATATGGAAAAAACATGTTACTTACCCTTGTACTGCAGTAATAAGTCAGCTCCAACCATTGATGTATTAAAATTAAATGACAGCGGAGAGCTGAAATTAAAAGGGAGAAGAATATTAGATATTTAGGTCCTTATATTGATCAAACATGAAATGAATTGTAGGTCCACCGCTAGAGGGCGTTATTGAATAAAAAATAATTAAAGAGCCAAATTATTGAAAATTTGACCAATTAAGAAGCATAACAAAAACTATTACCGTATTCTTCAAAAAAATATGCGTATATTTCATAATAAAAGTTTTGGTCTAACTATCAAAATAAGAGGTAGGGGAGAGTGGGAACATTGTTATGAAAAAACTACCATAACTCCGATTCTACTTAACCGATCTTTGAAAATTTAGTCTTGTTAAAAAGAGCTCTTTTACACCAGTGTAATAGTTATATTCTCGACTCCACTTTTTTTTAGAAATCTAGTTCTCTTTGGAAAATACTAAACGGAAACATGCAGTTTTAATAACAGAATATAAAAGTGGACGAAATTAGGAACGTAATGGCGAAAACTACATGTCGATATCTTTTTTCTATCCCGAGATATCTTAAGAAATGTGTAAATGTTGGGAATTTTTTGTCAACCTTCAAGTAGATTAGTTAGCCTTAACGGAAATAAACAAATTTTTTCTTGTCTTTACATTGGTCTATGTGTAGTAATTAAAAATATTTTCATAAAAATGTTACCATCCTCGCTGAAGGGCATTACCTATAAGGTAATTCTTATCAATTTTTTATTTGGCGTACCTACAATAAAAAATAATTAGGGGTAGAATTCTGCCTAAATAATTTCAATTAAATGAATATTATTATAAACTGAAAGAAAAATGTCTCTTATGGAAATTGCTCAAGAATAACCAGTTGAAATCAAATAGGCTGTGATATATAAGCTAATGCTACATATTATGCCAGGTAATCAATTGACAGGTGAAATCAAGTAGGCTATGATTTATACAATATGTCAAACATTATTTGTCCTGTTATATTGATAAGAATTACCTTATAGGTAACGCCCTTCAGCGAGGACGGTAACATTATTATGATAATGTTTTTAATTACTGCAGATAGGCCAATGTAAAGCCTTTTTAACAAGACTAAATTTGTTTATTTCCATCAAGGCTAACTAGTTTAATTGAAGGTTGACAAAAAAATTCCCAACATTTACACATTTATTAAGATATCTCGGGATAGGAAAAAGATATCAACATGTAGTTTTAGCCATTGTTACTAATTTCGTCTACTTTTATATTAAATTGTTAAAACTACATATTTCCATTTAAAATTTTCCAAAGAGAACTAGATTTTTTTGAACTAATTATTTTGTATGAGGAACAAGAATTTTTATGAAACGTAAAACATAAGTTATACAGAAATCGAAACAAAAAACCAAAAATATGAGGAATTTGCGACAAAATTTGAAGATTGTGATGGAAACGAAATTCAAAGGAAGCCTACATAACCTACGTAATCGGTTATGTAAATATCGATCAATATTAATCAATAAATTAAAGATTAAATGAATAAAATTAATCAGAAATAATTTAAAATGAACTAAATGTTTATAATAAATGTGCCTCCCCCCCACTTTCCCATACCAGCTATAGAAAACAATTCAAACTGTCACTACCTGTTCAGCTTTCGCACGAGCTAAAGAAGATTAAAAAAGTAAAGAGTGTGTTACGTTTTTTTGTGCCACCCTGTATTTTTATTATTCCTTTGCTCAGAATATCTGATTTCAGCTCGCTTTATATCCCTCCTCTAGCTCTCCCTTAAACCCACAAAAAGAAAGACAGGACGTATTTTGAAATATATCATAGTTTTTTTGTCAATTGTTTCTAATTACATCAAAAAATCAATTAGACTGGCGTCCAAATCTTTTGTATTTAATATTTTACTTCTGATATATTTCAAATTCTATTCGTGGAACGAACCCATAATAAAAAGATTTGAGCTTAAATCACGTTTATTATGTATTATCAACAAATTAAAGTATCGTTTCACAAATTGATGGTGCAGATGATAAATATGAAAGTAAATGGAATTATTCTAATGCATTGCAGTTTATTATTCCCTTCTTCACTCCAACAACAACTACATCAAACATGACATACTTCGGGAACTATTGTTTAGTAATACAAGGTGGAATGTGGAAAAGATATTGCAGACTACAGCACGCATCTCCTGAAATTAAGAGAAAAGCATTTTATTGACACATCGTGAGTACCTACAAAAGAAAAATATATACGTAAAATAATATTAATATGAATTACACTTATATACTTAGTAGTAATAAAACTCAAAGTCGAGTACCACAAATTTTATTATAAAATAAAAAACAGAAGATAGGCGACTAGTTTCGGCTACAAGCCTAGAATATACAGAGTACAGAGCTAGGATATAAACATTTAAATTTTTTTTTTAATCTAGTTTGAAAAGACACTTAAAAATTCACGCCGATGTGAAATTTGCTTTAGAGAATTCACTCACAAATGTAAATTAGAATATCATTTAAAATTTCACATCTGTGAGAAGAAATCTTTTAATTGTGCAAATTACTTCAAGAAATTTAATTAGAAATGTAATTTGGAAAAACATTTAAGTTCACACTAGTAAAAAATTTTTTTAATATATATTTAAAAAGTCAAATTACAATTAAATAGGAAATAATAAATAATTAGAAGATTCGAAAAAAAAAATATTAAGTTTATGGATTAGTTTTATAGAGGTTGTTATTGTGAAAAATGATAATTTATATATTTAAAATAAATATAAAATTAATTTTTTAAACATTTATATCCTATTTCTGTACTCTGTATATTCTAGACTTGATGATGGCTTGTAGTAGAAACTAGTCGCCTATCTTCTGTTTTTTATAATAAAATTTGTGGTACTCGACTTTTAGTTTCATTACTATTCAGTAGACCACATTTGAGATAATGGATAACCTTTTAAATTTACTTATATACTTACCTGAAGCTAGAAAATGAAGTGTAGCCAGTAATCTGTCTTGGACAGCAATTGCATCACGAAATTTTGTATCTTGCTTAACAATCTGGTGTTTCACTAAATTTAACTGCACTTCAAATTGCACAGCAGTCATCCGAATAAAATTTCTAAACTGCTGTGCATCCTCCAATCACAACTCATTTGCAATTGTTGAACAAGCTCTAAATTTATTTCGTCGATCCACAAATTTTCGTAACCAACTCTCCTTTCTTTTGATCTTTCATTTTTCCACAATTTTATATGCAATTAAAAATGCTAGCGCATTTTTTTTCTTCCTGAATCGGACGTGAGAGATCCCACCTGTACTGAGGCTCTAGGCCTATTGTTCCCCGCTAGTTTTCACATCAGTCGAGTACTCTTGACAAAGTCAAGAATAGTCCTGATGTTAGCTTTCTTCGGATTCAAGATACTGTACCCCAAAGTGCCATTCCCTTTCCCTGTTCAGGTCCCGGCAATAGAATATTACATGAAGAGGAGTTTCGTCCTCTTCCTCACATTTCCTAGATAGGGAATTTTCCGAAACTCCTATGAGGTTCTGGGCACCTATCGTCGGCCGGTGCGTTTTAGCACTCGCTTTGACGCGATGCGAGTAGTTCAATGCGAAGACGCTTTTAAAGTCGTATTCTTCACCCTTCGAAACGTTACCTTCGTAAACACATGCGAAGGCGCTTTTATAAGTGCGAATGACAACTTGGCAACCCCGCTTGGTGCCTCAAAACTTTATTTTTTTTGTCAAATTTTCGTAAGAAAGAAGAAATAGTTGGGTTATGTAAGTGGTAGAAGTTAGAAGTAGAAACAATGGCAAACCCTAAGAAGACTCATATTATTAATTCTCAAGAAAACCTACTAATGGAATACTTAAAAAACACCCAAAAATGGTTGCTGGAAGATACGATAACAATTATACATATAAGAACTACGTTGCTGATTGGGAAGATTTAGCCAACATATTAAATGCCGTTCCAATAGGCGCGAGTAAAAATTGGAATTCGTGGAGAAAGGTAAGTTAATTAACGAGAAGTATATAACACATGTAAAATGTGACAACTTTTTAATCATTTTGTAGACATGGCAAGATAAGAAAAGTAGGGCAAAAAAGAAATTGAGTTTGGCCAAAAAGAGTGCTAATAAAACTGGTGGAGGGCCAAATTGTATTCCTACCATAACGGAGACTGAGGAAAAATGGATAGAAATACTGAAGCCAGTTGCTATAGAAGGAGATACGACTGTTCAAGAATCGTCTGTGGACGATATTATTTTTGATGTCGAGGATATCTGTGGTGAGAATGCTCTAGAGTTAATTTATGAGAAATCTGATGAAGAAAACATAACACCTAAAATTTTACATAAGTCACAAGAGTCAGTAGCACATACAAGCAAAAATAAATTAATGACTTCACAAACACCCCATAAGTTACAAGACAAAATTCCTAAAAAAATGTCGAAAGCTGGTGAAATCGCCAGTGCGGTAAATCACTTCAAAACAATTACTGTTGAGGACACAGACGTTAGAAAAGCCAACTATAAAGAAAAACTTAAAAAGTTAGATAAAATAATAGGGCTGAAGGAAAGGAAATGTAAGACTATCGAAAGGTTGGCCGAGGCAGTAGAGAGACTGTCTCAGTGATTTTTACCTCTTTACGATATAAGGCTGTTTTTTATTTTATTACAATTTTTATTTTTTTCAGAATGTTTTTTTATTTTTTGTTAAGAATGTAGTTTTTATTTTATTTAATAAAAAATGTGTTATAATAAAATATTTTTATTTTGTTCATAAAATTCTAAATGAAAACAGTTACATTTTTTTACGTTCTGCTATACAGGGTGCTAAAAAGGTGTTAATAAAGACATTTGTCTCTTGCGAATAATATTTATTTATAAAAGTATAAAGTTTTAATTTAAATTCTTTATTATTCTAGTTCTTAACCTACGACCTGCCAGTAAAGCTGGATTCATTCTTCCTGCTACTATATCCAAATTATTTAGGGGTACAACTGGGTACTGCCCAAAATCTGGGTGCACTGGTAAATCATCTTCAGGTACTTCAGGTATATTATGATCAATGCACAAATTGTGTAATACTACACAAGCATTGACTATTTGTCCTGCAGTACCTGCAGCATAATTTAGTACCCTGTTCTTCAGAAAACACCTAAATCTTTTTTTTAATACCCCATTACATCTTTCGATGCTGGATCGTATTGATCTAAATTGGTGGTTGTAAATAAATTCGGGTGTGTCCTCAGGTGGGTTTCCCTCAATTGGTATCATAAGCCATGGTCTCAGGGAATAACCTGAGTCACCTAATAGGTAATACCCTTCATGCTCTGCCCTATAAAAATTTATTATTGGTCTGGAAACAGCAGATGAATTCCATATAAATAAATCATGGGTACTGCCCGGGAATGAAGCATTTACATTTATAATTTTTAGTTTTTCATCACAAATCTAAAAGAAATTTCTATATTCTACTAAAAAATATATGGTGCTACAAAGAATTGACTCAGCGGTTGCACATTAAGTGAATGATAGGATTCTCTAATTACATAGATATGTTCAGGACGTTGGTCATCATTTCTAAAAGAATTATGTCAAACAATAAAACCTACATGAGTACAATATATAACGTATATTTTACCTGGCAGGTGTTACTATTGCAACATGGGTGCAATCAATAATCCCAATAATACCTGGGAAGTTATACTTTTCATAAAACTCTATTCTAATATTATTCAGTTCTTGTAAAGTTGATGGAAACTTGACAAACATATTAAAAACTTGGGGATTATTTAAAGCAGATGTGACTTCTTTTATAGACTGACTTATGGAAGATTGTGAAACACAAAAAAATTTATCTGTTGCGACATTACTTTGGTAAGACCCATTTGCAAAAAATCGCAAAGCTATCAATACCTGAAATCCAAAATAACTTTAATAATTAGAATTATATTACCTTTCTTTATTTTACTATTTACCTTTGTAGTGACATCTAGGTCATTTACTCGTTTTTGTTGGATTAAAAAAGGACTTAACACTTCGATCAAATACCTAGTAAGTTCTTTATATAAACCAAATAACCTCATATATGCTTGGTCAGAAAGTCTAACGAAAGGATCCTGACGGTCATCATATATTCGTCGAGGTCTTTGGGCCTCTTCTAATTCATCTAATAATAATAAATTTAAAAAAAGTCTATTCGCCATGATTGCTCAATCTTTGCCAAACAGCACTTTCTCATTAGAACACAAAAACATGCATCAGTTAGACCTTCGTATTTTAAAACGAAGACCAAAAACCCACTCGTTGACAAATGCGTGCTCGTTTTTTGAATTCGAGTGGTCAAGAATTGCAAGCCTTCGCATTTCCTCAAATCCGCATTCGTGCCCAGGTGTCTTCTGAGCCCGCAGTGTTCTGTCAGGACACCTAGTTCGATTTTGAGTTCCCGTCTTTTTAGGCATAGTAGCAGATTGTCTCTGCTCATGGGTGGACCTTCTATAAGTGTTTTGGACTGTCTTAGTCCCGGAAGTCCCAAACAGTATTCCCTGCGTTTATCCCTTAATTGTTTTGCCAGCATACCTTTTACATGTTGGTAGGAAATACCACATGTGGGTTGCGGTCCAATTAAAGGTTTTTCGGCTTCAAAGTTCAACTTGTGGAATAATGTTAGCGTGACCGTTAGCGGGTGAGATGCAAAAACTCTCTATTAAACTTTAACCAACAACTAAAACGACCGCTACGTTAAAAATTTATTACTTTACAATTTTATAATTGTTATTAGATTGTTTTTTTATTTTCGTGTACTAGTTTTCACATTTTTGTGTTTTAGGTTAATTTTCTTATTCTAAACGAGAAGTTTCTAAATAGACTATTAAATTTTCATAATTAGTTGTTAGTTTACAAATTACATAAATAACATAACTAATCAATATTTAACCAAATTTAATTCACGTATTGACATTGAAGGTTTACCACATCTTCGACAAACTTCCTTCAAAAAAGCATTTTGCATTTGCTGAACAAGTTTATCAAAAAATATATTTGCTATACGTGAATATAAACCCGATTTAAAACTAAATTTAATAGAGTAATCGACTATACAACTTTTTGGATTACTCTGAAGTCCGCAATTTAAAAGCCAACAGGATTCCAAGTAATCAAAAAGCCTTCCATCAGTTGATATAGCATGAACCAATTTGGGTTCCTGTAAGAATACAGTGGATGTGTAATGTTCATGTATAGGTGGGAATCCAATTTGTAAATTTGCTGATAGTTCTGTTGATTCTGATTTTAGAATGGTTGATTTGTTACAAAATGGTAGAAACTTGTCGTAATCTTTCACATCAGCTACTACAGAGTATATTTCTTGGCAAGAATAACTGAAAATATTTAACAATCAATTACAGAGAACGTTTAATAATATTGCTGTATTCGTGCAAAAACATGAAGAAGAATAATTGTAGTTTATCCGTACGTCGAATTTTCGCAAGATTTATACTAATTTGATGTCCAGGAATATAAAATGTTCGATCTTTCCAATTAAAATGTTTGATTTTTTTTTGTTATCCTTGCGGATTGACATTTCTACACATATTTCAGAAGAAACATGGTCTCTTACTTTGAGAAATAAAGTTAGGGTTATAATTTTAAAGCATTTTTATTTATATTATACAGGGTGTACCATTATGATTTGTACACGAAACAATAGTAGAAACCTGATCTCAGAATATGACGTTTTGCCAAATATGATCTTTACAAAATGTAATAGTTAAGTTACAACGTGTTAAATTTTAAATGATTTATTAATTATTTTAGAATAATACAGTACCCACTTCAATGATTATGAAATTTTGCTAATTCGGTTTTTCAGAGGTGACAAATGTTATCTTTCTGGAAAAATCCAGACACCCCATATTAAATTTTATTTTTTGTAGAATAATTCAAGCTCAAGTAACACGAAAATGTAAAAAAGCTTATTACAAAAAAAAAGTTATGAATTTTTT
This sequence comes from Neocrepidodera transversa, assembly GCA_963243735.1. NCBI lineage: Eukaryota > Metazoa > Arthropoda > Insecta > Coleoptera > Chrysomelidae > Neocrepidodera > Neocrepidodera transversa. The sequence continues at coordinate 14,121,843 of OY725340.1, read as the reverse complement.
AAACTACGACCAAACAATTCTTGTATAATATATCAAAAATTCTCGAATTATTACAAAAAAAAATATGATTTTTAAAGTACATTTACCTTCTTCTCACTTCATTTTATTTATACGTTATTTTACTTCGAGTTAATCAAAATTCAGCTAATCAGGTAAAATATTCTTTTTTTATCACTGTTTTTTTGTAATTTTTTGAGAAAAAAAAATATGCAAACTGGTGATTATATTCTGCAACTCAGTATTTATTGCATTTTTGTAAAAAAATTGAAAACAAATTACCTTTATTCAAATCGTTACTATATTTTTTAACTGACGTTTTTTTGAGAAAAAAAAATTCAAAAAAATTGATTTACCTACCCAAACAGAAGAATGTATTTTGCAGCACACTATTATTTTCTTTAAAAAAAATCTGCAAACCACTAAATATAAAAAAATTGAAAAAAACTACTTGGCTATGTAAAAACCTAAAACTTTTCAGATCATTATTTTTTATGGTAATAATACTAAATAGTGTAATTAAATTGTTCTTATTTAATCATAACTAACATATTTGTAACATCAACCTGTATATCTATGAAATTTATTTTTTAAGATTTAATAAGATGACCCTGGAAAAATTAAATATAAATTCAATAATTACAAAAAATTCACTAATGTATATGATCTACAATTTTTCTAAATTTTCAGCAAAATCGCCAATTAGAAAATCATGAAAAACACTTTTTCCCAAGTATAAAGCTAAAGAAGAACTTTCTTCATATCAACTATTTTTTATGAAATAATTCATTTTGCTGAAATAAACAACCACAATTTTTCTAAAGTTTTTGAATTTACGGGTTTGGTCCAAAAGAAAAAAGATTTTTAAATCGTTTCTAAATCATATATGTCTTTATATTTATATAAATCTTTTTGAAACCTATTCAGCAAGATTTGTTTAACAAAAAAATCTAATAAAACCGTAAAATTGTTTCAAATTCCGGAGTTAGATTTATTTGTGTGAGTGCCCTCTAGCTAAGCCACAGGAACTTTTTAAAATATTTCGGATTTGTAAACACAGATGCCACTATAATGTTTAGTCAACGTACTGTTAGACGTTGCCGGTTGGATGATATTTACTTGAACTAACCTCCACCTTCAAAACGTAAAAATTCAGCGAAATTTTTTTGCGATACCAATTAATACTTTATTTGTACGAACTATAAATTGAGGAAAGTAAAAATATTTAAAAACATGGTATTCTACCATCTACCGCACAATATCCTGTTTTTTTTTACATTTTTACATTTTTTATATTTCGGATTTAATATAAACGCAACAGGAGGCCACTAGTTTCGATCGCTGACCATCATCAGGCCTATAGATACAAATATTCCGAATTAGGAATGAATACAATAAAAAAAAGAAATTTTCACATATTTGACATCCGTTAAGGGTAGTAAAAAAATATTTTTAAGAAAAATTAATTTAAAAACAGGTACTTGAAAAAAAAACTTGTAATTTTTTCTTGTAAGTTTTTCTTCTTTTTCAAGTACCAGTTTTAGGTCGCAATTTTATTTTCAACTTTTTGGTCGACATTAAAACTGAACACTTTCTAAAGATACTTTTTCGTCCTAAACAAAAATCGAAGTCAGATTTGAAATATCTCGATGTTAATCTTCGCATATGAAAAAAATCTATTAAAATAAACATAAATAAATAAAAAATAAACAGACCGACGGACATGAATTTTTTTTGTGATTTTAATACTTCCGGTCCGGACCGAAAAAATTAACCCGATTTTTCGTTTAGTGATATCTGAAATGTCAAAAGTCAAATAAACTGGAATATCTAAGGTTATGTGCAAAGTGGTGGTTACGACTTTTCATGCGTCCTTTGGGCAAAATAAACCGTTCTTAAAAATCATTGTTTTCTGTAGTAGACATACATAAACAAAACTATAAACTTTCTTTGCAAATTTTCTAAACAGTGAAACCAATAATTTCCCACATTTATTGATTTTCATATGTAAGTTTTGATTTCTGTAAAAATTTGTCGCTAGCCGTTGTATTAAAATAACCATTTTTAACTAGGCAATACTTAATACATCAAAGTAAGCGGTGAGCTCCTAAATTTTTCAAGTTTCGATTTTTAGAAATTAAATTTTTTTTATGTCATACTAGATCATTATTGTGTTTTTATTGCTTAGTTACTAACTTAATAAAGGTTAATTTTATGCATGTGTATGCATAAAGTGAAATTTATGGCCCGCGCAACCATAAAGTACACTTTATGGCCCGCAAAGTGAACTTTATAGGCCGCAAAGTGAATTTTACGACCCGCGCGGGCATAAAGACAAAAAACATTTTTTTTTATATTTATATTGTTAATGCAATAACGAACTTGTATGACATAAAAGTTTGTATGCACCGCGGGTATAAACAGATGATTATGCCCTCGGGCGACTTACAACACTCGAGCCAGAGTCCCTCGAGTTTGTAAGATCGTCGCCCTCAGGACATAAAGATCTATTTGTACCCTTCTCAAATGGTTCAAAAAATAATCTTTTCAAATACTACTATCCTTCAAAGTTTTGTTAGATAAATTTTAATTTTCCAAAATCAAACTTAAACAAACCGAATTAAGATAAAATCACTCGTCCTGATTTTGTCACAATTCGGTTTGTTTTCGTATTTTTTCCAAATAAAAAAGTTTTCGTGGAAACTAAAAATTTAACAATACACTTTTGAGGACTCGTGATATTACCTTTGATAAATAATAGCTGTAATTCGTCATTCTTTCTTCTATTTCTATATGACAGTTAACCCAAAATATTTTAAAACTCTGTCAAGTAATGTCAGTTTAACGTAAATTTTAAAAAATCCCAACTTTTGTTTGGTAAAACAGCTACAATTTTTTTTCAGATTCATATTTCTGGACATTAAAACTAGTATGTAAAAAAATAAAACTTCCGAATAAGCACAAAGAGATAAACTAGAATTATACCCCCTTTTTGTACGATTAATAACTATCTACTACTAAATTTTTATTCATTTAGTTAGACTTTTACATAAATATTTAAAAAATTGTTATACAAATATTTAAATTATTAAAACTAATTTACCTACCCTATTAATTTTCTTGTTTTATATTCTTTTCTTCGGCTTGAAGTACTGAAAAAATATCTAAGACCGTGTTGGGCCTCTAATATAATAAACAAGGATGACAAAATATGCATTTAAATTAATGTGCCAATTTGACATTTTTATCGAATTTAAAATATCATTAAAATACACCTGGACGTATTGGCCAATCGCATGAAATTACAATGCAGTAAAATATAAAATTGCGATATCATTAAATTAGCAATAATAAAAAATACTATAATTACAAATTTTTTAAATTTTTTATTAAATTAACAAAAAAATTACTAATAAAGTTTTAAAATTAATCAAAATTTTTAATTAATATTTAGTTACTGAAGATATTAAAATGGAAATTATACCTATTTCAAAGAAAACACAAAGCTGTAAATTTATGATTTATTTAATTTTTTTCAAAATTAAAATTGTAATTATTATAGTCAAAATATAAAAAAAATATAATTGAAATCATGTTTTAATAAAATATATATAAAAAGTAATTAAGCTACTTTATGAAGAAGATTCAAAAGTATTGTATGTGTGAATTTTTTTAAAATAATAATAACAGATTTTAAAGCGAAGAATAATTTCATTTTAAGTCAATTTTTAATCAATTTAATTTCAATTTAAGTCAAATATTACCAAAACGAAATTGTAATAAATTTTATTGAATCGACAATAAAAAATATTACAATTTCTATTTTTTTTAAAATTTTTATTAAAAAAAAAATGTGAAATTAACAGAAGAATGGGTGAAAAAGTTTTAAAATTAATTAAAATTTTGAATTAAATTGTATAAATTTTATTGAAGTTATTGAAATGTAACTTTGGACCACCCAAAAATAATGCAAAGGTGTAAATTTTTGATTTATTTCAGATTTTTACAATTTAAGTTCTGTATATGTGAATTTTTTCATAATTTGCAAATAATAAATGTAGAATTTATAGCAAAAAATTAAAAAAAATTACAAATGTTAAGAATGTAGAAGAGTAGAATTGTCCATATGTTATCTTGCCTGAAATCGTTTTTGGACGAGCGCTCCGTCAATATTACAGATAGGAAGCTTCGGTTTTCACCAATCGATTCTGCAGTTAATTCTTTAGAGCGCGTCTGTGGCATTTTTTAAATAATTTTTAGTAAAAGTGATACGACTATCAACTTTTTTCTCTAGATAAATTTGAAAAAAGTAGCACAGACGCGCTCTTCTGATAAATATTTTAAATATCATGAAAAAAACTGCATATTTTTGGTTGGTATATTAGGTAAGTTCTCGCCCAAAAACGAAAAATTAGGTTTTAAGGCGCTTTACCCTGTTCTGCGTAGAAAAAAATTGAACTAGAGGGTAGGATTACTTAACATAACCGGAAAACACAAAGAAAATTTGACACCCAATTTAATAGAATAAAAGCACATTTTCCTTGTTTAATAATCTTACCGGCAACCACAAAAGTCACGTGGTTAGGGCGAGAACGATACTTTTCTCGTCTCGTCTCATCTCGTAAAACCGAGACGAAAGCCGGACGAGACCTTTTTGAAAATTATTTAGGCGATACCAGGACCACATACGGCGAGATACGAGATACGAGAGTCTCGTATTTGTTCAGAATTTATATCATGGAAATATTATCTTAGAAAAACGGTTACGCGACGAGACAGACTGAAACCAGACTTGTTTTTTTCTTGACAAACGAGACCGAGACGAGATTTTTGAAATTATCGCCTTATTTCGTCTCGTATGAAGCCCTATACGTGGTATGCGGGCCTCTTAGTCCGTCCATTGAAATATTATAAACAAACGTTTGCATTTCATTTTTCCGAATACTTTCATTGTCATACATTGACGCAGTTTTGATTTTTCCCACCGGTCACGTCTCATTTCGTGATCTACAGCTTGTAAACTTTTGTGTAAATTGTGATTATTGGAGGGAATTTCTCGATGTCGACTGCTGCAAGACATTCCTATGCAAAGTATAAAAATTTATAATCTGTATTATAACCTGAACAGTAAAAGAATAATAATCATAAAGTTATTAATGTCTAATGAAAATTAATCATCATTTGTAATTTTTCAAAATAGTGTATTATCTTTTAATAGTAGATTAGGATTATTTAAATTTTCTCAAGTTAGGTTAGTTATCTCAGTCACATTTTTCCTACATTCTTTTCACTTTTATGTCTTTGTCCTATTCGAAATTGCCAATATCATTGAAACATTTCAATTGATAAATTCATATTAATTTTTCAAAATAGAATTCTCATTTTATTCCACTGTAATTGGTAGACTACTGAATATTTCATTTTGCTTTTATTCCTTGAGACGCCACTGTTACACATATAAATTACTACTTGAATTGAACAAGTTTCTATATCTAAATATTCTGTCCTTTTTGAAAATCTTTATTCATAAAATCATATATTCGAATCAGGAGCTTGGAAAGATTGGTTACAAAGATGGGCTACGGCGTCTAATCCCATGTCAGATATTATACATCTTCCTGCCTCAGATGGATTCATATTGATTCATATTCTCTCAAAGGACACCGATAATGCTCCAGATACTTTTTTTTGCATATAATTGAATAACCTATTGAACAAGATTTTTAATAATATTATATTTTTTTATACATTTTTCAAAATAAAACAACGGTTAAATTTTATGAAAATGTTATCAAATCTGTAAATAAATTAGATAAATTAAATCGATATTATGAGTAATTTAGAATTTCTACAAGCGATTATTCTAGGTTTGTTCCAACACGAATTTCTGCATCGTTTCGAAACCGTTCTCGTTGCATTTTGTAAGCATGCGCAGACTTCGGATAGTTTCGTGACGGCACAAAAGTATGTAAACATTGGATCGGTTGTGAGATCGGATTATGGACGATTTGCCATAACCTAATACATTGAATATAAACCCTACCTAGGTACTTGTTCTTTATCATTTTTTACTCTTGTTTCGTTAAAGAACAGTTCAAAATCGTTTTCACTAGTTTCATCGAAAAAAAAAAAAATTACTATCACCATCGTCAGTCATCGTGAAAATAAATAAAAATAATATGGAAAAACCTAAACATCAAAAAACAACAAAATAAATCAAATGAGTAACAGCAGCAGAATCTTCGATATATTGAAGATGACATGGAGCAGCTCAAAATCCGCTGACAAGATGCTAAATGCGCATGTCCAATGACACAGTCACTAATTTTGAGCATGTACCGAAATTACCATCCTGAAACCGTGACACCAGGGCTGCTTGCGGCTATACAATTGTATGAATTACTATACAATCCAACATTTTTTCGTACATTGCCGAAAATCCATTTTGACTTTATTTGGTTTTGCATTACGTCATTAATTCGAACGAGGCCACTGTTACATAAACAAATTTTCAAGATAACGATTGAAATATCCATTTTGAGATTCCCTGAGACGATTAAGAACATTTACAGATGGAAGTCTGTCTGATTATCTATCTTTGTGTCTGTGTATTTTCTTCCACGATAGAGGCCACACGCTTAATCCGATTAAGCTGAATTTTTATATGTTGGTTTCGGTTATCCATCAGCAGAACTAAGATGTCTAAAAACCCTGGTGTATCTAGTGATTCGATTTTGTTTCGAACTACCTGGAAGTACAACCTGTTGTGTTCAATAGAACTTACCACATTTCTGTAAGATGGCGCTGTTTAGAATTGTTCGAGTCCTCGCTGAGTTTATCACATATTGTGTGGACAGTGTAAAGCTGCAGATTCGATCATTCATCTGTGTTCAGTATCAGATTATCAGTACACTCTGTGTGATCTGTGAGTACAGTTTACTATGACCAAATATATGCGCCATCTGGAATTTCTAATGTGAAACTCTAATAATCTCTAAAAAATAGTCAAAATCAAGTAGATACAGATCTCCCAGTTTTATCCAAACTTTTACAGGTATAAGTGGAAACACCAGGGTTTTTAGACATCTTAGGCAGAATCCATTATTTTTTGTCCGACATATGTCAAACGGAAGTGTGACTGCCAAAAAATGAGAGAAGAAATATGTCACGTAATTGGACTTACAATATGTCATTTGAAAGCCCTTGAAAAACTCTATTCAGAACAGTTAAAGTTATTTATCCAACTATCACCTGTCAAAAATAAAAAAATGTCAAAATTTGATACTTCAGCATTAGATATCTGAAGAAGTATTAATATGTCATTTGAAACGGTCAATCCAGGACGGCACGCGACTGTAGCGCTCCAAGTGACAAAGATGTTAAACGATAATTTTGACAGATGTGACTTAAATCATTTTGTTTATATTTATATTTATTTTATTAGTCTTGACTATCTAGATCTAGCCTGTGTCTTTAAAAAAATATTTATTTTATTAAAAGAAGTCTTGACTATCTAAATCTAGCCTATGTTTAAAAAAATAAAAGGCTATGTCGGTTTCAATCCCCGGGCGCATTGCACCATTAGAGGGCACTATGTCACGCTGCTACTAGAGCTCATGTTTAAATATGTTCAAACTTATTATTTAAGCGAATCACGTTTCGTAATAAAATAAATATAAATGAGTATAAATTAAATTAAATTGATAATAAAATAATTTTGATGCCAAGAATAAGTCACTATTTCATTAAATATTATTCAAATTCAAAATAAATAATATTTTTAAGTTTTTTTGGATCAAAATACTTTAATAAGAATAGTTTAAAAAAATATCAAAATTTTCTTAAAATTTTTTTAATTTTTCGCCATAAATTCTATAATTATTATTTAAAATTATGAAAAAATTCACACATGTTAAACAATTTTAGATAGATGAATTATTTTTTTTATTTATGCTAAGTTTATCCCTATTTTTCGTTTTCTTTGGCGATTTAAAAGATGAACTGTTGTAGCAATAACTCTTATCGTTATATAGTGTAATGTTAAGTTCCCCTGACATTTTTCTTCTTCCATATATTTAAACACATTAGAAACAACACACACGAGTTTAACTGATTAAAATATTGTATTGCAATTTACTTTTAAACTCCATCACTAACTAAATACAGAACTGATGGACAATTTAACAGTTTAACATCAGCTTTCATATTACGGTAAGATTTCCTGCCTATTTTGAAGGAATAACCTTAATACCGGCCATGTCTCGTTTCGAAAGCTTTACATTTTGTATTATTTAAATTCAATTCCAAGTAAATTGTTAAAAAATCAAAGAAAAAAAAACGTAAATGCTGCAAATAATAAATAAACAGTAACATAATTTTTTCACCTTGTATATTTTTTTTTACAATCACCCTTATTATATCGATCAGTTTCCTAATATTAATTTCGCCGAAAGCTGAATCGATACCGAACTTTTAGTGTCAATTTTAATTCTCCATCCCGAACATCTGCACAAAACAACATGCTAATACCCCTCAGTATATGCAGAATATTATAATGTACTAAAAATTATGCAGGCACCCTAGTTTAAATAAAAAAAAACTACCTGGAAAAGGTTAGAACGACCCAGAGACCCTTATACGAAAAAAAGGATTAAGTGTTCTGATTTGGGTAACTCGCTGGATCTGATAAAATTATAACAACTCTTGAATGTAGTGCTTTTGAAAACTTATCTTGATGACTGGAGTTTTTATTCGTTTATTTGTCGAATTGAGGTTAGGTATTAATCAAGCAAAAGGGCTCTTTGAGGCATATGCTGATTTTCGTCACCACCGGGTTAATGGTTAAAAAATGTGGGTCGATCGAGTTTACTTTGCAAAAATTGATAGCCTTAAAAAACTGTATAAATACAGGTCTTAAAATATTTAACAATATAATACCAAAACAAAATTTCGTGATGAAAAGATAGAATGAGAAATAATTTATTTTTAGAAATTATTTCCAATACAGATTTCAGGAATTATTAAATCAGTTATATTTTTCCTAAATCTTTTCCTCGCACTTAATGTGTTCAGTTATTTATAAGTATATACATGGTATAAATTGGCACAAGTAAAAGATTTCTACTATTCTATATGTCCTACAACTACATAAAATTCAAATCACTAAATTAATGGATGGAAAATTGTCCAATCATAATCCAACCCAATACTAAAACAAGACTGTATATATAACCTCAATCCTAACAATAATTTTGACACTATAGACACTAAATTAATAATTTGAAGGATAACCCCAAATATTTTAAGTATATATGAATAGCATTTTTAAAATTCTAAAATGTAGAAATCGTTTCAATCTATAATGATAAAATACAAGAAAAACGATCACAAGAGGTAGAAAAGCAAAGAAAAAGAAACCCATATATTTAATGCCAATAAATTGGAGCTCAGATCCGCAACCTTTAATGTGTCCATACTGCAAGAATTTAATAATTACTCATGTTATAAATAGACGAAATATGTTTTCCCATGTGGCAGCCGTTACTTTGTGTCTTTCAAATTTATGTTATAGTCAATACCACTATTGTCCTATTTGTAAATCTTTTCTAGGGAAAAATCGTTTGTCATTATATGCTTAACTTGTAATTTGGCAAATAAATTCTATAAATTAATGGCAAAAACGCTTAAATGAGCTATTTCATATAAGTTTGTTACATTTTTGAAATGTCTACAACATACAATATTTTTCTTCAGTATCTTTCACAGCAGTGTTGCCAGATCTAATATGACCAAGGCGGTAGATTTGCCATATATAGAATGATAGATTTGGGTTTGAAAACGTTAGTTGTCATATGTCGGCATAAATAAGCTGTTCTGGGAATGCCCGAAATACGTCGTATCGACAAATGTATATAGATGAAGCCATGTCATTTCAGATGAACCGAATCGTCATTAGGAAAACACAACACAGAGAAATAATTTTGAGCAATATATTTTTAAGTTGCTAAGATAAATTGCTCATAATTATCTCTCCGCCTGAGTTGACCTACTCATATTTTTATCGATTGTCTATTGATACTTGTTTTTTACGTTCCCGGTCTCATCAAAGGGAAGTATAGTGATCGAGCAAAAAAAATCGAGATATCGATGGAAATATCTATTTTGAGGTCCTCCAAGAAAATTAAAACCATTTCCAGTGTATGGTCTGTCTGTGTGCCTGTGTGCAATCTTCCACGATAACTGCCGAACCGTTTGACCAATCAAGCTGATTAGTTTTTGGTTTAAATTGATACAGTGGAAGGTCCTCTAGACCGACATTGATTGAAGACACATGAAAGATTCTTTTGTCTTTTTTTTATTTTAAGGACAAACAATACACTTTAGTGCAAAAAGTTCTAGTGCAATGTTTTGGAGCATAAAATTTTCTACAATTTTTGTATAAAACTTTTTCCAGAATTTCCAATACTTCGGCTACTAGAGGGCGCGTAAAAAATATGCATGTAGGTTTTCCGCATTTTTCCCAAATTTTGAGGACAAACAATGCACTTTAGTGGAAAATTTTCTAATACAAAGTTGTAGAGCACCAAATTTCCTTTAACTTTAGTATTTAACTTTTTTTCTGATTCCCCATAGTTTCGCCGCTAGACGGTGAAAAATATACATATTTAGGCTTTTTCCGTTTTTATTTTATTTTGAAGGCAAATAATGGGCTTTAGTGTAAAATATTCTAGTGCAAACTTGTAGAGCATAAAATTCTTTACAACTTTTGTATGAAAATTTTTCCCAAATTCCCAATAGTTTTCACCCATGATTTTAGAAAATCCTAATGGGCTACATTCACATGTAGGAATTTTAACATAATGGCATATAAAACTCTTTAAATGAAGAGCATATTTACTAATAATTATTTCCGTTACTGCCAATAACAAGCGTATTTCAAAATAATGCGTTTTTCCTCAATATCCAATCACGGAAAAGCGCGGCAGTGCCACGTTGCCAAGTCTAATCAATCAAGTTATGTTCATTTGACTTCTCTTTTCGTTTGGTAAACGTTTGCTAAAGTGTCAAAGTCATTTAAAATGAATATAGAATTTTATAAAGCAGATTCTACTAATCTTCCACGAATTATGGAGATAATGCAATAAGTTATATGCAGTTAAAGCGAGAACATGATGTCTGCATTGTCAGAGCAAAAATAACACCAGAACATAAAGTTTACAAAAAGGCATATACTGTGGAGGTAATTATTAATGAAAATGTATCTTCTTGTGTCTTCGAAAGTTCATCATCTAATGGGCTCTTTGTCATACTGATTACAGCAGAGGAACTACTAATTGGGGAAGTAGAAGTTGAAGAAGATGAAGAAGCATAGTTTTACTGAAATAAAGTTTTGAAATATTAAGAGAAATAAATTTTAGTAGTAAGATAAAAAATATGCAATATAGACGTACCTTATCAATAATTATAAGGCTCACAAATAAATTTTCAAAATATAAAAGTTCTTTCACAAAATTCGCAAATAAACCAGAACTCAGCTCTAACCAATTACCAGATTGAATTGGATATAAATAAGTTAGGTTACTTTAACTGTCACGTCTGTCAATGTCATTGTTAGTTATGTTGTAGAAAAAGGATAGAGATGTTCAAATATTTTCTAGTGGGATACAAAAAGATAACAATATAATCTCGTGTTATAAGAGTACCACCGGAATAGACTGATAATCCTACAACATAACAGCAGATTAAGCAATTATATTGGTGTTACGTCACTACCATTTTGACCACACTTTTTCAAATTTCAATTTTTTTTTTCTGCTTTATTTGGGACTTAAACAAATTAATTTTTTCACTAAACTGTTTATTTTATCGTATATTATAGCCCTGTATTTTATCTCAGTTCATGACTGAAGCCCATTGTAGCAGTGTGCTATATAATGTGCGCATGCGCCCGCTTATGTCATTATCAACATTGAAATATCAATTCGGTAGACGTATTCACCATAGATCTGCTATTTAAAATTTGTTCCATAAATTAATGAAATGCTTACTTAATCTTTTGTAATTAAAATAATCCTATTCTCTATAGCCGAGCCAGTTCTGGCGTGACGCAGCCGATTTTTTTTTAATTTTTTTTACTTTTGATATTAGATAAGTAGTAAATTCCAGTAACTCCTTAGAATATAGAATATGAAAAAAATAGTAGACCTGGCACCATTGCCTCATAGTCTTACGAAATAGCATATTTCATTAGGAGTCCAGAAAATAGGCTTTTTCCGTGCGCGCGTGACAAATTCCCGTGTGAGGCGTAACCGAACACGGGAAGTCTTGCAAGCACGGGAAAAGCATTTATGGACGTGTAATGAACGATATTTTTTATTACAGTTCGTTGAAAAATAACAAAATATAACATAAAAAAGATTTTTTTCTGAGTTCATTTTATTGGCATAAATTTGATTGCCAGAGAATAAACAATTCTGACAAAACAGTGTTTGGCATGTATGACTGGTTTCCATGGTTATTCTCATAGTTTTCCCGTGCGCTAGCCCGAAAAAGCCCATCTTACAATATTACCAATATAGATGAAAATAAGGTGTTTTCAAAGAAGTATAATAAAAAAAAAGTTTACAGACTCACACCATTAGCAGCGCAAACAAATATCTCGTAATAAAGTCATAAATGTATAGCTTCAGATTCAGCATTAGGCCACGGTTACAGTGCAAGCGATTTCGTGCGAAAAATCCTTCACGCGAAATGTTGCGAATGAGCGCCATATTGCAGTTGTCAAAAACTTTAAAATAATGGATAATGTAGCTGAAATGTTTTTGCTGTAAAATAAATCCCATGAATTTAGTTAATTTGACATCATCTGATTGAACACAACCAATCAGAACAAAATTGTACTGAAAACTACTCATGGGCTCTTTTCACTCGTTGCTACGCGATTTTGACGTTTCAAATATTTAATAATTTGAAAATGTCGACAATATTAATGTAATAATCGAATCAAATACACCAAAAAATAATGGTAACAATAAAAATTTTTTATGAAAAACAATTATGTACTTTTGCCATATTAGAAAGTATCAATTAGATGGAAATTGGACGGTGGAATAATTGGCGTCGATTTTAAAGGATTGGGCTGTGAACATGAGAAGAAAAGATGGTACAGAGTTTAAAGAAGCTACAATCAAAACCATGTGGAATCTATCAAGTAAACTTTTACAGGAAAAGTAATATAAAGAAATGAGAGTTATAATTGACCAGTTTAAAAGTGTTGCAGCTCAACAAGCGCGACCTGCCCACGATTCAATACAACGAAAACTACAATCGGATCCCTGTAAAAGGAAACAAAGTTCAACAGCATTAATTTCATTAGAAATAACCAAAATGATAAATTTGTGGGATGAAAACACCCCTGAAGGGCTGCAACGGAAATTCTATCACATAGGCGAAATAGAATTAGGGGTGAGTAAGTTGCTACTTTCTTGACTGACTTTTTTCGTATCGAAAGAAAAAACAATGGTTCTGAAACCAATCGACTAACAGACTATTCATAAGAACAAATTGTCACTGGAAACCGAAAAAATCACTGTTATGATATGTCCATTTGTAGAAATACGATTAAAATTGGACAAACTTGTCTGCCGAATCGATTTTCTTAAATACCAAGGAAAAAAATTACTTATCACTCCATTAGATCGACCGTGGTCAGCAGACTGGACAAAAATGGTGTTCAAGAACAAGAGCGCAGCTTCATCAGTTATAGAAACTAACACGCCTGGATCTTCATTTAACTTTTGTAGTTGTAATTTTGTTAATTGCTCCTTTAAATATTTTTTTTTCTGTTTTTACCTCCCGACCTTCAGAGAAGAGAGGTATAGTAATCATGCTAAAAATTATGTAGTGAGATTTCAATAGATAAACACGTTTTTGATACTTTCGCCATGATGTCTGTGTATGTGTATGTGTTAGTGTGTGTGTATGGTAGTGTTTATGTATGTTAGGATGGATGTTGTAACGATAACTCAAAAATTACTGTATTAAAAAATTTGAAATTTTGCATACATGATTCTTATAACCTAGATTAAATCTGATTAGATTTTGGTGTTAATCAGATAACAGGAAGTGGCAGTTCCTATGGGTGATAACGTAATTACTAAACAAGATGGCAATAAAGTTTTACACATAAATTTTGTATACACTATAGTTTATTTTCCTGTCATTAAAATTTTCAAAACGTTTGCCAGATTTACTAAAAAGTTAATTTTTTCATACCGTTTGTGTTAACGTGTTAATTTTTAGTTCAAAGTTGGCGAGTGGTCATGCGCTGGCCACATCAGATTATTTTATTCTTTAATTAGCAAAAATTTTCTTTCCGAATTACCCTCGATGCTTAAAAATTTTACAACTTTCTCAAGTTTGTTGCTTGTAGGAAACAGACCTCCACCTACGGCGTCGGTCTGTTTCTTTCGAAATCTGTTTAAAATTTTCTCCAACAATTACCAATGTCCTTGGGTAATTACTACTGAAAATTGATTATTACAACTATTTGCTTTAAAAATAAAAGAAAAGACGGTTCTGGGTTAATGAAACATCAAACACCGCCATTTATCGTAAGTACTGTAAAAGAAGAAATAACAAAAAGTTTAAATTTGGAGAAAATTTCTTCGTCAGAAAAGCAGTAACAAAATTCAGTTTTTAAATCTGAATATTTGAATCAAATGTTGCAATGTTATATACTATCCTGGTATTTCACATTTGATTTTTTTTTGTCGAGAGCATTATTCCTTATTGATAGATGGGAATGCTGTGATATGGAAGGTAGAGAAACAGGTGAAAGTTTATTTAAAGAGGAATGAGTTAAATCAGGAGAGAGTTCACACTGAGGAGTAATATTATATAAAAAGTGGGCTTCGGAAAGTCTATATATCCTTTATGGTGAGTGATTTGAGTAGGACGTGAGCTAGTTAAGGAGAACTTGTTACAGCTGTACATATACAAGTAGCTTTTTATATGGTTTTACATTCTTAAAATGGGGTAATAAACTTAATAAAAACTGCCTGTCTAATCTTTGGTTATATCTGCTTCGACTTTAAAATGTGCTTTTCCTCTTCTAGAGCTAGCATCCTATAGTTAACATCATTCCGCGCATTTTTAACTAGTTAAGATTGCTGATTTCTGCTGTTGGGTTTTTGATTAAGAGTTTTGCTCTTCAACATAATTTTTTGCATTGGTTAGCTGTACTAGTAGTAAAACCAGTAATACTTCATCTAGATGCTCAGCTTCCGGATTTTTAGTCTCAGGATAATCTGGCTCGTGGTTTTTACCGTTTTCTGGTAATAATGAGTTTTTATGAGACAACGGAATATTTCCAGAATTTTTCTTTGGGGTCACTTGATCTGCCAAGAAATACATGCTCTTATAGTAAGGCCAAAAAGAACCACTTTTTCCCCTGCTGCACCGGACTGTTGAGTTTAGTAGCTTTCTGATAATTTGGACAAAATGTATCACTTAGTCCTTTCCACTTTGTTTTTACCACTTTTCACCTAAAAGTGGAAATTATCAATAGTATAGTTTGTGAGCAAAAAGTGTTAATAATTTGAAGGATATTCTAAAGGAAATTTTCAATAACCTTAAAAAAGCTGGATATGATCCCATTGGGAACCTGTAACTTTTCAACAAGAAATCAACAACTACAGTGTGTCCACTTAGGTTCGCACCAATTGAGAAATTTTTATATTATTAATTTTACCAAAAAAAGTTACTCTTCATAAAAAGTTCTGCATTGTTTAAAACTCAAAATACAACCATCAAATAATACATTTTTTGAACCGTATACGAGGTGCATCAGAAAATATAAATTTTGCTTAGTTTAAAAAATATAGAAAAATGTTATTTAGAAAACTTGTTTAGAAACAATATTTGCCTCTAAATTTAAAATAACCGAATCCTATCTTAAGACAATATTTTTTAAAATTTTTTTTTGTAGCAAACTTCGAAGTGAACGGATCCATATAAATTTTAGTTTCCACAAATTATTTTAAACCTATATGTATTGGTTATTAATTGAAATAATAGATTTAACCATTACAAAGTGAAATAATAATTTTGCTTAAAGAAAACACGTGGTTGTGTGTCTTTTAAAGTCTATGTCAAAAATGAGCATGTTAAACTAGATTAAATTTATTATTTAAACTAAAAAACCAATATATAGGCTTAAGGTAATTTGTGAAAACTAATTTTATATATCAGTTTACTTTAAACCTCGCCACAAGAAAATCATTAAAAAAAATATTGTTTAGAGATGTGACGCTATGATATTATATTGTTTTCAAAATAGGCGTACTTTACTTTTGAGCAAAATTTATATTTTTGACGCAGCAATACGACTCAAAAAATGTATTATCTGATGATTTAAATTTAGATTTTAGACCTTGCAAAACTTTTTTTCGTAAAACTAATAATAAAAAGATTTCCCATATGTTGCGAACTTAAGTAGACAGACTGTATACAGTGTGTCCACGGATGGGGTATTCTATAGGTGAAAAAATTTAAAATTTTAATTTTAGCGAAAAAAGTCATTCTTGATAAAAAGTTTTACTTGTTCTGAAATCTAAAATATAATCATCAGATATCAATTTTTTCCAGTAGTATACGAGGTTTGTCAAAAAATATGAATTTTACTCAAGAGTAAAGTACCTTTAAATTTGACAACATCGAAAAATGATATTTAAAAAAGTTGATCAGAACAAAATATTAAGTTCAAATATGCAATTACATCCATTTACATTGAAAATAGGTTTTGTGCTTGTTTAATATTGTTTCTATTTTGAATGAACATTTATCTCTTGTGTTTATAAAAGTCATGATAACCTTCTCGTTTATTAATATTTTCTAACAATTTTGAAATTTAAACACGTAACTACAGTAAAATTTGCATTGTTATTGTACCTAGATTTATGACGGAAATTTAGCTTACTCTGATTTTTTAAATTAATTTTATTTAAAATATCTACTAATACATTAAATATAAATTAGATTTCTTTCTTTCAATTATTATTATTAAATTTTACCGCATTCACAAATAAATATAACCGTTTAAAAAACAATCCTCTACTCTTGGCAATAAGTATTCAAGGCCGGTCAAAATATCAAATTTAAAAAAGATATTCGAAATGGTTTTATGTAGATGCGTTTTCCTACTATAAGGGGATAAAAAAGGAGCTTTAAACTGTGATGTGAAGACGAAAGAGATCGAGGCAGCGGCTTATAGCCGGTTCAATTTTGAATTTATGGCTTTTCGAAGTCTCCATATCAAAAGTGGGGTTGTATATTAGATGCAATCGACCAACGGTCACAAAATGCAAGAGTAGCATTTTCAATTTGCAATATTAGAAACGTTTATCTTTTAGTTTTTTTGTTATTTTTAATATACGTTATTATTATAGTTTATAAATCCATATCGAAAATTGGCGAAATTTATATATGTACAGGGTGAAGTTTAATATTTATTAAAGAATTTTTTTTTGGCGGCGTTAAAATACATTTTGTTCTTTACGGTACAAAATTTGGTAGATTAGCCATATTAGAATGTACTGTATTGTTATACAGGTATAAATAATAGACTTTTCAATTTAAATAATATAAAAATTATGAATTAAAAAAAATTCTCCAGACTCTTTTTTGTTAATTCTACAGTTTTGTTTCTTCCACAGCAACTTGAATTTTATTTTGAATTATCCTGAAATCTGTTTTGTTCCTTCCACAGTTTGTTTGAACAGTTTTGTTCCTTCCAGTTTTTTTTTATTTTATAAAAACTTTTTCATAAATGAAGATTAGTTTTTATTAATTATAAGTTATATATATTGTAATGATATTTACAATGTATCTCAGTAATTTTTGGCTGGGTCCTAGTCAAAAAATAATAAACATTACAAACAATATCAAAAAAATTATAAACTGTCCTGCTATATTCCTTTTTCTTGTGTTTTTCTTATATGATTAGTTCTAACTATGATTTCTTTCTCTTCTTCCAAATATCTGCTTCTTATTTCCTAGTTTCTTCAATTATAGATGTTTTCCCCAAAATTTAATCTTGATATAGTTTAGTCTTCCTCCAAAATTTTTTTTACTACTGATTGAGTACCATTCCAAATTTTATAAATTTTCTTTAACATTTTTTTTTCTTTTTAATTAAAACTATATTTTCTAATTATTTTAATATATAATATATAACTTTTTACATCTCTTTTCCTTTAACCATTCAATATCCCTTTTTCATAAAATTATTTCTGACAATTCAAAAAAATTATATCTCAATAATCTCCTATTTGTTTATTATTTTCTTTACTACTAGATTTTTTTTTTTTTAAACTACCTCAGCCTTATTTTAGATTATTAACCTTATATTCCCTTTTTACTATCTGACTTAAATTTCATGTATTACAATTCCAAAATTTCGATTTTATTATAACATATTTCATTAATTTAATAACTTTTAAGATTCTTTCACTTTTCTTCAATTTATTGCCAATCTATCTATAATACCTTTCGTTTCCTATTCTTCACCTGCATATCAATTCTCCTATCTTATTTAATAAACATAACAATTAACTTTGAATAATCTTTTAATAAATCAACTTTTAAAAAAAATATTAATTTCAAAAATTCCCTATACAACAATTTCATAACAATATATATATTTTAATTTCCTTTATATACAGACTTTTTTATTCTGTCTATCTTTTTTTAAACAATCTTTTACTTGATTAATTTTAACTATAATTTTTTTTTAAATTCCCAATATTGTATAACTACAGTAATAATAATAATGATATAAGATTTCTTACTATTCCACAATTATTGATTTGGCCACCCTTACATATTTTATATATCAATAAATATCAACTCTCTAAAATAACAAATTTTTTAACCATTAACTTATTAAAAAAAAACTCATACAAAGTATTTTATTAGAATACATACCACATTTGGTTCAAATTAGAGGAACCATTGCAAAAATATTGACAATTGAAATTTTTTTAAATAAAGGTAAATACCCTGTATATATTAAACAAAACATATTTGGGATACAATACAAGTCACATTACGGTCCTCTACTATCGGGTGAAGTTTGGTCACTTACTTGCGAAATATCCTGTATAAAAGGGATTGATTTTAAATAACAGTTTAGTTATTCTAAATATGTTAGTTTCGCTAAATAAAACTTTGTTGATTATTAATTTAATTTGTCTTTTAGGAGCCTAAATTATATTTATACCGGGTGTCCACTTAGATATTCCTCTATTTTAACTGCCTATAACTGAACAGTTCAGGATAGAAATATGCGATTTTCACTGAAATGTTTTATTTAAGTACAAGTTTTGTGTGAATATATTGAAATTTTTCTATCGCTTTCGATGACGTCACAACAAAAATGGTGGAATTTTGATAATTTTTTGTTGACTTTTTTTAATGGAAAACCCAGTGTATTTTTTATAGTTTGAAAGAACTGACTTTCACCTATTCAGCGATGAAACATTTTTCAAAATCAGTTAGCAAATGACTGAGTAATTTTTCCCAATTTTTTAACTGATTATAGCCGTATTTGTTGTGACGTCATCGAAATCGATAAAAAAATTAAATCTATTCAAACAAAACTTGTACTAAAATAAAATAATTCAGTAAAAACCGAATTTTTCTATCCAGAACCGTTTAGAAGTTATGAACAGTTAAAATAGTGGAAAATATAAGTATTTTATCCTATTTTTTTCTGATTTTTTCCTAGTTTTCCATTTTTCGCCATTTTTCCTAATTTTTACCTAATTTCGCATTTTGCCAAGAAAACATTTTTCCTATTTTACCTTATTTTTTCCCATTATTCTAGGGAAAATATTTTTGCTATTTTTCCATATTTTTCCTTATTTTTTCTTATTTTTCTTACCTTATTTTTTCCTATTTTCCCATTTTTCCAGAGAAAATATTTGTCCGTTTATTCAAATAGTCGCATTTTTACAAGAAATCATTTTTTCTATTTTTTTTTCTATTTATTCCTATTTTCTCGTTGCGTATTATATATGATATAAATAAAGAATTTGGTTAAAGATTTTTAATTGATTAATGCAAATATTGCTATATAATTACAAAATGAATACTAAACTTCTAAAAGTGTGTCCTCATTTTTTTTAATTACTTTGTTTTTTTTATAATTTCTTATTATTTTTACGAAATATTTGGTTTATCTGTTTTATCTAAAGTAAAATTGATGAATAAACTAGATATTTTCCTACAAGTGTTATCCAATCCGGTTTTACAATTCACCGACACAAATCTGAGACCAGTTCGCTCCCTTTTTGATCTTTGGACCCCAATGAATGGATGATTCTCTCACTGTACCAAATTATTTGTATTGTGATACCAACTCAACATTTCTGTAAAGATTATAATGATACCAGATGAATCAAAGGTCATGACTGGACAAGTGGTTACAGGTGATGCTTTTGAGTTTTTTATAGAAGTAGTCCACCTTCCCTTGTATAAGCAATAAAATTATCTCTTTCTTTCCTCTCGCTCTTCCAATTTCGATGTAGGTTACCAAGTTTTTCTGCTATGCATTTGGTTGTATCTTCTTCGTTTTTCTTAATTATTAGGATTTTACATAATTCATGATGTTTGCTTTAGTGAAACTCATTTCTATGTCCTGCGTCAGATTTTCTCTCTCATTTCGCCATCTCTCGTACTCAAAGATCATGTGAGTAACTGTTTCTGCTATTGCGCAGTTTAAACAGGAACTATTTTTGGCTTTGATAATTTTAAATATTATGTCTTCTATAAAAATCCATGTTCTGTAAGCTATAAAAATGATAGATAGTCACGACATCTATCGTAGGTCTATGGGTACCAACCGGGAAGCCGCTTAATATGAAAAAATCCTCTGTAAAAGCGACTAACCAAGTACAACTTGGTGCCGGTAGATGATGGAATCCATCTGCAATCATTATGCCTTAGGGGGGGATCGGGTACCAGGCAATTAAATCAAAAACAAAGAGAGCAAGTTATTGAAAATATACACAAACTTTTAAATTTCCAATTTTTTCCGACATTTTTTTTCTTATTTTTTTTTTAACTAACGTCTTCACAGTTTTTTATGTTTCAAACTTTTATTTGTCTAACTTTTCCCCCTAACCCTTTTTTAATATTTTCCCTCACCCCTTTTGTTTCCTAATTTTTTACTATTTTCCTTATCTTCTACACTTTTAATTCGTGACTTTCTTTGCCTATTTTTTTCCTCTACTTTATTACGTTTTTTTATGTTTCAAATTTTTATTTATGAAAAGTTTTCACCCACCCCTTTTTTGATGTTTTCTCTCGCCCCTTTTTGTTCCGCAATTTTTTACTGTTTTCTTTATTTTTCACACTCTTAATTCCCAACTTTTTTTTCCTCAAATTTTTTACGGATTTTTTATATTTCAACTTTTTTTTTCCTATTTTTTTATGTTTCAAACTTCTATTTATCCACCTTTTTCCCCCATCCCTTATTTAACGTTTTCGCTCGACCCTTTTTATTCCGTAATTTTTTACTCTTTTCTTTATTTTTCACACTTTTAATTCCCAACTTTTTTTTCCTCTAATTTTTTACGGATTTTATATATTTCAACTTTTTTTCCTATTTTTTTTATGTTTCAAACTTCTATTGATCTAACTTTTTCCCCCACCTATTTTTTAACGTTTTCTCTCGCCCCTTTTTGTTCCGTAATTTTTTACTGTTTTCTTTATTTTTCACACTTTTAATTCCCACCTTTTTTTTCCTCAAATCTTTTACGGATTTTTTATATTTCAACTTTTTTTTCCTATTTTTTTATGTTTCGAACTTCTATTTATCTAACTTTTTCCCTCATCCCTTATTTAACGTTTTCTCTGGCCCCTTTTTGTTCCGTAATTTTTTACTGTTTTCTTTATTTTTCACACTCTTAATTCCCAACTTTTTTTTCCTCAAATTTTTTACGGATTTTTTATATTTCAACTTTTTTTTCCTATTTTTTTTATGTTTCTATTTACCTAACTTTTACCCCCACCCCCTTTTTAACGTTTTCTCTCGCCCTTTTTATTTCGCAATTTTTTACTGTTTTCTTTATTTTTCACACTTTTAATTCCCAACTTTTTTCCTCAACTTTTTTACGGATTATTTATATATCAACTTTTTTTCCTATTTTTGTCCTCTAATTTTTTAAGGATTTTTATGTTTCAAACTTAATTTTTCCAATTTTTGATTTTTTTGGTCCCACTTTTCAAACTGGCCTCTTTTTCATTAAGTTTTTTACATTTTTTTTATGTTTTAAACTTTTATTTATCTATCTTTTTCCCCCAACCCTTTTTTTAATGTTTTCCCTCACCACTTCTAGTTCCAAAATTTTTTGCTGTTTTCTTTATCTTTCACACTTTTTTTGTCTACTTTTTTACGTTTTTTTTTATATTTCAAACTTTCATTTTTCCATTTTTCAATTTTTTGGGTCTCACTTTTCTTTCACCCTTTTTGTTCCCTAACTATTTACTGTTTTCTTTATTTTTCACACTTTTAATTATCAACTTTTTTTCCTCTACTTTTTTTACGGTTTTTTTTTTCAATTATTTCACTATCTTTTTTACAGTTTATTATGTTTCAAACTTTTATTTATCTAAATTTTCCCCCACGCCTTTTTTTAATGTTTTCTCTCAACCTTTTTTGTTCCCTAATTTTTTACTGTTTTCTTTACCTTTCACACTTTCAATTAAAATAACAACTTAGTTTCCTATTTTTTTCCTTCTACTTTTTTACGGTTTTTTTATTTTTCACCCTTATTCTTTCAACTTTTATTGGTTCCACTTTTCACCCTTATCCCTTTTTTCATTACCTTTTTTAGTTTTTTATTTTTGAAAATATTATTTTTCTAATTTTTTGTCCACTTTTTTGCTCATCTCATTTTCTTTATGTTTCAAAGATTTATTTTCTACCTTTTTTCTAAAACTTATTTACTTTCCCGAACAACCATCCGAGAAGGGAAAGTATTGTGAACGAGCTAAAATCAAGTTTTTGAGATAAATATGGAAATATATATTTTGAGGTCCCTTGAGATGATTAAGATCGTTTTCAAATGGAACTCTGTCTGTCTGTCTGTCTGTCTGTATTCTTACACGATAGAGGCCACACGTTTAATCCGATTGAGCTGAAATTTGGTATATGGGTTTGGGTTATTCGTCGGAAAACCCCATTAGTTTTTGTACGACATCTGTTATACGGAAGTGTTACTGTCAAAAAAAGACAGAAGCAATATGTTACGGAATTTAACTTGCAATATGTCATTTGAAAGCTATTGAAAAACTCTATTCACTCTATTCCTCCAACTGCCACCTGTCAAAAATAAAAAAAATGTCAAAGTTTGAAACTTTAACATTAAATTTCTGAAAAAGTATTTCATGGATTTGAACCAATTTCGATAAAATGGGTTTCAGTTATTTTTTGGAAGAACCAGTTACTTTTTGTCTGACATCTGTCAACGGAAGTGTGACTGTCAAAAAATGGAACGCCAGCAGTAAGTTAAATGCAGTAATTTTTATTTATCTCGCCTCAGTAATGGTTTCCGTTTTTTTTTCGTTTTCTTGTACTGTGATCTGTTTATTTTGCGATAATTTTTGCTACGTACTATCTATCGATTAGATTTTTTTTCGGCTTTAAGATATTGGGACAGTTTTTGTTTGCTAGGCGGAAGTATGATTTATTTTAATGGTTTTTGACCTCGCTCTAAATTCTCCCGTTTTTACACAACATAAATTTTATGTTTATATTATGGAATAACCGGGATATACCGGGTGTATTTTAATTTACAGCACGAATGTTACTTTTGTTAATGTTAATGTTAATTTTTTATTATGATTATTATATAACTGTTCGTTTATTTCTTATGTGAAAGTAGTGGCAATATTTATTGTTTAATTTTTAATCTTACTGTATAGTAAAGAAACGAATTTCAGTTTTATTTAAAATCGATTTGACAAAACGTGGTCCATTTTTCTTGTATTTATGCAAATAGTTAAACGAACCCACGTCATATCTTAAAAAAGCAGTAAAAAATTATTACCTTTGCCATAAAATAACATAAAATTGATTTTTTTCTTTTTAGGGATGAAAGCATCTCTCCATCTCTATGATGCACATAAAGAAGAGGACGGCCAACCATTAGAGCGAAATATCGGCTATTCCCGGGTCGGTATGGTAATACCTCCAAAGGCTGGCCGCTCACTGATAACAGAGGGTCTCTAGTACTCTCTTACAGGACCGAACCGACTATTGACCATTTTACCAATTTAAATATTTAAAATTATTCTATTATATAAAAAAATCAAAGTAATTTTTCTAGTTTTAAAATTAAAAATTTCGTTCTTAAATTTTTGTAACCGAATTACGTGTTTAGATATTTATGACGAATTAAAAGCAAATTTAACAATTATATCTCTAACAAAATGTATTAACTATAAAAAAATAAAATACAATATTTCCATCAAAATTAGATTTCTTTCTTTTTAACCATCAAAAAGCAATACATGGTCGGTCAAAAAAAAATTAAACTGAATTAAATACTGATAATCTAAATAAAAAAGCAACGTATCACTTTAAAGTAAGTGAGAAAGAAAACTACCTGGTTTTAAAAAATTTAAGGGAGTTAAAAAAAACTTCACACTATTGGAATTTGGAATGGGTAACAATAGAGGTTAGATATAACAAATAAAACTTTTGAAACACCAAACAAAATATCAGATTGGTAATATATTTTGGTTATTACTATAATTTTGAGAAATTGTTAAATAAATGAATTTGTTTACATTTTAATATTTTTTTAACTAATATTATCTATCACCGAGACATACAATGAATATTTAATTTCTATTTTATGATGTATTGTATTAGAGGTTTATCCGGAGAGTCACATTTTTTGAACCCCCACCATAAATATTTATTTAAGTCCAAAAGATTATCCATGTTCTTGAATGTGGTCAACCGATGAGGTAATAAAATTTTTTGTCAATTGTTATAGTAATTTAATAATAAAATGATGAAATGGGAGGTAATGGCAACTAGTTTCGGTGAACTATCGCCTATCATCAGGCCTGCAAATACTGACACCAAAAAAATTTAATTATTATACTAAAGTTATAAACTTACCTAAGTATTCATGGGACGAAATTTGTAATTTGTAATCAATCACAAATTTTTGAATAAAATAACAATTAAATTTAAAAGGAATGTATGGTACTTAATTAAGTGGTATAAAATTTATAGCAAAAGGGTTTGAAATTAAAAAATCTATTAGAATAGGTATCATTTGAGGGTAATGAAGTTAGTCTCCCAAAACTAAGGCAGCAAAGTGACCAATGAATTTGGTATCCAATAGATTGGATAGAGATGAAAGTAAATTTGTCAATTGAAAGTAACTTTAATACCACGTGTAATAGAAATAGGTAAAATGTTAAAAGGAACCACTTAAGTGGTCCAGTATGCGAACCTAAGGGTGGCCTACTTCTAATACTCTGTACCATATATGTCATAGCCCAGATTGGAAACAATGAACGCCAAACTGACAATATATTCGTATCGAGATAACTTCGTTAAAATCAAAAATATACGACCATGATAAAATAAATAATAAAATCTTTTGACATTAATAATTAAAGCATGAATACGATGGAGTAAGATCCACTTAAGTGGTCCAGTATGCGAACCTAAGGGTGGCGTACTTCTAATAGTCTGTACCATATATGTCATTGCCCAGATTGGGAACAATGAACGCCAAACTGACAATATATTCGTATCGAAATATCTTCGTGAAAATCAAAAATATAAGATCATGATAAAATAAATAATAAAATCTTTTGACATTGATATTTAAACCATGAATATAATGGAGAAAGATCGCAAGTTACTATGAAAGAAAAAACTTGAAATGTGAAGTTATAAACAATATGACAATTATTACAGCTAAGTTTACAAATTTTACAGTTAATTTTGAAATAGTTATTAGGTCATAATATGATAGGTGAAATCAGGCGCAAGACATAAGCAATAATCTTAAATATTGTGAATTAATGAAAGTAAGGTGGGGAATAGTGTGATGTCGTTAACTAGATTAAAAAAATATAGAAAGAGAAGAGAAAAGAAGAAGAAAATGATAAGTGGAAGTTGTGATGACAAATGAAAGATACGTTGACAAGTGATTCCGTATACCAACTTGGTCGATCTGGTTCTTAGATTTGAGTACCGTACGTGTAGAGGCGCCTGCCTGCAGGTTCCCACTCCTCTGTTGCCATATCGTTCACTTGAGTGAAACGTAATTCTCTTAAATAAGTTTGAACATATTTAAGCATGAGCTCTAGTAGCAGCGTGACATAGTACTCGCTAATGGTGCAGTGGCCCCGGGGATCTAATCCTACATAGCCACTTTTTTTTAAACACAGGCTATATTTAGATAGTCAAGACTTATTTGAATTAATTAAATATTTTTTTAAATACACAGGCTAGATTTAGATAGTCAAGACTTCATTTAATAAAATAAATATTTTTGGCAACACGTTTCACTTAAGTGAACGATATGGCAACAACGGAGTGGGAACCTGCAGGCAGGCGCCTCTCCGTATTTGCACAGAAGATAAACTAATACAGAAACGAAGGTTCCTGATGTAGCGATGGTCAAAATTTGAGTGACAGTTGAAGTTTCTGCCGCTTAATACACTGGGAAAAATGTTCAAAATTCGTAAATTCGTCTATCTAGACTTACGAATTTTAAATATTTGTCTAGTGTATAAAGCGGCAGAAACTTCAACTGTCACTCAAATTTTGACCATCGCTATATCAAAAGGGACGACAGGAGCCTTCGCTTCTGTATTAGTTTATCTTCTGTGGTATATGTTGGTAGATGTCAAATTTTCTGAAAAAGGCTCCTGAAACTCCTGTAATGCAGAAAATTTGTATTTAGATATGGAAACAAAATCGTTTAAAAAACTAATGCGCATGTAGATATTCCAAGTACATTTAAACTTCAGAATAATGAACTAAACCTACCAAAACAGGATTGTCAAGAAGACACCGTTAAATGGACAAAAGCGGTGGCAAATCTTCTGGTTTTAAAATTTAAGAAGAATCCCCAATTCAGGAAAAATCAAGTTTGAAAAATTATTTTAAAAGATGTATTTTCCTATAAAATAAATGCTTTTAAAGTACATGAAAAATAGCGACATTTAAAAAAAAAACAACAAGAAACAAATGACCACTTAAATTTTGACATTGACAGTTGCGTAGAGCGAATAAACCAAATTAACCAAAGTCTAATTATGACAAATTCAAATTTCAACCATCCTGAAAATTTTGGTTGGTTATTAGTGGTTGATAAAGTCTATTCAAAATAAAAACCGTTGCACGTCATCGATGACGAAATAATAAGACGGAAGTTCGACCACCAAATAGAGCACGTAAAAATGCCTTTTATGTACGAACGTCACTAATTGTGTGTTTTAGGGATATCGTCTCTAAGCATAACATTCTTATTGTAAAAAGCGTCTCACATATTTTTCATACTAATAATGTAAAAAAAATATCATACATATTAATGAAATATTTGTAATTCAAAAAAAATCTATAGACGACATCACTGAACTGAACGAAAAAGTGCGCGATCCCCAACTAACTTTAATCTGTAGTTGGTAGCATAGTCATAAAGTGTCATTTTACTTTGACAGTATTTTCTTGATTATATAACTCTTCATAAATTTAACCAATAGCAGTTGACAAATTTGACGTATTAAAATAATGTTTGATGTTTATAATAAGCAAACGTCGACAATATAATTTGTTATATTTCGCTAAAAAATCGTACCGAATACCACTCGAGCATACGAAAATAATATTTATACTGTCCTTCTCACTTGACGTATTGTTTCGAAACATCACTCGAGCTGCGCTCACTCATCGTAAATTTAACCAATGGCAATTTCTACTTAGTGACGACGTGGTATAATCGTTTTGGTGATTCGCATCCTTCCCAAAGGTTATCCATATCTCAAATGTGGTCCAAAGTTTAAGGTAATAAAGCACAAAGTCAGGTACCACAAAAATTTAATTACTAGCGGGCAACTTATTTCGGTCAGTGACCATCATCAGGCCTAAAGATATAAACGTTCTTAATTAGTTAAAATTTAATACCAAAAATATAATTTCCTTACCTTACCTGCACCTAATCTCAAGTGTATGAATTATACTTTTACTTATTCAATTTTTCAAAATTTTTATTTTATAACTTTTTCGGTAATTTTTTGTATGTTAATTATGTTTCGGAATCATTTTTGCCATTGTTAGTACTACGTTTTCTATTTGTTATTACCCTCCACGTTCCAACGTCTTCTGTGGCCGGTGAAAGTGTCGTCGAGCTCGTGCCTACTTTCCAATTTCAATAATTATTTAATAATAATTTCGTTCCACAGATTTACTGTAATGACCACTGAGTGGTCCTATCTTCAGAGCCCCCACGTAGGGTGGCAATTTTTGAGCTTCATGTTTATCTGCCTGGATGTGGATACCCTACAGGTGTTGTCCCTATGTGAGGATATACCCTTATAGGGAGTAACCTGCCTTATTCTTAATTAGTTTTATTATTTTTCTAAATAATTTTTAAAATTTAAGTATTTTTCAAGTACCTCAAAGTTAAATGTTTACTTTTTACCTTCAACTAAATGGGTCTTTCACTTGTGTGATTAATTTGTTCCTTTGTCAGTATTTAATATTGGTAATATGGTTTTATAATTTTGGTATTAAATTTTGACTAATTATGAACTTTTGTATCTTTAGGCCCGATGATGGTCAGTGACCGAAATTAGTTGCCTGCAAGTACCTTTTTGTACAATTATACTTTTGTGGTACCTGACTTTGGGCCTTATTACCTTATTAATATAATTCGTTTTATTTCGGTATATAATCGTACCGAATACCACGGGAGCATATGAAAATAATATTTATACTGTCCTTCTCACTTGACGTATTTTTGCGAAACACCATTCGAGCTGCGCTCTCGTGGTGTTTCGCGTCTCGTGAGTCGGACGTATAATCGATTATTTTCGATGCTCTTGTGATATTACTACTGACTATGGTGTTGTTTCAATTTTGCAAATAATTTCCATTTTGCGATTTTATTTTATTGTTTTGTTGTTTTGTTATTAAAAAAATGTTCTTTTAAGAACAAATATAGTGTCGATAGACAACTTGTGCTGTTTATTTCCTGTATACGCCGAAAAATGCCGAATCAATTAAATGCCGCTGTAAGGAGCTGGTAGCTTCTTTTATAAATTACTTTGACTGAGAACTTGATAATAATGGTTCTGTACTAATATTAACAGCTGTCAGCGAAGTAACTTAAATACTGAGAATGTTATGTAATCCAGTTATTATTACTCCTAACGATTTGCAGCTGCTTTGTTTTTATTAAAAATATATTTATTTATCCTAAACGAAATGTTTTATTTTACTACCTTAAAATAAATAATAAGTTGCTAATGTTCGTAATCTGAATACTACAATAAATAGCGTAACTCAAATCCAAACTTTAGTCTACTTTCAAATATAATCTCTAAATATGTTTTTATTTCAAAAGTATAGTTATTATTTAATTAAAAATTTATATTTGTTGGTATGTTAAATTAACCCTACATGAATAAAAGGCAATGCGATTGTAAAGTGTACATCCACTTTGTACTTTCTAATTTTCCATAATTCCCCTACTATTTTGAACATTTGGCAACTATATGCAACTATGACAGACTAAAATTAAATACGTCATCGATGACGTGTAACGGTTTTTGTTTTGAATTCTCTATATACGGATTTTAGTCTAGGTTACTGAAATATAAATTGAAGTAAACAAACCGAAAACAAAGACAAGGTTTAAATGACATTGTAAGTGTGAGGGTAGATGGAAATAAGATCAACTCTCTGAAGATATGGTCTTAGCTTATCGTTGAGGCAGATTGACAGTATCCTAGCACGGTTATATGCATTTCGTGGTACGATCGTATTGCTTATCATGAAATACCAATGAATTCAAAATTCTTTACAAACGTTTTCTGTTAAATAGTTTTATATAGTTAAAAATTTTTAGGATACAATTGCATAATGATACGTTATCAAAAATAATAATAATGTTGTTAATAATATTTCGTTTCTTTCTTCTTTTGTTCTTTGTATTTTAAAACTCTTCTTTCATGTCTTCTGGCTTTGTTCTGAAAAAGAATACCAACGGTCTCCAACGGTAAAGCCGGTGCCAGACGATGCTACCAACGTTTTACTTTAAACGTTGGCCTCCAACGTTTGACTTAAATGTTGGCCTCCAACGTTTGACTCAAATATTGGCCACCAACGTTTGACTCAAATGTTGGACAATTTACATGTCAAGAGCCCTATTACACGGTGGAACGAATGCTTGAATCCAATATATTTGACCCAACGTTGGTCATTGTTTGTACCGTACATAACCTTACCTGACATATTTGACACATCGCGTAAATTTTTGATCATCGCAATAACTAACAGTGTTTAAATTATTACTTTACATGGTAACCGGACTTTTGCACTTAATTTAACCTTATTCGGAATGAAACAAAATTCATAACATAGTCAATAAATATTGCCTTACTTATAGGTTTTTATAAGAAATCAAAAAATCGTTAAGAAAGACACACGTACTCTTATGGAACATGGTCTTGTTTGCTCCACGATCAGCTTCCAGTTCTACCTCACTGGCACTGCCCTATATAAGATACAACAATCCACGGAATCATGTAGCAGTGTACCAAGTGTCTTCCAACTGTATCGTCCAGTGAAAAAAAACCCTTTAAAGCGGGTCAAAAGACTGACAACCGGCCGAACATGCTCCAACACGAACGTTGGACGCTTAATACTGGACACTCGTAGTTCGAGCAATGGCCACACGATACGTCCAACCATCAAGCGTCCAGCGTAAGAAGGTGTTGGTAGCATCGTGTGGCGCCGGCTTTACCTGATATATTTGACACATCACATAAATATTTAAGTCCAAAAAAAATTTACATATTATTTTATTGAATTAACACTTTTAAAAATGGAGATATTGAGTGAACAATATTCCAAATGACTTCCTCTACCTGTAGGTATACTGTATTTTGCAATAACTGCGGTGGTACGACTACTATCAACTGTGCACTGGAGCACTCCAAAGTATTACTAAAAACTACAAGTTTGGCGCTTGGAAAGTTGTTCGTGGGGGCCATTCAAATATTGCCTAACGTATAGATTTTTGTAAAAAATCGATAAGAAAAACACACGTACTCATATGGAGCATGCTATTGTTTGCTCCCCCATCAGCTGGCAGTTCTACATCACTGACACTGCCCTATACAAAATACAACAATCGGTGTATTAAGTGTCTTCCAACTGTACCGTCCAGTGAAAAAAATCCTTTGAAATGGGTCAAAAGACCGACAACAGGCCGAACATGCTCCAACACAAATAGTGAAAGCTTGACACTGGGCACTCGTAGTTTAAACAACGGCCACGCGATACGTCCAACTATCAAGCATCCAACGTTGGAAGGTGTTGGTAGCATCGTCTAGTGTCAATTCTCAATCTAATTTTAAAAGGTGACATGATTGACAGATTTTCATAACTTAATAAAATATCAACGATTTCCAACGGTAACTGAGACCAGGAACCCGATTCTCGACTTGCTGGGAATTATTTCCATAGGAAAATATTCCCACGCACTTCTCCCATAACATTACTGTTTAGTATTCTCCATCAATCTAGGAATTCATTTTCCTATAGGAAGTGTGACTGTACGTATGTCTGTTATTATTTACATATATTTTACAAATTGACCAATAAAACTCAAGAGGTTTTAAGATTTTTAGTCCTTTAATGTTGAGAACACTGCATTCAATAAAACAAATTTAACCTCAAATACAGTTGTCATTATATTTGTATTAGAGAAAGATTGAGTCAGAATTTGGAAACAATTATTGTAAGGTTAAATTATTTAATGGCTGAACTAACAAAGAACAGCCACATTAGATTGGCTAACTTCCACATATTTATTGAAGCCACCATTTGACTGGTAGCTCCCAGGGGTAAAAAAAAACGTTTCTAACTTTGGGATGGATGATTTTCTAATTGGTTCAGTGTTAAAAATTCATCTAATTGATCAGTTAGCTCAATTACGAAGTTTTTAGTCAAACGAAACAACTTTAGGAATAGTCAGTCTATCTGACAAGTTAATTTGTTCCAAAAGTCTCGTTCTGGTTTAATAGCCAGTCTCTCAGCAGCTTCTAATATTTTTAACTGGTTTAAAAGGATCATTTCGTCCATTACGATAAGAAAACTGTGGTTATTAATTCCAAAACAATATGAAAAAATCGGCTGTGTCATCCCAGAACTTTCCCGGCTCGACGGTAGAGAATATGTTATTTATTATTATTATTTTAATTACAAAATTTATGGAACACATTAAAAATAACGAGCCGATGGTGAATGCGTCTACCGAATTGATAGTTATAGGGAATTTTATGCTTTACAACTTTGCACTGAAAAATTTTGCCCTAAAGAGCATAATTTACCTCCAATTTAAAAAAAATGGAAAATCCTAAATGTGTATTTTTCTCGACATCTAGCGGCGAAACTTTGAGGAATTCGATAAAAAGTTAAACATAGAAGTTAAAGAAAATTTGATGCTTTACAACTTTGCATAAGAAAATTTTGCACTAAAATGCATTGTTTGTCCTCAAAATTAAGAAAAACTAGAGAAAACCCACATGCACATTTTTTACGCGCCCTCTAGTGGCGCAACTATTGGAAATTCTGGAAAAAACTTAAGACAAAAGTTGTAGGGAATTTTATGCTCTAAAACTTTGTACTGCAACATTTTGCACTAAAGTGTATTGTTTGTTCTTAAAATTTAAAAAAAGTAAAAAATTGTTACATGTGTATTTAAACAATGTCGGTCTTCTACTGAACCAATTTAAACCAAAATTTAATGGTCGCATTCTAGGCACACACCGACCCTCCATTCCAAATTTCAGCTTGATTGGTCAAACGGTTCGGCAGTTATCGTGGAAGATTACAAACAGATATACAGACACACAGACACACAGACAGACCATGCGCTGGAAATGGTTTCAATCTTCTTGGTGGACCTCAAAAAGGATATTTCCATCGATATCTCGATTTTTTTTGCTCGTTCACCTTACTTTGATGGGTCCGGGAAAGTAAAACACCAACCAGCTACAGAGAATTGAGGGAAAAAATAAAAAAGGATCCAATAATAAAATTTGTAAAACAAAAACTGCGAATTTTAGGTTATGTTGCCATTTGTTTAACAGACATTACAAAATACCTTCTAAAACCATTGGAAACTTAAATTCCTATGCCAAAGAGTAGAGGAATATTTTCCCATAAATTTCGTTGAAAAATATTCCTAAATATTCCTATAGTAGTTGCTTCAAGAATACAAATCGTAAATTGCTATAGGAAATTTTTGTATTTCACATTGGAATAAAGTCGAGAATCGGGACCCAGATTATAATCATGCTACATGTATACACTTGAAACGTCAATTCTCAATCTAAATTTAAAAGGTGAAACGATTTTTTTATAACCAAATAAACCCAATATAACAACATGTCAATATAACCAAAAAACCCAAAATGACAACTTGTCAACATAACCAAAAAACCCAAAATGACAGCTTGTCAATATAACCAAAGCTACATTCTCTGTCTGACAACTCATGTAGTGTTTATCTCTTACAATGGGTACTACATACAGTGTCATTATTTAAGCAGAAGATAATTTCGAACATTTCAAGAAGATTTAATCTGCTGTCTTTACGACAATCATATAAAATTTCAGAAAAGGAGAGGATATGGTAAGCAAATGAAGAAGGTGTGTTGATAAAGTCATTGTCGTTGTATTTGTCTATATCAGGAATATGTTCTTTTATTCTAGTTTCAAGTCTCCTACCTGACTGGCCTACAAAGACTGAATTACAATCTTGGCAACTGAGTTTATATACTCCTTATTGACCAGAAAGGACTTGGATAGTTTTGAAAGCCACATGTATGTTATTTTTTTTTTTTTTTAATTTGGCTACCTACGTAATGTAATGAACCAGAAAAAGATAGGAATTTCTTGTGTATTTAAAGATATATGTGCGGTATTAAATTTAAATTTGACGAAATATTTTAGGTAGAATTTATTAATTACTAATTGTTTAATGATATTCAACTCAGAAGAAAAAGCCGTCTGTGATAAAGGAATTGAAAAAGATTTATGAAAGAAACTATTTAAGTTTCTTAAATTACTCTGGTACTTGAGATACATTTTAATTACATCAAATATTTATTTATCTAAACTTTTAAAAGCAAAAACTAAATTCGATAGAAGTCCATCTCTGGAGCATATTCCCCCATATTCAACCGCTCCTAATGTCCCTGAAGATCAACTCTACCTTGCGAATCTTTCGCATTAAAGAAAATCCATTAAATTCGTTAATAATTTATGAAAAATATAAGACGGTTTAGAGAAAAAAGGAAAACAATGTTGAAAAAATATATAAGGAGATAAACGACAGCATAGAAAACTCGTTTCATTTATTATTATATAGGTTGGATACTAAAGCTTTCGATATATTAAAAGTAGCTTTTAAGAACGGGAAATGTATGATGTTGAATTTATATATATTATAATGAAATAATTTTATATGGTTGATAAAAGTTAATTTATTATTATGAAACAATTTTTTTGGATATCTAAAAAAGGTCTTATGAAATTTTATTACAAATAAAATTTGTTTATAGTTAGAAAGCAATTTAAAAAAATTTAAAATCATTCTGTATCAAAGATTCGGAATAAGATTTACGATCAAGTAAAGATTTTTTTTTTAAAGAGGGTGGAATTAATTAGATACGAAAAGATTTAATAATTTTTGGACTTTTGTCAAATAGAAAGGTAGATTTGGAAATTGGTTAGATGGAAAAGAGTTATTGAATGTAAAAAGCTTTAAATATGTACTCAATTATACATCAATAAAAAAATAATCAAACATTTACAATTTAAAAATTTTATTTCAAATAAATAAAATTACGTACCATAGGGAATCTAGAAAAATTTTGGAGATAATGGTTATGAAAAAGTATATGAAGAAGAGGAATATAAAAAATAATAAAGTTTAACAAATCAGATAGGAGGAAGAAGAGGAAATTTACATAAATAAAAACAAAAAAATTTATTAAGTATTAACAATTTTGTAAAATTTTATGATTTTTTCTTTAATTTAGATCCGAACCCATCCGAAAATTTGAGAGTTTCAAAATTTGCATAATGATTAAAAGATTATTATAAAATATTAATTATTAATTTTATTATGATATTATATAAAATTTTATATCGTGTAATTTAATAAATATTTTAGTCATATTAAGCCGTATTAAAAATGAAATATTTAATACTCAAATTTATATGTGTGTACTCAATCATCGCATTATTATATTCTCAAAATCTACCCCAAAATCCAATTGATACAGGAGAAAGGACCCTTTTTATATTTTGTGTAAACACTCCGCCTGTCGACTTTACCGAAATAGTGTTTTTCCAACAAACGGCAAATATCACAATAGACTCTCAAATACGTAGTTTGGGGTAAAAATAGGCAATAAACGATCTCAATTACACGGACAAGGATTATTGTTGTTGGTGTTGAAACAGGTGTTAATCCTTTACAGTGGTTATTAGATTACTGATCTTGACTTTTTTCACTGAATTTATGCTTTTATCAGGTCTCATCTTTTTAATTATTTAATTTAAAATACTTTTGTTTATGATATTTAAACGAATTCTAAAAAGTTAATTGTAAATAATAGTTCTATATTTTATTTAAAAACATTACGGATACTTATCAATATATCAAATTCTCAATACACAACCTATCTTTCTAACTAGGTAAAGTGCAAACCCGAACTCGATCGGTGCTTTCGTTCAACAGTTACAGTGTTTACCCAGATAGCACATATTAATCCATTGGATGTCCATTGGAAGTTCATTCATGGACATACCGACTGTCCAATGGACATCCAGAATTCTACAAATGGACATCCAATGGACGTCCAGTGGACTATACAAATGTCTCACTCCTGGACGTCCATTTGGACTCCTTGAAAGGTCCATACATGGATATTTTTTATATTGCTGTTGCACAATTTATGGACATCTGATGGACATCCACACCGACACGCGGAACAACCCAACAACCCAACCTAAAATAACTAATAACTTCGAAGTAGTAGAACTTCTTCTTTCCCAAAAACAAATCTTTCGTGGCCTTTTACTTTATATCTGGTCAACAAGGTAATGAAGACAAGGTATTTTAATAAAATTGTAGTTTGATAATATAATTATAATTATTTATTATAAGACGAACATAATTCTACCTTAATAATATAGGTACTTATCAATGCTAGAACATTCCCTCATTTGGGACAGTTTTTGGACTTTCACTGGACTACCTGAATCTGTGTATACAATGGGTAACGAAAAGAGGACGTCCAGTGGTCGTCCATTTAAAATCCATGGACATCCAGGACATTGTTTGGATGTCGTGTGCTGTCTGGGTACATCCAGGCAGACAGACATCCAGACGCCCGGACAGGATTTTTTTGTATTTCGAAATGATAAAAAGTGGGGGCTTTTGGGTCTCAGAAAAATTAAAACTAAAGAATAACAGCTGCTAATTGCTCATACATGAAAAGTGAATTATCTTTGTAAAATTGATACGACACTGTAAATTATTGTAGTAAAGCGGTAAGATAAATACATTAAATAAATGCGGTACTTAAAATGTATTATTTATTTATTTATTTATTTATTTATTTATTTATTTATTTATTTATTTATTTATTTATTTATTTATTTATTTATTTATTTATTTATTTATTTATTTATTTATTTATTTATTTATTTATTTATTTATTTATTTATTTATTTATTTATTTATTTATTTATTTATTTATTTATTTATTTATTTATTTATTTATTTATTTATTTATTTATTTATTTATTTATTTATTTATTTATTTATTTATTTATTTTTTTATTTATTTATTTATTTATTTATTTATTTATTTATTTATTTATTTATTTATTTATTTATTTATTTATTTATTTATTTATTTATTTATTTATTTATTTATTTATTTATTTATTTATTTATTTATTTATTTATTTATTTATTTATTTATTTATTTATTTATTTATTTATTTATTTATTTAATAGCAAATAATACTCGAAATCATGTACTACAATGTATTTATAAAATATTAAAAGAGGCGGCGCCTAGTTCCGGCTCATAGTCATCTTCAGGCCTAAAAATATTAATATGGTTCGAGAACAAGTGTCATATAAAATTTATATAAGTCGAGCTTACCATATACAAATACTATTAAAACGTGTGTCAAATTTTGATTTTTTGAGAGTTGTTCCAAATTGTTCGAGGTTTGCACCAAATTGTTCCAGAAAATTATTCCTTAAACTTAAATCCAAAGGCCGAAAAACTCAAAAAAAAAACGTTTTTATAGCTAGACCCCATTATTTTTTTTTGATTTTATAGAAGATTTTAATTAATTTTGAGATTAAAATAATTTTTTTAAGACGTGAAAATTTGGAACAATGTTAAAAATAACTAGAATAAAAAAACTTGGCAAAAAATAATGGGGGGCTGGACCCAAATAGTTTTTATTGAATTTGTTCTTGAAATATTTTTTTTAAGATATGAAAATTTGGAACAATGTTCACAACAACTGGGACAATCTGGTGCAACAAAACAAAATAGAAAAAAATAATAATGGGGGGCTAGCTCTAAAAGTTTTTTCGGCCTTTGTATTTAAGTTTAAGGAATAATTTTCTGGGACAATTTGGTATAAATCTAGACCAATTTGGAACAACTTTCAAAATATCAAAATTCGAAAAATGGGGGGCTAATTTCACATACATTTTTTTTTATTTATAATCATTACTAAGACTACATGGTTGGCTACCTATAAAGTCGCCTGATAATGTTGGACCTCCTGGCTCTGGAGTCTCGATACGTTTTTGGGACATCAGTCAGTACTTGCCGATTGTTGGGGCTATAAACACCTGAGATTATTGGACGTAGAGATAGCGTTGGTTTACAGATTTTGTGGAGCCCATAGAATTTGCTGGGAACTCCATTGTACACTCGGTATTGTTTTGCTTCATCGTTAGTTAACACTTTCTTTTGAATTAATTCTGGCACCAGTTTGTTGGCTTTTTATTTTATTGTAGAAGTGGAGTCTCTGGGTGGGACCGTATAATATTGTATGTCATTTAAAATGTCTTTGGCGAGATCGTCATATTGTGTTTGTGTGATGTCTGTTGTCACGTTCATTTTGTCAGATGGGATGACTTTAAGTTCGGGGTTGTATTTCAGAAATTTACGACATTTGTTTTTTATCAATTCTAAATTTTTCATAATGTATCACTCACCTTCCTAGTACCACCCATGTTTCCTCTTCACCAATTTTGTACCAGTGCGGGCCCACGTTATTATTGTGTTTGTACCAACTATGAATAATGTACTTCGTTCTTTTATTTTAATTATTTTGAAAAGTTCATACCTTTGTTATGTTATTCTTTCTGATACTATGTATTATAGGCCTAATGATGGCAGTTATGTCGAAACTTTTTAAAATAAAATTTGCGTGGTACTAGATTTTCAGTTTTATTACCTCCCTACCTTATTAAAAAGTTTAGTTATTTTGTAAGATGAACTAGATTTTAATTTCAATTTCTAATAATTCGATAATATTTATTTTTGTGAAGAATTCTTACCTGTTCCTTTAATAAATTCAGGATTTTCGCTAATACCCTGTATATTTTATAAAGCGACTAATTTAGTGAACAGAAAATATTTTATATGAAGAAAAAATGTAACCAACAACTTTTTTATTCAAAATATTGGAAAAGTTTAGTGGAATTGACCCTCTTTATTTTTTTTTTCACCTGAATAAAAAGAAACATGTAAGAATATTATAGACTTTTATTAAAAAAAACGCAACGGGTTACTAACAGGCAACATTCTGTCCTAACTCAAACCGTGGTAAAAAAATTAAATAACGGAAATATCAGTATGTTTCCATCTAACTGGGTGTACCCATGGGTAGTGCGACAAAGCAGACATAATATATGCCATATGTGCACAGGTAAATTCCTTTTGTGCCCCTTAGACTTTTTATTGTATTAAAATACAACTAACCCTTTTGAATTAATTTCAAAGGTTCCGGAAGGAAGCAAAAAGGGTTTTGCAGGTAGATTTAAACCCAGTGTTCCTTTGGAAATTAAAATTACTCTTCAGTTGCCCTTTGATGGTTCACACATACATATCTTGATCAAAATGTTAAAGTTAAGTGTTGAATTTTTGTTTCAAGTAGTTTATAATCGCATGGGAGATAATAAAGAAAATGATGCTAAAAAAGTGGATTTTGGTGCGTTGGAAAATCAAAATGGGTAAGTTTCGTTTAATCAAAAATTTGAAACTTTACATATTATTCGAGTTGTTTTTTAAAATAATGTGATGGTGAATATGCTTAAAATTGTTATTCTTAAAAATGTAGGAGTAAAAAACAAATATGGAAATTGAATACAGTTGAAAAGCTACTGGCTTAAAAAAGTAATTATTAGTATCCTAATATAATTATCGAAAATTAAAAATGGCGGCTATTAGTTCAAAATGTGAAAGTTAGCATTGTCATGATGAAAAAAAATATTGTTTGAAGTGGGAAAGGAGTACATCAATGTGTAGAAAATTGAAGCAATTTATAAAAAAAAGTCTCATGACGTGTAACAATATTTTCAAAAATAGAGGAGATATGAATTTTTTGAAATTTCAACCTCCAGTTTCACCCCCTTAGTTCAGATGGAAAAAAGTTTCAGTTAAATTAATTTTATATTAATTAGAACATAAAGAAAGTCGTATGACCTGTTTCAATGTGTTTGAAAATAGAGGAGATATATTTTTTTTTTAATTTCAATACCCTCCAGTTCAACCCCCATGGGCCGGATGAAAAAAATTTCAGACAAATTAATTTCATAATAATCAAAGCATAAAAAAAGCCTTATGACCTTTTTTAATATTTTCAAAAATGGCGGTGATCTGAAGTTTTTGAGAGTTCAACCGCCTACAATTCTCACCCCCTTAGTGGTAGAATGCCCATTTGCAACACACAATGAATTAGTACCCTAAAGAATTTTTGTACCAAATTTGGTGTCGATTGGACAAAAATTGCGACCTGTATCGTGCCGGAAAGGAATGCCTACACATACATACATATACAGTGTGTCTACTTAAGTTCGCACCATATGAGAAACTTTTTTATTATTAATTTTACCAAAAAATGTTATTCTTAATAAAAAGATCTGCATTGTCTAAAATATAAAATACAACCATCAAATAATAAATTTTTTGACCCGTATACGAGGTGAGTAAAAAAATACAAATTTTGATCAAGAGTAAAGTACGCTTATTTTAAAAAATATAGAAAAATGTTACTGCTAAATAAATTTAAAAAATAAAAAGTTGAAATTGTTTATCCGGGTTGTTATGCCATGCGTGGTCTTCTGTGGCTTTACTTCCAAACGTTTCGACTGCAGCTGCGGTAACCATCTTCAGCTGAGACTGAAACATCCTTCGCTGTTGATAAGACGCGAATAGTACTTCGTCCACGCCACTGAAGATGGATGTCGCAGTTATAGTCGAAACGTTTGGAAGTGATATGCATAGTCCTTTATACAAACAACTTGTTATTTTGTAAGAAAGTAGGCTTTGTTTATTTCCGGGGTGTTATGCCGTGGTCTTATTTTAATATCTCTTCCAACCGTTTCGACTATAACTGCGACATCCATCTTCAGTAGCGTGGACGAAGTACTAATCGCGACTTATCAACAGCGAAGGAGGTTTCAGTCTCAGCTGAAGATGATTGCCGCAGCTGCAGTCGAAACGCTTGGAAGTAAAGCCACAGAAGAGCACGCATGGCGTAACAGCCTGATAAACAATTTTAACTTTTTATTTTTCAAATTTATTTAGCAGTAACATTTTTCTATATTTTTTAAAATAAGCGTATATACTTTACTCTCGAGCAAAATTTATATTTTTTGACGCACCTCGTATACGGGTGAAAAAATTTATTATTTGATGGTTGACTTTTAGGTTTTAGATAATGCAGAAGTTTTTATAAAGAATAACATTTTTTGGTCAAATTAATAATAAAAAAGTTTTTCATATGGTGCGAACTTAAGTAGACAAACTTTTTATCGATTTTTTATTGTTTTTAATTTCTATCATTTTTTTTTAATCAATTTTTTTGTAATCCGGTTCTTAATTAATTGTTGGTTTATTATTTGATTAATATTTGATTACCTAATCGATTTTTTAATATATTATTAATCGTTTTTTATTAAATCCATATTCCAATTTTTAATCGATTATTAATTGTGTCTTTAATTGAATACTAATTTACTTTATAACCGATAAATAATCGATTACAAATTCATTTTTTTAATAAATATTCGATTTTTTATTCCCTTAATATTCGAGATTTTTAATGAATAATAATCAATTTTCTTGATGAAATAATAATTGATCTTTAATCGATCTTTTTAATTGATATTAGTTATTGATAATCTATTTATTGTCAATTGATTTAAAACAAACAATTTAAATAACAATAAATTAACATACTTTATTGATTTTTCATTCTACAAATTAATTTTTTTAATCAATATTCGATTTTTTATTCGCTTAATATTCGATTTTTTTAATGATAAATACACTATTTTTAAATCGAATTTAATCGTTTAATAATCATTGTTTTTTAATCAAATAATAATTCAAAATCGGATTTTTTAATTGAAATTAATATATTGATAATCGATTGATTTAAAATCAATCGACTTGGAACAAATAATTTAATATTCGATTTTTATTTAAATCATTTACCATTTATTTTATAATTTATTTTGACCGTTTACTAACAAATTATTTTTAATCAAATAATAATTATTATTTAATCCATCTTTTTAATTGATATAAGTTATTGATAATCGATTTATTTCCAATCGATTTAAAACAAGCAATTTGAATAAAAATTTTTGTTAAACATTTTTTATCGATTTTTATCATTGTACAAATTAATTTTTTTAATGAATATTCGATTTTTTAATCGCTTCATATTCGATTTTTTAAATGATAAATATTCTATTTTTATATCAATTTTGATCGTTTAATAACCAATTTTCGTGATCAAATCTTAAATCTAAGTTTTTATTTTTTATTGACAATCGATTGATTTAATTTCAGTCGACTTGAAACATGAAATTTAACAAAAAATGTGGTCACACTTTTATTAAACATTTTGTATGGATTTTTCATCATTTTTGCTTTCCATTAATTTTTTTTATTCAGTTAATAATCAATTTTGTTTGGATTCACATTTAATTGAACTCTAATTGATTTTTAATAGTTACTCGATTTTTTTAATGGATCTTAATCTATTAACAATCGATTATTTATTTAATATAAAAAATTTTGTACCTTTAAAAAGACATAAACATTTACAAAAGACCAGATATACAATGTGATTTTAAATTGAGAAATTTTGAGTTATCGATTTAAAAATAATAGAATGGCGAAAATTTAATTTTTGATTAAGTAAACCGTTATTGATTATATGAAAAAAGATTCGTATTTTCAAGATGAATTCACCGATTTTTTCAAAAATAAAGTATCAGATCCGGCTTCTGAGATATTTGGAGAAAATCGGAATTGAAAATTTTCGTTTTATTTAATTAATACCTTAAATTGTAATTTTTAAAGATAGAAAAATACTTTATAGGGTTTTATTATTCGAGGCTAAATAATCATTAACATATAGTGCAGTCAGTTTTTAAAACATGGTTTCGTTTTTGAAGGTCCATCCTCAACTATTTTTTTAATACAGATCTGTACTTTTTAAATCATTATTGAAATTCTCATATTTTTTTCCATATATCCATATTGAACATTTAATAATTTTTTATTAGATTTTAACAATGAACTGTAATTTAGGAATTTTTCTAAGTGCGGTACTGTTGAATTTAATCACAAAAATGTAAAAATTAAAATTAACTATAGTTACGGCATTAAGACCCTCGTGCATTCAGTTTTTAATAAATGTTAATCAAAAGGGTTTATAAATATTTACAGTAAAAATAGAACAGGACCGTACTTAGAAAAAATCCTATAGTACAGTTCATTGTTAAAACTTGACAACATTATTAAATGTAGTACATGGTTTGATAGACAAGAAAGACAGAAAAATGGAAATTTTAAAATTGAAATAAAAAGTACAGGTCCGTATTCAACAAAATAGTTTTTAAAGACGAAACGCTGTTTTAAAAAAATGGATACGGTAATATATATTATAATGTTTTTTTATATTTGGAGTTATTTACATAAAACGAAAATCGCCAATTTAAATTTTACTTTTAAACGCACTGTATGCACAATTGAAGAAAATATTGTATATTCAACACTGCAAACAAATTTACTAGTTTTATTACCTCAGCTTCGTCTCGGCACTGAAATGGTTGCAGTACAATAAGTTTGTTTTTTCTGCATCTAGTAAATAAATGATTATTATGTACGATTTTCATTTTATTAGTTTTGACTAATAAAAATATGATTAATTACCGCAAAAATTCGCTCAAAACGTTTTCTAACTTTCCACAAACGTAAATAGGAAAATCTAGGTCATCAACATCTTTTTTAAATACGAATGTGAAAAGAGTCCATATATCAAAAATCTTTCATA
This sequence comes from Neocrepidodera transversa, assembly GCA_963243735.1. Classification (NCBI taxonomy): domain Eukaryota; kingdom Metazoa; phylum Arthropoda; class Insecta; order Coleoptera; family Chrysomelidae; genus Neocrepidodera; species Neocrepidodera transversa. The sequence continues at coordinate 14,077,889 of OY725340.1, read as the reverse complement.
CGCAAATGGTCTCGATGATATGTCATTGTAAAAGTCGTAATATTTCAATGTCCGCCAGGACATTCTGAGCAATATTTCACTGGTCTACCAAAACGACTCACCCCACATATGTTTATTTGCATACACGTAGTTCTTTCTTTGAGAAAAATATACCCACTCAGCTTTCCGTGAGGTAAGGCGAGTGCTTCTGCAATACATCAACATCAGCCTGATATTGATGGGCAAAAAAGCGACTGTCAAAATCTCGCACACATGCATAATGTACAAATTTGTTGTTGTTCATTCACTTAAGAATTCGTTTCATAGTCCATTTGCGGCCTTATAACACCACAAATCAATAATATTATTACAATATTTATAATAAAGTAAAAGAAAATTATTTAAACCAGATTTATGTTTTAGGGAACCCAAAATTATCTTATTTTAAAAGATATAAATCAAAACTCTGGGTCATTAAATACCCTGTATGTAATTTCACTTGATTTTTAAATATTTTGTGTGGAATTTAAAAATAAAATATTTTGCATCCAGGAAATCAGATGTCCCTTATTGTGTATTTTCTAGTGTCACTATAAGTAGAATAGCTATGTCAGTTCTGGCGCACTCCCTATGGAAAATAACATGGAAAATCACTAAAGTCTATTATGTTAATTTTTGTCCAAATTCAAAATTACTCGTGACGTCATCAGACTCCACTAGACGAGTCTCGAATCGCTCTTAGTATCAAACTCTGGGTTATTAAACACCCTGTATGTAATTTCACCCGATTTTAAACTATTTTGTGTAGAATTTAAAAACAAAATATTTTCATCCAGCAAACTAGAAGTCCCTTATTATGTATTTATGTATTTTTAAGTATCACTATTAGTAGAATAGCTATGACAGTTCTGGCGCTGTCCTTATGGAAAATAACATGGGAAATCACCAAGGTCCTTTATGTTAATTTTTGTCCAAATTCAAGGTCACTCGTGACGCCATCAGATTCCACTAGACGAGTCTCAAACAGCTTTTGGCAGGTCTCAAACAGGAGTCGAACACCTTTTAACAAGTCTCGAACAACTTTTAACAGATCTCGAACAGGTCTAGAACAGCTTTTGGGATTGAATCTGATCAAACGCTGTTTGAGACGTGTTAAAAGCTGTTCGAGACCTGTCCGATATCTGTTAAGAGCTGTTCGAGATTCGTCTGGTTGGGTCTGATGACGTCACGAGTGACCTTGAATTTGGATAAAAATTATCAGACTAGACCTTAGCGTTTTCATATGTTATTTTCCATAAGGAGTGCACCAAAACTGTCATAGCTATTCTACTACTATTAATTAATGTTGATATAATCTAACCACATAAACAATGAAATATAAACTGTAGGAACTACTTTATTATCTTTTATATATCTATTGATTTTGTTATATTGATTTTGTCATATTTGTTAAAAAATTTTTTAACCGTGACTTCAGTTTTCTTCATCTCTAATATCTAAAATACAGACAGGTAATTAACTTCGTATAAATCAGTAAAAAGTTGTAATTGATCCAATAGTTTGCGAACATCAATTAGAGGAAGTTACTGCGTCTCTATGATAGTTATGATAACAAACCCTAAAGACTCATTTCTGGCAAATTCCACAAACGGTCGGTCATGTTGACAGATCCTACGCATTACTCGATTTGGCGAACATCTCAATAGGAAGTTTGTCAGATGCGTAGCAATAAAATTATTATATAATTTGGTTGATTATGTAATAGTTAGTTGACGAAAATTTTGTCAGACTTTTAATAATTAGGGAAACTACAGGAAAAAAGGGGAATGTCAATTATTTTTAAATTTGCTTTTTAACTTCTATTCTAATGATATTGCAACACGCTGTTTTATTTAACATGTATAACATTTTTGGTAAAAATTTGCATAATTTACAAAACAGTACTACTGATTAAAATCAGAAAAACTGGCAATGTTGCATACGTTACAATAATATTAAAATTTCAGTATAAGTACTGATTTTTAATAGAAATGGCAACATAGAAGAAATAACCGGCTTTTTTTTTAAACTAAATACGTTGTAGAAATTATAGAATTTTGAAGAAAATCGAAAACCTACAAATGATTGTAAAACTAGTCTTAGCAACAATAACAGTATTACCAACGATCCAGAAAAAATAAGGAACTAAGGAACTTTTAAATGATCCAGGAAAAAGTTGTAAAAATGGCAACGCAGTAAAAATAAAATTGTAAAACTGGCAATATTGCAAAAAGAAGCAAATTATTCGATTTAGAAACAGGTTGTGAAAGTTGCAACATTTCAAAAATAACTGAATATCCAAAGATCTAGAGAAAACATTGTAAAAATAACGATATATTCATAAAAATGTCCACGTTGCTGATGTAGAAATTTAGAAAAAAGTTGTAAAAGTGGCAACATTGCACAGAAATAAGAAAATGATTGTAAAAATAACAGGATTATTAACACTTCTGAATCACCTACGGATTTTTTTAAAGCCGGCAACATTGTGAAAATAACAATATATTTAACGATCCAGGAAAAGTTATAAAAGTGGCAACATTGCAAAAATATTGACATTTTCAATAATCTAGAGAAGCAGCTATTTATAAAATTGTCAATATTGTAAAAAGAACGAAATTTCTATCGATCTAGGAAGAAAACGTAAGGATGTAGCAATCTAGTAAAAAGTTATAAAAGTGACAACATTGCAAAAAAAAATCAAATTTCCAATAAACAGAAAATAATTGTAAAATTGACAACATAATAAAACTACTGAATGACCTACGGAACTTTTTAAAGCCGGCATCATTGTAAAAATACCGATATATTCAACAATCTAGGAAAAAATAATAAATGTGGCAAAATTGCAAAAATATTGACATTTTCAACAATCTAGAGAAGTAGGTACTTATAAAATTTGTAAAATTGGTAAAAAGAACGAAATTTCTGTCAATCTAGGAAAAAACGTAAAAATGTTAAAATTGCTGATGCAGCAACCTAAGAAAAAGTTATAAACGTGACAACATTGCAAAAAAATTAAATTTTCAACGACCTAAGGAGGCCATTTTGTGTCGTTCATAATATTTTCTAAAAATTTGGCATTTAAATGAGATTTATTGGCCTAAAACCCTATAAATAGCACAATTTTTAATAAAATTGGTCAGCCATTTTGTGAGAGCCGTTTTGTTTTTTAAAATTTTGGACAAATTTGATCGGCCATTTTGTTTTCGAAGATTTGAAAACCAAATTTGGATTTCTTGACCAAAAAAGTATCAATTTGAATTTTTTGACCCCAGTAACAAATAACTATTAATTTTTACAAAATTAACACAAATTTTGATAAAGTTAGTAGACCATTTTGTGTCGGTCATATTGTTATCGAAAATTTTAGCATTGAATTGATATTTATTGGTCTAAAAACCTATAAATATCAATTTTTATAAAAATAACACAATTTTTAATAAAATTGGTCAGCCATTTTATGTGAACCGTTTTGTTTTTGAAAATTCTTGATAAACTTGATCGGTCATTTTGTTTTCGAATATTTTAATATCGAATGTGTACTTCTTGACCAAAACAAGTAATTTTTATATTAGTGCAATTTTGTCAATTTGAATTATTTAACCACAGGAACAAATAACTTTATTTTTACGAAAATAACACAATTTTTAATAAAATTGGTCGACCATCTCATTTTCTAAAAAATTGATACCGAATTTAAATTTCTTGACCACAAAAACCTAAAGATATGAGTAGATAGTCTACGCGAGTTCTACCGCAACTATAGGGAATTCAAAGTGTTAAAGAGAGAGGTATAGGAAATTCAGTATGTCAGAAAGAGAGAGCTCTATGAGTTGGCTCTGGCCTTCAGGTACTTCAGCTCTGTCAGCTCTGTTCTTCAGGTACTTCAGCTCCATCTGGTGTAAGTCGACTCTGGTCTTGAGGAGCTCCATCTGATCTAAGTCGACTCTGGTCTTCAGGTACTTCAGCTCCGTCTGGTCTAAGTCGGCTCTGGTCTTCAGGTACTCAGCTGCGTTAGCTCTGTTCTTCAGGTACTTTAGATTTCTCTTTCTGACACGCTGAATTTCCTATACATCTCTGTCTAACACGTTCAATTCCTTAAAGTTGTGGTAGAGCTCGCGTAGACTATCTACTAATTTGCTGTATTTCGTAATTTTGATCATTTGCGCTTAAATTTGATTTTTGGCGGATTTTTAAGAGATTTGGATTAGCGTGTATATCATCCACTTATAGGACATTTTCTTCCTTACAGATTAAAACAAAAACTACATTAACTCATTTAAATCACGTCCTAAAAAGGTTCAACGTAAAATGTCAAGTAGTTTTTTCTAATTAATTGAAAAAAATAGTAGTTTCATCTTAGCAGATTTATTACAAATAAATATTTTTTTTAATCTAACTTATTAAATTATTATTTATCTAATGGTATCGGATAATAGAGTTACAAATAAAGTAAAGAAGATTACGTCAGTTTAATAACTGACGTAACTGACTAACTTTAACTTTTTCGCAAATGTGAAAAAAAATGAATCAAATAAATGGACATAACTCTTATTTCAAAATTCCATGACTCATTAACGAACGATTTTTAGCAATTGTTTCAAAAGAGTGCAAAAAGAAAAATACTCAACTTGATAGTAATAATGCACACTTGCCTTTATTGATAAAATTGGTAAACTTAATTATCGCTATTCACAAAAAACTTAGTTGTAATGCGCGACAAAATGAAGTATACATTAATTTATATAAATTTACCTTTAAGATTGTACTATATAATTGATACGCCAATGGTTTCAGGTAAATACTAAGTCAGGGAATATAATGCTCAGGGACCAAGGAAACAATAAGTAAAATTTAAATCAATATTAGTAGAGCGATGGAGAGTTAGGTCGGACTTAGGTCTGAACATTAAACTAATCATCCCATTCGGCATTATTCATTCCCTTCCTTGTCCTTTCGTCCTTTCACCCTAAGCAAACATTTCGAACGAAGCGAACGGGATGAACTGAACCGTATTGTTCCAATGCCAATTACTGCCTTTTAACGGAAATCAAAAAGCAACAAAAATCATTGAAAATATCCCAAGATCCAGATGCATTGTAGTACATAAATATCTTGAAACTATTCGGTTTTAGTAAAATAGCACTCAATATTTGGTATATACTTGTTACGCATTGACTATTGTCATAGTAAGATTAAGAGTTATTATGTACCAGGGTACTTCAAAATAGCCGGTATGTGTTATAGGAAAATTATTACTATAGTAACGGTTACTATTAACGCAATACGCCCTTAGATCATATAGGACTATTTTCTTTTTTAATTTGTAAATAGCTGATTTTTTTTTCTTTAGGATTTTTTCAATCCGGTCAGTGACACCTTCTAATCATTATTTATGCTGATGTATTCCAATCAAGACGTTAAATTTCTCTCCTAGTATATTAAAAGTTTTCTTTCGTCAATTATGTTGGATTGTTATCTTCAAATCATGTTTTACCGTTTTGATTACAAGAATATGTTTAACTGCCAAAAGACTATATTTCCTACTTGTGAATCAGCAGTTGTAATTGTTCCTGGTGTCTTCTGTTTACGTTCTTCAGTAAGATTCCTCGATTTTCTCTTCCATTGCTTCCTTTATCCGAATTCTCATCAGTTCCGTGGAAGGCAGTAAATTATTTTCATTTATTTGGATGTGAGAAACTTGACTTGCTTATTTCGATAGTCCGATATCTAATAATAGACTATTTTTGTCATTTGTTGGTTTTTTTCCAAGAATTTCAAAATACTTATAGGACTTCACACCCCTTAGAGTTATTTTTGGCCCTTGATTGTCTTTAATTGACCCATAAACTTTCATTAGATTTATCCATTTTCTTTCTATCTTTGACGATCTTCTCTAAAAGGTCAAAAAAACATGAAACATTATGAACTCCTTTACTTTAGTATGAACATACATTGTAATTTTTTGTAACCATTTTTTCTGAAATGATGTCCCAAACATGTTTTTTTCTTTTAGCCTTGCTGAAATCGTTCTTCATACAAAGAAATTAATGTGATAGCGTCCTGTTTCGACCATTTTTTCCCTATGATTCTTCTGAATTAGATATATTGTGTATAGTTGTGGAAGGAGAAAGATTGGTGTTATGATAATCCATTAATTCTTGGTCATAGGAAATATCTGAATAAAAAACATGCAGCAACAAAAACTACTGGTTTAATAAAATAATTAAATAATCACCTGTGATGGCACAATCATAATCTTCTTCGATTAGGTCGTGCGATACAGAAATATTTTGCTCTGGATCATACTTTCATTTTAAAAATATTTTAATCAATTGTCTTCTGTCTTATCTTTTTTGAGGTTAGAAAAGAGTGATTTGGGACTGTTAATTATACATTTTAAATGTTTCAGGGGGGAAAAGGGATTACAGATAACGATAGAAAGTTACGAGTGGAGTGGGGATGAATCACAGTGCAAATTTGCCCGATAGAACATGATTCGGGAATATAACGCGTTTTGATTCCAGCAGTGGAATCACGAGATTCGACTCGATCAAATCGAGTTTTCACGGACCTCGATCGAGTAGAGAATCGAGTTTCTCGATTGTGCCTAACTTCGATTTTAATAGCAATAGTACATTTAAAATAACGGTAAAAGGTCGGGAAACGCCGCACTTGACGAGACCACTTGTCCCCTACGTATTTTGGGGCGCTGATTACGAAAATAAGGGTTAAAACAAGCAGCAATGGTTAGAACACCCCTAATGATGGGTGTATTTCGACTGTACTTATTGTTTTGCAAACTAACTCATCTCATATGTTTTTTGGGTAGCTGATTTCGAATAACGGGATGTCGAGACTGGAAAATTTGTGTGAAACCCCCCACATGCCAGAAACACCCCTCCCAAGGGGTGAATTTTTTGGGGCTCCACATTGTAAGGAAAGCCATGGATGAAGCAAGAAAAGGAAGTTTCGTCCAAATAATTGCCGAGGACATCGATGTACTTATCTTACTCTCGCAATTTTATGAAGGACTGGATATTGTTTTTACAAAAATTAACAGAGGTCGATCCTCAAATGACCTATACAATGTAAATAGTTTTAAGTACCCGCATTTGAAAGAAATTATCGCATTTCTCCACGCCTTTAGCGGTTGCGTTACAAATTGCGTATTTTATCAAAAAGGAAAAGATACCATTTTTAAATCTGTTGCTGCAGATAAGGACATAATTAACAGAGCTCAGATATTTTATCAATGTGAAGTAAATAAAGACGATTTGTGGAAAGTTGCTTAAATGTTGTAAGTTCTGTATACGTGCGAAATATAGTTCCCGTAAATAATTTTAATGCAATAAAAGTACAATGTTATGCGAATATGAAGAGTGATATTCATATAAGAAGACTTCCACCGACAGACCTGGCAATTAGAGAACATGCTTTACGCGTATGTCTCCAGTGTCAGGATTGGTGTTTAAATATATTGAATCCAACTGACTGGGGTTGGCAATCAGTCGGAAATAAACTCGTCCCAATTTTTACTTAACAACCATTATTACCTGATAAATTTCTAAAAAATATTACATGCAGTTGCAAGAGGGGATGTACAAAGAAATGTTCTTCAAAAAAGTGTGATTGCGTTGCACCCAATTCTGCAAAGGATGTAAAGGCAGAGACTGCGAGAATAGCGAACTCATGTTGACTATCCAAGACTTTGATGAAGACGAAGTTTTTGAAGAGGAAATAGAATTAGAACTTGAGCCAGAAATATTGATTCAGGAAACTGAAAATCATTGGGATACGAGGGATTTTTGCGATTCACAGAAGTTGATTGGGCCGAAACAACAACAGTATTTGACGAGGATGAAGAAATTTCTCCATGCAAAATACCAACACTAGATTTGAATACAAATGAATAATGATATCTTGTAAGAAGTTTGATACTTGTCATATTTCATATCTATTAATAGAAATATATTCCACTTTTAGGTTTTGTATTTTATATTTCATTTTTCACCAAAATCCACCGGTTGGGAGGGGTGTTTCTAGCATGTGGGGGGTGTCACACAAATTTTCCAGTCTCGACACCCCGATTTTCAAAATCAGCGACTAAAAAAACATATGAGATGAGTTAGTTTGCAAAAGAACAAGTACAGTCAAAAAACACCCCTCTATATATTTGTAAATAATAAAATTATAATTATGATCGAAATCATTTGAGTTGTGTCGATGCTTATTTTATTTAGAAAAAGTTACTAAAATCAGCTAATTAGCGACTGTTTCAGGTAAAAACCATCAGAATCTTTAAATTTATCATTCCTGAATTAATAAGAGATCTCAAAAAAATACGTTTTTAATAATGCATAATTTATTATGTTATATAATGAAAAAATACCACACAATTAAGTTAATACATTGAATTAATTGTAAATTTCTTTTTTTTATCCACTAAAAAAAAAATGCTTATCATAGAAAAACATAATTAGTACTTTTTTTGCTTTATAAAATCATACATTTGAAACTTCTATATATCTTTTTTTTCACATCCAAGAAAAGAAAAACGCAAGAATTGGTATGTGAAACAGATTAAGTCTCATAGCGGCAATTTATCACTCGGTTTTCGTGTTTGGCAAGCGAAGAAAAGGACGAAGGACGAGCAACTATTCACCCGCAGGACGAAGGACCTTTCTTTACATTGACTTGCAGGAAAATGCCGCCATATATTATCCAGAAGAACTGCCCATTAGTCTATCCGAATTGTTTGCCGGCCGTTTGGCATTTTTCGAATATTCCGGTTTCCTTTTTACGTATAAAATTTCTGTTCGACTGATAATGAAAAGAAAAAAAATGTTACACTAGAAAATTTAAATACTATTGAAATATTTATTTTTATTCTGAACCAATACAACAGGAAATAATAAACAAGAACAAAGAGAAGAAAAGAATCATAATCATTTTTTTTTCTATGTAAATGTAGGTATATTTCTTTTTTGTTTTAATTTCGAGCAAACGCTATTCTACACTGACAACAAAAGGAACTGCATTGAGCTGCTATTTCGTATCAACATGGCTGTCGCGATATGAATAAGCTCCGATGGCGACCACCCCCTATGACTAATTATTGTCCGAGGGTGCAGACTTTCAACCCCTACCTGATGAGCTTTTCTGAAAGCTCCACTTTTTTAATTCACGACTATATAATACCCTACAACCCTATTCATTTCGATTTGTTTTTGTTTGAGTGGACGGCCATTTTGGATTTTATATACGGAAAAGGTTTGTTAGAATGTAACGCGGTTAATGCCTAATTAAACTAATGGTTTGTTAATTAGGTGTGATAGACTATAATTGAAAGTAATCAATTTTGTTTCCCCTATTTAAGGAGGCTGCAGTCTAGATTGGGACACCATCAAGAATAAAACACTTTATTTTGAAATTTTTTCTAAATAACACGTTTTATTAATTATCATTAATTTTAATTCTTTAAATTTGAATTTGTCCACCCTATTATCAGTTATTGTTTAATTAATCGCTCAAATTTTGTAAATTCAAAAATCTTCCACTCAAATAACCCATTGTGCCCCACTGATTGGATCATGTGATTTCCGTCCTCTGCTGATGATTTTTTTACTACTTTCAAGAAATTTGTTTTTTGTTTCTATTTTGTACTTTGCAAACTCAAACAAAGGTATATTTCTATTTATATTTTCATTCTCAAGATTATTTATAAATATTCGTTTCCAATTACCAAAGGTATCAGTTCAAACTTTTATAAACATTTGTCAAGGTCAAAAACTTAAAATTAGCATTTACTAACTAAACATTAAATATATTTCCATTACCTAGACAATAAATAATGTGACACTAATAAATATTCCTCATAAAACTTTGATTATTTTATATTCTACATTTTTTCCTAATTTCTTTATTTTAGGTATTAACATTTTATCATCTCATTATACTATATTTTTTCCACTACTAGTAATAGAAGATCATTTAATCATTTTTACAATTTAGTGCATAAAATTTTGCCCTCAGTTCACCCGCTATGAGTGACAGCTGACCAGTGGAATAGGCGCTCCAAAAATATTTTGCTCTAAAATGACCAGTGGAACGTTCAACTTGCACTCGGTGCACAAAAGTGCAACCAGTGAAATACGCTGTTATTGACATTGACATTTCCTTATGACATTTCATTGTTCTCTCCTATTAGTATATATAAAGACCATTTCCAGATAAAAGTCTGTCTGTCTGCGTCTGTGTGTATTCTTCCACGATAGACTCCACACGTTTAATCCGATTGAGCTGAAATTTGGTATATGGGTTAGGGTTATACGTCGGAAGAACCCATTAGTTTTTATACAGCATCTGTCAAACGGAAGTGTCACTATCAAAAAATGACAGATGCAATATGTCACGGAATTTGACTTGCAATAAGTCATTTGAAAGCCATTGAAAAACTCTATTCAGAACAGTCAAAATTATTTCTCCAACTGTCACCTATCAAAAATAAAAAAATGTCAAAATTTGAAAATTTAACATTAAATATCTGAAAAAGCATTCCGAGTTTTTTTTCGACTTCATCCGTTTTTTTTTATTCTATTTGACTCTTTTCGATTTTTTCAGTTTTTTTTCGGTTTTTTTCAATTTTTTTTTTAATATCTTTCGATTTATGTCGTCTCGATTATATTTGATATTTTCGATGTTTTCGATGTTATATCCATTTTTTTTCAATTTTTGTCATTTTTCCTTTTTTTCCGATTTTATCTGAATTTGTTGGGATCGTATTTGATTTTCGACTATTTTTTCGATGTTTTTTAATTCCATCTCATTTTTCTTAATTTGTTACAATTTTTTTCGATTCTATCCGATATTTTTAATTATATTTAATTTTTTCAATTTTTTTCTAATCTTTTTTAGTTTTTTTCGATGTTTTTTAATTCTATCCAATGTTTTTTCAATTTTTTTTAACTTTTTTCGATTTTTTCAAATTTCATAAATTTTTGTCGATCTTATTTGGTTTTTCTCCATCGTGTTTGATTTTCATTTTCATCGATTTTGTCAGAATTTATTTGGGTGTTTACGCTTGTTGGATCTCACAGAATTATATTTGTTTTGTCAAATTTTCTCGATTTTATTTGGTTTTTTATCGATTTTGTTGATTTTATTTGGTATTTTACGATTTAGATCGATTGTATTTGATTTTTTCGATTTTATAGATTTCGTTTAGATTTTTTTTATTTTTCGACTTTTTTTCTATTTCATATAATTTTACTCGGTTTTTATCAATTTTATTGCTTTTATTTGGGTTTTTAAGATTTTTTTCAATTTTATTCGATTTTTTTGTACTGCATTTTCCTTTTTTCATTTTTTTTTTGGTTTTCTCGTATTTGTTTTTTGTCGATTTTTTAGATATTTATAGATTTTATTTGGTTTTTTACGATTTTTGTCGATTGAATTTGATTTTATTTGATTTTTGTCGAGTGAATTTGATTTTTATCGATTTTGTTGCTATATTTGGGTTTTTTAAATTTTTGTTAATTTTCTTCGATTGTTTTCGATTACATTACTTTGTCAATTTGTTTCGATTTTTTTATTATATTTTTTCAGTTTTTTTTACTTCGTATTTGTTTTTTGTCTATTTTTATCGATTTATTTTGGATTTTATTAATGTTTTTAATCTTGTTCAAATTTTTTTTTTCGATTTTTTTTAGATTTTTTCAACTTTCTTCGATTTTTTCAAACTTAGTCCATTTTTATCGATTTTTACTTTACCGACCCACCTCCGAGAAGGGAAAGTATTGTGACCGGAGCTAAAAAAATTTTCAAGAAAAACATGGAAATATCCATTTTGAGGTCACTTCAAGTGATTAAGACCATTTCCAGATGGAAGTCTGTCTGTCTGTATTCTTTCACGATAGAGGCCACACGTTTTTGCCCGACATCTGTCAAAAAGTGACAGAAGCAATATGTCACGCAATTTGACTTGCAATATGTCATTTGAAAGCCCTTGAAAAACTCTATTCAAAACAGTCAACATTATTTATCCAACTGTCACCTGTCAAAAATAAAAAATATCAAAGTTTTAAACTATAACATTAAATATCTAAAAAATTATTCGTCTCTGAGGCGCCACAACCGATTTTTTTTAATAACTGCCATAGAATGGTTAGAATATGTAACGGGAACTAATTTTTGAGACAACTCTTAGACTAAAAGATTGAGAAATTATTAAAATTATTTTTCCAAAATTGTAATTTGATTAAGAAAAAAATAAAAAATAAGACTATAATATAGTCTTATTTTTTATTTTTTTCTTAATATTATTAAATATCTTGAAAAAAGAGTTTCAAATGCCAGGGGCGTAAAAAATGAGAGAAGAAAGGTGAATTATTATTCCAAATGGACACCACTGGATCAAAAATGAAAAAAAAATTTTTTCATTAAACTATGCATTTTTACATTGAAAACAAACCTTCCGAATTTCAAATCAATATATTCATCCATTGTAAAGTTGTCAAATGAAATCATTTATTTTTTATAACTTTAACACCCTGTATTTCAAAAAATAAATATGATCAACCTCTCATTCCTCATAACTCATTGCCCAATTTTACGAAAGGTATCTATAGACAAATGTTGTAAGCGTGATTTGGAAACGCCCTGTATACAAGACATTATTTATATTTCCTAATACAAATTATTCTTTTTCTGTTACAAATTGTTACCCTTCTTCTAACAGAATTTATTTCTACCATGTTGACTTCTTAATTTTTTGATAATTCATCTATTCTATTGGTTTTTATTTTCTGGTTCTTTTTCATTATTTTCTTTGTTTTTCGACAGTTCTGATTTTTCTTGTTATTGTCATTTATTTTTATTTATATTTTCTTTGTGATTGTTCATGGTTTTTGGATTGTAAATAAATAATTCTTGTATTTATTTACAATCGTATAAAATTGATTATTGAATCCGCTCCTAGTTTACTAGATAATTTTCGTATATGGTTCGATGAATAACAAAATCTCGAGTTGCGTCGATATTTGAGTGGCGACCAACTCCAAAAAAAGGGTTCATTTATTATCCGTTGTCAACGTTTGTCAGTTCGATTTAAAGGGAGGTTTATTTTTACCATTTCTTGTAGGTCTTAAAAAAGTTTCATCAATCTAAAGTCCACCAAAGAATAAAATATACCAGTCACTCTTAGTTTTTGCCTATAACCTTTTTACTTGCCAAGGTCGCTACAAAGTTATTTTATTTAGGGTTTATTGTTGTATTTTTTTCTGGGTGAAACTAGAGTAGTAAAAAGTAAATTGTAATAATATAAAAAAATGATTCTTACTGTTTCCATAAAACAAAAATACATACCTACTTATTTCATATATTTATACATGAATTTTGATAAAGTCTAATATATGAATATTAAATGCGATTTTAATGTTTTTGGATTTTTAATTTGTGTTTTCTAAAGTAGCAGTCTGTGACTGTAGCTAAAAAATACTATTTTTTATACAAAACCAAAATAATTTAATAATTCCCGATATGATTTTCCGACAGCGCATTATACGAAAAAAGCTTCCGAGAGCTAATACCTGCCTTTTGAACGCATTTTAACACGTCCGATAAAAAAATATTTCCTTCCAGCTAGAAATACGCTCGAGTGCAGCCAATACCAAAATAAACCTTGCCAAGCAACAGTCGATCAGTTGCATTGTTCTCCATAATATCAAAAATTTTGGGGAAAGCTATCAACCAACATATTTTAACATTTTAAAATACTTGGAAGGCTTTAATATCCATCAATATGGGCTTTCGCGAACAAAGATCTACAGGGAACCTCCTCACCTATGTCACCCTTTTCTGGAACACCGCAATTCAACAACATGGGGAGTCCCGCACGGTTGCTCTAGACATCTCTCTAAGGCATTTGACTGAGTTTGGCATGAAGGCCGTTTGACCAAAATACGCTCTTATGGCATGTTCGAAAAGTTTTGCATATGGCTTTCTAGTTTTCTTAAGTATGGTTTTTACAAGTAGCTTTTACAATTTTCCTCCATTATATTGATGACTTACAAAAGAAAACAATAAATCATTTTTATGGCCTTGCCTCTGACAGTACACTCGTGTCCTCCTTTGCTTTGAATGCCCGTAAAACAACTGCTGATGCACATCTTCGACGACAACAAGAAGTTTTATGTCTTAATGAAGAGCTGGAAGAAATTGTAGCTTGGTGTAACAGTAACCAAGTAGAGTATAACGATAAGAAAACCTAGGCAACCCTTTGTCCTAAAAATGGTTAACTTGGAACACCGTTCCGCAACAGAATGCTTTATTGGACACCCAGAACTGACTAGGAATATTGAAAGTTTGGAACATCGAAGAAAAATGGGGTGATCTGATTATTTTTTACATATTCATTTATGAAAGGTGTTCGGACGACATTGCTCGCTAAATCTCTCCTAGAATCCAACGAGCAAGGAACACCAGTCGAGTTGGTATGTCCCATCCATACCAAGTCCAACTTTATACTTCCCGAACCAGCCTGTTTAAGAACTCCTTTTGATAACATAATCACTTTAGAATGACCTTAATGTAACCATGTTTCCCAGGAAAGTACAATCTTCAGCGATTCAAATCCAATGTGATTTAACATTTCCATGCACGCCTCGCTCTTAAAGTGGCTTAAAATCTTTCCTATTGTTCGTGTGCTTTATCCATATAAATAGTTATTTACGTAACAAGTTCCGAAAGTGACATTTTTACGGGACAAGTAGGTACATTCCAGGCGAGCTATAGGCGAGTCCTGGATACCTGCTAGTCCCGTAAGATCACTTTCGGATCGTGTTATGCACAATATTTTTTCTGCAACCGCTTAAGTCTAATTTGTTGCCAAAGTCGCCTACATAGATTTTAAAAAGTCGTCTCGAAAGTACAAAAAATCGTTCCAAACGTAAAAAAAATCGTATCGAAAATTTTACTTTAGGTACGATTTGTGTATAGCTCTAATAAATCATTGTTAGAATATAAATTAGATTATTTACCATGAAGACTAGATTATATTTTTTACTCACTTCTTATCCTGTTGCTGAGAAAGAAGTAACTATGAGAGATGCTTGTTTTTGAAGTATAAATAAAGGTAAAATAGGGAATCATTTGCAAGGACTTTCAGAAAATACATTTTGATACAAAAATATTTTTATTTTAATGAACAAAGGAAAAAGTCTAGTTTAGTTTCGGCTTCTTAAACATACTTCAGGCTTGAAAAATAACAAAAATGCGTTCAAAATTATTACAATAGTAATATAGGAACACTTACCAAATATTATAGAAGTAATACTTTAAAATTAAATAACTAGATTATACAAAAAAAAGCGAAAAAGATTAGGGAATAAGTGATACAGAAACATAATAGTAATTTTTTTTTTTCAAATAAATAAAACACGAAGTCAGCACCACAAAGTATATATTGAAAGGGATGATAACAGGCGACTAGTTTCGGCTAAATAACCATCATCAGGCCGAACAAAAAATTGTATTGGAATTACAAAGTAAAGACATAAAAATAGTCACAACCACGCGGTTGTTATGTCAACATAATAAAAATTTATAGGTGGTACATTAATTAACTAATAAACTTATAACTTAAACGTAGTAAAAAAGGGGGGGTGAAATTTCACATTATGCAATGTTGGGTAACAAACTTACGTTTATGTTGTTCTCTGGTAACAGTCATTTGTTACCCAACAATCCATAATGTGGAATTTCACCCCCCCTTTTTTACTACGTTTAAGTTATAAGTTTATTAGTGAATTAATGTACCACCTAAAAAAAAAAAAAATTTTTTATTATGTTGACATAACAACCGCGCGGTTGTGACTATTTTTATGTCTTTACTTTGTAATTCCAATACAATTTTTTGTTCGGCCTGATGATGGCTATTTAGCCGAAACTAGTCGCCTGTTATCATCCCTTTCAATATATACTTTGTGGTACTGACTTCGTGTTTTATTTATTTGAAAAAATACTTGGACCACATTTGAGATATGGATAACTTCTTCGATATAATAGTAAATAATTAAAATATAAAATTGAGAATATTGTTAGGCTCTCTAGTAGCCATTTTTGTGTGAAAAAAACAGTGTTCTGTATGATTTTACTTTCGTTAAAACATTCGTTAATACGTCTTTATCTAAATAATTGATTTGCCTAAATAACGTCTTTAGATAATATTTTAATGAAGGGGTTATGATTTCTCTCATTTTAGCTATTCGTAAGTTAAATAATATTTCAAACAAGCAAAGTTTGGCATCAATGCAAAAATTAAACTATTTCAGTTGGTACAAACACTTGACAGATAGTTATGTCACTTTCAATTGACAGGCGCATTTAATTTTGAATTATTGTAAAAATTTTAAATTTTTAATAAGAGTCAAATAATGTAAGTATTGTAATATTAAAATAATTTTTATAGATTATTAATAGACCAATTATTTTAGGAGTAAAAGAGCGAGGGTCAAAAACTTTTCCGAGGAAGAGAAAAATATTCTAATTGATTTTGGGAAACAAGATAAAAACAAAGTCTTCTGAACCCCTCATTAACAAGAAGAAAAAAGAATTGTGGGAAGAATTATTATAGGAAATGGTAATCAACGGATCCAACGAAATCCAGAACCTTCCCAGAGATTAATAAAGTAACATGCTGCAACTTCGTCTCTGGTATAGTGCTCATCTCAATACCGGAAGAAGCTGCCTGTCAGGTACTAATTCCGGAAAACAAAATTTTCATTCAGTCTTTAGGTGTGGAAATCCACATTTTTATCAATGCCTTAAAATACCTACATTACGCAAATTAAACCTTTGGAGAACGATGGATTGCTGCTAAATGAACCACATAGATCACCTGATTTGACACTAGTCGATTTTTATTTGTAAGGACATGTTTATAAAGTTATTTTGAAGTATAAGTGCCACCCTGTATGGTATTTTTAAATGAAATTGGAAGTCCGTCACATTAAACCAATTTAGATATAAAATTATTTGGAAAATATTTCTTTTTATTTCACGGGTAACTTGAATCCCCTGTCTTCTCCTACAGATACGTTTTTCGTTTTCATCTCTTTCCCTCTTCTCTGACTCAGCATAAGCTACCCCGATTTTTTCGATTTTTTTACGCTACATAACTCGCCTTTACCGGGACGGGACATCAATTTCTAGCAATCCACTGCCACTGGATACCCTTTTTTAGTTCAAAGGGACATATTGGAGTACATTTCGTTTTAAAATTTGGTTAACTCGGGCGTAAATATTAAATTTTCACTGAAGACGTTATCTACAGGATATGAAATAAGGGCACGACGTGAGCTTCTGTCTGAATTATTGACTGTGATAAGATTTCTTTAAATTAAATTATCGGAGGTGATGATATAATAAATTATATTTATTAACTTATTTGATATGTTTTATTGAACTTATAAATTTTTTCCCGAGATATCAGAAAAAAATTTAAATACGATTTATTTTCGGTTTTCTTTAAAAATTTACCAGGAATTAGTTTTTATTGATATTTAATAAATATTGTCTAGATTCCTTATTTTTTTGAAAATTTTATTTTATTAACGTTTTTCTTGGTTAACAGACAGTAAAATCCTTAAAATTAATATACCAGAAGTTTCTAACCCATTTCGTTGAACAATTTCTATTTATATCAAGTTTTTTTCGGTATAAATGTTTATTTTATAAAATCTTATATATGGTGTTTTAAAAAAATCGTGTTTCTTAATGCAAATTGTTTTTTATGAAAAACCCTATATATTTTTATTAAATATGAAATGAACTCTTCGGCTTTCGGAAAACGTATAATTTATCTTAGATGAAAAATCAGTGAGTTATTTTATTTTTAAGGATACACAGTTATGTATAAATTAATATGTTGGTTTCAATTTGCTAACTGAAATAAATCACCAAAATTGAAAAGTATTTGATCTAGTCAAAATTAGTTTCAGAAAAATTTATATTTACTTTTATTAAAACTCTTGAAGGGTACTTTCAGGTATCAAAATAGTTCGTCGTTTTAAATAAGCGAAATAACGATGCTAGTCTATTCTTGAAATAAACAAAAAGGACCGGTGCACACGAATTGCAAAAATAGTAATAATTTAATCCTATTGCTTAATTATGACCGGCTCCGGACTCGAACTGCAAAAAGTAATTAAAGGTAAATTTTAATCTTATACTCGAACTGCACAAAGTCGTTATATCGATATTTTCTAAAAATATATTATTTATTTATTTTTGTTATGGGATTTTAAATGCATTTTTGTCTTTAAATTTTTGTTTTCATATCGTTTAACCCCTGTAACATGAAAACTATCAACGTTATTAAAACTTGCTGGCCGTTGATAGATAGAGAAAATAATATTCTATATTTACGAAATTTTTTAAAATTTTAGATCAAAAATTGTGGCCGTGAAAATAGGGCGAGACCATAACTATAAGGATTTTTTAATTTTCCCTCCTTAGGTCTCTCCCTTTTCTCAAGGTCACAATTGTTGCTAAAAAATTTTCAAAAAATTATTATTTATATAATTTTTTATTCCCCTTTCAATGGTATAAATTTCATTTTAATATATTATTTATTTATTTTCGTTATGAGATATAAAATGCATTTTTTTTCTTTAAATTTTTAGTTTTCAAATCGTTTACCCCCTGTGGCATAAAAACTATCAACGTTATTAAAATTATATTCTATATTTAAGAATTTTTTCAAAATTTTAGATAAAAAATTGTGGTTGTGAGAATAGGGAGAGACCACAACTATAACGATTTTTTAGTTTCCCCTCTTTTAGTTTCTCCCTTTTTTCAAGGTCACAATTTTTGCTGAAAAATTTTGAAAAAATTCTCATTTATAGTATTTTTTATTCCCTTTTCAGTGGTATTAATTTCAATTTAATATGTTATTTATTTACTTTTGTACTTAGAAAGAACTGACCCTCACCCATTCAGCTATGCAAGTTTTTTCCAAATCGGTTAGCAAATGACTGGTTAATTCATTTTTAAAATGAGAGAAAAATCCTCCATTTTGTTGTTTAAATGTATAAAAAAAATTAAAGCTAAGTACAGAATATTTCATAATTTATGTTTTGTAGAAATAAAAGTCTGATCATCTTATCGAATCGTCATTGACAAATATAAAAGTTTATTAGATTTTTTTCGATAATATCAACTTTCTGTACAACTGGAGAAGAACAAGACATCTTATTTTTGTATCCATTTTTTAGTTTTTCTAGTGAATTAATTTAAAAATAAATCACACACCTTAAATTTAACACCCTGTATCTCATAAATTAAGCACTTAAAGGATTTATATTCCAACCTCATCAGTTTGAAAATGATATCATATGTAAAGCATTATCCGTAGAATATCCGGACACTCTGTATATACAGGATGGCTACATTGTATACGGTTATATTGAAAACCATCAGAGTAATAAATATGATTAAATGGGATAAAAGTTACACCATTAAAAGAAAAATTTACAATCGTAAAGAATTTCTTTCTGAGGAACCACCTTAATTAATTTCCCAACTCACCATCCGAGAAGGGAAAGTATTGTGAACGAGCTAAAAAATTTTTTTGAGATAAAGATGGAAATATCCATATTTTAAGGTCACCTAAGACGATTAAGATCATTTCCAGATGAAGTCTGTCTGTCTGTGTGTTCCACGATACAGGCCACACGTTTAATCCGATTGAGTTGAAATTTGGTATATTGGTTTGGGTTATTCGTCGGAAGAACCCATTAGTTTTTGTACATCTCTCAAACGTAATTTTCATTGTTTGACAATATGTCACAGAATTTGATTCTCAATATGGTATTTGGAAGTCCTTGAAAAATTCTATTCATGACAATCAAAATTATTTCTCCGACTGTCACCTGTCAAAAATAGCACTTCATGGATTTAAACCAATTTCGATAAAATACGTTTAGGTTAATCGTTGGAAGAACCAGTTACATTTTGTCCACCATCTGTCAAATGGAAGTAACAGAG
This sequence comes from Neocrepidodera transversa, assembly GCA_963243735.1. Classification (NCBI taxonomy): domain Eukaryota; kingdom Metazoa; phylum Arthropoda; class Insecta; order Coleoptera; family Chrysomelidae; genus Neocrepidodera; species Neocrepidodera transversa. The sequence continues at coordinate 14,057,822 of OY725340.1, read as the reverse complement.
TCATAAAATGACAGAAGCAATATGTCATTTGAAAGCCATTGAAAATTTCTATTCAGAACAGTCAGAATTATTTCTCCAACTGTGCTGCATTTGTTTAACACATATATACTAATATAGCAATATACAGGGTGATTAATAATTTAATACTGATCTTAAAGTGCGACAACTCTTGGATACTTTTAAGAAAAATCAGTTATATGAACATAGGTCATCAACCGCTATATTTTTGAGATACAGGGTGTTCAAATTTAATAAGAAGTTAGTTTTTTTTCAATTCTGGTATGTGCAAATATTTTTTCTTCTTCGTACTTTGATTATAATTTAATCGAAAAAATCAATCTATATCTTTTTAATCTATCACTGACATTTAAATTATTTAAAACTTACCTATATCAAGTGATTTAAAATTTACCTGACATTTATTTTTTTCAATCTGCTTTTTTTTATTTACTATTCTGCATTCTACACTGCGAAAAGTGTTCGATTTTAATTATTAAATTTTATTATATGAGAACTCAATTTTATTTATTTAAAGCATCTTGGTTACTTATTACTAAGATTTTTCTTTAAATTTCGGTTTTAAGAGTTGCAATTTTCTTGTTTGTATCCGAGTTGCGTCCTATACCTAGTTGCGTCCAACGATCATAATTACACTTGGGTGAAAACCTTGTAAAAGTTCCTTCTACAAAAATATGTATCATTACACACAGCCCTTTAGTAAAACATACTTATATACATATTATGCTATCATTTTAATTTTTTTTAGACACCTAGACAAAATTAAAATCGTAATGTTTAATCTCATTTAACTGTACGCCTCTGTTATAAAATATAAAAGAAAAATTCAAGAATAAGTTAAAATAATAGAATCCATACCCTACCTTTTTTATATATAAAAGTGAAACGGCATTATTTACCAAGCAATTTTTTTGAATGCCTGAGGATCAATATGGTTCATACCTCTAATCAAAAATATGGAAGCAGATTTTAAAAAAATGCCCCAATTACGAGAAAATGATAGTTTGCAACATGTGTGGATATGATGGATATATCGCACGCGGATGAAGTTTGAGCACGACGCCGTAGTCAATCGTCCGAGTACGATATGGATAATCCACACAGTACATTATTTTTTGTACAACCCACGAAAGGAAAAACTAAATAATATTATAAAAAAATAAAAGCAAAGATTACAGTCGCAGGGTTTGAACAGAGAACCTTCGTATCTCAAAGCGAGAGCGTTAATACTGCGCCATCACGGGCCGTCACTATCTTATTATAAAATCATATAAAACTATCATAGGCACCTTCTATTTTTAAGTAGATTATATTCATATTTAGTTTTTGATTTTTTGGGATAATAATATATTATTATTATTACCAATTCGCGACTAAATAAATATCTGGCGAAGTACCATTTATTAAGTCATCACTGGAATTACTCATTTTTAGAAACATGTTTTTGTATTAGTATAAAAAATTCTGACGTTTGTTTAAAAGGTTATTTAAAATAAAAAAAATAAGTAGAGGGTTACTAAATGTGAACTCTGATAGGTGGATTTCTATATCTCATGCTAATGAAGTGATAATGTGAATTCTGATTGGTGGATTTCCTTATCTCACGCTTAAGAAATTATATCCGTTCAGTAGACTGATATTTCATGTGGGTGTAGAAAAAAATAATATTCGCTTTGATTTCAGTTTTTTGAAAAAAATATGTTGCGTAACTACTTAAATATTAATAAAATACATCCATTCCCAAAATTTCATTCGTTTATCACGTTCCATGTGGGTGTAGAAAAAATAATATTTGCTTCGATTTCAGTTTTTTGAAAAAAATCTGTTGCGTAACTACTTGAGTATCAATAAAATGCAACCATTCCCGAAATTTCATTCGTTTATCTTAATTCATTTAGGCGCACATTAACAAAGTAGGATTTATAAAATTTTACTAAGAAACACACGATCCGGCACTGGTTAAATAAATTAAGATAAACAAATGAAATTTTGGAAATGGTTTGACTTTTATACGAAATAAGGGAATGGATTTTTGAATTACCAAGGATCAATTTGGTTCATAACTCTAATCAAAAATATGGAAACAAGTTATGAAAAAAATATCCCAATTACGAGAAAAAAATTATTTTTGCTTTGATATCAGTTTTTTGAAAAAAAAAACTGTTTCGCAACTATTTAAATATTAATAAAATGAAATCATTCCAAAAATTTCATTCGTTTATCTTAATTAATTTAGGCGCAAAACAACAAAGTAGGATTTATCTCTAAAATTTGCTAAAAATTAAATTGAAGTAATCGAAACAGTGGCGGAGCTCGTGTGCATACAATTTTACTAAGAAACGCGTGATCCGGCACTGGTTAAACAAATTAAAACAAACGAATGAAATTTTGGAAATGGTTTGACTTTTATACGATACAACGTGAGGTATGGATTTCTTTAAAAAAAAGACATATTATATTATTTCAATTTGGTCCTAATTTATTTTTTTATATTTCAAAACAGAGGCGTACACTTAAACAAGATTAAATATTAGGGTTTTAATTATGGGAAAACAGAAGCAAAAGCTAGGAGACCTGTAAGTATTTTTTTTAAATAAGTTTGATTTAATGCTAATTTGCATGGAAAGCATAGACAGAATAACAATATATTTCCAAAAATAGTTGTAGTTAAATTAGGATTTTTCATATAAAGCATAGGCGCCACTATATTTTGTTAAATATTTGGTTTAACCCTACAGGCGTACACCAAACATAATTTTAAATGTTGCAAATTATTTTTTATAAAGCAATAAGAGTATTATAATTATTATTATCCATAGAAAAAAAAGTTTGAAATAAAAGTTTGGTGCTTATTATTGAATGTTAATAAAAAGCGATGAAGATTTGTTAGGGAATTAAAAAATAAGATACCCTGTATATTATCAAATTTTTAGAATCATCATTTTTTTCTGACTATATACCCTACTATTATTGGGTTATTAAAAATCGAATATCTTGGTTAAACTAGTTACTATAAATAGGCAAAAGTATTCCCTGAAATCTGCACGCTACTGTAGTTTTGCATAAAATCCGAAATCCGGCAACGCTGCAATATTATATATTTTTAGATGATAATCAAATCATTGATTTAATAAAAATAGGTTAATTTCAAAATATGTTGTCTGTGACCAAAAAAATTTTTATAGTATTTACATAATAAATAATTTATTATTTATCTATATAACTAAGTGCGTTTAATAAATAATTTTTAAGCGTTTGGATAAATTACTTTATTTTACCCTTATTACTCTGGGCTTATATAGATTTAAGTATATTTTTATTTCGAATATTTTTTCATTTTCAAATCAACCCGGTATCTAATATTTAACGAACTTCTGTTATATACAAACACAAATACCTGTAGTTGGGATAAACCGACAAATAGGTATATATATCCAGGGATCGCCGTACTCAAGGGAACGAAGGGAAAAGAAAAGGGTCCAAACAAGTAAGGTTCCATCATCGTTCGCAGGAGCAGCGTTAACAAGCAGGACTGCGGCGACCGTAAAGAAAAGGACTAAAAGGAGCTTTCATTAATGCAAAGTAGGATTGATTTGAGGAGCAGGATACCTGCTTCGGTCTTCCCTGTTCCCTTGTCCCTTGTCCCTTAAAAGCCGTCTGATGGTTGCTGCTTGCTGGACTTTGCGCGCGCATCTGACCGCTAGGGCTGGACATTGATCAATAATACATAAGAAGATTGCAAAGTAAGCAAAGATTCACCCACACCGGCCGCCTGCGGACATCGCCCCCCTTCTCGTGTGTCTTTTTCCCTCAACCAGACCGGAAACTATCGCCATGAGAGTGCGGGGAGCTGTGCAATGGATAAACTTTGTCGTACGGGGTGTGCATATATTAAAACATTTCAGATTTTATTTTATAAAATGGCATAGCTATAACAGATTCTTTTTTTACTTATATTTTAATAAACAACCCCCATTAAAGTCAATTAAAATATTTTAAAAGAATATAATTTATAATACTGACTCCATGAGAAGCATCAAGCAGTCAATTAAATATTTTATATAATAATGCGTAAGGTATTTTTTCTATATTCAAATGAGATTATTTTAAATCGAAATTATGGATGTATATAGTTATTATATTATTCCTTCGATTCTGAAAACAAGAAAATTTAGGTGTATATATTATATACGAAATACATAGAAGCAAGGTTAGCGAAATGGAGTAGACAGGCAGGAAATCTTTTTTTTATCATAGTACTTTATTTAGCAATCAGAATGTTACAAAATTCTATAAGAAAATGCTACCAGTTGCAACTAGTAAGAGGATGATATGATTAGGTTAATATCCAATGATATTACCTATATTAATTTTAATTTGTGATTTATTTAAACGGCCAGTTCTTTCAGTGTTTTGTTATTTAGCGGTTCCATTAGCTATCCCACTAGTAAGTTTGAGTATGTTGGAATAGCTTCGGGATATTTAGCAGAATTCTCAGGGATGGGATAGCTTCCACGACTGTCGGGATATGGAGATCTACGTGTAGATGGTTTGATACGTGCCAGGAGGCATTTACAATTTGTCCTAGTACCTTCGACTGACTTCTTTGTATGATTGCTAAGTTTGACTTGGAGGCGCAGCCCAATAATTCCAGTCCAGATGGGCTTGATGACAACTTTGTAGATCAATACTTTGTTTTCTATTGACACTCATAATTTTCTTCCTATTAGCCATTGTAATTCTCTTACTTTGATTTCTACTTGTTTCTTATTTTTGGTGATGTGCTGTTTCCATGTAAGTTTGCTGTCAATGTGAAGGCCCAGGTATTTTACTGTTTGTATTTGCGGTATTTGTATGTTATTTATGAAAACTGAAGGACATATTTCTTTCCGGAGGGTAAATGTAACGTGTGCAGATCTATTTTCGTTTACTTTTATTTTTCACTCCATTAACCAATCTCCGAGTATATTTAGATGATTTTGCGTATATAGTCTGTTGCAATTTGAGGGTTTTCATGGCTAGACAAAATGACTGGGTCATCGGCGAAAGTCCCAATAGTGGTGTTTTGCGTGGTTGGAAAATCTAATGTGTACAAGACATATAGGAGTGGCCCCAGAACACTTCCTTACGGCACACCTGAGTTGATTGGGATACAATCTGACTTCTCTTCATTTACCTTTATTCGAAACGATCTTTCACTCAAGTTCAATTTTAATAGTTGGAAGTAAGCTGAAGGTAGAGAGCGTTTTATTTTATGAACTTGCTGTACTGTGGAGTGGTTCTGACGGAATCCAAACTGGTGATCTGGGATCCAATATTCTGGGGGTATGTCTTCATTTATTCTATGTAATACCAGTCGTTCAAACAATTTTGAGAGAATAGGAAGTATACTTATGAATCATTATAATTTGTGCAACTTTTAGATACTTTGACCAGTTTCCAGTTCTTAGTCTATATAGAGGTTAGTAATACTATTCCCTTTCTTGATAATTCTTTCAACATTTTTGCCGTTATAAGATCTATTCCAGATGACTTCTTAGGGTTAAGAAATTTTATTTATTCGGTGATTTCTTTTGGCGTCAATGGTTTGAGAGGTCTATCAATTTCTGGGGCGTTGAGAATATCGTATTCTATTTCTCGGTCAATTTTGATCTTTCCTTATTATTGGTGACGGAAACTTAGGTTTTTTTGAGTTTCTGATTGGTTTCCAAATATAGTTATCATTTCTAGTCAACTTTGACATATAATGCTCAAATTCTTCATGTCTTACTTCCTTTAGCTTCGTCTTAAATCTTCAACTTAATACGTTATAATTATGTCTGTCAGCTGGTGTATGACTTCGTTGCTATTTTGCTCAGGCACGCTTTTTCTGCTATGAGTCCTTTAATTTCTAGTGAAATATCTTGTCTGGATTTTTTTTAGCTGTTTTATTGGAGTGGCTTCTTTAGCGTTTTGTTATAAGTTCTGACTTTTTCTATCTCTCTCGGCTCCTTGAGTCAAATATATAAGTTTATAGTTTCGTGTAGTATTCGAAGATAAGTAACCCAATTAGTGTGGGTAATGTGCAGTGTTGGATTGGCATTTTTGCATATCACTGAAGTTCCAACGGTTAGGATAATTGGAGAGTGGTCCGATGATAAATCAAAGCTAGGTATATTGTTTGTATATGTCGCATTTATGCCATTTGTGAAAAAGAAGTCTAGTAAGTCAGTGATTTTCTGTGAATTTGTTGGCCAGTAGGTTGGTGAAAGAAATGAGTATTTGTTATCATCGATGGCTTTGAGTAGCTCTCTGTCTTTCGTTATAATTAGACGGGAGCCCCACCTTGTGTGCTTACAATTGTAGTCACCGCCTGTTATGAATTTAGTGCCTAATGTTTGGAAATAATCTTTAAAATCGCTATTTTTTATGTTGTGGCGAGGTGGGCAATACACTGCTGCGGTAGTTAGTTCATATAGTGAAGGTTTTGCTTTTATTGCAGTGGTCTGTAGGAGGTCTTTCTTATACTGGAGTAGTATGTAGTGATTCATTCTATTTTTAATTGGGACTGCTGTACCTCCTTGCGCGAAGGCAGGAAATCTGAATAAAATAATAAACTCAAAGAAAATTTCCAGAAAGACCAAGTTACATCTATACAAAACAGTTATAACACCAATGGCACTCTATGGAAGTAAAACATGGATACAAAATAAGGAGGAAGAAAGTAAAATAAATATATGGGAAAGTAGGATATTAGAAGGAAAAATGAGGAGGGAATGTGGTTAATGTGGTTAATAATAAGAGCAAATAGACTAGGATGGCACCAAAATGATAAAAAAATGATAGATATAGATCATACAGGATCAAAGAAAAAAGGAAGACCAAAAAAAAGGTGGTACACTAAAGCCACGCAGAAGACCTAAGAGACAGAGGAGTTTAGGATTGGAAGGCGAAGGCAAGAGACAGGAAAAAGTGGAAGAAAATCATTACTTTTATTATATAGGGTGTATCACCACGAGTTTAAACTATCTGTATATTGAATACTGCTTATAGAATATTTATGAAAATTTGTATACAAGGGTCTGTCATTGTTCCACATCTAAATAAAATATTTGCAACTTTGTTATTTTAAATGGAACATCCTGTATTTTTTTACAGTTTTAGAATAATCCTTAGAAGCTGATTTCAAAAATCTAATACACCTAAATTGTCAAATAAATTGTGCTAAACGATACAAAATGGGATAAACGGCTTACATGTCCCTACCTTAACTTTTGATAACCTTGTATATATTTTTCCCATATGCTACCAAGTAGAACTTAAAAAGTTAAGATAGGGACGTATAAGCCATGCGATTTTCTATTATCTATAAATTCAAAACGATTTAGTTTATAGTATAGATGTAATAGGTTTCTGAAATCAGATTGTTAAAATGAATCTAAAAATGTAAAAAAATACAGGGTGTTTCATTTAAAATCACTTAGTTGGTCGTTACAATTATGAAGTCAAGAGAATAAAAAAGATATAGGATAGTAAAAAAAGATAAAAAGCAATATTAAGGAAGGGTAGTAATAATAGATGTGAGGAAAGAAATAATTTGAAAATAAATATGGAAGAAGATAATATGGAAGGAATAGAGCGATGATGTGGAAGGCGAGATTAAAGTTGACAAGAAACAATAACAATAGATTCACCAAGACCCGATAATGAGAAAGGAAAAATGCAAAAGTAAATGTTGAGGGAAAATATAATGTATGAGATAAAGAAGGATATACAAAAATTAATCGGAGAATATTCAATTTTCAAGGAATGATATGAAGAAAAGTAATATAGCTATTTAGAGATTAGAAAAGAAATAAGAAAAAAGTTATTTTTTAATCGATTATTTTTTTTTTTTAGTTTTTCTGCATCAAAATTAATTAATTCATTAATAAAGTTTAAAAAAATAAAAAAAATAAATAAATGTTTTGGTATCTTTCGGGTCTACTATGTACTTTTTTTATTTGTTTTATCATTTTTCATAAAACTAAAGGACAAAAAAATTAAAAAAATTGTTTTGGTTATAACAATTACAATGTTAAAATCGAAGAAATTAAAATATATTATAAATTTATAGTTTTATATTACCTTTCGAATGGTACATACAAATCCCATTTTAATATTTTTAATATTTTAAAAATTATAGAATTATAGAATTTTTTACTAAAAATTTAATCTTATTTTTTTTTAATTTTTAATATTAGTATTAACCTTAAAAAAATTTTTTCTGAATAATTTTAAAATCAATAAATAAATAATATCTAATTCAATTTTATTCAAAATGGGAAACAGACCTTTTAGGTTTGCTGGATCAAAATATATTAAGAGAGGTAGTTTAAAAAACCAAAAAAATCAAATTTTTTGTCAAAAATTCATGGGTTTTGAATTGTTTTATCTTTTTACATGTTTGGCTATAACTTTGACAAATATTAATTTAAAATTTGAAATAATTTACACACATATGGTACTTTTGGATCCCTTTCCCTTGTACTATTTACTTTTTTCATTTGTTTTATACTTTTTGATAAAACGAAATTACAAAAAATTCAAAAAAAAATCTTCATTTTGGCTATAATAATTACAATTCCAAATTTGAAGAAACCAAAAGACATTATAAATTTAGACTTTTAAATTATCTTTCGAATGGTAGAAATCCAATTTATTTAATATTTTAAAAGTTGATTAATTTAGTTTAAAATCGTAATAAAATTTCAAATTTTTTTAATCCATTTTTTTAAAAATTCTGCATTTTTTTTTTAATAACATTTTGAAAAAAATCGCAAATATAAAGTTTTTTATTATAAATTTAACAATTTTTTTTTTAATGTTTACTATTAAATATTAATTTAATAAGATAAAAAATATTTAAAAATTAAAATAAATATGTAAGCGGCGCCGCTATTAAGCAGGCAAATGAGACTTCTAAAAAATCATACATCTTATAATTCTCCAGATTTGAAACCGGAAGTCGCAGAAACTTGAAACTCATATTCAAGGTATGCTGAGTCCATTGTCGTTGACAGTTTGTCTCTATCTGTTGTGGTTCCTAAATTATAGCGCGGACGGACAGACGGACAGAGTCGTATCATACGACTAGAAGTCTAAAACTATTGACGAAACTATGCGGATTTCGAAAAAAAAAAAACGTAGAGACAAAATTTGTAGGAAATTTTATGTTCTATACATGTGGTACATATATAAAAAAAACTTGTATCAGTAATCAATAAATTTAAAAAATCTAGCTAGAAATAAAAAAAATAATAAACGGTTTGTTTTGAGATATATTTGGAAGATATGTCAAAAAAAGAATTATACATGTTAAGAAAAGGTTTATGGAATGGTTTTTATAAAAAGATAATGGAAGTTATGAATTTAAGAAAATTAAAAAAAATATATATAAAAAAAAGTTTATTAATAAAAAAAAAATAATATAAGAAGACAGAAAAATATATCAAAGAAGACAAAAAACAAATAGCTTTGTAGGAAAACGAGGTAGTTTAGATTAAATTAGACGCAACGACATATATAGAGGGAGATTGAAAAATATATAAGACAGAAAAAGAAATAAACTAGGAGGTGATACAGAAAAAGAAAATAAAGAAACTGATTAAAAGAAGACATAAGTGAGAAAGAAGAACCGAAGGAAGAATTTTAAGGCGCCCAAATTATAATTTTTAAAAAAATTTTTTTTGTAATGTTTATTATTTTTTTTTTGAAGGCACCCAAAAAAAAGGAGATAGCGAGTTTAATAGATTTCAAGTAAGCTAATATAGTATGTATGTGTGTATGTATGTATGTATGTATGTATGTATGTATGTATGTATGTATGTATGTATGTATGTATGTTTGTATGTTTGTATGTATGTACGTGTGTGTGTTATTAAATTTTTCAATAACTTATAACTTAGAACTGATTAGTTTTTTGTGGCCATCAAGGAAAGTTAACAGCAATTTTAATGCCGTCAAATTAAAAAAAAAAACTATTGAAAAAAATAAATCGTACTTATCATTAATGAAGATATCGTCTTTGTACTCTTTGCCATTCATTGTAAATAAATTTAATAACAAATAAATTTATTTTTAGGCTTGAAGTACTTAAGAGGTCATAGTAATAGTAGCTAGAACAAGAAAGTGAGATTTATTGTCAATAAGCTGTCAAATTGTCTATATGGTTCGTTCAGTAATGCCACGAGAAAGGACATAAATTATAATATACAGAGTTGCGTTCGAAAACATCTGCAAACTACGCATAGTGTATGTGGATAAAATAGTGTTTTAAATATTATTAGAAAAATTTGTTTGTAAATCAAAAGAGTGATAAACAACAGACATTTCCTAAGTTTTGTTTGTAAAAACAATTTTGCAAACAGAGTTAAACATAAGCTATAATAAATCTTTCTTAAAAAAATAAAACACTACACATAATTAGCGGCAAAGTGTTATGTTAGCCACAACCCATTTTTTTTGTACAACATAATCAGTTTCTTTCGTATTTTCTGGATATAGTTCATCATATATTCGTTACTATTACCGCGAGTTTCACCATAAATGTATCATTCTTGCTAAAAATCGTTGCAATAAACATTTTAAGTGTTTCGCACAAAATGTTAATAATGACCAATTTCTTATCCATTCTTTGGCAGTGTAACAGATAAAGCGATGTTGCCGGTTCTTTTACCATTACATTTTATTTTAATGTATTCACTTTTTTTCATAACAATGGTTAACCTTTAAAATAATGTCTTCTACCTATTCCTTTAATTATTAGAACACTATTTTCGAGGATCCTGTATACCACAAAACCTTGATAACAGCAAATTCTTGATTTAGTATGTTCTATTTTATTTCATGGGAACAGAAACAGAAATTTATTAATATTAATTTTTCATTAAAATATAATAAAGTTAAATATATAAAATTATCGAGAATAAAAAAAGTTCAATTATACCGATTTTACAAAACCCTCATATACTAATACACATTAAATTTTTATTAATTTCACAGACGATCTCGATAGGCTACAATACCGTAACGGTTTAAATTTCTTAAAAACCCTTTGAAGTGAGTACAATCAAATGATTAATAGTTCACAAAATGAAATAAATTCTCAATTGAATACAATCCGAATCCATCCATTTTTATCAATGTTAAGTTAACCAAAACATTATAGCATTACAGTTGTAAGTCAAATAGAAAATAAAATAGAGGGATGGCTTTTTTCCTATAATATTGAACTAGTCATTGACTTTCAATGCCGATTTTGGGATTTAATTTATTAACAAAAAAATCCCTTTTGTGTCTAATACCTCCCTAGCGCAGTCCCGATACTGCAGGTAAAAAGGAATAATACGGTTTTCGCTCTGATTTTTTAGCCTGAGTAGCGATCAGGTTAAAAGTAGAAAGTAACGTGTGAAGGGTCTAGCTTTTCTCACGAAATAAATTGATAGGGTTTTTATTTATAACCAGTAAGGATATATCCAAGTATACCTTCTCATATTTGTTTACCTGTACCAAACATTTTATAATTTTATTATATTATTTTTACACAAAACATAAATTATAAAATACTAATTTAAATTTATATAAACTGTTTTACTTTCCCGACCCACCTTTGAGAAGGGAAAGTATTGTGAACGAGTTAAAAAACATTTTCGAGATAAAGATGGTCTGTCACCTGAGATGATTAAAACCATTTCCAGATGGAAGTCTGTCTGTCTATATTCTCCCACGATAGAGGCCACAAGTTTAATCCGATTGAGCTGAAATTTGGTATATGGGTTTGGGTTAACCGTCTGAAGAACCCATTGTACGACATCTGTCAAACGGAAGTGTCACTATCCAAAAATGAGAGATGCAATATGTCACGGAATTTGACTTGCAATATGCCATTTGAAAGCCCTTGAAAAATTGTATTCAGAACAGTCAAAATTATTTCTCCAATTGTCACCTGTCAAAAATTAAAAAATGTCAAAAGTTGAAACTTTAACATTAAATATCTGAAAAATGCTTTTCTTGTTTTTTTTTTATTTTATGATTTTCTTTTGTTTTAGATTTTTGCTAATTTTTAACGATTTTTTCTTATTTTTCCAATTTTTTTTATGATATTTTTCATTTTATTTTCTGAATTTTTCAAAAATTTTTATGAGTTTTCTTTCTGGTTTCTTTGATTTTTTATTTTTATTTTATTGTTTTTTTTTCCTTTTTTTATATATCATTTTTTCTGATTTTTTCTGTTCTTTCTGATTCTTTACAGATTTACGTCATATGTATAACCTGTAAAATTAAGGATTTTTGAATCCTAATAATCCTGTAAAAGATATTTTTTCTGGTTTTTCTGATTTTTTCTATTATTTTTTCTGATTTTTTATTTTTTTCTTTCTTTTTTTCTATTTTTATAACATTTTTCTTCATTTCTTTCTTATTTTATTTTGTTTTTTCTATTTTTTATTGGTTTTCCAATTTTTTCTTATTCCTCTGATTTTTAGAAATTAATTGCGATTTTTTAGCAATTTTTTTTGGACATCTGTCAAACGGAAGTGTCACTATAAAAAAATGACAGAAGCAATTAGTCACGAAATTTGACTCGCAATATGTCATTTGAAAGCCCTTGAAAAACTCTATTCAGAACAGTCAAAATTATTTCTCCAACTCTCACCTGTCAAAAATAAAAAAATGTCAAAATTTGAAACTTTAACATGGTTTTCTTATTTTTTTAACATTTTCTGATTTTATTTTGTTTTTTAAGATTATTGCTAATTTTTAATAATTTTTTCTGATTTTTCCAATTTTTTATATAATTTTTTTCAATTTATTTTCTGAATTTTTCAAAAATTTTTATAATGAGTTTTTTTCTGATATTTTTGATTTTTTATTGTTATTTTATTGTTTTCTTTTTACTTTTTCTTGGATATTATTTTTGTGATTTTTTTCTGATTTTAATGTCGAATTTTTTCTGTTCTTTCTGATTCGTTTCAGATTTACGTCACCTGTAAAATTAAGGATTTTTGAATTCTAATGATTCTGGAAAAGATAATTTTTCTGATTTTTCTGATTTTTTCTGATTTTTTCTGATTTTTTATCTTTTTCTTTTTTTTTATTTTTTTTAACATTTTTCTTTATTTTTTCCTTATAGTATTTTGATTTTTTTCTATTTTTTATTGGTTTTCTAATTTTTTCTTATTCCTCTGATTTTTTGAAATTATGTGCGGTTTTTTGGCAATATTTTTGCTATTCAGAGCAGTCATAATTATTTCTCCAACTGTCACCTGTCAAAAATAAAAAAATGTCAAAATTTGAAACTTTAACATTAAATATCTGAAAAATGTTTTTCTTATGTGTTTAATATTTTTTGATTTTCCTCTGTTTTTTTTTTTAGATTTTTGCTAATTTTTAATGATTTTTTTTTCTTATTTTTCCAATTTCTTTTACGATTTTTTTCAATTTATTTTCTGAATTTTTGAAAAATTTTTAATAGTTTTTTTTCTGTTTTTTTTTGATTTTTTATTTTTATTTAATTGTTTTTCTTTTTACTTTTTTATATATTATTTTTTGTGATTTTTTTCTGATTCTCCTGTCGGATTTTTTCTGTTCTTCCTGATTCTTTACAGATTTATGTCATATGTATAACCTCTAAAATTAAGGATTTTTTAATCCTAATAATCCTGGAAAAGATATTTTTTCTGGTTTTTCTGATTTTTTCTATTATTTTTTCTGATTTTTTGTGTTTTTCTTTTTTTTCAATTTTTGTAACACTTTTCTTCATTTTTTTCTTATATTTTTTTGTTTTTTTCTATTTTTTAATTGGTTTTATAATTTTTCTTATTCCTCTGATTTTTACCTCTCGCCCTTCAGATAAGAGAGGTATAGGAATCATGCTAAAAATTGGGTAGTGAGTTTTCAATGGATAAACACGTTTTGGGGTCCCTAGAATACGATTTTGATATTTTCGCGATGATGTCTGTGTGTGTGTGTGTTAGTGTGTGTGTGTGTGTGTGTGTGTGTGTGTGTGTTAGTGTGTGTGTGTTTGGATGGATGTTGTAGTAACGATAACTCAAAAACTACTGAATGAAAAAATTTGAAATTTTGCATACAGGATTCTAATATCCTAGATTAGATCTGATTAGATTTTGGTGCCAATCGGACAACCGGAAGTGGCAGTTGCTATGAGTGATGACGTCATTACTATACAAAAAGGCAATAAAGTTTTACACATTTATTTTGTATACACTACAGTTTATTTTCGTATTATTAAAGTTTTCAAAACTTTAGCCATTGTTGCCAGATTCACAAAAAAGTAATTTTTTTTCATACTTTTTTGTGTTAACCTGTAGATTTTTGATTCAAAAATGGCGAGAAGTCATGTGCTGGCCACATCAGATTTTTTGTAATGTTTTTGCAATTTTTTTTGGGACATCTGTCAAACGGAAGTGTCACTATCAAAAAAAAATGAGTGATGCAATATGTCAGGGAATTTGACTTGCAATATATCATTTGAAAGCCCTTGGAAAACTCTATTCATAACAGTCAAAATTATTTCTCCAACTGTCACCTGTCAAAAATAAAAAAATATCAAAATTTGAAACTTTAAACATTAAATATCTGAAAAATTCTTTTCTTATTTTTTTAATATTTTCTGATTTTCTTTTGTTTTTTTTTTAGATTTTGCTAATTTTTAATGATTTTTTTCTTATTTTTCCAATTTTTTTTTATGATTTTTTTCAATTTATTTTCTGAATTTTTCAAAAATTTTTATTATGATTTTTTTTCTGATTTTTTATTTTTATTTTATTGTTTTTCTTTTTACTTTTTTTATAAATTATTTTTTGTGATTTTTTTCTGATTCTCCTGTCGGATTTTTTCTGTTCTTTCTGATTCTTTACAGATTTACGTCATATGTATAACCTCTAAAATTAAGGATTTTTGAATCCTAATAATCATGGAAAAGATATTTTTTCTGATTTTTTCTGGTATTTCTGATTTTTTTCTATTATTTTTCTGATTTTTTGTTTTTCTTTTTTTTCTATTTTTGTAACATTTTTCTTCATTTTTTTTCTTATATTATTTTGTTTTTTTTTCCATTTTTTAATTGGTTTTCTAATTTTTTCTTATTCCTCCGATTTTTTGAAATTATTTGCAATTTTTTTGCAATTCTTTTTTTGGACATCTGTCAAACGGAAGTGTCACTATAAAAAAATGACAGAAGCAATTCGTCACGGCATTTGACTTGCAATATATCATTTGACAGCCCTTGAAAAATTCTATTAAGAACGATCAAAATTATTTCTCCAACTGTCACCTGTCAAAAATAAAAAATGTCAAAATTTTAAATTTTAACATTAAATATTTGAAAAATTATTCCTGGATACTCGTCGGGAAAATTTTGGGGCGACACAACCGATTTTTTTTATAATAAATGTATGATCTAACTCTAATAATTTCAGTATTAGTCAATCTTTTTAGTTCGCAAGTAACAAAATATTAAAAAAGGTAAATATTTAACTGCCATTTGACCTACAAACACATATTTTGTTTCCCATACCTTTTTATCAAAGTAGAGTAGGTTTACCCGTTAGGTAAACATTCCAAGTGAAACTGTAATCCATTGACAGTCGACAGATAGATCTTTTGTATTTCATGTGAAATTTATTATGTTCACCCTTTTAGTGAAGAACCCGTACCCATATGCTATTAGAAATAGAAATCAAATATATATAATAGTCCTAGTGGTATGTTATTTTTGCTTGAAATCTATAATTATATTTTACTAGCTGAATACCACTGCTTTGCTACAGTATCTTTAATACTTGGACAGTTAAAACAATTCAATGGATTTACCCATGAATTTTCGACAAAATTTGATTTTTTTTTAGTTTTTTAAACTAACTTTATTAATGCATTTTGATCCAGAAAACCTAAAAAAATTTCTGTTTCCCATATTGAATAAAATTGAATGAGATATTAATTATTAATTATTTTAAAATTATTCAAAAAAGGTTTTATTTCATTTTAAGGTTAATTAAAAATTTTAAAAAAATACCGTTAAATTTATAGTACAAAACTCTATAATTGTGATTTTTTTCAAAATTTTATTCAAAAAATTGTAGAATTCATAATTTTTTTTTGGAAAATTAATATAAGTTTAAAAACAATTGAACAATACTTTAAAAATACTAAAGATATTAAAATGGGATTTATATCATTTGATAGGTAATTTAAAACTCTAAATTTAGAAAATATTTTAGTCTCTTCGAATTTAACATTGTAATTATTATAACCAAAAAAAAAAAATAAATTTTTTTGTCCTTTTGTGTTATCGAAAATGGTAAATCCGAAAGGGATCAAAAAGTACATTATGTGTGAAATATTTCATAATTTAAAAATAATACTTGTAGAAATTATACAAAATTATAAAAAGTAAAAAAAAAATTGTTTTTTTTTAATTTTTGTGAACTAATTTTATTAATATATTTTGATGCAGACAAATTAAAATAATCCATTAAACAATTAATTTACTAGTAGGAGTGTTCGGAAAGTTGGGTGGGAATACCCCCTCATTTTTTTCCTAGTTTTCCTTACTTTACCGTTTTTCATATTTTCGCATGTGTTTCCGTTTTTTCCATTTTTTCCTATGAAATTAAATGAGAATATCCGATAATAACCAAGACACAAGTCTCTATATCTTTATACCATACATACTGTCAGTAGATAGAACGTCCTTTAACTTTAAAGACTCAATAAGTAAAGGCAATGACGTTTAGAATAAAACTTTACAAGTTGATTTCTTATACAATTGTCACAATCTAAACGTCATTGTCATTAGTTATAGAACCGATAAAGTTAAAGAACGTTCTATCTACTGACAGTTAGTCTATATAAACCACCGTTTTTCGTCATTTTCTATCCCTTAAAATAAAAATTTCGCAAAATCCTTTTTTACTAGGTATCTACAGGGTGTGTCACGTAGACGGCCCATTAGCCATATATGGTAAAGGAACAGAGCCTTCGAGGAAGTCCTCGTATATCTCAGTAATGTCCCTGGAACATCCCTATATTGTGCCCCTTTAATGTCCTTTGTTGAAACTTGGTACATTCCTGGGACGTACCAGAAAGACATCCTTATATATCCCAGAAATGTTCCTGGAACATCTCTAGAGTGTCCTTTATTTGATGTCTTTTGTTGGAACTTGCGTACATCCCTGGGACGTACCAGAAAGACATCCCATATGTGTCCATTTTGTTGGAAAATAGATATTCCTGGGACGACCCTAGTAGTTATCATGTCCCAATGAAGGATATCCCAGGGACGTACCCGTATCAAATAAAGGACGTCCATGGATATACAGAGGATGTTGTTAAAATGGCTATAATACTCTCCAAATATTTGATTGTTCCATTTTTACTTTCCGAACAACAGAGTTGTATAGAAGGAAAGTATTGCGATCATGATATTTTGACCATACCCAGATTTTAACGGATCTTTACGTTTTGAGGTCACCTGAATCCGTTTATACCATTTTTAGCATGATGTCTGTCTGTGTGTCTGTGTGTGAACACGATAGCGTCTAAACGGCTGAACCGATTTAGATGAAATTTTATATACATATTTAGGGTAGCAAGGAGACGACTTGTATAGATTTTGGAGTTAATCGGACAACCGGAAGTGACAGTTGCTATAAGTGATGACGTCATTACTAAACAAGATGGCAATAAAGTTTTACACATATATTTTTTATACGTTATAGTTTAATTTCAAATGACTAAAATTTTCAAAAACTTTTGCCATTGTTGCCAGATTTATCACAAAGTAATTTTTTCATATTTTTTTTAAATTACCAAAATAATGCATTTTTATGAAAAATTACAGGATATGAAAGTTGTAGAAAATAAAATTTTCTACACATTTTGTTCTTACCTTTTTTTTAAATTCCTCATAGTTTCGTCGCTAGAGGGCGTGAAAATAATGTATATAGACATTTGCGACTTAGATTTTTAGACAAAATTATGGATTTTTATGAAAATTTACAAAAAATCAAAATTGTAGAACATGAAATTTTCTACAAATTTTGTCTTTACTTTTTTTTCTAGTTCCGCATAGTTTCGCCGCTAGTTTTTATTTTAATTTTTAAGCAATTGTTATCCTTATTAAATTATTATTTATTATTTAAATTTTAATATTAAAAATTTAAAAAAAAATATCTTTAAATTTGTAATAATTAATTTTATTATTATAATTTTTTTCAAAATTTTATTACAAAAACTGTGGAATTTTTCAAAAATTGGCAAGAAACATTTAAAATTATATTACGATTTTAAACTAAATTGGATAAATTCTAAAATATTAAAGTTATTGAAATGGGATTTTCACCATTCGAAAGATAATATAAAACTCTAAATTTAAAATGTATTATAGTTTCTTAAAATTTAGAATTGTAATTATTATAGAAAAAATTAAGAATTTTTTTTTAAATTTTTTTGTAATTTCGTTTAATCAATAAGTAAAACATAAATGAAAAAAGTAAATAGCATATCCCAAAAGGATCCAAAAGTACTATGTGTGTAAATTATTTCATAATTTTAACATGGTATTTGTAAAAGTCATAGCACAAAATGAAAACAGTTAAAACAATTCAATCCATGAATTTTTGACAAAATTTGATTTTTTTTTAGTTTTTTTAACTAACTTTATTAATGCATTTTGATCCAGAAAACCTAAAAAAAAGGTCTGTTTCCCATTTTGAATAAAATTGAATGAGATATTAAATATTTCTTGATTTTAAAATTATTTAAAAAAGGTTTTATTTCTTTTTAAGTTTAATTAAAAATAAAAAAAATACCATTAAATTTGTAATAAAAAACTCTATAATTCTGATTTTTTTCAAAATTTTATTCAAAAAATTGTAGAATTCATAATTTTTTTTTGGAAAATTAATATAATAATAAAAAAAATGAACAATACTTTAAAAATACTAAAGATATTAAAATGAGATTTATACCATTCGATAGGTAATATAAAACTCTAAATTTAGAAAATATTTTAGTCTTTTCCAATTTAACATTGTAATTATTATAACCAAAATGAATCAGAAATTAAATTTGTTTGTCCTTGTTTTATCAAAAATGGTAAAAGAAATGAAAAAAGTAAATAGTACATTCGAAAGGGATCATAAAGTACATTATGTGTGAAATATTTCATAATTTTAAAATAATACTTGTAGAAATTATACAAAATTATAAAAAGTTAAAAAATTTTTTTACAAAAAATTAAGTTTTTTTTTAATTTTTGTAAACTAATTTTTTGTTTTTTTTAAAGTTGGGTGGGATTACCCCCTCATTTTTTTAAATTAAACTGGTACCTCGCGGTTCCTTTTATATCGACTTTTGAAATAATTAACACGGTGTTATGTTTATTTCTCAGAATCATAATTAAGAGCCACGACTGAAAATAATTATTATCAACCTTTCATTTTTGTATATTTTGGACAATTAAAGAGAATCATCTTTAATTGGTCAAAGTGTTCGGGTATGTATTTTTAAACATAGACGAGTGTCTGAGCATCTTTTGAAATAAGATGTAGTAAATTAAAATGTTAAAATAACGCATTTGTATAAAATTTTAGAGCAAATTAATAAAATGTTGGGTAAGTTAGAGAATATCACAATTATTTTTTCTTCTTTCGTTTCTATTCAATTTTGTAAATACCGCTCACACTATAACAAATGGAAATCAAACATATGGGACGTATTCGAACACTATCCCGATACCTGAGCTCAGGTAATTTTTTACTAATGTAATATATCTAGTGTAAAAGGGTTTCGCTGAAAGGGTTAAATGCGATCGTGTGAAACGCAAAAAATGCACAATAGGGTTGAAATCATCCACCGCACCGGTCTTAGAGTGGCGACCTAAATATCAAGTATTTCATTGAACTTATCTGATAATCTATCGGATATTCGTGAACCATCAGTTGTTACATCGATTAAATACAGCGGTCGCTTAAAAGTGGAATAGTTTTGTCAAAATTTTAATCCCAAATCGATAATATGCAAGATTTAACTCGAATTGCACAAAAATTAAGAAGGGTCAATTTTATTTTACAGGTATCTATAATCCCTTACCGAATTGAAAGATCTTTCGATTCTCGGCATTTAATCCTCACCTGAACTGCACAAGTTTATATTCTTCCAAATTATGGAATTTTATTATTTAATATTTATAGTTCTTAATTTCTTAAATAATTAAATTTAAATACTATGAGTCAGTTTAATTTAAAAAAATATTTTTTCTACTACCGTGTTTTACTTTTTTCACTAGTGCGTAAAGTAAAATAAAATTTTGAAAATATCTTTTGTACATGTGCAACACATTTTTTGCAATATTCTCACTTCAAGATTTTGGAAAAAAGCTTATTAATCTCTTGCATGCGAAATCTTTTTTTGTACATAAAAATTATGGTAGTAGAAAAAATATTGTATGCAACTAGTATGTAATGTGCCTTTTTTCACTCATGTGATTGTCATTCGTGAAAAAAGTATCACTTTGCATACTTGTTGCATAAATAAAGTATTATTTAAGCTAGATATTTAGTAACATCAAAAAATAAATACAATTACTTAATTCATTCATTAATCGTTTAACTGCGGGTAAAATACAGACGAAAAAAATTTGAAAAATTTGTTAAAAATTTTACGTTAATTTAAATAATACACCAATAAACATGATTCTATTAATATCCAAAAATTTAAAAAAAAAACCTTAATTTTAAGAAAGTTAAAATTTCGAAAATTTTAAAATTATATCAAAAAATTCGAAAATTTCAAAAAATAAAAATTAAATGTCTGGAAATTGAACAATTTCGAAAATATATTAAAAATTTCGAAAGTTGCAAAATAAAAATTTCAAAACTTTATAAATTTTAAGAATTTCAAAAATATTTAAAAAAAAAATCAAAAATTAAAAAAAAAACCCGAATTTTAAGAATATTAAAAATATATCAAAAAATTCAAAAATTTAAAAAATTTAAATGTCTGGAAATTAAAAAATTCGAAAATATATTAAAAAATTCCAAATATATTAACAATTTCGAAAGTTTTGAAAATTGCAAAATTAAAATTTCAACTTCATAAATTTTAAGAATTTCAAAAATATATTAAAAATTCAAAAATTTAAAAAAAAACTGAAATTTAAGAAATTCAAAAATTTCAGAAGTACATCTAAAATTTCAAAAAATAACAAAAAATATGTTAAAAAATATCAAATATATCGAAAATTTCAAAAACTTCGAAAAGAACCCCACACAAACCTTATGGGAATTGACTCCAGGTCAAATTGGATGAAATTTGGATATGTTGTTCGTTTCGGCATCTTGAACAAAAGGCTCACTGGGCACAAAGCTCAATTTTGCTTATTTTGGCTCCACGGATTTACCATTATTTACTACTTAAAAGGGTAATCTCTTCGAAAGTTTAGTATTTTCTGCGTTAACAAATATAATAATATTAACAGTTGACAGCTGTCAACTAGCTGTCAAACACCAAGCAATAATCAAAACTGATAAAATCCACATGTAAATATATGTTTTAGAGGTTGCTGAGTTCAAAACTGATGTTAAAAAGACGATATTGACAATTGACAGCTGTCAATTAACTGTCAAACAACAATAAATAATCAAATCTGATAAAATCTACATGCAAATATATGTTTTAGAATTTGCGGAGTTCAAAACTGATGTTAAAAAGACGATAAAATCCACATGCAAATATATTTTTTAGAGGCTGATAAGTTCAAAACTGATGTTAAAAAGACGTAATTGACACTTGACAGCTGTCAATTAACTGTCAAACAACAAGCAATAATCAAAACTTATAAAATCTACATGCAAATATATGTTTTAGAGGCTGATGAGTTCAAAACTGATGTTAAAAAGACGATATTGACAATTTTCAGCTGTCAATTAATTGTCAAACAACAAGCAATAATCAAAACTGATAAAATCCACGTGCAAATATATGTTTTAGAGGTTGCTGAGTTCAAAACTGATGTTAAAAAGACGATATTGACAATTGACAGCTGTCAATTAACTGTCAAACAACAAGCAATAATCAAAACTGATAAAATCTACATGCAATATATGTTTTAGAGGTTGATAGGTTCAAAACTGATGTTAAAAAGACGATATTGACAATTGTGTCAATTAACTGTCAAAACAACAAGCAATAATCAAAACTGATAAAATCCACATGCAAATATATTTTTTAGAGGCTGATGAGTTCAAAACTGATGTTAAAAAGACGATATTGAAAATTGACAGCTGTCAATTAACTGTCAAACAACAAGCAATAATCAAAACTGATAAAATCCACATGCAAATATATGTTTTAGAGGTTGATGAGTTCAAAACTGATGTTAAAAAGACAAAATTGACAATTGACAGCCGTCAATTACCTGTCAAACAAAATATCCGAATTTCATATAATTTAACAGGAAGCCAATTCCCGTAAGGTTTGTGCGGAAAAAAATAAAAATTTCGAAAATTTATAAAATATATCAAAAATTTCCAAATATATTAAAAATTTCAAAAGTTCTGAAAATTGCCAATTAAAAATTTCAAAACTTCATAAATTTTAATAATTTCAAAAATATTTTAAAAAACTAAAAATATTAAAAATATATCGAAAATTTCAAAAACATCAATAATTTCAAAAATTTCTATTTAGTCCACCTAACCTATATTCCTCTATTTTATTTTCAATATTTTTTTGTTTCTGCAAGACTTCTTTTCCGGCAACTCTTTTTTGGTTTAAATTTACAGAATTCACTTTTATATATGTATCTTTTTGCATGTTTTTTATAATATCTAAAAATACATAAATATTCGGATGCGGAGAAGAACAATAATTTTTTATCTCTTTAATTGTTTAAAATTCCCCAACAAATTAAAAATATGGAAGTAGTGCAATTCGAGCCAGGGACAAAATATTTATCCAGAGATATTTTAGTGCAATTCAGGTAGGGGATTAGTAGGCTAATGAGTTTTTGGGGCAATTCGTGTGCACCGAATTTAACTATCAGAAATTCCTAACAATTGATTAAATATTTAAATAAATCAAACAAGGTGAACGACATTAGTGTATTCAATAACCATAAATAAGTCACAAGACTTCTTTCCTGATTAAACTTTTTTACATCTCATTGACGCAATTAACATAAAATTTATTAGTCCAACTCGTGACAGTCCAAGATTACCACGTTTTTCCAATTCAAAGCCCAAACACCACCGACACTATTCAAATGAACTTCTATTGTGCCTGGAGTTCTGAATAGAATTTCTTATGCTTGTTAGGTCGAATCTTGTAAAGGAAAAAGGGCCCATTCATCTTTAAGACGCGTGCCACGCATTGTGCTGGTCAGAGTAGGAAATTTAGGGTGATAACTTTGTAAGGGCGCGGTTGGGTTGACTGACCATCCTTTAGTGGTCATTCTCGTATGGAGTCGGCAGGCATGCGCCGGACTGGTCAATTTTAATGAGCTTATTTCGTGCTGATGGTGTAAATTTAATAGTTTCTAGTTAAATATGGATAAGGGATCTGTCAGGCTTTCCACGAGATGTGATTTGGGTTGACAAGGAGAAACCAGTGTGTTTAATTTGTAAAAAAGTAGAATTTGTAAATAGCTTTCATGGGTAACTAACTAATTTTGGGTTTTTGAAAATTAAATTAATATCTCAGTAAAATTATTAATTAAAAAAAGTCTCTAATATATCCTAAAAAATTTATTCCTATATACGTGTGTGACCTAGAATTTTTCATAAAGGATTGAATATTTTTAATGTAAACTCACTAAACTAATTTTAACCAATTTTTCAACAACAATTTTTTTTAGTTTCTCTCATTTATTAGTAAAATGTCCCCCCTTCCTGTAACACTGCCAAATTTTTTTAGCTCGTTAATATTTACGTACATGTTAATTAATTTAATTCAATTTTAATAATTTAAAGTATAATGTTTTGGTAAGTCTTTCTATTATAAAAGTTCTCATTTTGTGTCTCATTGCAACATTTCTACATTAATATTTGATCATCGTAATAATTAACAATGTTTAAATTATTACTTTACATGATTAACGGACTTTCGCACTTAATTTAACTCTATTCGGAATGAACCAACATTCATAACGCAGTCAATAAATATTGCCTAAAGAATGGTATTTTGTAAAAAATCGATAAGAAAGACACAGATACTCTTATAGAACATGCTCTTGCTTACTTCCCGATCAACTGACAGTTTTACGTCATTGGCACAAGATACAACAATCCACGGCATCGTGTAGCAGTCTATCAAGTGTCTTCCAACTGTACCTTCCAGTGAAAAAAAATCCTTTGAAGCGGGTCAAAAGACCGACAACAGCCCGAACATGCTCCAACACGAACGTTGGACGCTTGACAGTGAACACTCGTAGTTCGAGCAATAGCCACATGATAATCCAACCATCAAGGGTCCAAAGTTGGAAAGTGTTGGTAGCATCGTCTGGCGCCGACTTAGCAGTGTATCAAGTGTCTTCCAACCGTACCGTCCAGTGAAAAAACAAACCCTTTGAAGCGGGTCAAAAAACCGACAAAAGCCCGAACATGCTCCAACACGAACGTTGGACGTTTGACACTGGACACTCGTAGTTCGAGCAACGGCCACACGATACGTCCAACTATCAAAGGTCCAACGTTGGAAGGTGTTGGTAGCATCGTCTGGCGCCGGATTTATTTGAATTTACTTAAAGCCTACCACAGACCTACCAATAATCGTCACGAATTAACTGTGCAGTGCAAACTGTACAGTTTTATCGAACGTACGTATGAAAAATTGTTGTAGATTTTCCACTGCGCAGTTGGTCGGAAGGAAGTTGAACTTGCTTGTCATTCCTTAAAACAGTGTAGATTAGAACTGTGCAGTATGACTGCACAGATCTAATCGACATTTGGAACCTATGTTTGAGATTAACTTATTCATATTTTCGATGACGACGGTTCTCCTACTCAGGTAGTTACCTATCATGGACTGGAGTCCGGCCGAGATATTTTAATTTCTTAGTTCCTCTAGTATTTTACCTCAGGGTGCCGTATTAAAGGCGTTTTTTACATCTATCGACACAATTCACCATATCCACCGCCATTATTGTAGAGCGTCCTTTTTTAAAACCATATTGGTTTGGTGATATATGCTCTCCATCCTCAAGCTCCTTTTCTATCTCATTTTTTATAATTGTTTCAAAGAGTTTCAAAACAACACACAGTAGGCTGATTGGCCGGTAACTTGTTATTATGCCACCCTTGGTCCCCTTTGGAATAAGGACTAGCCCGGCTTCTTTCCATTCTTCCGGGAAGCATTTTGTCTGTATCAGCGTGTTTAAGACCTTTATGACCCTTTCCGGGTATTCCACTAGAAGGATTCTTAGTGCCTCTGGTGGTATCCCATCTGGTCCCCCTGTTTTGCCATTTTTAATTCCCTTTCCCGCGTTTTCTACGTCCTCGTGGGTGATCGTTGATATGTCTAGCTCGTTTTGGTCATTTCGATCTTCCTGTGTGGGTCCATAGTGTCTTGAGAAGATTTTTTTACAGCAGCTTTCTCTCTTCCGGTGCCATGTAATATGGTGCTGTCATCCCCCTTTTTCCTGTGACTATTTTATAGCGCTCTTCCCAGATATCCTCATCCAACTCATCGAACAACTTTTTCCAGTTTTCCGTTTTTATCAGGGTTAATGAGGGTTTTTACTGTTTTATATGCAATTGTTATAACTCTTTTAAAGAAATGGTACCTCTTTTCAAATTTAAATATATGGACAATACTTCAGTATAATTTGAAGTTGTTTCATTAATTGGTGTTAATTTTTATTAAAATAAAACAAAGATAGATACAAATCGGTGTATTACAATTTAGTATAAAAAAAAACACAATTTTTAAACTACATATAATACAAATGAATAATTTGTACTTTTATACAGTAATTTAAATAAATGTAACATAACTCAATTTTAATATAGGTACATATTACAAAAAAAATAATTATAATGGAGTAAAAACATAGAGATTTAATAAATCGATTTCTTATTAAGTGCTAATGATTTGGTCTTAATTCTTTATAATCAAACTAAAATTACCTAAAAAGTCTTAATTTTGTCAATTATTTAGTTTTGTTTCATAATAATTATTTATATTTAAAATATGATATTGTAAATAAATAACATGTCTCCTTTATTTGAGAAAAACAAAACAATTGTGATGTACATCATTTTAATGGTAAAAAAATTGAATTTAAGCTAAAAAACTGTATTTGCTAAAAAGTAATTCGTTTTAATCACATTAAAATCAACCCTATCTAATTTTCTAAAAAATTAAAATTAAAGTTTTTTGCTGGAAAAAAAAGATCCTTAACAGTTAATACAATATGATTTAAGTATAGGTCAATACCTATTATTTTAAAAACAAAATTTGTAATACGGACCAGAGGGGTGTATAATTTTGAAACTAGGTTGAATTTATTTCTCACTCATAAACTATTAAATGTGGTTAAGGGTAGGTAGTTTATTACATTCGACCTTTATAATGAGTCTCAAATAATTCTTCTCCTTACTATAATGACCAACGGCCAATTGTTCAGTTAAAGAATGTTTTTACCTCTCGCCCTTCAGATAAGAGAGGTATAGGAATCATGCTAAAAATTGGGTAGTGAGTTTTCGATTGATAAACACGTTTTGGGGTCCCTAGAATACGATTTTAATATTTTCGCGATGATGTCTGTGTGTGTGTGTTAGTGTGTGTGTGTGTGTGTGTGTGTTAGTGTGTTAGTGTGTGTGTGTGTGTTTGGATGGATGTTGTAGTAACGATAACTCAAAAACTACTGAATAAAAAAATTTGAAATTTTGCATACAGGATTCTGATACCCTAGATTAGATCTGATTAGATTTTGGTGCCAATCGCACAACCGGAAGTGGCAGTTGCTATGGGTGATGACGCCATTATTATACAAAACGGCAATAAAGTTTTACACATATATTTTGTATACCCTATAGTTTATTTTCATCTCATTAAAATTTTCTAAACTTTTGCCATTGTTGCCAGATTTACAAAAATATAATTTTTTTTCATACTTTTTTGTGTCAACCTGTAAATTTTTGATTCAAAAATGGCGAGAGGTCATGTGCTGGCCACATCAGATTTTTTCAAGAGTGCGTATGCAGGCCGATTGTTGTTGTTCAAGAGCAGATTCTTCTATTGGCTGTGTACTTAAATATGCCAAAACATCTGAGAGTGAAAGTAAAAACAGAGGACCACGAGATATCTTGAAAATTACAGAAATGAACCTTGTTTGTGGCAAACTAAGAGCAAGGAATATCATGACCGCAATAAACGTGATTCAGCTTACAAGAGGCTACTGGCAATATACAAATGTATAGATACAAAAGCTACCAAAGACACTCTAGTAAAAAACATAAACAATATGAGATCTGCTTACAAAAAAAAATTGAACAAGATAAAAATCGCTAGAGCATCTTCGTCGCACATCTTTTCTAGTAGAAATCTTGATTCAGCACTGACGATCGATGCAGTTTTTTCCCATCATGTAGAGACACTAGGGATATTCGTAACGATTTATTGATTCATCTGTAGCCGGCTTAATCAAAACCACTGCATAACCATATCTATAATCCAGTCAACAAGTGTTTTTTGGGACAAACAAAATTCAAGAGTCGGTTGTAAAAATTGCAAAAGTTATAAACAATTAACTGAAAAATAAAAATGGGGTTTGGTTTTTTTGCAAATATCTCGAAAACTATTTGACATTTTTCAAATTTGAAAAAAGATTCAAAAAGAGTAGGAAACTAACCAAAAAAAACTATACCTCCCGGAACTGTAATATCAA
The DNA here is from genome assembly GCA_963243735.1 of Neocrepidodera transversa. NCBI lineage: Eukaryota > Metazoa > Arthropoda > Insecta > Coleoptera > Chrysomelidae > Neocrepidodera > Neocrepidodera transversa. The sequence goes on along the minus strand of OY725340.1, from coordinate 14,029,876 downwards.
TATTTACAATTTTTCCAGAGTGTTGAAAATACAGCCCAAAACGGGGACTCTACCGCGCTACCCACTTTAGACCTTTAATGAATAAATTTTATTTAGACTTATTAAATATGATAACTAAAAATTGAAAAAATTCAGGCATCTACTGGATAGATTTATGAAGAAGAATCCGTGGTCAAAAAATTTTTATCTCGTTTTTTCTATTAATTATGCATTAGTTAATTAACAATTTTTTCCTACTTGAACATGAACATTGTGAGTGCGATAATTGTTAAATAATAAATCTATTTTTTTTTTCCTTTTTTGGACCTATTTTTGAAAGGTCTCAGAAGAGATTTCCAGTGGAAAAATTAAAAAATTGTTATTTTTCACATTGTTATTAACAATTTACTTAGGTTAAAAATTAAAGAGCTTGATTAATCATTAAAAAAATTTTTTTTTAATATTAATATTGATCCATTTTTATGATCAGAAGTCACATGAAAACGATTTTTAAAGAAATTTCTAATGTTTACAAAATTTTTATAAACCAATGCGTTGTTTATGATATAATTTAAAATAATTTTTTTGGAAACATAATCTTTGATGTAAATTATGATTTAAAAAAAAATGGTTCCTAAAAAAATTTTTTTATTAGTTAAAAACGTATATGTTTCTACCATATAAATAATTTTTCTCAAAAAATTAACACATGGTTATTTTTATTTCATTATGTAGAAAAAGAAAAAAAATATATAGAACAAATTTAATTGTTTATTAAATAAACAATGAAAATTTAGATAAAAACAATTTTTTTTTAGTTCAAAGAAAAAAATAAATAATGATTAAAAAATAAATGGTTCCTTAATAATAGTTACAGGTGATAGAAAAAAATTGTTAATTTACAAATACGTTTTTAAGCAATAAAAAAAATTTTTAAGGAACGATTTTTTTTTAAAAAACGAATTTGTTTATAACAATTTTTGTAAACAATAAAAAATAAAAAATTTTAAACATCATTTTCACGTGACTTTTTTTTCCAGGATTAATCAAGCTTTTTAATTTTTAACGTAACTAAATTGTTAATAAAAAAGTGAAACGTAACAATTTTTTTGTTTTCCCAACGGGAATCTCTGTTGAAATCTTTTAACAATAGGTCCAAAAAAGGAAAAAAATTCAGATTTGTTATTTAACAATTATCGCACTTACAATTTTCATGTTCAAGTACGAAAAGATTGTTAAATAATTAATAGAAAAATCGCGATAAAAATTTTTTAACCGCGGATTCTTCTTAATAAATCTATCCTGTTGATGCCTAAATTTTTTCAATTTTGAATTTTTATATTTAATAAGTTTAAATTATATTTATTCATTAAAGCTCCAAAGTGGACAGAGCTTACGCCAGCCAGAGTCCCCGTTTTGGGCTGTATTTTTAACACTCTGTAAAAATTATAAATATTGGTCCAACAGTTCCGGGAGGTTTAGTTTTTTTGGCAAATTTCCTCCCCTTTTTGAATCTTTTTTCAAATTTGAAAAATGTTAAATATTTTTTGAGATATTTGCAAAAAACCAAACCTCATTTTTATTTTTTAGTTATTTGTTTATAATTTTGCAGTTTTATTAGTTTTCCCAATTTTTCCCCATTTTTTCCTAGTTTTCCTATTTTTCTCTGATTTACCCATATTTCCCTATTTTGCCTTAATTTTCCCTGCATTTTTCACTATTGTTCCCGAAGTTCCCTATTTTGCTTAATTTTTCACAATTTTATCCTATTTGTTCCTGTTTTTCCCTGTTTTACCCAATTTTTTACTATTTTGCCCTATTTTTCGCATATTTTCCTCAATTTTTTACTGTTTCTCTATTTTTCCTACATCTATTTTTTCCTGTTTACCATTAGTTTTACCTATTTTCTTTATTTTTTTTCCAATTTTCTCCACTGTTTCCCAATTTGTTTCATCTTTTTACTTTCCCGACCCACCTCCTAGAAGGGAAAGTATTGTGAACGAGCTAAAAAAAATTTCGAGATAAAAACGGAAATATCCATTTTCGGGTCCCCTTAGACGATTAAGACCATTTCCAGATGGAAGTCTGTCTGTCGGTCTGTGTGTGTGTATTCTTCCACGATAGAGGCCACACGTTTAATCCGATTGAGCTGAAATTCGGTACAGAGATTTGGGTTACTCGTCGGAAGAACCCATTAGTTTTTATACGACATCTGTAGAACTAAAGTAGCACTATCAAAAAATGACAGATTTAATATGTCACGGAATTGGACATGCTACATGTCATTTGAAAGCCCTTGAAAAACTCTATTCAGAACAGTCAAAATTATTTCTCCAACTGTCACCTGTCAAAAATAAAAAAATGTCAAAATTTTAAAATTCAGCATTAAATATCTGAAAAAGTATTAATCCAATTGAGCTGAAATTTGGTATGGGTTTGGGTTACCCGTCGAAAGAACCCATTAGTTTTTGTACGACATCTGTCAAACGGAAGTCTCACTTTTAAAAAATGACAGACGCAATATGTAGGAAATTGGACATGCAATATGTCATTTGAAAGCACTTGAAAAACTCTATTCAGAATAGTCAAAATTATTTCTTCAACTGTCACCTGTCAAAAATAAAAAATGTTAAAATTTTAAACTTTATCATTAAATATCTTAAAAAGTATTAATCCGATTGGGCTAAAATTTGGTACAGGGGTTTAAGTTACCCGTCGGAAGAACTTATTAGTTTTTGTATGACATATGTCAAACGGAAGTGTCATTATCAAAAAACGACAGATGTAATATGTCACGGAATTCGACTTGCAATATGTCATTTGAAAGCCCTTGAAAAACTCTATTCAGAACAGTCAAAATTATTTCTCAAACTCTTACCTGTCAAAAATAAAACAATGTCAAAAGTTGAAACTTTAACATTAAATATCTGAAAAAGTGTTCGTGGATACTTGTCGGGAAAGTTTTGGGGCGACACAACCGATTTTTTTCTATTTTTCCCTATTTTTTAAATAATTATATTATATGCTGCAGGGGTCCATAAAAATAAAAACAAATAAATGTTATTTAAATCCTGGTCCTCAGTTTACCGGTACTTTGGAAAACGGTTAGTCCTCAGTTTATATATGCTTGTTCAGGTACTAAATAATAAATATGAATTTTGGTCCTCAGTTTACATGTACCATATTAGAAATAATCGTTATTCTGGTTTTATGCTCTTTTAAATAGTAAACAACACATTACTTTTCATTGAACAACTTGATGTGTCTTTTCCGAGTAATCAATAGAATATTTAACCTCTCTCTACGTCTACCTTTCAAATAATCACCGGCCTACAACCGACTTTGTCAGGAAAACGGGCTATTCCCGTGAAATAAAAAATAAATTATTTATTCCCCGAATATCCAAAACATGAGCAGAGAGGCGCATTACGCCGGATATCAAATTTCCTGAGATGACCACGTTCCTTACTTTACTATGTGTCAAAAATTTAAAAGAATCTCAAGGGAGGCATTGAAAATTTGAAAGTGTCCGAGGGAAGTGTCCCTCGACGATCGTGACGCAACGCCGTTAAGATAGATACTAGCGTCCCGACGCCGACGCCCTTACTGTTAAATGGAATTCTCGTTCAGTGGTCGATGTAAGATAGTTATATAGAGTGTCTGAATATTTATGTCACTATTATAGTATTTTTTAATAAAATATTATATATTTTAGGTACATATATTAATATTGAGTTATGTACTACATTTATTTAAATTACTGTATAATATTACAAATTATTAATTTATATTATGTTATGTGGTTTACAAATCGTTGTGTATTTTTAAACTAAACTGTAATACGCCGATTTGAATCTATGTTTGATTTATTTTAAAGGATTTTTAACAGTTGCCTATAAAACAGTAAAAACCCTCTAATAAACCCTGGGAAAATATGAATAAGTCAATCTCAAATATCGGTTCCAACGACTTAAACCGTAATGATTTAAAATAGTCCTAAGGCTGCGATAATCTGTTTAAGAAAAAAAGTTTCGCTTCTGTCAGTCGAGATTCAAATTTTAAGAAAAAATTGATTTTATTATACATTTTTATTGAAATTAATTTTTTTAGAATCTTTATTTCTATTTCTTTTCCCAATTTTTCAGTCTTTTCTTGTTTTCCCAATTTTTTTCAATTTTTTATGATTTTTCGGTTTTATTTTATTTTTTTCGATTTTTTCTAATATACTCGATTTTTCGACCTTTCCCGATATTATCCCTTTTTTCCATTTGTAACGGGTTTTTACGATTTTTTACGTTTTTTTACGATTTTTTATGTTTTACGATTATTTAGCATTATTTACGATATTTTACGACTTTTTACTAGTTTTTTTTTCGATTTCCTTACGGTTTTTTACAATTTTTTCCCATTTTTTACGATTTTTACGTTTTCTTACCATTTTTTGCGATTTTTTCCATTTTTTTCTCTTTCTCAATTTCTTAAATTTTTTACGAAATTTTACTAGACTTTTCGCCTGTTTTTACATTTTTTAAAGATATTTTACGTTTTTTTTCCATTTTTCCATTTTTTCTATTTTTTACATTATTTATATAATATTACAGTTCTGTCTGTTTTTTACGATTTATTTACGTTTTTTTTTCATTTTTTTACGATTTTTACTTTTCAAATTTTTTTCCCTTTCTCAATGTTTTCAATTATTTACGAAATTTTACAACTTTTTTCTTGTTTTTACGGCTTTTTACTAGTTTTTTACGATTTCTTTACGGTTTTTTACAATTTTTTACGGTTTTTTTAGTTTTTTACGTTTTCTTACCTTTTTTTACGATTTTTTATGTTTTTTCCATTTTTTTCTTTCTCAATTTTTTAAATTCTTTATTTTTGCCATTTTTACACTTTGTTTTTGGTTTTTTTATTATTTTTTTACGAATTTTTACAATTTTTACGAATTTTTTCATTTTTTTGTTTTACGATTATTTAGCATTATTATTTACGAAATTTTACGACTTTTTACCAGTTTTTTACGGTTTTTAACAATTTTTTACATTTTTTTACGATTTTTTACGTTTTTTTATGATCATTCTTAATTTTTTAAATTATTTACGAAATATTATGACTTTTGCCTGTTTTTTACGATTTTTTTTCCAGTTTTTTTACATTTCTTTTATATTTTTTTTACGATTTTTACGATTTTTTTCTCTTCCTCAATTTTTTAAATTATTTACGAAATTTTACAACATTTTCCTGTTTTCACACTTTTTTTTTACATTTTTTCACGAATTTTTACTTTTTTTCCATTTTTTCTTTACGATTATTTAGCATTATTTACGAAATGTTTCGACTTTTTACCAGGTTTTTACGATTTTTTACGGTTTTTTACAATTTTTTACCATTTTTACGATTTTTTAAGATTTCGTTTTAAGATATTTTACGATTTTTTTGATTTTTTTACGGTTTTTTATAATTTTTTACCGTTACTAGTTTTTTTTACGTTTTTTTTAAGACATTTTACGATTTTTTTCCATTTTGTTCTTTATCTTTCTAAATTTTTTACATTATATATGAAATATTACGACTTTTTCCTGTTTTTTACGGTTTTTTTACTGTTTTTTACAATTTTTTACCATTTTTACGATTTTTTACGTTTTCTTTAAGATTTTTTACAATTTTTTTATGATTTTTTCCATTTTTTTTCTCAATTTTTTACAATATTTACGAAATATGACTTTGAAATTATTTACGAAGTTTTACAACTTCTTGCCTGTTTTTACGATTTTTCAAGTTTTTTTACAATTTTTTACCATTTATTACGATTTTTCACGATTTTTTACGATTTTTACGATTTTTTCCATTTTTCTCAATTTTTTAAAATCCGTAAAAAATCGTAAAAAAACGTAAAAAATCGTAAAAACCGTAAAAATTAGCGAATTAATTTATAAAGATTATAACATGAAAAAAATCTAATGACCTGTTTCGATATTTTTAAAAATGGCAAAGATATAATTTTTTTTGATATTTGAACAGACTCCAGTTTCACAGTAGGTCGGATAAAAAAAAGTTTTATACAAATTAATTTTATAATAATAATTAGAATATGACAAAAGTGTAAAGACCTCTTCCAATATTTTCAAAAATTGCGAAAATGAATTTTTTGAAATTTCAACCCCCTCCAGTTCCACCCATGAAGGTCAAATCGGAAAAAAAATTTAAGCGAATTAATTTTCTAATAATTAGGACATGAAAAAAGTCTCATGACCTATATCGATATTTTAAAAAATGGCGGAGATATAAATTTTTTTAAATTTTAATCCCCTCCAGTTTCCACTACCTTACAGTTAGAATTCCCAAAAACAATATGATTTCTTTTGTAGATACGAGATGGACGTGAAAATTTTTTTCATCTAATCGTGTTGTGGGTGGCTCAAAACGTCGAGAAAAGTCATTTTAATCAAAAAAGAAATTTTCAAATTGTATTTATGATTTTAATACTTCCGGTCCAGACCGAAGTAATTCTCTAGTCTGATTTAAAGAATTAAAAACTAATACCAGTATTAAATTAAGCGTATGACTATTTCCAACCCCTTCTGTATTATATACATTATAATAACCATAAAGTGGTAAAAAATGTCCGTTTAACAAGATACCCTAAAATATTATGAAATATTTACAGCATCTGACTTCACGCCATTCAGATAAGCTTTTTAATACTGACCAGTCCGGCGCATGCCAGAGTGACCATTAGGGGTGGTAAATCAACCAAACCTCGCCCTTATGAAATCGTTTCCCCTAAATTTTTCTCCGCCATGAAAGCGGCACGCGTCTTTAAGATGAAATTATCATTTATAGACATATCTTTAATTTAATTGGTAAACTTTTTTCGATATCTTAATTTATCAATATAAATGTCATTTTAATTCTTAAAATCTTCTTTGTTCTAAAATTCTAAAATTCATTTTTTATTTTACTTGTCTTATTTTTTCGGCTTCTATGTAAAACAATTTCTAATCTTTTATCAAAAAACGTGTATTGGTTTGTGTTTCTTATTGACATCTTTAAATGAATCTATTTGAATTTGTTTTTTTTTTCTGTTTCCATTTTGTAGAATAAATTATTTTCTATTTTTTCCGTTTATCCCTTTCTTCATTTGTTTTTTTTACTTTTATATTTTTCTTACATATTTCTGAATATTTATCATTTCTGTGCTTTAAAAAATATAACACTTATAGGTATAGTATTTGTTATTGTCGTTTAAATTTGATTACAGTTAATTTAATTTTATAGATTTTGACTTGGAGGTAGAAATAATGAGGAAAATTGTACAAATTGAATGAGAAAATTACTACTTAAAATACAAGAAATTAATAAAAAAGTAAAAGTTTGATTATATATTATTGTGATACCAAGTGGTCCAGTGCTAGAGTGTATGCTTTACACATAAAACTTCCTGGTTCGAATCCCGAGGAATTTTTTTTTATTTTTTTTTAAGACACAGGTAAGATTTAGACAGTTAAGACTTCTTTTAATAAAATAAACATTTTTTTTTCGTCAATAAAACACTTAAACCTGGCAACAGAGGTGGGCACTCAAGTTGCAATTGGGATCTAGACGCTAGTAATGGAATCTACCTATTGTAATCGATGCAATGGCGGGACCAAGACCCGGGAATGGGGGTGCTACGCCGTTTATGAACTGGAGAATAAGAATCAGCAAAAAAAATATATATATGTATGTATGTATGTATTTGTAGATATTCCGTTCCAGCACGATAGATGCCGCAGTTTTTGTCTAATCGACACCAAAGTTACATCTATCCACGTGGACTTCGGCTTAAAAATAGATTGTATCGATTGTTTTTTATGGGTCCAGCAATATTTATTTTAAATGTCCTCAGATGAGGACGCTAATGGGTTAGGCGCTAGTCATAGTAATAAAATTTCTGGTACGGAACCCTGATTGCACGAACCCGACTTACCCATTTTTTCCTTAATTCTTATTTTTTATAAATTAATTATTTTTATTAATATATTTAGTTAGACCCCTTTTTGTATTTTTTTATATTGGTCAAAATAATATAAATAACAAAGCTATTTTTAAAGAATAATAAAAACCTTTTTTTATGGTTTATTTTTTGATTTTTAAATTTTTGTATATTTTTTAATAATTTTTCAATTTCAAAATATTTAAAAAAAAAATAGTATAGTTATTTTCCTAACAAGTGCGGAAAGTTATACTTTTCTGCACGCAATTGCAGTTGCCAGAACGACGCGAAGCGGAGTTCGGGCATACAATTAAGTGGCGAAAAGATACTTTACGCAAGTGTTAGGAAGAATATTTTTTCTACAAGCGCCTAGAATTAGAAAAAAATTTTAGCAAAAATATTTTTTGTCATTAAACAAAAATTTTCTTAGTGCTTCTTAATAAATAAAACATTAGGCTGAAAGTAATCATAATAACCTGGCAAGAATTAATTTTTAATCATTTTAGCATTTATAAAATCAGTGCGGAAAAGTACAACTTTCCGCACGCTTCTAGAAAAATATTATTCCAATTTAATTTTCATACCTATTTTTAACGTTTTTAAACCATTTGTGTTACACAAAATTCATGATTAACCTTTTTGCCTGATGATGGCCATCGTTTGGCCGAAACATTTCGCTGCCCCGTGTTGTTTTTTACAACCTTAATAAATTTTGTGGTATGACTTGGTACTTTTACTTTCCCGACCCACCTCCAAGAAGGGAAAGTATACTGAACGAGCTAAAAAAATTTTCGAGATAAAGATGGAAATATCCATTTTGAGGTCACCTGAGATGATTAAGACCTTTTCCAGATGGAAGTCTGTCTGTCTGTATGTCTGTCTGTGTATATTCTTCCCCGATAGAGGCCACACGTTTAATCCGATTGAGCAGAAATTTGGTATATGGGTTTGGGTCGGAAGACATCTGTCAACGGAAGTGTCACTATCAAAAAATGACAGATGAAATAGTTACGGAATTTGACTTGCAATATGTCATTTGAAAGAATTTGAAAAAATCTATTCAGAACAGTCAAAATTATTTCTCCAATTGTCACCGGTCAAAAATAAAAAAATGTCAAAATTTGAAACTTTAACAATAAATATCTGAAAAAGCATTCCGATTTTTTTTTTCGACTTTATCCGATTTTTTTGTTGTATTTGACTTTTTTCGATTTTTTCAGTTTTTTCTTTCGGTGTTTTTCAATTTTTTTTAATCTTTCGATTTATGTCGTTTCGATTATATTTGATTTTTTCGATGTTCTTTGATTTTATGTCCATTTTTTTTTAATTTTTTGTCGATTTTCCTTTTTTTTCGATTTTATCCGTTTTTTTTGGGATCGTATTCGATTTTCGACTATTTTTTCGATGTTTTTTAATTACATCTCTATTTTTTTCCAATTTGTTACAGTTTTTTTCGACTTTTTCCGATTTATTTATTGTATTTGACTTTTTTCGATTTTTTCAGTTTTTTTTTTCGGTGTTTTTTCAATTTTTTTTAAACATTCGATTTATATCGTTTCGATTATATTGGATTTTTTCGATGTTTTTCGATTTCATATCCATTTTTTTTCAATTTTTGTCGTTTTTCCTTTTTTTTTCGATTTTATCCGATTTTTTGGGATCGTATTCGATTTTTGACTATTTTTTCGATGTTTTTTAATTGTATCTCATTTTTTTTTCAATTTGTTACAATTTTTTTCGACTTTTTCTGATTTTTTTGTTGTATTTGACTTTTTTCGATTTTTCAGTTTTTTTTCGGTGTTTTTCAACTTTTTTTTTTCTTTCGATTTATGTCGTTTCGACCATATTTGATTTTTTCGATGTTTTTCGATTTTATATCCATTTTTTTTTTTCAATTTTTGTCGTTTTCCTTTTATTCGATTTTATCCGATTTTTTGGGATCGTATTCGATTTTCGACTATTTTGTCGATGTTTTTTAATTTTATCTCATTTTTTTTTTCAATTTGTTATAATTTTTTTTTCGGTATTATCCGATATTTTCTATAATATTTAATTTTTACCATTTTTTTCATTTCTTTTTCAATTTGTTCCGATTTTTTCTACTTTTTTGGATTTTTTCAAACTTCATAAATTGTTGTCGATCTTATTTGGTTTTTTTCCATCGTGTTTGATTTTCATAGATTTTGACAGAATTTATTTGGGTTTTTACGCTTGTTCGATCTCACAGAATTATATTTGATTTTTTCAATTTTTCTCGATTTTATTTGGTTTTTTTCGATTTTTATCGATTTTGTCGATTGTATTTGGTATTTTACGATTTTGGTCGATTGTATTTGATTTTTTCGATTTTATCAATTTCGTTTAGATTTTTTTATTCGATTTTTTTTCGATTTTCTTTTCGATTTTATAAGATTTTATTCGATTTTTATCAATTTTGTCGCTTTTATTTAGGGTTAAGATTTCTGTCAATTTTATTCGATTTTTTTGTATTGTATTTTACTTTTTTCAGTTGTTTTTTTTAGTTTTCTGGTATTTATTTTTTGTCGAATTTTTAGATATTTATCGATTTTATTTGTTGTTTTTACGATTTTTGTCGATTGTATTTTTATTTTATATTTCTGTTTTTAAAATTTATGTCAAGTATTTTCGATTGTTTTCGATTATGTTACTTTGTCAATTTGTTTCGAATTTTTTATTATTTTTTTCTTCATTTTTTTTTGGTATTTTTTATTCGTATTTGTTTTTTTTTTTTGTCAATTTTTATCGATTTATTTTGGATTTTATTGATGTTTTTAATTTTGTTCTAATTTTTTTTTCGATTCTTTTCCAACTTTTTTCGATTTTTTTAGGTTTTTTTTCAACTTTTTTCGATTTTTTTCAATTTTTTTCGATTTTTGTCATTCGAAATCCCTTTAACATTAAATATCTGAAAAATTATTGGAAAGTTTTGGGGCGACACAACCGATTTTTTATTATTCTCTGAATAATTTGCTACATTTAAGTATAGATAATCTTTATTTTTTGAAAGCTATTTTTGTTTATTGTATCAAATTGTTTAAAGATGTATTTTGGAATAAAAATATCTATTCTGGAATTATCGTATTCAGAATGTTTTCTTTGCCTCATCACACGAAATAGAGATGAAGATAAGCATGGCAAAACATATTCTGTTAGTCTATAAGTGGAATATTATTCGAAGTCTATTCTCTAGAGAAAGTAGCGGATGTATATACAGGGTAATACGATAAGATTTAACAATTTTATGAAAATATTTTGAGAATTTTCTTCATTAAATCATTCACTATTTTTTTAACCCCCAAACCTCTATTCACAGTCCAATTTTATTCTTCTTAGTTTTAAAATATTTCGTTTTCTTTTCACAAAATAAATATTAAATTCAATTCAGATAGGTATATTCTACATTAATATTATCTAGTTACATAAAAATCGAATCAATTTTATACATAGGTCATAAACAGGCTCAAAAAGTAAGAAAAATAAATACATAAAAGAAAAGTATAAAAACAGAAAAATATAAAAGTGGTACGTGAGATATCTGAAGAAAAAAGGAATCCAAAGAAGTGAATTGGATAATCTGAAAAATATTTCTTAAACAAATAAATATGTGTGTTAATAAACTGATAGTTAATATAAACCAGGTATTGCATCTGATTCAAGGTCAATCCAAGGGCGTAGATAACTTATTTCCTGGGGGATACTTTTTTTCCTGGGGACAATTTTTTAAAAACTTTGGACAGCTTGTGAAAATTTTAGACAACTTTTGTAAATTTCAGACAATTTTTTTAAAATTTTGGACAGTTTGTGGAAATTATAGACATTTTTTTTGGAAATTTTAGACATTTTTTTTGGAAATTATAGATAATTTTTGAAAATTTTAGACAATTTTTAGAAATTCTGGATAATTTTTAGAAATATTAGATAATTTTTGTAAATTTTTGACAATTTTTGTAAATTTCAGACAATTTGTAGAATTTTTGGACAATTTTTTGAAAATTATGGACAGTTTATGGAAATTTTAGACAATTTTTGCAAATTATAGATAATTTTTGTAAATTATAGACAATTTTTGTAAATTTCAGACAATTTTTGGAAATTTTGGACAATTTTTTAAAAATTTTGGACAGCTTGTGAAAATTTTAGACAACTTTTGTAAATTTCAGACAATATTTAGAAATTTTGAACAATTTTTAGAAAATTTTGGACAATTTGTGGAAATTATAGACATTTTATTCGGAAATCATAATGGACAATTTTTAAAAATTTTAGACAATTTTTAGAAATTTTGAACAATTTTTAGAAATATTAGATAATTTTTGTAAATTTAAGATAATTTTTGTAAATTTCAGACTATTTTTAGAATTTCTGGACAATTTTTTGAAAATTTTGGACAGTTTATGGAAATTTTAGACAATTTTTGGGAATTTTGGATAATTTTTGTAAATTTTAGACAATTTTTGTAATTTTCAGACAATTTTTGTAAATTTTGGACAATTTTTTAAAAATTTTGGACAGCTTGTGAAAATTTTAGACAACTTTTGTAAATTTCAGACAATTTGTAGAAATTTTGGACAATTTTTTGAAAATTTTGGACAATTTGTGGAAATTATAGACATTTTATTCGGAAATCATAATGGACAATTTTTAAAAATTTTAGACAATTTTTAGAAATTTTGAACAATTTTTAGAAATATTAGATAATTTTTGTAAATTTAAGATAATTTTTGTAAATTTCAGACAGTTTTTAGAATTTCTGGACAATTTTTTGAAAATTTTGGACAGTTTATGGAAATTTTAGACAATTTTTGGGAATTTTGGATAATTTTTGTAAATTTTAGACAATTTTTGTAATTTTCAGACAATTTTTGTAAATTTTGGACAATTTTTTAAAAATTTTGGACAGCTTGTGAAAATTTTAGACAACTTTTGTAAATTTCAGACAATTTGTAGAAATTTTGGACAATTTTTTGAAAATTTTGGACAATTTGTGGAAATTATAGACATTTTATTCGGAAATCATAATGGACAATTTTTAAAAATTTTAGACAATTTTTAGAAATTTTGAACAATTTTTAGAAATATTAGATAATTTTTGTAAATTTAAGATAATTTTTGTAAATTTCAGACAATTTTTAGAATTTTTGGACAATTTTTTAAAAATTTTGGACAGCTTGTGAAAATTTTAGACAACTTTTGTAAATTTCAGACAATTTGTAGAAATTTTGGACAATTTTTTGAAAATTTTGGACAATTTGTGGAAATTATAGACATTTTATTCGGAAATCCTAACAATTTTTGAAAATTTTAGACAATTTTTAGAAATTTTGAACAATTTTTAGAAATATTAGACAGTTTATGGAAATTTTAGACAATTTTTGGGAATTTTATATAATTTTTGGAAATTTTGGACAATTTTTTAAAAAGTTTGGACAGCTTGTGAAAATTTTAGACAACTTTTGTAAATTTCAGACAATTTCTGGAAATTATGGACAATTTTTTGAAAATTTTGGACAGTTTGTGGAAATTATAGACATTTTTTTTGGAAATTTTAGACAACTTTTGAAAATTTTGGACAATTTTTAGAAATTCTGGACAATTTTTAGAAATATTAGATAATTTTTGGAAATTTTTGACAATTTTTGTAAATTTCAGACAATTTGTAGAATTTTTGGACAATTTTTTGAAAATTATGGACAGTTTATGGAAATTTTAGACAATTTTTGCAAATTTTAGATAATTTTTGTAAATTATAGACAATTTTTGTAAATTTCAGACAATTTTTGGAAATTTTGGACAATTTTTTAAAAATTTTGGACAGCTTGTGAAAATTTTAGACAACTTTTGTAAATTTCAGACAATATTTAGAAATTTTGAACAATTTTTAGAAATATTAGATAATTTTTGTAAATTTTTGACAATTTTTGTAAATTTCAGACAATTTGTAGAATTTTTGGACAATTTTTTGAAAATTTTGGACAGTTTATGGAAATTTTAGACAATTTTTGGGAATTTTAGATAATTTTTGTAAATTTTAGACAATTTTTGTAATTTTCAGACAATTTTTGGAAATTTTGGACAATTTTTTAAAAATTTTGGACAGCTTGTGAAAAATTTAGACAACTTTTGTAAATTTCAGACAATTTGTGGAAATTTTGGACAATTTTTTGAAAATTTTGGACAATTTGTGGAAATTATAGAAATTTGTTTTGGAAATTATAATAGACAATTTTTGAAAATTTTAGACAATTTAGAGAAATTTTGAACAATTTTTAGAAATATTAGATAATTTTTGTAAATTTAAGATAATTTTTGTAAATTTCAGACAATTTTTAGAATTTTTGGACAATTTTTTGAAAATTTTGGACAGTTTATGGAAATTTTAGACAACTTTTGTAAATTTCAGACAATTTCTGGAAATTTTGGACAATTTTTTGAAAATTTTGGACAGTTTGTGGAAATTATAGACATTTTTTTTGGAAATTATAGACAACTTTTGAAAATTTTAGACAATTTTTGTAAATTTCGGCCAATTTTTTGGAAATTTTGGACAGTTTGTGAAAATTTTAGACAATTTTTGTAAATTTCAGACAATTTTGTAAATTTTATATAATTTTTTGGAAGCTGTAGATAAATTTTGGAAATTTTAGATAATTTTTTGGAAATTTTGGATGATTTTTGGAAAATTTACATGACTTTTGGATTATCTCAGGGTGAGTTCAATTAAATAAAAACGTTTTGCACTACTAAATCCACTTTTTCACACTCTTTTACTACCAACAAGTATCATAAAGGAAAAATTTCACAAATTCATTATACATCATGTTTATACATCCATTTTTAAAACTTTATATATTCCCCTCTCAAATTCTGGTAGATTTTTATTTTTTTTTCTATTACTTTTCAACCTTTTTAATTTGAATGTTACTTAAATATTTTTTTTTTTTAATTTTATGTTTTATTTTTTTGTATCTAATCTCTTGTCAATAATAATGATCATTCAACAACAACTTTTTTCAATTTTACTTTCCCGACCCACCTCCTAGAAGGGAAAGTATTGTGAACGAGCTAAAAAAAAATTCTAGATAAAAACAGAAATATCCATTTTCGGGTCCCCTGAGACGATTAAGACCATTTCCAGATAGAAGTCTGTATGTCGGTCTGTGTGTGTGTGTGTATGTGTGTATTCTTCCACGTTAGAGGCCACACGTTTAATCCGATTGAGCTGAAATTTGGTATGGAGGTTTGGGTTACCCGTCGGAAGAACCCATTAGTTTTAGTACGAGATCTGTCAAACGGAAGTATCACTATCAAAAAATGACAGATGCAATGTCATGGAATTGGACATGCAATATGTCGTTTGAAAGCCCTTGAAAAACTCTATTCAGAACAGTCAAAATAATTTCTCCAACTGTCACCTGTCAAAAATAAAAAAAAGTCAGAAGTTAAAACTTTAACATTAATAATATCTGAAAAATTATTCGTCTCTGGATACTCGTCGGGAAAGTTTTGGGGCGACACAACCGATTTTTTTTTTACACCCACTTTGCCTTTTTGTCAAAACAAAATAAAATCTATACTCAACTATCATGCATAAACACCTTAAATTTTATTTTTATAACTTTATTTTCATTTTTTATTCCTGTCATACTTACTTATTACCTTTCAACCATACAATACATAAAACAGCACCAAAATTATACATAAGAACAAACCATTTTAATATATTGATACGGACCACCCGGTATTTCAGATGTCCTATCTATCAATCTCAATCCGGGTTGGGTTCAATACACTATACATTTTACAAAATTTAGTAAATAAAAATTCAATTTTATTAATTTTAATAGTTCTTCCCGGCTTCATTTCCCATAAAATTAGATATTTCCACTTATTCCATTTCCAGTCTCATATTTCACCTTCTGATAATATAATTTAAATCTTCTGTTATCGAATATCTGTCCCTGTCTGAACTTTTTCTTAATATTTCTATCTGTCTCACTTGCCGTTATCTTTTCTATCTTCTTATTAACCTTCCAGTATGAAACTTTGTATTTTTTTTTATTTATCTCTTTTCAAAAATACGCTCATCTTGTACATAATTTTTTTTATTTTTATTCAAATATTTAATTTAATATTCAATATTATCTTACAATCTTTTCTTTTGACAATTTAAAAAATTGTTTTTTAAAATTGACAAAACTCATAATAATTTTCATTTATTTAGTACTTGATTCAATTTTTTTTTAAATTACCAGATTGTTAGTCAACCAGGACTGATTATCATAGATATGAAATGACCTGGTATCATTCTATTTTAAATTTTAATATCAATATATTTGTGGTACTTTAACTTCGAGTTTTATTACCTCATCGGTTGACCACATTAGAGAATATGGATAACCTTTTGGACTTGGAAAAATTAATGTTTTAATGTTTTTAAATAAAAAACCAAATATCAAATTAAATTGAATTGAGCAGTTTTACTTCCGAATAATTTTCACTGCATAACCCTGTAAGATCTCAAAACAGTTTCGGTTAAAGCCATAACGTTTGAATATTACTGTTACAATTACTATTATTATTATTCGAGGAGAGCATAAAGTCCCCTCTGGCCATTTCCATTGCATTGCGGACGGGTCATCCAGTTAGTGGCTGATAACAACGAGACAACGACCGACCGTATGGACCCTAGAAGACCCTCCGAGGCCCTTCCCGGTCTGCCAGATCTGGATCTGCCACAGGGATTTGCAACGATCCACCGACATTTTAATAGCTCATACTTTGTGATTGTTTCACATTTATGCGTTGTACAGAGAGGTCTTTATAAATTAAAACGATGTGTTCTATATAGCTATAATTAAAATTGATGGTTTCCAAAATATAGCCAATTGATGATAAACCTAAATAGGCTTTATGATTACTTTTGTTTAACAAATATTGTATTTAATGAAGACGATTTTTACTTTTTTAGTATTTATAAGAGATTTTTGAAGTCAAAATAATGCTGCTAGATTTCTGTCTCTCATTGGCAAATCCGCACTGTACAAAAACAAGTGAAAAACGGCAATATTTTTGCCGTAATTTAGAGTTTTCGAAAATTTAAAGTTACGAAAATAAATTTCTACTTTATGTACTACAGTAAATATCGTATAAATAGCGGGAAAGTAAAACTAGGTCAGATTAATATGCCGCTGTCCGTTTGTCTCAATCTCCCACCGTTCTCTAGTTGAATCAGGCTAACAGACGGACGGACCAAACCGTCTAACAAGAGTTTTTTTCTTCGAAAACTCTAAAAGTAGTAAAAAATAAAGAAAAAATAGTGAAAAATTGGGAACAATAGTGAAAAGAAAAAAAATAAAGAAAAATAGTAGAAAATAAAAAAAATTAGGAAAATATAATGAAAAATAGGAAAAAATCAGAAAAAAAATGGGGAGAAAAGAGAAAACAAAGAGATACAAATAGTTTCAAATAGGGAACAATAGGAGAATATAGGGGAAAATAGGAAAAAATAATGAAAAGCATAGAAAAATAGGAAAAATAGGAAAAATAGGAAAAAATTTCTGTCGGTAGGGTCGACATGGGAGGTAGATTTCTATTGTCTAAATTTGAGCAGCCTTCCCCACTCCACTATATATACAGATCGAAAAAAATTTCAAACAAATAAATTTTATAATAATTAGGACATGAAAAAGTCTAATGACCTGTTTCAATATTTTTAAAAATAGCGGAGATTTGAATTTTTTGAAATTTCACCCCCTCCAGTTCCATCCCCTTAGGCCCGATTAAAAAAAGTTTCAGACAAATTAATTTTATAATAATTAGAACATAAAAAAAGTTTTATGACCTGTTTCAATATTTTTGAAAATAGCGGAGATATAAATTTTTTGAAATTTCAACCCCCTCCAGGTCCATCCCCTTAGGCCCGATGAAAAAAAGTTTCAAACAAATTAATTTTATAATAATTGGAACATTAAAAAAGTTTTACGAACTGTTTCAATATTTTTGAAAATAGCGGAGATATAAATTTTTTGAAATTTCAACCTCCTTCAGTTCCATCCCCGTGGGTCGGATGAAAAAAAGTTTCAGGCAAATTAATTTTATAATAATTAGAACACAAAAAAAGGCTTGTGACTTTTTTCAATATTTTTGAAAATTTCGGAGATATAAATTTTTTGAAATTTCAACCCCCTCCAGGTCCATCCCCTTAGGCCCGATGAAAAAAAGTTTCAGACAAATTAATTGTATAATAATTGGAACATTAAAAAAGTTTTACGAACTGTTTCAATATTTTTGAAAATAGCGGAGATATAAATTTTTTGAAATTTCAACCCCCTTCAGTTCCATCCTCGTGGGTCGGATGAAAAAAAGTTTCAGACAAATTAGTTTTATAATAATCAGAGCATAAAAAAAGTCTAATGGTCTTTTTTAATATTGGCAAAAATGGCGGAGATCTGATACCAACGAATTATTGCCCCAAAGAATTTTTGTACCAAATTTGGTGTCGATTGGACCAAAATTGCGACCTCTATCGTGCCGGAACGGAATGTCTACACATACATACATACATACATACATATATATATATATATAAAGGTATATACCGATAATTTTTTTTTTTTTACTGATTCTTATTCAGAAGGTCACAAACGGCGTAGCGCCCCTATTTCCAGTTCTAGGTCCCGTCATTGAATCGATTACAATAGGTAGATTCCATATATGGAAATCTACCTAAAAATAAAGAAAATAGACAAAAATAGGGAAACATGGAGAAATAGTAAAAAATTGATACAAATAGGGACAAACAGGAGAAAATAGGGGAAAATAGAAAAAACAGGAAAAATATGAAAAATAGAGAAAATCCGAAAAATAGGAAAAATTGGGAAAATATAGGAAAAATACGGATAGATCGCTTAAGTTTCTTGTTAGAACCCATATTTTTGTTATCTTGTTAGATATACAAAACAATGGTCTAAAACTAAAAAAATTTAAAATATCTCACAAAAAAAACAATTAAAAATTTTTGTATAAAATTTGCAGGATTTTGGAGAAAATTTCCTTAAATCCGGAAAAATTTAATATGATGTCCTTTGTGAGTAAATCTCCCTTTTTGAGAATAAGAAAAAATAGAGAATTCAATTTTTTTTGTCGTAAAAAAATCCCTAAGGAAAATTTTGAGATTGTGCCAACTGCGCTTTAAAGTTTCAGAATTAATAAAATTTATTATAACTCATGATTTTTATTAATAAAGTGTTTAACAAAAAATGTAAAACTTCCTTGGACCGGGAAAACATTTAAAGTGTTGTAATGTTTCTCCCTAAATTAAGAAAATAATAATAAAAAAGAGAATTTAATTTTTTTTGATGAATTTTTTGTTTTAAAATTATTAAAATTTGTTATAAATTCTTGATTTTTATAAATAATTTTTTGTGATTTTTTTTTGTGTCAGGACATTTTTAAAAATTTCGCAATTAAAGTTTCAAAACTATTTAATTTTGTTATAAATTCTTGATTTTTATAAATAAAGTTTCTAACAAAAAATGTAAAATTTCCTTAGATCGGGAAAAATTTAAGCAAATATCTCTAAATTAAGAGAATAACGAAAAAAAGTGAAAACCGGCAATGTTTTTACCGTAATTTCGAGTTTTCGAAAATTAAAAGTTACGAAAATTAATTTCTATATAGGTATATACCTTATATACTACAGTATATATGGTATAAGTAGTGGGAAAGTAAAAATAGGTCAAAGGTTAATATCAATTTTGGTGTTTTTAACGATGCTGAATCGATTGCCGTTGTCCGTTTGTCTCCATCTCTCACCGTTCTCGAGTTGAATCAGGCTAACAGACGGACGGACGGACCGACGGACGGACAAAACCATTGTATAATAGTTTTTTTGTTTCGAAAACTCTAATAATAGAAGAAGTTCTAAAATGCTACCTTGTGGAAAATGCTTGTTTCTCTTGATGGATACAGCCAACTTGCGCCCGATCAGCTTGCGCCTTCTCATTAATTCAGCCGGTTTGCGCCAAAATACTAAAGATACCTGACGGTCGACCGATTTGCGCCCACAATAAATAATCAATCCGTATCGCATATCATTCGAATCATAAGAATGAAAAAAAATGAGAAAATAGAAAAATGAGAAAAAAGATGTGAAAAAATTAGAAAACAAATGGAAAAAACAGAACAATGAGAAAAAATTGAAAGAATTAAAAAAAATAACCGAAAAAAAAACAAAAAATCATAAAGAATGATAAGAATCGATAAAATCTGAAAAAATCAGAAAAAATAGGAAAAAACAAATAAGAAAAAGAAAAAAAATTTTGAAAAAAAAAAAGAGAAATAAAATAGAAATTATTGGGAAAAAATGAAAAATACATTTGTCAACTACGGCAAAAACGAGAAATAATAAAAATTGTAAAAACGACGATTAAAAAAACGTGAAAAATCACAAAAAAAAAACGTAAATAAAGCCTCGAAAAACGCAAGAAAACGAAAAATATCACAAATAATCGCAATTCACTAACAAAAAAATCGCAAATAGTCACAAAAAATCAGAGGAATTAGAAAACATGAGAAAAATTAGAAAACATAAGAAAGAATAGAAAAAACAGAAACATTTAAAAAACAAGAAAAAAAAAATAATCATAAAAATTAATAAAAAAACGAGAAAAAATTTGAAGAATCGAAAAAATTACAAAAAAAAAAGAAAAAATATCACAAAAAATCGCAAAACAATCGCAAAAAAACCGCAATAAATCACAAAAGAATGGAATAAGAAAAAATGAGAAAAAATTAGAAAACAAAATAGAATAGAAAACCAGAACAATGAGAAAAAAATGAGGAAAGATTAGAAAAAATTGAAAAAACAAAAAAAAAACCAGAAAAAAAAACAAAAAATCATAAAAATTGATAAAAAAACGTGAAAAAATTAGAAGAACCGAAAAAAATCAGAAAAAATCGAAAATAATAATAAAAAAAAAACAAAAAACTTTGAAAAAAGAAAAAAATTAAAAGAGAAATAAAAACCGAAAATCAAAAAACCGAAAAAAAACGCTAAAAAACGAAAAAGAGGTCTCAAAAAAATGCAAGAAATCGAAAAATACCACAAAAAATCCCAAAACAATCGCAAAAAAACCGCAACAAAACCACAAAAAATTAGAAAAAAAACGCAAATTATCACAAAAAGTCAAATGAATAACAAAAAAATTAGAAAACGGAACAATAGAAAAAAACAGAACAATGAGAAAAAAGAGGAAACATTAGAAAAAACAAGAAAAAAACAAATTTTATTTTTTGGATATCTATATTTTAACACTTTTTGTAGATTACTTCTGAAATAATCATTTCCTGATAAAAAGAAATTGTAATTAACAGATAATTTCCACAAAAGTCAAGAATGGTACTGACAAAAATCATTATAATATAAATCAAACCAAGGTTATTTATTTGGAGAAAAAAAATTTAATTGTTTACTTGTACAAATCAGATTTAGATAAAAATATTGAAAAAATATTAAACCTAACCTAACCTAACATTCACAGGCGAGATTATAGGTCAGTAGTTTTTGGCCAGGCGAGTTTAATGGTGTGATAAAAATCTTCTATTTACCTGATATCACTAAAATTCCAAATTCAATAAAACTAAAATCTTTCTATTAATTATAATTTTAAATACAAAATTAACTCTTCTAATAATTATTACGGTGAGCGCAAACAGGCCATCCAGCAGGTACCTACCCTTAATACATTGGGCGCAAACTGACTGAATTAATAAGCGGGCGCAAGTTGGCCGACACCCTCTTGATAGTACAAGAATTTGAAATATAGGTTAGTTTTATATCTAAAAACTTGCAGCACAATATTTCCTGTCTTTTGTAACTTTTTGGGTTACTGCGACTTTAATTCTTCTACAGTTTTCGTCAATAATAATAATTACAGCTAATATCCATTGAGCAAGATTAATTTATTTATTATTTGTTTAATTATGATTAAAGCCCAAAAGCATTCTTATCAAAGCTAAGACTTTTTATTTGCTTTTGTCAAATACTGTCCCTACTATTTTCACAAGGTGAGTTCAAGTCAAATCATAAATGGAAAAATAAGAAAATTTCTAACTTGTTGATAATGACCCAACTTAAAAAAAATTGTTTTAAATTTATGACAAATGAATAATTTGATATTTTGTACCAACAAACCTTTTTTTAAAATTTCCAAAAAAAAAACAGTAAAGCACCAAACAAATACAAAAAAAATATTTGAATCCCATCTACTGCTTTAGAAAATATTAGTAAAATTTAATGTTTGGAAAATCTATTTATTTTGAAAGATTCAACTAGTACAAAAAACGCCAATATCATCTTATCTTGCCTGAAATGTTTTTTGGACGGGCGCTCCCTTAACATTAAATGCAGGAAGCTGAGGTTTTCACAAATCGATTCTGTATTAAATTCTTTAGAGCGCATCTGTGGCAGTTTTGTAAAATTATTTTTAGTAAACGTGATACGACTATCAACTTTTTGAAAACAACAACAAATTTGAAAAAAGAAGCAGAGACGCGTTCTTTTAATACATATTTTAAAAATTATGAAAAAAGCCCCATATTTTTAGTTGCTAGATTAGGCGAGATCTCGTCCAAAACGAATACCTAGGTTTTGTGTTCCTCATTGGGTAATTCCCTAAACGGCAACCACGCAAGTCACGTGGTGTTAGGGCCCCTTAATAATAATTCAAGAAAAATAAAAAATATCTACTTGAAAAATAAAAGCTAAATACGATTTTTGTTGTAAATTCATATTTTTTTTAAACTTACATTTTTTGTAAATTTACACTATTTTATTATTATAGTTTTAATTTTTAACTATACATATAAATTCTATAAAACTGTTTTTTCTTTATCATGTTTAGCAAATTTTTTGCAATAAGCTCTCAAGAAACCGAAGAACCAATTTTCTAAAATGCACTTAATTTAATTAAACGTACTAGACATAAAACATCGAAAGTGACGTAAACATTTTAAAGCAAAAAAGAAACTACGGCAATTTCCAATTTCACCCTAGACATAAAATTAAAATAAGTGGACCGTATCGTATTTCATTCGATCCCAGAACGGTCGGTCATATGGACTATCCGGGTCCAAGCCAATACCAATATTTTAAAATAAATAAGTTTAAAAGGGACGAATAGGCCTATAGGGTAGAAATTACCGGCCTAATCCTTATTTATAACCCTATCGGGCGCGTGACATCGGGGCTTTGGATCTACTCGCTTGGACGCCGAAAGGACAGAGAAAGCATTTTGCCGGGGCGGACCGGATAAAAAAAATATCCGAACTTTGGCATAATTTAAGATTCTACTAAAATAGGATTTTGTATAGGCTTATCGTTGATTTTTGGGTCTAAATTGCTTTTAAATTAAAAAAAAAATCGGTTGTGTCGCCTCAAATCCACGAATACTTTTTCAGATATTTAATGGTAAAGTTTGAAATTTTGACATTTTTTTATTTTTGACAGGTGACAGTTAGAGAAATAATTTTAAATGTTCTAAATAGAGTTTTTCAAAGGCTTTCAATTCACATATTGCAATTCAAATTCCGTGACATATTGCATCTGTCAATTTTTGACAGTGACACTTTCGTTTGACAGATGTCATACAAAAATGAAAGGGTTCTTCCTATGGTTAACCCAAATCCATGTACTAAATTTCAGCTCCATCGGATTAAACGTGTGGGATGTATCATGGAAGTATACACACAGAGAATTACACAGACACACAGACAGACAGACTAAATGGTTTTAATCGTCTCAGGGGATCTTAAAATATATATTTCCAACTTTCTCGAAAAAATTTTTTAGCTCGTTCACAATACTTGTTTTCCACACTCGAATTTGAAAAAAACATCAAAACTGCATTTTTTTAACAAAAATAAAAAACCAGCAGAAGCAAGAATGCGTTTTCTTGCACACGAATTTGAAAAAATAGAAATAAAAACACATTTTTCCACAAAAAAAAACTAGAAAAAAATTCAAAACACATTTTTCCACAAAAAAAAACTAGAGCAAAATTCAAAAGTATTTTTTCACAGACGAATTTGGAAAAAATCGAAAAGGCATTATTTCACATATAAATTGGTATAAAAGCAAGAATGCATAAAAAACTAGAAAAATAAACCCAGCAAAAATGCGTTTTTTCACACATACATTGACGAAAAACTAGAAAAAACAGCAGAAATGCATTTTTTACACATGAATTGGGAAAAAAGCAAGAATATGCATTTTTCCACACAAAAAATTTAAAATAACAGCAAAAACACATTTTTTTCAACAAATTCGAAAAAAACCCGGAAGCACGAATACACACTCGAATTTGGAAAAAACCGCAAAAATATATTTTTCCACAAAAAAAATTGGAAAATACAGCAAAAACGCATTTTTTTACGTATAAATTGGTAAAAAAGCAAGAATACACTTTTCCACATAAAAAACCAGAAAAAAAGCAAGCTAAAATGCGTTTTTACACAGAAATTGTGAAAAAAGGGAGCATACATTTTTCCACACAAGAAAACAAAAAAAAACAGTAAAAATGCATATTTTCACATATAAAATAGGAAAAAAGCAAAAAACAAATGATATAACAAGAATGTATTTTCTCTCAAAGGTATTTGAAAAAAAAATCGATTGTGTCCAGAGATGAATACTTTTTCGGATATTTAGTGCTAAATTTTCATACTTTGACATTTTTTTATTTTTGACAGGTGATAGCTGGAGAAATAATTTTGACTGATCTGAATAGAGTTTTTCAAAGGCTTTCAAATGACATATAGCAAGTCAAATTTCGTGACAAATTGCATCTGTCATTTTTTGATAGTGACCCTTCCGTTTGACAGATGTCATACGAAACTAATGGATTCTTCCGGCGGATAACCCAAACCCATATACCAAATTTCAACTCAATCGCATTAAACGTGTGGCCTCTATCGTGGAAAAACACACACATACAGATAGACAGACACACAGACAGACTTCCATCTGGAAATGGTCTTAATCATCTCAGGTGACCTAAAAATATATATTTCCATCTTTATCTCGAAATTTTTTTTCGCTCGTTCACAATACTTTCACTTCTAGGAGGTGGGTCGGGAAAGTAAAAAATATATAAAATTTCTTCAGATATTTTGAAAAATGTAGAAAATATTAATAAAAGAACACAAAATTATAACACGAAAATAAAAATATGCAGGATGATTATTTTAGGCGATTATGAAAAGTAAGTAGAGCTAAAGTGTGAAAATTTATCAATTGGTTACTGTCAATTTTCCAAGGTACACAATTAAATTTTTTTAAAATTTTGGAAAGTAACGAATAGTTCGTTACCATTTAAAAAAAGTAACGGCAACGTTTATCTAACGCGTTACTTTTTAGCAAAAGTAACGGTAAAGTAACGCGTTACTTTTTTTCGTAACGCCCCAGCTCTGGGTGCCCCCTATCTGCAGTTGACGTATGCCCGTTATCCAATGAAACACCCTGTATATACTTTATATAAACTATTGTACATATGATATATGTAGCGGGAAAGTAATTAAAGAAAATACTGTTGTTATTTTTTTTTTAATCCTTTTCTAACATTCCTGTAGTTTTACTTTTTCTCCTTAAATTTACACACTTAGGACTGTTTTTTTTAAGTGGTAAATTCTTTTAGGAGACAATAATTTAATATAATCTAATTTTTATTTGCTTAGACCGTAACATTACCATTTTAAATAAATGAAAATCTATCAATTTCTTTTACGGTCTCTAAGGCTTTAATTGTTAATAGGAATAGAAAAAGTCTAAGAAAGTTTTTTGTACGATCATATGAATTATTAGATTTCAGATTAGACATTTAGTTGGGATCACCATTTACTTTATTATTTTAAATACCGAACTTAATTTTTATAAGTCGAAAAAATTTCGTGGTATTTATTTTTAAAATTTGTTAGTAAAAACATATTATTAAATATATATTAAAAATTCATTAAAAATATCGTTTTTTTAGTAACATGTTGTATATATTGATTTCAGTTACGTACAATATTATTGGAGTTGTATTGGTTTTATATTCTAAATGAAATGTTAAAAATCTTTTTTAACATAATTTAATAAATCATCATAGCTACGCTACTACGTTTGATAAGCGCTAGAAGTATTTTTAGTATAGTAAAATTATACTACTATTTAAAAAAATGATTACTTACTTTTATTTACGATCTGTCGACACCAATTTCCAAATCTTGAATTGAACTAACACTATAAATATGTCATTCGTACACTACAGAAAAGTTATTTTTTAGTTAGGCCGTAAAAATCCGATTTTCAGTCACAAAAACATTTTCACGATTTAATTCACGTTTAAAACTATAAAAATCTCGGCGTAAAACTTCATTTTATAAAAAACTTTGACGTTTCTAAATGTTATTAATGTCAAACTGGGTACCACGGCATGCTAGATGGCAAAAAGTTATTAGCTACCAAAAAAACCTACAACTACATTGTGTTTTTCTACTTTTCGCATTAAATAGAACAAGATAAAGATATTGATGCAACCGAACACACAAATATTAGAACTAGAACGACAGGAGTGGCGTCAGCCAAAATTTGGGATGCGTTAAATGTAAGTGGATATTGAAAAAATTAAGTTAATGTATTAGGGATATTTTTTCAGAAATTAGTTAACAGTCTATACACGGTGACACTTTTATTAGAATTTTTATTATGATATGTTGAGACATATTTTAATGCTATAGTAATAAACAAATCTCAATATTGGGGTGGGTTCTACGAAAAAATAAAAATAATAATAAACATTACAAAAAAAAACCAAACATAAAAAATTAATGTCCATTTCCTCCCAAATCGCTTCTTTTGACGTTATTCTATTTTAAATTGTTTTTAAAAAAAATCCTCTTTTAAACCTTTTTTTTTAATTTAACAGAAGTTTTTTATTGGTATATAAAGTCAAAATTAGTTGATAAAAAAAATAGAGGTTAAAGATTTTTGATTTTTGATTGTCGGAAGATTATCCACTGTCAGATAAAAAGATTTATATTTAGGAGATATTACAAAAAAAAAATGTATTGATAATAAGTTGTGTCAATGAAAATTTAAAAATAAAAAGTTAATTAAAAATAAATAAACAGCACCAAGTTGAAGAAAAATTAAGTACGATATCGTAAAACCCGTATTTTAAACAATTTTGAAAAATAGAAAAGTTAGGTTTATTTGCCTATCTTCATTTCCATAAACTTTTAAAACATATGCAAAGCAAATGGACCAGAATAAAGTAGAGAACTGTTTTTTCAGTTTTTGAATTTTTTTTTTATGTCATGAGCCGTAAGAGCGTACCGAATATATACATTCGTAAGTCCTGATTTTGTAATAGACTGATTGTGAATTGTGAAAATACTTAAAAAATGTTAAGGTTTCAACTTTTGACATTTTTTTATTTTTGACAGGTGACAGTTGGAGAAATTATTTTGACTGTTCTGAATAGAGTTTTTCAAGTGCTTTCAAACGACACATTTCATGTCCAATTCCGAGACATATTGCATCTGTCATTTTTTGATAGTGATACTTCCGTTTGACAGATCTTGTACAAAAACTAATGGGTTCTTCCAACAGATAACCCAAACCCATATACCAAATTTCAGCTCCATCGGATTAATACTTCTTCAGATATTTAATGCTGAATTTTCAAATTTTGATATTTTTTTTTTGACAGGTGACAGTTGGAGAAATAATTTTGACTGTTCTGAATAGAGTTTTTCTGGGGCTTTCAAATGACATATCGTATGTCCAATTCCGTGATATATTGCATCTGTCATTTTTTGATAGTGGTACTTCCGTTTGACAGATGTCGTACTAAAACTAATGGGTTCTTCCGACGGGTAACCCAAACTTCTATACCAAATTTCAGCTCAATCGGATTAAACGTGTGGGCTTTATCGTGGAAGAATACACACACACATACACACACACAGACCGACAGACAGACTTCCATCTGGAAATGGTCTTAATCGTCTCAGGGCACCCCAAAATGGATATTTCCGTTTTTATCTCGATTTTTTTTTTAGCTCGTTCACAATACTTTCCCATCTAGGAGGTGGGTCGGGAAAGTAAAAATAAGGTATGTGATTAAGCGAATTCAGCTTTATACTTTCCCATCTAGGAGGTGGGTCGGGAAAGTAAAAATAAGGTATGTGATTAAGCGAATTCAGCTTTATACGTTTGTCTGTAGATAATTCTCGTAAAATTAGACAAAATGACATAAGGATTAAGGAGCCCAACATATTTACTTTTTAAAATACAGGACGTTACAGTTATAAAAAGTTAATTCATTTTATTTGATAACTTTAAATTGAATGAATATGTTGATTTTAAATTGGGCAGGATTGTTTTAAATGTAAAAGGGCATATTTTAATGAAAAAACATGTTTACATTATTGATTCACTAGTGTGCATTTGGAAGAAAATGTCACCTTTCCCTCCCATTTTTTACGGCTGGTATTTGAAGCGATTTTTATTTTTTTTTGTATTGCTAAATGATTTTCACGTAAAAAACGTATAACCTAGAAATAGAACTTTTACGTGAATTACAATTTCTGCAAAATTGCGACCAAAATGTGATGTGTGTAGTATAAACATTCAATTACATTACAATCAATAACTTAACACACTTGTTCCCAAATATTACAATTGTATTACGTATATTTTTAACTATACCAATTTCTGTAGCTACAGTCGAGAGATCATTTTCTAAATTAAAGATAATAAAGGATTACTTACGATCTGGAATGGACCAGGAATGATTATAAAATCTTGCTATTATTTCTGAATTTACCAAAAAAAGTAAAGCTACAAAAGTCCAACTTCTATAAGACATTTCCATTGTTTTCCATCATGTATATCTATTTAAAAAGACGTGCAATCTAAATATATTTTATTTGACCTTTCGTTTTTTATTCAATAAAAATTTTAATAATTTTTTTTGTATGTATACTAACTGTTTACCTTAAACAAAAAATATATACAAAAGAGTTACCGGACACGATGGCCTGGTTGGTTAAGGCATCGGCCTTTATTCTTGATCATTGTTCGGGTCGTGGGTTCGATCCCCATGAATATCAAGTGGAATTAAAGTCAGATAAGACTTTGGGCAAGTGCAAAAAGGTATTTGTACCATGCGCAGTTTCATTCATGCCGGTAAGCAGGCCGGATGAGATCGGATATCTCGTGGAACTGATAGGGGTTGGTGGCACAATTACACACTTGCTAGTCGATAGATGACCTGAATGACAGATGCATAGTCCTGGGTTTACGGTGATTGAGGACCGTGGTTCGAAGCCCATGATAAGCTGTAGGTCCCGTCCAAATTAGCCCTGGTAGCAGAAAGAGACGTTAAAATTAATAGCAAGCAAGCATACAAAAGAGTTTATCATAAATGTCCGCACCGAAGAGTACTTGGCGCGTCCCTGAGCAAAACATAAACTAAAAGCGCCATAAAAAGTAAGACAAGACAGAGGACGTGGCAGAGAGAATAACTAAAGAAAAACAAGACAGGAGTGTAGAAGAGGTGGAGTAACTGAAGATATTATCAAAAAAAAAACAACAAGACGAGTGTAGTAGATGTAGACTGAAGATATTTTTATATAAAATTTTTATTTAAATTTTTCTGATTTACTTTTATTTAGGTATTTTGTGAACCCAAGAATGAAAATCACCATATACATGAGGATTTATATTTCAAATGATGCCCAACGTGGGGTACTTTAATTTGCCATCTTCACAAGTATATTTGAACGAAAAAGAACCAAAATAAAATAGTGCTAAGAATTTTTTTATTTATATTTTTCTTTATAAAAGAGAAAGTGTTAATTTTGATTTCTAGAGGAAATTTAAAACAAAATATAATAGATCGAAGATGTTATCCATATCTCAAATATGGTCCAAATGTTTTAAGGAAAAATAAAACTCCAAGTCAGTATCACAACGTATAATAAATTGACTTTGTCAATCATAAGCTCAATAGCTATCATCAGGCCTAAATATTTAGTCAATAAAAAAAGGGGGAACAATTTTACTTTCCCGGACCCATCAAAGGGAAAGGTGAACGAGCAAAAAAAATCGAGATTTCGATGGAAATATCCATTTTGAAGTCCCCCAAGAATATTGAAACCATTTCCAGCGTATGGTCTGTCTGTGTGTCTGTGAGTCTGTGTGTCTGTGAGTCTGTGAGTCTGTGTGTCTGTGTGTCTGTGTGTCTGTGTGTCTGTGTGTCTGTGTGTCTGTGTGTCTGTGTGTCTGTGTGTCTGTGTGTCTGTGTGTCTGTGTGTCTGTGTGTCTGTGTGTCTGTGTGTCTGTGTGTCTGTGTGTCTGTGTGTCCGTGTGTAATCTTCCACGTTAACTGCCCAACCGTTTGACCAATCAAGATGAAATTCGGTATGGAGGGTCGGTGTGTGCCTAGAATGCGACCATTACATTTTGGTTTAAATTGGTACAGTAGAAGGTCCTCAAGACCGACATTGATTAAATGCACATGTAACAATTTTTTTTTTTTTTTTAATTTTAAGGACAAACTATACACTTTAGTGCAAAATGCTGAAGTAGAAAGTTTTATAGCATAAAATTCCCAACAACTTTTGTTTCAAACTTTTTCCAGAATTTCCAATAGTTGCGCCACTAGAGGGCGCGTAAAAAATGTGCATGTAGGTTTTCTCTAGTTTTTCTTGATTTTGAGAACAAACGATGCACTTTAGTTCAAAATGTTGTAGTACAACGTTTTAGAGCATAAAATTCCCTATAACTTTTGTCTTAAGCTTTTTCCAGAATTTCCAACAGTTGCGCCATTAGAGGGCGCTTAAAAAATGTGCATGTGTGTTTTCTCTATTTCTTGATTTTGAGGACAAATAACACACTTTATTGCAAAATGTCATAGTATAAAGTTTTAGAGCATAAAATTCCCTACAACTTTTGTCTTAAGCTTTTTCCAGAATTTCCAACAGTTGTGCCACTAGAGGGCGCTTAAAAATGTGCATGTATGTTTTTTCTATTTTTTCTTGATTTTGAGGACAAATAATACACTTTAGTGCAAAATATTATAGTACAAAGTTTTAGAGCATAAAATTCCCTACAACTTTTGTCTTAAGCTTTTTCCAGAATTTCCAACAGTTGTGCCACTAGAGGGCGCTTAAAAATGTGCATGTATGTTTTTTCTATTTTTTCTTGATTTTGAGGACAAATAATACACTTTAGTGCAAAATATTATAGTACAAAGTTTTAGAGCATAAAATTCCCTACAACTCTTGTCTGAAACTTTTTCTGGAATTTCCAATAGTTGCGCCACTAGAGGGCGCGTAAAAAATTTGCATGTAGGTTTTCTCTAGTTTTTCTTGATTTTGAGGACAAACGCATTTTAGTGCAAAATTTTATGGTTTAAAGTTGTAAAGCATCAAATTTTCTTTAACTTCTATCTTTTATCGAATTCCTCATAGTTTCACCATGGCGAGAAAAATACACATTTTTTTAAATTGGAGGTAAATTATGCTCTTTAGTGCAAAATGTTTCAGTGCAAAGTTGTAACGCATAAAATTCCCTACAACCATTGTATGAAAATTGTTCCCGAATTCCCAAAAGTTTTCACACATGATTTTAGATCATAATTGTAGTAGTGTGATATACAACGTGCGCATGCGTATCTTATGTCATTATCAACATTGAAATAACAATTCGGTAGACGTATTCACCATCGGCTCGCTGTTTTTAATGTGTTCCATAAATTAATGTAATGCTTAGTATTTTGTAATTAAAATAATAATAATAATAAATAACATATTCTCTATGGTCGAGCCGGGAAAGTTCTGGGGTAACACAGCCGATTTTTTTAATTAAGATTAAGGTGAAATTAACTTACCAATATTGTTTTGAACATCTAGAAAAAAATTACATTTAAACAAACAACCACGCGGTTATATTAATAATCGTTTGTTAAAATTAGGTGTGGTACGTGATTAAACATTAGTTAAATTAGCAATAAAATAAAATGAAAAAGGACGGGCTGTAACAAAAAGTTACAAAACATGCCAGACACGATGGTCCCAAACGTAAATAATTTTTTGAAAAAACACACGTATGGATCGATGTGTGTTTCGCAAAAATACGTCAAGTGAGAAGGACAGTATAAATATTATTTTCGTATGCTGGCGTTGAATTCGGTACGATTATATAATGAAATGTGACTCATTATATTATTGATGTTTGTTTATTATAAACATCAAACATTATTTTAATATGTCAAATTTGTCAAAATGGAAGGATGCGAATCACCAAAACGATTATACCACGTCGTCAAGGGTATATTCACTATGGTAAACATATATGTAATACTCCTATATCACCAGCTTGAGACAGAAGTGTGTCGCCGATAGTAGAGTGTAGACGATCGTTTCTCTCTCACGCAGTCTCGGATAGTCATAGGCGTCACAGCTGTACGGAATTTATTTTATTGTGATTTTTATATATTCAGCAGAAGACATATTGTAATAAAAACATATACATAAACAATGTTATGATATATGTATTTATCATTTGTAGAATAATTGTCAAAAATAAAAATCGCCTACGTTTGCTTAACTATCCTTTTTATCTACGTTCCTTTTTCCCCATGAGACACGGCGCCAATGCAATTTATATATACGCGCATGCGCGTTGGCACCCGATTCCGATTTTGCATCTGTATCTGTCGGCACGCCTTGTTTCCACAGGCCAAGATAGGACGTTGGCGATATAGAAGTATTACATATATGATGGTAACTAAGTAAAAATTGCAATTGCTGTTGGTTAAATTTACCATGAGTTATATAATCCTTATATTTACCTCATTTCTATTACCCCACCCCTTATACTTCTCATTTAATTCTCCATACAGTATGTTCCATTTTATTTTATAATTTACTACTCGACGAAATAAACACAAATGCAAAATTTCTGACTGTCTTCAAAATAAACTTTCATCCTATTATCCTTATATTCTACATGCTCAACAATTTACACCCCCGATATTGGCTTTTAGTACATTTGTAAATGTCACCATTCCCCTTTTACACTGTTATCTGCTCGTTCCGGTGTTCGGACAATGGTCGACGACCTTCTTGCGAGCCCAGGCGGGTTTGGCAGCCACAAAAACTTATCGTTTAGTTTACTTACTAACGTTGTTTATCTACGGGACCAAATCTGCTTTCCTATATTTCAAGTCTGAAATGGGACAGAATTATAAGATTTGTTTTTGCTGGATGGTATTTAGGAAAGACGAAAGGGACAGGTTGTTTTACTGGATTATAATGTTTTGTAACTGGAAAATGGGGCGAAAAAGAGGCAATAATATTATAGTGCGGGATAAATATAAAGCTATTTACCAAAAGAATTTAGATTAAATATTAAAGTAGACACAAGAATCGCATTTGTCAACCATCAATTACTACTATTCAAATTCGATTTTTAATTTCATAATTTTCAATTTATGCAACTTGGCAATTGTAATATTAATACAGTTACTATTAGCAGCCCAGATTATAAAACTGATGTCTATGATCGGACTAATTCTATTCTTTAAATATACACTGACGACCTAATTGGAACTGTAAAACCTGTTATGTCCAATCTAGATAAAATGTTACATTCTGGTTAGTATAATGATGAACTAAAGAATTAATTTAATTGAGCAAGTAGCATTTTTCCGGCCTAGTCCGGGAAGTACGTATTTTTTTTAATGCGTAAAAAATCGTGGTCAGAATCTAGGTAACTCTGACCAACTTCAGGAAATTTATGCTTGATTATCTTAAAGAAATTCTCGTGTAATAAGTACTGGTAAACTGTTAGAATATTACAGTTTCTATTTTGACATGTACAAGAGACGGATCATATTATTAAGTCTATTTCAGGATTCTCCTCCTTTCAGTAGCTTGCAAAATCTGAACAAACAATTTGGAAATTCTAAACTGCCTTTGTTGTTCACATCTTTGATACATCGAAAAAACTGGAATGAAGAAGTACCGAAATTTTATAGCCATATTTGCCTTGAATAAAAGTTTTAGAAGTGGATAATTTGGGCATTGGAACCGTTTGTTGCAGATCCATTGTTAGATAGCACAAGGGCGGATCTAGAGTCTCATTTTAGGGGGGGGGGTTCATAACTCGTGAAGAACTTCTGGGGGTACTCCCCCGGAAAGTTTTGGGCTATAGTATTTATTGTTATTCATAGGTGTCTATAAAAAAACATCAACGGATAAGGGGGGTCATGACCCCCCCTGAATCCGCCCTTGAGGTTCTGTCTATTTTTTGTGAACTAAATGCAAATTCATAACTTTCTTTATGCTGGATAGATTTTGCTCCAGCATCGCAGGTACTACAAGTGTCACTTTTCGGATGACCAAAGGCAAATGGAATTTTGTATCGAATATGTGCTTGTAGAATGTTTAACAAAGCATTTCTCAATGGATGGCTTAACCATTCCGTTTGCGAAGGAAGTAATATATCTGGGGATTAGTTTAGTTGGAAAACTTACCTGGAACTCCCATCTGGAAAGAATAATCAATAAAGCCAGGGCATTCCTCTGGAACATTAGAACGGTGTGCGGAAAATCGTGGGGAATGAACCCTAAGCAGATTTACTGGATTTACCAACGGTCACATATGAGATAGTAGCCTGGTAGACGAAGGGTATCCAGTCTATAGTGGCTGCTAAGTTGTCTAGACTTCAAAGTCTAGCTTGTGTGGCCATTGCAGGCGCCATGTCAACTACCCCGACAGCGGCAATGGAAAGAACTCTCCATACACTATTGGATCACGAGGCCACAATGACCTATTACACATCCGTGTCGGTGACTAATCAAATCGATTGAGAGACATTATGGAACCACTATGGACTGCTGTGAGAGATGAGTACTCACCAAAGTCTCAGAATGGTGTCAGATGTACCCTCCTGCAGAACTGACATACAGAAGTCTTTTAACGTCCTTCTTCCGAGAGGAGACAAATTGGAAAAGGGGCAAATCCTCTTTCTAGGAACGGTTTGTACACAGATGGTTCAAAGACCTCAAGTGGTACGGGAGAAGGAGTTTACAGCATAAAACCGCTAGTTGACACAACAGTAAGCATCAAAAAGTATGCTACCATCTCTCAAGCGGCGATTTTCGCGATAGAATTGTATTCAAGAGAGTTGGCAAACCATCCACTTGTCAACAAAAGTATTTTCATTTTGTCGGATAGCCAGGCAACTTTAAAAATACTGAGCTCCAGTAGACTGAACTCGAAGCTGATGCATCGAATCCTTGAATCCCATTCCTACTAATAAGAGATTAACCTTGTTCTGAGTACCTGGGCACGATGCGGTGGAGATCAACGAGAAAACCGACACTTGCGAGAAAAGGTGCAGAATCCTTGTTCATTTCACCGGAACCATTTTTTGGCATACCCAAAATTAGTGCCAAGGACATTATCTGGAAACGACCTTAGAGGAAAACCTTATCGCAGATCCTAGAATGGAATAGAAGTGATCTATGCATCTTAATTGGACTGCTTACAAGGCTCTGTCGTCTGCGTTACCATCTGAAGAAGCTAGGTCTGAGTCAAACATCGGACTGTCGCTTCTGCAGTGTGAAAGACGAAACGGTGGGATAAAAAAGGCGTTACTATCGATCAGTGGATCGCAGTGTTTGTTCTACATTATCCAAACTGGCTTCTGACAGGTCTGTTGCTTGGATGTATTTTTGTACTCCTACTAACGCTTTTTTAAGATAATCAAATGAACTTGCATATATCATTTCTTTCTTAACTTGTGCTGTATCAGGACACCACGACATGAGGAACAATTTTTGTTTCTTTGAGGATTCTGAAGTACCCTGGCTCTTATCCAGCAGTGGAAATGAATAGGCTTCGTACGTTTGGTTTCATACAGCTGGAGCTTACTCACATCAAGGAAACTTCACCTAAATCAACCATAGACCTCATGAGAAAGTGTGGATTGTATGATGAATTTTAACACGTAGGGGTGAGCCACAATAGGTCTGTGCTGACCTAAGTGTTTCTCGTCTAACTGCTTCTCTTTACACCGTTCTGAATAAAGGCAATAGAGATGTGCAACATTCAGTAAAGGAGAAAGGTATTTTCTGTTAGGATTTGTATTTCTCGAATAATGTGACTGGGTAATATCAACGTTCCTTCTACCTATTCTATATATATTTGTTGTTGGGTATGTGTTACTTCGTATGTAAAAGAATAGTTTTTTGATGACCTTCTCTTGGGTCGGTGACGAGATACTGATTGGATATGAACGTTTTTGAAAATCAAGATGTATTTGGCATCTCCATCGAAGGCATAATTTTTTTTAAAAAAAGTCTTAATATTGAATTTTGCACTACCATTCATTCGACAATTTGGCTTGCAAAGTATGAATCTCGCAACTTATTTCTTATCGGTAGTTTTTCCTTTCTGCAATACATACTGCTTTCTCTCAAATATGCTGCTTTTTTCGTTTCCAGTTCCTTGGATATGATATTCGTTTTTTAGATCTTTTATGTTCCAGTTTCGATAGAGTTCAACGTAAGTCATTAGCAGTAACATGTACTCTTTCTTCATTAGTAGTATAAGGTATCTCTATAGATTCATTTTCAGTTTTATCCTTTTATTTGGCATCCTCATTTGTTTCTGAAACTACAGTCTTTATAATTCTCTGAAATATCATAAAAAACTCAATGTTTAACATTTTTTATATTGCGCGGTCTACGCATAATTCTTAATTCAACAAAATCTCGTCATCGCTGGAAGGTATGTATTCGCTATCTTCTGTAACACTTTCTTCATCGGTGCTCTCATTCATATGTGTAACAAGACGTTTGTCATTAACATAAGAGGCTTTTACAACCTTTTTAGCCGTAACGTAATATAATATAAAGATAAAAAGTACTTCACTAATACCCAGTTACAGGTACTGGTACTGCGATTTTGGCAAATTGCATCAACTTGTTGGGCATTCTGTATTTCACGATAATCATTTCCATCTTGATTTGACATAATATCTGATCTCGGTTCTGTAAACAAACAATTGCCATATACCTACCTATCTACTTATTTGGAGGTTTACTGCCACCTAACAATTTCAAAATTTTTCTAGCACGAGTTCCCATCACTAATACTCAGTAGATAGAACGTTCTTTAACTTTAACGGTTCTGTAACTAATGACAATGACGTTTTGATTATGACAATTATACAAGAAATCAACTTGTAAAGTTTTATTCTAAACGTCATTGCCTTTACTTATTGAGTCTTTAAAGTTAAAGGACGTTCTATCTACTGACAGAAAGAGTTATTATTTCTCATTTAAATAGTATACTAAAATTCCTGAAATTACTATAAAACTAACATCAAATAGAACTCTGACACCTCACTTCCATCGACAAATCTTTCTAACAGTTGTGAGGATAAAGGAGTCATGTCGCAAAATTGTAAGATGGCACCTTTATCCAAATTACTGCTAAAATATTCAAAATTTAACGATGATTTTTTTATATCTATATCGGAGATGTCCAAAAATTGCATTATCAAATTTTTGAAAAAATGTGATAGGGCGCTTTTATTATCTCATATCTCCAATTAAAAATTTTATGATAAAAGCTAAAATTTACGGATTATTTTTTTCATGAATCTAGCTAAAACGCAAAATAAAAATGTATTATTCAGTATCGCTCACTTTTCATCCGATTAATTAATATTAAAATTTATTACACCCTGTTATTCAAAATATTTAAGTCCAACTATGTATAAAATTTAAAATTTTGTTACTAACTTGCAGACGAGGCAGACCAGAATCGGTGATCGATCGACATGGTACAGGGTTATTCATTATAAATGTCCCAGCCCTTACCATAGTTGTTATTGCATAAAAAAAAAACATTTTGAAATAAAAGTTGTGTGGGTATAAACCAATTTTATTATAACGTTAACAAAACTATAGTGGCGTGCGTAGTTTAAGGGACACAAGAAAAATATTCGTTTACACCGTTCTTAAGATATTAAAGGATAAATATAGTAAATTAAACCAGTTGCTATAAATATTGAAAGGTTAATATTATCAAAGAACGTTATGAAAATCACAACTGTCATGTTTATTAAATATCATATCTTTATTGACACATTCAAAATAGTTTACAGTGTAGAAGAAAAAATTCAAATATTTACGTTAACGTTAGAATAAAATTAGTTTATAACCACACAACTTTTATTTCAAAAATTTTTTTGTTTATGCAATAATAACTATGGTAAGGGCTGGGACAATTATAATGAATAACCCTGTACATTACATTTTTCTGCATTTATTGACCACCTATAAATAATAATAATTATCATTGTGTATGTCTGCTGAAAACATTTCCAAGAGCGGCGCCGCTGCACTCCAGTTTCCCAGTTTCCCGAGTAGAAAAGATTATTACATTATTTAATCGATAATTGACTCTTTTTGTATCTCAATATTGAACCGGCGATATAATTCTTACTCAAGTATTTGTTATAAACGAACAAACTATAGTTTCTGATCTC
Source organism: Neocrepidodera transversa (assembly GCA_963243735.1). Lineage (NCBI taxonomy): Eukaryota > Metazoa > Arthropoda > Insecta > Coleoptera > Chrysomelidae > Neocrepidodera > Neocrepidodera transversa. The sequence continues at coordinate 13,991,285 of OY725340.1, read as the reverse complement.
GTTACTAGTTATAAGGTATAGGATATTTGCGTAAATCGCGTAAGCCCTGTGTGCGGGCGGAAGCGGACACTTGTGTTTAAGTTACGGACCTAAACGTATCCCTTAATTAAACAGTTCTGTTTGAACAGGCAGATTAAATGTGACATAGAACTGTAATCGCGCTTATTGTGGTCCGTGCAGAGGGTCAGAACGGCTCTAAACTAACTGCCCTCTGCCAGGAAACGGATTCCGGTAAATCACCTAATATACTAACTACTTAGGAGAGACGGAGGCATGTTCCGGACTTATATTAATAGCTTTCTCGCTGCTTTTTGCTGGATATAAATGATATTCGACAGATTCTTTGAATGAGAGAGATTGACAAATCTAATGTAAGAAGACAATGGAGTTATCTAATTTTTTGAATAGCGTTTTTAATTATATTTTTAATTTGTAGTTTTTAGTTTTTCTTTGTTTTTATGGAAGAAAATAGAATTGGGCATTTTTTCAATTTGTGAAAGTTGGTTGCTTGTTTATCCATAGAAATATTTCTCCATTTTTACTTTCACGACCCACCATCTGAGAACACAAAGTATTGTCGACGAGCTAAAAAAAATTTTCAAGGTAAAGATGGAAATATCCATCTTGAGGTTCCCTGAGATTATTAAGACAATTTCCAGATGGAAGTCTATATGTGTGTCTGTCTGTCTGTATTTCTTCCACGATAGAGGCCACATGTTTAATCCGATTGAGCTGGAATTTGGTATATGGGTCGGAGCGACCACATTGCATCCCGGGTGACGCAAGTAAATTTTTACCATCCGAATTACATCCCATTGACCAATTTAATTTTAGCAACAAAATTAATATATTTTGTGATAATAACCGACAGCGTTGTCACGTTTACTTAATACTAAATTGGAATATAGAAATAAATATTCATTACTGTAAACTGGACTAAAATTTAAAATCTTCCGTTAATTCTATTTTTTTCAAGTACGTTTAACATTAGTTTCAATAGGGAAATCAAAATGTTTGTACCCCCCCTAGTGCTGCTTCTGCTGGATTTCTTCAAAGGAAATAGGCTAATTGTTATTCAGGGTTTATACATCCTGTTTTCAAAAAATGCAGTGAAGAGATGAAAATGTACAAAACGAGATTGTAAAGCTTTTTTAAAAACTTGTATTAGTGATGTGGTTCATGTTTTTGGGTAAATATTAAATTTTGGTTTTTATCAATTATTATGAAAACCGTCCCTGATATCTGTGGATGCAAAGCACCACTCGATTATTTTTCAAATTGAAAAACTATTGTTCCATATAAAGAAATTCATTAGCTGCTAAATATTAAACATAAATAATTAAACTTTCAGTTGGTATGTATTAAGGTATATCATATGCTAGTGAAGGATCGCCTTCTCCTAAAAACTGAAAGATAAAAAAAATCATGTAATTAAGTGCAAACTGATTTAAGATGTTTAAATTTTATAAATCATTGTGCAAGGTAAGATATACCTTAAATTTCTTAAAGAGTATAGAATTTTAGCACAAACTGTCAACCTTGCTACGGATTTTACCAAAAATAGTTTTAATAATCAGCAAATACCTTTATTTTTAGGGGGGATGCAATTCGGATGGTACCTTTTCTTGGTCAGGTAAAACTTAAATTTTTGGGATGCAACTCGGATGTCGCCCCTCAAATGGTGTTTTTACTATTGTAATCCCCATAGATGTGGCCTGTAGGTGTTCCTTGTCATACTTTGGTAACTCGTAGTAACGTAACTATTGTTTTATTATGATATTTATGATATAAAATGCCGTACTTTTTTTAACATTTTTAGAACCGACATAGTGAGTACTACCCACCTCCAATTTTTTTTTTGAAAGCTATTTCGTAGAAAACAAGCTTTTTCTCAATAATATTTGGGTGTCAGTTCCCTTTTAAAAAATCACAATGTACAAAGACAAAGGACTGAAGAGTTTTTTAGGCTTAGATTAAAATTTTTATCTTTTATAGGGTGGTCTAAAAAACAGTAAATGTCAAAAATTCTTAAAGTTCAAACTTTACCAAATGGTTATTGATATTTCGTTAAGCAAAAAAAACATAGGTTAGATTCCCGCCACCTGTATTGCCGGACAAAGTATTAATTAATACCCCTGCCAACGACCTAATGATATCAAAAAAAATAAATGATGAGCAGAATTTGTTTACCATTTATTTAATTATTTAAATGGTGTAAAAACTTATGCTGCCATCCATTCGAAATAATAGAGAAAAAAAGAAATTCTCTCAAGGCATTTACAAAAATATTTTTATCGATATTTTTCTATTTTATTTTCAAATAATGATTTTATTAAAAAAACAAATGTAGGTAATTAAAAAAATCTTAATGAATATTGAAATATTGATTAAAAAAAAATCCCAGAAAAAATCAGCATCGATATCTCAATAGTTTATACAAGTTTAACCAACTATTATTTGAAATTTTAACTCTTCGATTTCTACAGGGTAGTTTCAATAATAATTCAAGTTTAACAAATTCCAAAATCAATTTTGTATTAAATAGGTCCTTCCGAGCTTCGGCATGCCCACGACCGACTGCCTAATAGTTGTACGTTAACTTGAAAGTTTGATTATTCATCAGTAGGATACGGTGTGGTCTAATGGAAGGGTGTGTGCGTTACTATAGAAGTTCCTAGTTCGATTCCGAAATTTTTTTTTTCGAAATAAATGGAAGTTATTTCTTTTTTTTTAATGCACAGGCTGGATTTAGATAGTCAAGACTTCTTTTAATAAAATGAATTAAAATACACAGGTTAATTACGCTGGCTCTCTAGACTCTTGTTTTATTTATTCATCTTTTCTTATTTTAAACTAAATCCTAACAGCTGATTGACGGACCTTTTTTAATTAGACACGATATTCGTCAAGACGGACCTATTGGGTTTTCACCGGGTACGACTAGACGGACCTCTAGACACTCTCTAAAATTTTACTACAAAAAGGTTTTATCTGCATTATTAAACATGAAGAATTGTTCTATTTAATACATTAAAAAAAGCTCAAGAAATTCAACAATAAAAATATAATAATTAAAAAATGAAATAAAAAATACAGTATTTAAAACAATAATAGCTTAGAGTGCGTCTTCAAATATAAATCGTTGCTGTATATTTGGTCCTTCAATTAAAAGTTTATTATTATTATGTTATTTTTGTTTACTTTAAAAATTAAGATGTTAGTAGGCTAACCTATTGATGTTAATTAAATAAAATCGTCAATTTGGTTCTTCCGAAATTATCTCGGAAAACGGGACTGATATTTTAATTAAAAAAACAAACCAATCTTAAGAATATGAATATTTTTTCCCCCGTTAAATCAACTTTGTATCTATAACGCGTTACACAATTCCATTAAATTAAGTTTTCGCCACCCTGTGTATAGTTTTTGTAATTAAACTAGTAAAAGACTATATTTTTTTCAACCATTTTGTTATTTTCAGGTAAAGCCGATACAAAAACCAGATCAGGAAGGGTGGGCGAGGGTGAATGTCCAGTCGTTCGTTTGGGGTGTGCCAATCACTACCGGTCCATCCACTCCAGAACAACTTTAAACGCGCCCTACCCCAACCCTTAGCCCTCTGCCTGGCCATTTCGTCCCTATGGAAATAAATGCTGGCATCAGTTGGCGGTACAGTCACTGAAAAAATTCAAAGGTAGATTATATTGAAACCCTTCAGTTATTATATGTATACAGGGCGACACACACTAGATTTATATTTAATTATAAAGAAGGAACGAAATACGGCAATAATACAGAATGTTTAATAAATTAAAAAAAATAGGAAAAGTTTTTTGCTTTTATATATCTGTAAATGGATATTAAATATTATGTCTTGTATTTATATTGGTATAGCCAAAGTGCCCAAATTCAATATATCCCTTGTTGAAATTTTACATTTTTATAACTACAGGATGTTTTATATTAACAGAGGGAAGTAACTAAAAATTTTATTAAATGGTCTCTTCTATAAAATATTTTATACAAAAAGCAATTCGGGAATTAAAGTTATATCATTAAATTTAATTTTTTTCTGAAAAATGCATGTTACCTGATATAACACATATGTTGTAGTTATATGTTTTTAAAATATATTTTTAATACTGTTTTTATTACTTATTGACTTTACAATGTTCGTCCATCCGTCCGTGTATCTGTCTGTCTGTCTGTCTGTCCATCTGTCACAGTGATAACTTGAAAACGGTTTCGAATTTTGTAACTCTGTTTTCAGCAATCCATGGTCAGAATAATTCGCCCACCTATTGATTTCAATGATCTAAGTCAATTTTGGATTTCTGTTTTCAGCAATCGATAGCTGGTTACCTCTTATCACCCACCTATTATTTTTAATGACCTAAGTCAACTGCAACCATCTGTCTATCCGTTTGTCCGTCTTTTCGTCTGCCTAAGCAATAAATTGAGAACGGTTTCGAATTTTGAATTTCTGTTTTCGGCAATCGATAGAACGGTTTCGAATTTTATTATTTTCAGTGACCTAAGTCAACTAAAACCGTCTGTCCGTGGCTGAAAAATCGATTAAGGCATATTGAAGTTATTAGTTATTTTTCTGTAAAAAATATGCTTCTATACGAGTCAACCATGATAGATAAATAAGTTGTTTTTTTAATATTAATACTGTTTTTTTTTTAATATTAATACTGTTTTTTTTAATATTAATACTTTTCATGAAGCATAATTAGAGATTTACAAAAAAAAACAAGTTTATTAATATAATATGTTGCGCTATGTAACGCCAAGTTACTTAAAAAGATTTGTAATATATTTCTTTACGTCGATTTTATATAATTTTTTTCCCAAATTGCATATCAATGGTTCTTTAATGTAAACAAAATTATTTTACTAAAATATAAAGTTGTATGAAGAGAAAATATTCTATACCAGGATTTCTGCATTGATTATGATAGGTACCGGGTGTCTCACTTTTAGGAGTTTTGATCGCTTATTACTCAAATAGTTTTGGGAATAGAGACATCCGGTTTTCGTCAGTTATAATGAAATTTATTAGTTTCTTTCTCAATAATGGAATCTTTTTTCGTAATCTTTATTTGACCGGAAATTAACCATGTGATTTTTAGGAAAATAGCAACTTTGTTATTTTAAATAAAACACCCTGTATATTTTTAGCCTAACATAAAGGTCAATCTTTAAGCTTTATAAAGATATATGCCACTTTCTACGGAAAATATTGCCTGAAATTTAATTTAAATGACAAGCATTTTGTAAGAAAATTAACAATTAACAAAATTTTTTTTTGAAAAGATGTCCATGGACGTTTATATACATTCGCCAACTTTTGACAAAGATTTTGTTAATTTTATTGCCTTACAAAATGCTTAACGTTGTTTATGAGAAAATAGTGAAAACTATATACAGGGTCCAGCAAACTTCTGTTGTAGTTATAAGATTTTTACCAAAAACGGGTTTTCTCTATAAATAACTTTTAAACGACGAAAAATAATTACGGAGAATAAATGGTAAAGTTGAAGGGCATAAAATTCAGTATCTATTGATGAATACTTATACAGGGTGTTCCATTTGAAAAAACTTCAGTACAAGTTATTTTAAACTACGCTGTACAAAATAAAAATTTCAATCTAAACCTAAAAAATTTTCAGTCCTTTCGTTAAAAAAATGGACGATATTTACATTTAAAATAACACCATTTTTAAATACACTCTATATAAGATTTTACTAAATAAATATTTAAACTGAAAAAAAACTTTATATAAAAAGAAATTGCTCAACGAAATCCGCATTTTCCATCGTTTCTAAGTTCCGGAATATTTGCAGTTAAAATGGGTCAGAAACTGTTTTTTTATATATTTGTAGAATAATTTGCAGATATTAAGGTAATTTTTTTCGTATAATAATGAAATTATTAAATTTAAACAAATCATTTATTTAAATTAAACATATACTTTTTAAAGTAAATAAATCATTTCTTTAAAATAATTAGGTCAGAATCTGTCTCTATATTATGTTGAAACAATACCAAAAATATATTTATTTGTTTATCCTAAACATTTTTATTATATATTATTCATATTATTTTTGTTTAATAAAAAGAATAATGTTGAGAAATTTTATATGTATATAAAATTAATTAAAAATTAAAATTTTTATGTTTTTAATTTGTTATTAATTTTCTAATAAATTTTTATTTAGTTTACCATATCTCATAAATTTCTATTTTATTAGAAAATTTTGGTAAATTTCCTGATACATTTTTTATTTGTAGTATTTTTTATTTAGTTTATTAAATTTATTATATTTATATGAAATTTTGTCATATATCATAAATTTCTATTTTATTAGAAAATTTTCAGAAGTTTGATTAAATTGAAACAACTCTTTGTTTAAATGAAACAAATTTTTGTTTAAATAAAACAAATCGTTGTTTAAATCAAATAAATATTAATTTGAACTTCTTTCAAAAAAGATACTTTTTTACAACTGATTTTCTGTTCTGTTCTTTCAAATTTTATCACTTTGTGTTAAATTTCCTTTCTTTTCTACAAATTTTTGTCACTTTTTTAAATTGTTTTCTATTTTTTTTTTCCAAATTTTGCATGTTTTCGGCTCAAATTTCTTTTGCCTCAAAGAAAATTACTAGAGTAAGTGACAAAAATTGAGAGAAAAGAGAGGAACTCTTTTCCCTCAATTTTTGTCACTTACTTTAGTAATTTTCTTCTCACTTTCCGAATTTTGCGCTTTTTCGACTCAAATTTCTTTTGTTTCAATAATTTTGCCTCTTTTCTCTTAAAAATTTTGCTTCTTTTCTCTCAATTTTTTATTTTCTTTAGTAATTTTCTTTTTTTCCAAATTTTGCACTTTTTCGACTCAAATTTTTTATCTTTTCTCTCAAAAATTTCCCCACTTTTCTCTCAGAATTTCTCCTCTTTTCCCCTTTTTTCTTTGAAAAATGTTTTCTCTTCTCTCAATGTCTGTCACCTTTTTAGTAATTTACTTCAATTTTTTAAATTTGCACTTTTCGACTCAAATTTCATCTTTTCTGTCAATTTCTGTCCTTTTTTTTAGTAATTTTTTTCTTTTTTTTTAATTTTGTTCTTTTTCGATTCAAATTTCATCTTTTCTCTCAATTTTTGAAACTTTTCAGTAATTTTTTTTATTTTTTCCAAATTTTCACTTTTTCTACTCAATTTTCCACTCTTTTATCTTAAAAATGTTTCCTCTTCTCTCAATTTTCTTCTTTTTCTTTTAAATTTTGCACTTTTTCGAATCAAATTTCATCTTTTCTCTGAATTCTTGTCACTTTTTAAATATTTTTCTTTTTTTTTAATTCCTTTCCAAATTTTGCATCTTTTCGACTCAACTTTCCCCTCTTTTCTTTAATTTCTCAATTTCTGTCACTTTTTAGTAAATTTCTTCTTTGTTTTTTTATTTTGCACTTTTTCGATTCAAATGTCATCTTTTCTCTCAATGTTTGTCACTTTTTAATTAGTTTTCTTTTTTTTCATTTTCTCCAAATTTTACGCTCTTTCGACTCAACTTCCCCTCTTTTCTCTCCAAAATGTTTCCTCTTCTATCAATTTCTGTCACTTTTTTAGTAATTCTTTTGTCTTTTTTTAAATTTTGCACTTTTTAGACTCAAATTTATTTCATCTTTTGTCTCAATTTTTGTCGCTTTTTAGGCAATTTTCGTTTTTTTCACTTTTTCCAATTTTTGCACTTTTCGTCTCAAAAATATCCCATCTTGTCTCTCAAAAATAATTCCCCAAAACAAAGCCAACCCGCAGCCGCCAATCAGGAAGCTAGAATGTGTGTTTTAATTCAAAAGATCGAAATTTATTAAAAATTATTTTTATAGAACGATTTTTACTAAATTTTAAAATTTGTGCCCGCCTAATTAATTTTTAAATTTTTTTTGACATTTATTAGATTTCAATTTTTAGTTGTTAAACCCAGTCAAATTTAAAAATGTCGAATTCGTCACAACCCGATTAATGTGGTCAGCTAACTGCAGTACAATTTTAATTATAATAGAATCACTCGAAGCAATTTAATTTTGCGAACAAAGTTTTCAATCCGAGTCACGACAAAGAAAGCTAGCTCACCTACGGTTCGCTTTAAATATTGTTTAAACCAATTAAATATGTGTTTGAAATTTTAAACAAACTTTAATTTTAAATCAACACTTACGTTTTATGAAACAACAAATTAAAAAATCCTTTTTTAATTATGGTTGATTTATTTTCTTTTTCGTTTTTAAGATGAGTTTAAACAGCAAATAAAATAAAATAAGGAATGAAATAAAATAAAATAAGAATTAAGGGGAAAACTCATTGGTTTATATAGATGACTAAAATAAAATAAGAATGAGAATGAACCAATCAAATCACAGCTTTTTATATAATAATACTATCTCAATTGGCAAAAAATATTTGGATCATGCGCAGTATCGATTTCCAAACAAAATAAACTAAAATATGGTAAAAAGTTAAAAGTTAGTCATCTTTTGTACTAATTATTATTTCTTATTTTAGGTTATTTCATGTATAAACGCTCTCATAGAAATGTACATGTTTAACTTATTTTATTTGCTGTTTAAACGCACCTTTATTTAGGTAGTAAACTTACCTAGTAACTAAAATAAACTATGTAAAAAAATATATTGCCCAAACAAAATAAAAGATAATAATAAAAACATTTTATTGGGCCAGAAATAAATATCTGCAATAAACAATATTTATCAAATCAATCGTCAACCAAAAGAAAAACAATACATAAACAGAGACTCCATTTACTACAAAAACACCAATATGCATATGCTATTTATTTAGCCCTTGAATTTATAAAGCAAATTCCGCTCTGGACTAGCATGTTTTTGCAAGGGGAAAACCGGGATTCAAATAATACGGGACGCCGGGACACGCGTCCGACGGTCCCGATTACGAAAAAAAAAACCTGTGGGGTGAATATCAGTAAGGAAACAAACCAGAATATGAACCATTCCGAAGCGTCCTCTAGTGAAGGGTAGCAGATATTATTAGTACTTCAACTAAGGGTTGATGCAGATGGTTCGTAGTTTGACTAACGGTTTTTACGAGGGTATTCGATATGTATCGTTAAAGTAGTGTCTGTGTTGGGTTAATAGTTCAGGGGTTACAAGGGATACGTGTATTTATACATAAAAATAATAATTTAGATTACGTAGAAAAAAACGTTTTTATAATTATTTTTTGGGGTTTGCCATGATGAGAAAAGAAATTTATTAATGAGGCTACGATTAATTGATAAGCTTAAGTAAATTTAAAAAAAAATGTATTAGAGAACAAAATGTATACAGGGTAATCAAAGTTTAGGTACTTTTGATAACCTTGTATAAATTTTTTTCGTATGTTATCAAGTAGTAAAAAGATTTTGAAATCAGCTTCTCAGCAAGAATCTAAAAATAAATATAGGATGTTCCGTTAAGAAAAACGTAACTTTGTTATGCTGTGACTTTATGAAACATCCTGTATATTACGAAATAGTTTTAAAATATGGACCTTGACTCTATCCATATTTTTTATTTAAAATTTTTTTGTATCCATCAGAACAACGGAAATAAAAAACTCCGGAGTACAAGTTGATCAACTTGTTTGTATAATTTCAAATGGATTTTAGACATGTTAGTCTGGTCAAGATAGCTCTATAAATAGGGGCAAGGTTAGAATAATTCGCATAGAACTGATAATCGGTACCAATGTTGGGAACACCATTATAAATGCCTTGTGAAAAGTCCCCATCTCCAAAAAAAATTTATTCAAAGTCAAAGTTATCAAAAATGAGTTTTTTGCATTTTTTAGCTAAACGGTAAGTTTTATCATAAAAATATATACGTAGACATTTTGGCCACAGAGTGACTGTAGTATTTGATGGTTGGTAAAAATATTGAAGCCGCAGAACAACGTCGTCGAACTACAAGAATATCTTCATCTTCTGACGTTATTTTTGATGAATTTATGACATTTCCCACAAGTCAGCAAAATTTTCTTGCAAATACCCATAACAAATCTCGGTTCATTTTAATGTTAAAAGAAAAATTTACCACTGAAAATATTTTTGTAAAATAAGCTGATAACGACGCTGATGTTCTGATAATTGAAACAGCAATAGAACAATTCAACTCAACAGATGCAACTATTGTTGTTGGTGAAGTTGTTGATTTATTAGTATTACTTGCTGCTCGAACTCCTACCGAAAAAATGATCTATCTTTTAAAACCTGGGAAAGCTCAACAGCTATCGAAAATATATTCATCCAAAAGTTTATCTGCTTCTTCAAAATACCAAAATCACATACTAAAATAACTGGCTGTGATAAGACATCAGCATTTTTGAGAAGAGGTAAAACAGTTTTGAAATTGCTTGAGAAACAAGATTTAGTTAATTGTGCTGAAGTTTTTATAGAAAGTAACTCTATTCCACAAGCTGTAATTACCAATGGATTTCACTTCCTTCTTGCTGTATATGGAGCTCCAAAAAAATTAGATAAGTTTCGATACTTTTTTTATAAAAAATACTCGTAACAAAAAACGAGTGCGATTAGCTTGTCTTCCCCCAACCTCTGCTTCTGCTCATCAACATCTACTTCGAGTATATTATCAAGTTCAAGCATAGCTTGGTAATAAACTGGACCCAGAAGCCTGGGGATAATATATTGAAACCAATTCAGAACTTTCCCGACTCGGCTGCAGAGAATGGGATTATTTTAATTAAAAAATACTAACCATTACATTAATTTATGGAATTTTATGCTCTACAACTTTGCACTAGAACATTTTGCACTAAAGCCTATTGTTGGTCTTCAAAATAAAAAAAAAAAGGCAAAAAGACTAAATGTGTATATTTTTCGGCCTCTAGTGGTGAAACTATGGGAATTCCAAAAAGGTTAAAGATGAAACTTAAAAAGAAATTTGGTGCACTACAACTTTGCATAACAAAATTTTGCACTAAAATGCATTGTTTGTCCTCAAAATTTGGAAAAACTACAGAAAACCTACAAGAACATTTTTTGCGAAATTTTATGCTCTAAAACTTTGCACTTCAATATATTACGCTAAAGTGTATTGTTTGCCCTTAAAATTTAAAAATAATCGGTTGTGTCGCCCCAAAACTTTCCCGACGAGTATCCACGAATACTTTTTCAGATATTTAATGTTAAAGTTTCAAATTTTGACATTTCTTTATTTTTGACAGGTGACAGTTGGAAAAATAATTTTGAATGTTCTGAATAGAGTTTTTCAAGGGCTTTCAAACGACATATTGCATGTCCAATTCCGTGACATATTGCATCTATCATTTTTTGATAGTAATACTTCCGTTTGACAGATCTCGTACAGAAACTAATTGTTTCTTCCGACAGATAGCTCAAACCCATATACCAAATTTCAGCTCAATCGGATTAATAATTTTTCAGATATTTAACGCTGAAATTTTAAATTTTGACATTTTTTTATTATTGACAGGTGACAGTTGGAGAAATAATTTTAAATGTTCTGAATATAGTTTTTCTAGCGCTTTCAAATGACATATAGCATATCCAATTCCGTGACATCTTGCATCTGTCATTTTTTGATAGTGGTACTTCCGTTTGACAGATCTCGTATAAAAACTAACTGATTCTTCCGACAGATAGGTCAAACCAATATACCAAATTTCAGCTCAATCGGATTAATAATTCTTCAGATATTTAACGCTGAAGTTTTAAATTCTGACATTTTTTTATTATTGACAGGTGACAGTTGGAGAAATAATTTTAACTGTTCTGAATATAGTTTTTCTAGGGCTTTCTAATGACATATAGCATATCCAATTCCGTGAAATATTGCATCTGTCATTTTTTGACAGATATCGTACAAAAACTAATGGGTTCTTCCGACGGGTAACCCAAACCCATATACCAAATTTCAGCTCAATCGGATTAAACGTGTGGCCTCTATCGTGGAAGAATACACACACACACGCACGCACGCACGCACGCATGCACTATATACCAAATTCAGCTTAATCGGATTAAGCGTGTGGCTTCTATCATCGAAGAATACACACAGGCACACACACAGACAGACCGACTTCCATCTTTAAATGGTCTTAATTGTCTCAGGGGACCTCAAAATAGATATTTCAGTTTTATCTCGAAATTTTTTTTAGCTCGTTCAGAATACTTTCCCTTCTCGTTGGATTGTGGATCGGGAAAGTAAAAATTAAAAAATTAAGAAAATTGTATAAAGATTCATTTAGGAAGTTTTAAATTTTGCAATAAAAATTATATACAAATTTTTTAAAGAATCCTTGATTTTAAATAAAATAATATTAAATTAATTCACCCTCGTGGGGGATTCGGTAGGAAAATTTCACACCGAAATAATAAAAAAATACTAGGACAATGAAGTTTTTTAATGGTAAATGTAAATGTCATTTTACTATGAACAAAAAAAATTCAGTGTAATTTCATGCTCCTTTACTACAAGGAGGAGAAGAATTTCCGGAAAATTTTTAGTTGCTATGGTAACGATACAAAATACAGGCTTTTCGTTGGTCGAAAATGTTAGGTGTGAAATTTTCGATAAAATTGTGGGTTTTTAAAATTTGTTTCATTTTTAATTTTTTTAAAATTTGTTTTTTTAATGTTCAAGTAAACCAATTTAGAAAAGTTTTAAAATTTAACTCTTTTCGAAGTAAAAAAATCAAATTTCATCATCAAAACTGAAAACTGAAAAAAAATTGTTTATATTTTCAAAATTCAAACAAAGAAAATTGTAGATATAGCAAAAAAAATAAATTAGAAAAATTTAAATTAGTTTTTTTATATTCAAATAACTAATTCAGAAAATTTAATTTTTGAAACATTTTTACAAATTCTGAAAAAAAGCAGTATGAAAAAAAAACCATCAAAACCTAAAATTGAAAAAAATATTACTATGTTCTGAAAAAATGATAAAATATTATTACTTAAAAATTTGGGCTAGTAAAAAAATTATTTTCACTATTTTAGTATTGAGTACAACATATATTTCATATAATATTCAAAAATACCCAGTATAACTCTGTAAATCCCTATATTGTTAAGATAATTTAAAACGATATATAGGGTGTTATATTTAAAAATATATAATTTTGTGCTACAACTACTTTATAATATATTTAAAAATAATTATAAAATCTGCTGCTTATGATTTTTATTAATAAACTTTTCTTGTATATGTCGAGCTTTGTTAAATAAACTATTTTTTATATAATTAAACACATACGCTTTATCCATATAATATAAAAATAAAAGAAGAAAAATTAAACTATATTTTTTTTAGTTAATAACAAAAAATTACTTGCAGACCATCGCCTCTTAATATATAATCACATCGTTAACATTTCCTATCGTACACATCTTAAAGGGTTGTAAAGGGTTATATTGCGATTTTCAGTCCCACTCTTCACGCCAATGGCGATTCGCGTAGAGTGGAGACCACGTTATCTAACACCCCATCTGTATTTCCGTTTTTGAGGGATGTTGATTTCATTCATTGGCGTATCAATCATGTCTTCTAACATATGTCCTAGCGTATCTTTTAATTGACTTATATCGACAATCGAAGGTTTGAAAATAATAATATTAATCTAAACTAATAAATATTGTTTTGTTTAAACCTTAACAACTGTATTTATACTTTAGTTTATTTAAGTTACTACCATAAGAAGCCACAATAATAATAATCAATCAATCATGTCTCGAAATAAGAACACCACATTAAACCAAATAGAATTGATGGTATTTTTTTTTGGAAATGAACCCAAGGATTATTTCGGGTAAAAATCATCCTTTAACTCCACATGGATTGTATATAAAATGAGATGAACTGTCAGACCTCCTGAATAATTCTTTAAATGGGGCCAGAAAATCAAAGAAACAGTGGAAAACTGTAAGTAACTATATTCCGTTATAAGTAATATTATCATAATATTAATGTTGTTTAATCTTGATATTCTGTATTCTGTTTATTTATGGATGCAAATCTAAAACAAAAAATGAGGGGTAATCCCACCCAACTTTCCGAACACTCCTAGTAAAGTAATTGTTTAATCAATTATTTTAGTTTTTCTGCATCAAAATAAGTACATTAATAAAATTAGTTTACAAAAATTAAAAAAAAAACTTAATTTTTTGTAAAATTTTTATAATTTTGTAGAATTTCTACAAGTATTATTTTAAAATTATGAAATATTTCACACATAATGTACTTTTTGATCCCTTCCAGATTTACTATTTACTTTTTTCATTTTTTTCACCATTTCCGATAAAACAAAAGGACAAAAAAATTAAATTTTTGTTTTAATCTGGTTATAATAATTACAATGTTAAATTCGAAGAGACTAAATTATTTTCTGAGTTTTATGTTACCTATCGAATGGTATAAATCCCATTTTAATATCTTAAATATTTTTAAAGTTATTCAATTTTTTTTAACTTATATTAAATTTCAAAAAAAAATTTATGAATTCTACAATTTTTTGAATAATTTTAAAATCAATAAATAATTAATATCTTTTTCCATTTATTGCTATAACTTTTACAAATACTATGTTAAAATTATGAAATAATTTACACCAATAATTCTTTTGGATCGTTTTCGGATATGATATTTACTTTTTTCATTTATTTTATACTCATTGATAAAACGAAATTACAAAAAATTTAAAAAAAATTCTTTATTTTGGCTATAAGAATTACAATTCTAAATTCTAAGAAACTAAAATACATGTTAAATTTAGAGTTTTATATTATCTTTAGAATGGTGCAAATTCCATTTCAATAATTTTAATATTGTAGAAGTTATTCAATTTAGTTTAAAATCATAATATAATTTTAAATGTTTCTTAGCAAATTTTTAAAAAAAATCACAATTTTTGTAATAGAATTTTGAAAAAAATTATAATAATAAAATTAATTATTACAAATTTAAAGACATTTTTTTAAAATTTTTAATATTAAAATTTAACTAAAAAATAATAATTTAATAAGGAAAAATAGCTTAAAAATTAAAATAAAAACTAGCGGCGAAACTATGCAGAACTCGAAAAAAAAAATAAAAGACAAAATTTGTAGAAAATTTTATGTTCTAAATTTTGATTTTTTGTAAATTTTCATAAAAATCCATAATTTTGTCTCAAAATCTAAAAAAATGTCGCAAATGTCTATATACATTATGTTCACGCCCTCTAGCGACGAAACTATGAGAAATTTAGAAAAACGGTAATGACAAAATATATAGAAAATTTTATGTTCTACAACTTTCATATCCTGTAATTTTTCATAAAAATGCATTATTTTGGTTATTTAAGAAAAATATGAAAAAAAATTACTTTTTGATAAATCTGGCAACAATGGCAAAAGTTTTTGAAAATTCTGATCCTTTGAAATTAAACTATAACGTATAAAAATATATGTGTAAAACTTTATTGCCATCTTGTTTAGTAATGACGTCATCACTTATAGCAACTGTCAATTTCGGTTGTCCGATTAACATTAAAATCTATACAGGTCGTCTTCTTGCTACCCTAAATATGTATATAAAATTTCATCTAAATCGGTTCAGCCGTTTAGACGCTATCGTGTTCACACACAGACACACGGACATACAGACACACACACACTGACACACAGACAGACATCATACTAAAAATGGTATAAATGGATTCAGGTGACCTCAAAACGTAAAGATTCGTTAAAATCTGGGTATGGTCAAAATATCATGATTGCAATACTTTCCTTCAATACAACTCTGTTGTTCGGAAAGTAAAAAAGGCACGTCATAATGTCAAGGCAACTTTCCAGACAGGTGGTAGTGGATATATATGCAAATACTTATGGGTTTATATCTTTGGGTATTTTGGGGCCCCTGAAGAAATAGATCTACATGTTGAAATACCAGAATCTCAAAAAAACCTGTAACCCCCCCCCCCCCCCCAGCTAACATTTATAGTTCCGAAGACTGCCACTATTACTAAAGTCACAAAGTAGTGGCGGCCTGGTTATTGCTACGTAGTAGCATAGTAACTGCTTCATCACTATTGAACGTGGGCGTGTCCTGACTCTTTCTTTTAAACATGTATGAATTTAATTTTTATTTAAATTCTTATTGTTTAGATAATATGGTACCTAAAAAGATAGCTTCGAGGCAAGTGGTTGACTTTGTTACTTTAAAGTAATAATATAGTGGTGTGATAATATACTTTTATAATAGCCTGTTTCAAGCCACTTGGGGATATATTTGTTAAACAAATAGTAGTTTACTGAGTAAAATATTAAAATCATTCAAAAAATAAAAGCGCCTCTCAAATTTTAGTTTTTTCCCAAAAAAAGATAATAATGAAATAATAATATTAAAATAAAAAGTGATATTAAACACTCACATAGTCCCAAGTTGATATTAATTTCCACCTTCTGGATGCTGAATTTATTTTAAACCAATCAGAATTATAAAATTAATCAATTTTTTATGATAAAAAATGCATATCTTATTTAACCTAAAAAATATGGCCGAATTTTAAGTTGTGACTATGAAAGAGAATACTACCACTTCAAAGTAATTTTGCCTTTGCCTTTAGTAACTCTAACTCAAAATATTGTCAATTAAAGTAAGTGCGACTATAAAGTCAATTTTGAAACTATGCAGAAGTTACTTTATAGTAATTGCTACCACGCCATTACTTTCAAAATAGTGGCAAATTGTATAATCATATCTGCATTACACTACGAAGTGACAAGAATTACTTCAAAAGAAACACAATTCTCATGCGCGTTTTTTTTCCACTATGAAGTCACATATATCACTTATGTGCTACTTTTAAGGTTCATTACATAACCTCGAATAATTCGATCGGTTGAGCAAAATTCGGCGGCTTTTCCTCATATGCTGATGAGGCAAAATCGTTAGTCTGAATATTGTTAATAAGCAAAATTGAGCTTTGCCGAAAAGAACAACATATCCAAATTTCAGCCAATTTGACCGGGAGCCAATTCCCATAAGATTTGTGCGGGATTCTTTCTTCCTCTTCCTCTGTGATGATAGAGGACCAGGACTTATAATGGGGCAATGCTGACTAATCTGAGTGACAGTAGCCCCGTCATTAATTGTAATTTTAGATCGAATCCACCGAATTATTTTTCATTTGTAATATAATATTTTTATTGAATATTTTTACGATTTTTTACTTTGTACGATCGTTAACTAGTATCAGAATACAATATTTATTTTTAGTAAATTCTAAAACATATACAAGAAGAGATTACTAGCCACCAGTTATGATTCGGGCAAATATTCTTCAATGTCGGAGAATAAAGTAAATGTACCATCTAGTAAAAAGTTGGAACTAGAAAGTTTATTTACAATAGTTAGTAGTAATTTTATACAATTTATTCCACAAGAAACTAAACGTGAAGCAATATTTCTGAACGCCAACGCTTGAAAGTTTGAATAAAGTCTCAAACGATAATGATCGTTGGTTTCTGCTACATATCCATTCAATTCAGTGAAGAGACGATGACGGAGAAATCGAGGAGTAGAGGGAGAGAATCGTCTCTGTAAACCAGGAATTTCGAAATTTTGTTGGCAAACTCCTTGGAAGCTTTTGTTTGGAAGTTGTTCCGTGTACAAAACGCCGGGCGGCAACGGCAGCGGGCCTTTGATGAGTGGTCCACTGAAACTTTATAAACTCATACATGACGCTTTGAAATGCCAAGTTTATAATGTTAAATGTATTCCAACTTGCTCAACTACGGCTTTCCTATTAATGGAATGAGGAAGTTTAATTGATCTTTGTTCTCAAAATGTTGTATAACCGTCTTTTATATATAATTAAGAAGTATACGTTCTGTTAACGTTATATAAACCACAAGAAATTCGTAACTATAGCTGCATTGCTACACAAATAGAAACCAAATTAATTACGGTGAAATTAAAAATTCCACCTTTACTAAATAAAGAATTAGCAAGGTTTCCTCCTGATTCTTCATAAAAACGCCAAGGTCCGTTCTAGCAATTTTTTTAATTAAATTATTATTAACGGATGACTCAATTATATTTTACTATTTTTGTTTGATTTCACTAAAGTGTACCTTAAATCCCTAAGTAGAGTATTTCATTATATTTCGTACAATACTGATTTTTTAAATTTTCTTTTGTACGTGGCGCGCTGGTAATTGAAATCTATTTTCACCTGCTAAGTACTGACTTGCTTCAGTCCCGTCCCCATATAGGAATTTACAATGGGCCCAGCATAGACCCAGGCTTGGGCCATCTCTGTAGAACTTTGGCCCAAGCTCGCAAACCAGGATTGATCCACCATTAGTGAAAGTTTGGGATGATAACTTCATCCCCTTCTTGGTAGCCAAGACTGACCCAGGCTGGATAGCAAAGACTGACCCAGGCTTGATAGCCAAGACTAACTCAGGCTTGAAAGCCAAGACTGGCCCAGGCTTGATAGGCAAGACTGGTCCAGGATTGATAGGCAAGTCTGACCCAAGCGATAGCCAAGACTGATCCAAGCTTGATTGCCAAGATTGGCTAACGCACTCTTAAATTGAATTTTAGATTTCTGTTAAAGTTGGTATACAAAAATCCTTGCGATAATGAATTTATTAATTAACTATTATGTAAACTAACTTCACCAAATAATTAATAATGTAAATATATATGAGATCTATTTTTTACTAATATTATTATGTAATATTATTATAACATCAAATATAACAATAATATTGATTTCATCTTTATTTTTTTTTTACCTATACCAATTTATTTTATTTTTTAAATATAAATTATTATAAATTAATTTTTAATTAATAAAATCAAAAGCAATAGTATTGATATTATCTTTATTTTTTTTAACACGTGACATTTTTTTTTCATTATAAATTATTAAAATAAATTTTACTTTCCCGACCCACCTCCTAGAAGGCAAAGTATTGTGAACGAGCTAAAAAAAAATCGAGATAAAAACAGAAATATCCATTTTCGGGTCCCCTGAGACGATTAAGACCATTTCCAGATGGAAGTCTGTCTGTCGGTCTGTGTGTGTGTGTTCTTCCACGATAGAGGCCACACGTTTAATCCGATTGAGCTGACATTTTGTATAGTGGTTTGGGTTACCCGTCGGAAGAACCCATTAGTTTTTGTACGACATCTGTCAAACGGAAGTACCACTATCAAAAAATGACAGATGCAATATGTCACGGAATTAGACATTCTATATGTCATTTGAAAGCCCTAGAATAACTCTATTCAGAACAGTTAAAATTATTTCTGCAACTGTCACCTGTAAAAATAAAAAAATGTCAAAATTTGAAAATTCAGCATTAAATATCTGAAGAAGTATTAAACCGATTGAGCTGAAATTTGGTATATGGGTTTTGCTATCTGTCGGAAGAATCAGCTAGTTTTTGTACGACATCTGTCAAACGGAAGTACCACTATCAAAAAATGACAGATGCAATATGTCACGGAATTGGACATGCAATATGTCATTTGAAAGCCCTTGAAAAACTCTATTCAAAACAGTCAAAATTATTTCTCCAACTGTCACCTGTCAAAAATTAAAAAATGTCAAAATTTGAAAATTCAGCATTAAATATCTGAAGAAGTATTAATCCGATTGAGCTGAAATTTGGTATATGGGTTTGGGCTATCTGTCGGAAGAATCAATTAGTTTTTGTACGACATCTGTCAAACGGAAGTACCACTATCAAAAAATGACAGATGCAATATGTCACGGAATTGGATATGCAATATGTCGTTTGAAAGCCCTTGAAAAACAGTCAAATTATTTCTCCAACTGTCACCTGTCAAAAATTAAAAAATGTCTAAAGTTGAAACTTTAACATTAAATATCTGATAAAGTATTCGTGGATACTCGTCGGGAAAGTTTTGGGGCGACACAACCGATTTTTTAATTATTATGATTGAATTTCATTATTTTTTGTCTCGATTTGCTCGGCCGCCGTCTCTGTCTTTGGCACCTGATAGAAAATGACTAATTGCGGAAACTATTTTTAATTTTTCATTGGCAGCATGATATTTTGACGTCAAAAATTCTGAAATCATAATAATTAAATGAGAAGTAATTACAACAATAAATTTATTAGTGAATGATCAACTTACTCTAAAAGAGCTGAAACATTTGGGTGTCTTTGAAGCTTCTTTTTTCTACCCCTCTAACTTTTTTATCGCATCCACTGTATTGCATTTGAATACTTGCATTAAGAATTTTCTTCATAATACCGGAAATATCATTTTCGTAATTATTAGATCCTGCGGTGACCAATCGGAATACACATGTCTGTAAATTATATAAAAAGTACAAAATATAACGATACAATAAAAGCAATCAAAAGTCAGATCTTCAGCTCGAATCTCTGGGTAAATTCAACGTCAACATCAACACAAATGTTTAAATAAATTAATTTTTAATCAGATGATCAATGACAACTATTTTGTTATTATCTTCAATAAAACTAATAATGCCTTTAAGATATAAATACACCATGTATAAATAATATTTTTATGTTATTACATGATTATATTTTGACATTATTTTTTTAATAAAAAGATAAGTCATGATACTACCTATCTCTGTTTACATGAAACACAATTTTTGAAAGGTTTTGAAAGAAACGTTAACGTAACCCATAGAGTTCCATTAATCATTACGCGCTCCATAATTAATTTCGCAACGATAGCAGAATCTCCGTTACGCATTAACATTGAGCAAAGCGGCACATTAGATATTAAATTAGCAGACATTTTAATATATAATCGCATCGTTAACATTTCGTATCAAATGTATCTTAAAAGGGTGGCAAAGGGTTATATCGCGTTGTATCGTCCCTCTCTTTACACCAATGGCGATTTTCGGAGAGTGGATGAGCTCGTGAAGTTGACTATCCATCTTGATTTCTGTACTTGAGGGTTATAAAGCGTTAATTCGTGAGTATCATTTTTAAATAGATAATGAATTTATAAAAAAAATTTAAATTGAATAACACTTAAAAAAATGCAATGTATTTTAACTGTTAATATTTTCTTTTCTTATGAGAAAGATTTATTACCATAAATTTGAATATTAATAATACCATCAGTTCCTTCGCCATACAAGTTTTGCCTTCTGAGGTTCACCCGTACGGTGGTAAAATATAGGAATAGTATTCTTATTATTCTCACTTTCAAGATTAAAATCTTATGTTCAAGCCACTGTAAAGATTTTGTTGGTCAAGTATCCTTGGTCCCAACCATTCGTAAATAAAATACCTGGTATATGCTGATTTAATGCTTTATTTTTTCGACACAAGACACAAGACCACAAGCCAGGGTTGCCAACTGAGCGGGAGCGTATAGTGAAGGCCGGAGGTTCAGTCATGATACAAAGGGTTAATGGAAGACTAGCGGTAAGTAAGGCACTGGGATATTTTGAGTACAAAATGTGGAAGGTATGGGTCCTTGCGAGCAACTTGTATCTCCAGAACCCGAGATATTTGTCAGGGAAAAGGACGATATGGCCGATGAATTCCTGGTGTTAGCCTGCGATGGGATTTGGGACGTGATGAGCAATGAGGATTTGTGCAAGTACCTACACAATCGATTGTGCGTTACCGATAATTTACAAGAAGTTACCAGTCCAGTCATTAACACCTGTTTGTACAAGGGGAGTAGAGATAACATGAGTATCGTATTAGTAGTGTTTCCTGGTGCTCCCACACCGACCCCAGAAGCTGTTATGGCAGAAAAAGAACTAAACGCCACCATTGAGAGGCACATCAAAGAAATATTAGAACAAAGAGACGATAGAGATTTTTATGAAATTTATCGTAATTTTGGGTCAATTAAAATCGATGGATTGCCTCCTGGTGGAGGATCAGCTTCAAAACGTACGCTAATTGAACAAATATTCAAGGAACTCTTACCGGGACATGCGGACTCCATAGGCGAAAGTTGGGACGTTTACTTTTAAATTTTGTGGACTGATTTTTTTCTTTTCCTCTTACCTTCAAAATTGAATAGTCACATTTTTCCTTTACTGTTAAAAAAAACATAAAATTAAAAAGAGTTACTTATCAGGATATGTGTTCAATGGAATACAAATCGATCGTTGGCCCAACAAATATACAATTCTAGTGTGTAGGGTTTATATTTTTTTTTATCGATTCTTGTGATTTTTTTTTAATCGTTTACGATCAAAAGTAAGAAAATAATTTTAACTGAAAAATCGATGTGTAAACTTATAAAAATAACGTTTAAATCTCTTTATTTCTGGCCAAAATTTGATACAAACTTTTTCAAATTTTTAATATTGGTATTCAGGTAATTCAGATTTTTTGATTGACCTCGATTTTTTTAGAATATGTTTACAGTAGTAAATTATATTTTTAAATAAAATTGATTTAAAAAAATCTCAAGTTTACACTTTGCATTTGGTTGTTTGGTTGGTGCAGATTAACAGATTAACAGGCCGGGTTGAGTGCCCCAATACTGCGGCCATCGACTTATTAGATTGTCCTGTTCATCTGCTATTCTGTGAAGAGATTATTGACCACGTTAAGGTTTAAGTGCCTCTTCACCATATCACATCTGGTGAGACGGGAGAAAGGGTCTTCTGGCCCTATCTGTCTATATCTACATCGGCGCAGGGTACCACGTTGGAATATTACGAGGGTGGCTGTTTCATCCTCCTTGTTACACAATCTCCAAATACTATCTCTTGGAAGATCCCCATTGAATGAAGGTGTTTTTTCACACTACAATGTCCAGTTATAAAACCGGTTGTATGCCTGATTTCTTCCTGTTTAGTTTCAGGATTTCTTCAGCAATTTTGATAAAGTTTACTGTATTTAAGCTTTTGAAGTGACCTACAGTATGTCAGGTGTTGTTTATGCACCAACTGGTTAATTGTAGTTCTTACCGAAGTTTTGGTTATATCAATTACCGGTTCGGGACCGGTGTATCTTGTTGCCGATCGTTCTCGTGCAAGGGTATCTGTTTTTCGGTACCCTCAATATCTTTGTGTCCTGGTACCCACTTAGGGGTAACCTTATTAGTGAAACTTAGGTGTTTGAGGTTTTCTAAGCATTCCCTGAAAAGTTTGGATTTTACTTGACAAATATTAAACGCTTTTATCATGGCTTGGCTGTCAGAGTAGATAAAAATATTTTTTTACATGTGTATCCTCTCCTTAGGCTTTGTCCATAGATAAGTAAAATATAACGATAAAAAGCAAAAAAAAGATAAGCTGTGTGCGGGATTCGATACCCCGACCTATCGCACCACTAACCAGCACTATTCCACGCTGCTATTAGAGCTCATACTTACGTTTGTTCAAATTACTTAGTTAAGCGAATCACGTGTCACGTTTGGATGATACAAAATATTTTTTCTGCGATGAGACACTCGTCTAAAATATATCATAGATAGATAGCAATAAAATATAGTTTTAAATTGAAATCTGAAAAATCTACTCAATTTTACAGTGGACGTAAATATTAATATTTTGCGTTCGATTTTGTTTTGATCGTTTTTTAATAAAAAAATATATCGATTTCAGTTAAAAAAAAATGTCGAACCTTTCTATTATCAATTCTACTAAAATTCTACCAAACACCCTAATTTTTCTTAAAAATCTACTAATTTAGTAGGACATTTACTAAAAACGGTAACCCTGTAAAATGTGTGTGAATACAGCGCAGCAGCGGGCCAGGGGTGAACCATTCATGGCTACTGACGTCATATGGTCTAGTCTCGCGCACAGGTACCGTTTTCCAGCCTCTCGCCGATCGGCGATTTTAAAATGTTTACAGCGGACGTAAATATTAATATTTTGCGCTCAAATTTTTTTTATCGTTTTTAAATAACAAAATCTCTCGATTTCAGTTAAAAAATAAAAATGTCGAACCTGCCTATTTTATTCTCTACAGGCGAGTCTACAACCTTAATAATAATTCCCATAACCTACTTTGTAATTTTCTTACAACGCAAAAATTTGTTTGTATCTCACTTATTTTTCGGAATTTTTTAAGAAAACTTGTTGCACTTAGAAATGTATGCTTAATGAGAAACCATCAAAATATTATAATCATTCCATTTAAGGAAAAAAAGTTGATGTCACTTCCGGTTCAACCGGAAGTGATATTTTTATTCCTGTTAGTCTAAAACTAGCCCATTATTGTCTAATTGATGTGTGAAGAAAATCTAATTTTTAAATTCAAAAACGACCAAAATATTGGGGGCGTACACTGACTCGTGGCCGCCCGGTATATTTATGTAAATAAATTTATTAATTACTCCGAACATTGTTTTTTTATTGTAATAAATATATTTCTTACAAAATGATGTATTCTTTATTAAATCAATACATAAATTTTCGACAAAAATTATATGTACCTTGAGGTATTTGAAATAATAATAATACGCGGTACGAAATGAAACTAGCCATAAGTATACATTTGGGACCCGGTACGAAGTGGGAAATTTAAAGGTAGCGGTACGACATGACATGGTACGAAATGGGCATAAGCCAAGTATAAAACATTTCCCATACCTTGTTGTTTTTGCGATTTTATCCATTATTAGTAATTTTCCTAATCTTAGAATTTTTGTGACCTTTCAAGTTTTATTTTTACGATGTTTTTTGAAAATATTTCTAAATCGTCTAATATTCTAAAGGTAACATAATAATTTAATTTGATGATGTAAAATAATTAAATGTTATCGAATAAGTATTAAATACTACTAATTTTATTTTCTCTCATATTTTAAATTCTGAAGAGCACGAGCAAAATTAGTTGCTCCAGGCCTCGATTTTCTTTAGAGCGGTTCTGATCTTACGAGCGCCTATTGTGGGCCACGTATAGAGACTTAAAATCCAATGATAATAAAAACGTAAAAATGTAGGTCCATCTAAGAGATGGCAGCATTTACCAAACAATTAAATACATATATCTTAGAAGAAAGAAAGCCAATTTGTATTTTCAAGTGTGTAAAAGTGTTTATTGAGAGATGTATATATATATATATACATCTCTCAATAAACACTTTTACACACTTGAAAATACAAATTGGCTTTCTTTCTTCAAAAATAAGTGTGTACGCACCAAGAAGTAACCTTCAGTTACCCATTTATTTACATATATCTTAATTACAGCTTAAAACTTAACTACTGTTAGATTTTCTTTTTTCTGTTACCAAATATCTTAAAATATTATAGGGAATTGTGAAAAGCTAAAAAAATTTACAAAAAAAAAAAACAAAGATCTAGAAAAAAATATAAGTTCATTTAAAAAAAAATGTACTTTGTAGCTACTATAATAGATTTTTTCCCTATATTTTAGTGAAAGTACAATAAAATTTGTGACTCCATAAAAAAGTTATTAGGAATTTAGTAGTTGTAAGTAAAAAGGCGTGTAAGAAATCGATTCTGTTTTTTTTTGTTAGTCAATCTCGTGTAAATTTCCTAATGAATCAAGGATTTTTAACGAAGTCGGCTTTGCAAATTTCCTGCAATCACAGCCTCTAACCGAGATGATTAAGATAGTTGGCTCGAAACATGTGAAGTCAGTAAATGAGAACAAAATAGAATCGAAAGCTACGCGCCGCAGTAACTTGGTCTATTGAGTTAGCCTTGGCTGTGGGCGCCCGAGGTACACTCGATGCAACTAATTCTAGCTCTGAATCTCTCGATTGCCAATATGCATGTATTATTGCAATTTGTACAATAATTTCCAAAGGCAATCTAACCCGCCGAATTTCAAGAACTTAGTAGTTCACAATGTAATTTTCCTCTATTCTCCATATTTCAGACATCATTTAATTAAAGAGTTCAGAGATATCTTGATAAATTTTCTTGCAACGCCCCCTCTTGGATAAGATAATTTATTTAATTTTAATTTTATTTTTTTATTTAGATCACCTTGTAGTATTACTTTTGATGATTTAACCATATCGACTCATTACAATCTCGTTATATTCATTAAATTTCACAAAATCGCCTCTGTATTCTTAAAAAAAAAAAAATTAAACAAAGAAATGTTTTAATTGTCGCTGGTCTACAAAATTCTAAAGAAAATTTATTTTAGAAAAGTAGAAAATTGGAAATTTAATAAAAAAAATGAGGGGGTAATCGCACCCAACTTTCCGAACACTCCTAGTTAAAATAATTGTTTAATACATAATTCTTCTGAACTTTATTAATACAGCCCATTATTTATATTTCAAAATAATATTTTTAATTTTCTCTAAAAAATACAGCGCGGTCTATATATATTTCTTTCACGCCCTCTATTAGCGATATTATACGGAATTATAAAAAAAGTAGAGAGAAAATTTGTATGATATTTTATGTTCTACAATTTTGATTTCTTATAATTTTCCATAAAAATTCATAATTTTGGCTCAAAACCTAAAAAAAAAGCGCAAACGTCTTTATATATTGCTTTCACGAAACTATGCGGAATTAGAAAAAACAGTAACGACAAAATGTGTATTTCGGAATCTTTTACTTCTTTTAAATATTTAACCTGTCATGTAACAGAAAATAGTGTTGTAACGCCCTTTGCTTTATCAAGCTTTCTTTTGGCGCTTTAGTCCATTTTTCGGAGGCCTCAGGCGTCACCTTCCATTTGTAGTGTGAAGGTCACTTGCACGGGCAGCTTCAGTGGAGAAAAAGATACTCCAGGGGACGTTACGGTCTTTACATGCCCTACTAGGTTAAGAACCTAGATATTTTCTGCTGCTGGTATCACAAATAAAAATCTTGAATACAAAATAACTGTTTATTTAATACCAATTCCGGCGAAGAAAAAGATTTCCATCGGTTCTTTTCTCGAACGGTACAGGCACGTATTGCGTATTCCGAGCTGACGTCGTGATCGGACGACGGTTCTGGACTCCGGTACAATTGAAATTGGCTTCGCTCCCTTCAGCTTGACCCGTATCTAAAGGTCGAGGGACTGCCACTGGAACTCGGACTACCACTGCTACTGTAATTGGGACGGCAACAGCAGCTACCGATAACTTGCTTGTGCTTATGATATACCTTTCGATATGAATTTCAAAGTACACGAAAAGCAAAAATCTAATTTGAATTTTTTTGACCATACCTGGTTTAAAACTGGTGAATTTTAAGTTATTATTTAATTTTTTCTCATGATTTGCTGGGCTTTTGGGCCGGTTCTGAATTGGAAATTGTGATTTTCTTATTTTTATTTATCTAAATGCACAATGAAATAATATCCTAAACTAGAAAAAAGAGAATTTTTTTTGTGCCTTCCGGCATTTGGTTTTTTAATTTTTTTTTTGTGTCTTTCGAAATTTTGTTTTTTTTTGTGTCTAGCGACGTTTTTTATTTTTAATTTTTTTGGAGTCTTACAACTTTTTATTTTTTTTCTATTTTTTGGTGCCTAGTGGCATTTCAGTATTTTAATATGTGGGAGAGAGGGAGGGAGTCCTCCTCCTCGATAATAACTTCGGCATCTAAGAAGCACGGACGCGAGTGTCTCCATCTATCGGGCGGAGATTCAACTGGTACCTTATATTAGAAACTTTCAGCGTTTCCCATAATTTTAAGTTAAGTCTATTTCAGTGATGTGCCCGATTTTATTTAAATATTTTAATTATTACTGAAATAAAAGTAACTTCGTTAGATTGTACTATAGGAATGTGTAGAAGACATTATTTCAAATAAAACATTTTTATAGAACTCTTCACAAAACCAAAAATTATTTTTATCGAATTTTAGAAGTTAAAATATTTAAGTCAAGTGGCAACACCGTAAATGTAAAATAAAGGTTTAATTTCTACGTTCTGCGATATAAATAGCCAACAAAGAAGTGTTACTTATATTTATTACAGAGAATAACTGAACTTTTTTTATAATGTGTTCTTCTACATTCACTTGTTTTCTTTGGTATAACACAACAAGTTTCCAATTTGAGAGAAATTAAAGAAAACTCATACATTTAGCTGTCGCCGTCCTGAATGTTGTTCACCATAAAGTATTACAGCTGCTTTAATATTACCGCGAGTTTCACCATAAATCATCAATATATTATTCGCGAATTAAAATGTAAGCCATTATAATAAAAATTGCATTGCCAAATTTTAACCGTACCACACATGGCCGACTCTAGATGTTTTGCCACCGTAGGTGAGAATTATTTTGGCGCTTGTTGTCGCTGTGGCATTGGGTATAAAATAGGATGGAATGAATGGAAATTGAGTAAAAAACCAAGTAGATACAAAAAAGTTCTGTTTTAATACAAAACCATAATAAAAGCAATATGTAGTTGAAAAATCCTTAGACCATTTGCTATACCTTGTATACAATGTTTTGTCTTTTTCTCATGACGTTTCTCACTGTGCGGAGTATCCGGCGTGTACGGGGAAGTGTTTACAATTTAAATAACTTAATAAAACTTTACAAAAACCTAATAAAACTTCAAAAAATGGCTTGGCCATTTATGAAAATGAGGAGTTATTATCGATACTGTGTGTTTACAGTGTTTGCATAAAAAAAATTTCAATATTGACAAGGATGGAAAATTGATAAATAAATCCCAAAGATTATCCATCTCTCAAATGTGGTTCAAATTTTAAGGAAATAAAGCACATAGTCAGGTATTACAAATTTTAATTGCAAAAGTACTAGCAGGCAACTAGTTTCGGTCACTGGCCATCATCAGACCATTGAGTACTAAACAAGGAAAAAAAATTGTTCACACAATGTGAAAAAACTCATTACGGGTAGAAAATTTAATTAATGGTACTTGAAAACTAATAAAAAATTTAAATTGTATAAAATATAAAAAATATACAAGTAATTAGGATCTCCTAAAATTATGAGTGAAAACTATTGGGAATTCTGGAAAAAGTTTGATACAAAAGTTGTAGGGAATATTATGCTCTACAACTTTGCTCTAAAACATTTTGCACTAATAACCATTATTTGTCTAAAACACAAAATTAAAGGCAAAAGCCTAAATATCTATATTTTATCTATATTTTTCGCCCTCTAACGGCGAAACTATGGAGAATTCAAAAAAAAGATATGAAGATATTTGGTGCTCTACATCTTTGAATAAGAAAATTTTGCACTAAAGTGCATTGTTTGTCATCTAGTGGGGCAACTGTTGGAAATTCTAAAAAAAGTATGATACAAAAATAGTAGAAATTGTAGGAAATTATATGCCCTAAAACTTTGCACTACAACATTTTGCACTAAAGTATATTCTTTGTCCTTAAAATTTAAAAAAATGCAAAAAGTCTTACATGTGTTTTCAATCAATTTTGGTCTTTAGGACCTTCTACCGTATCAATTTAAATCAAAAACTAAATGTCGTATTCGAGTCACACACCAACTCTTCATACCAAATTTCAGCTTGATTGGTGAAACGGTTCGGCAGTTATCGTGGAAGAATACACACAGACATAAAGACACGCAGACACACAGATAAGCCATACATCGATATCTCGAATTTTCTTTTGCTCATTCAATATACTAATAAAAATTGAATAAGAATTAGTTGTTTAAAATAATTATTCTTATCGAGCAACATAAGAAATACAAACACATTATCAAATATATAAACTTGGCTATAATTGGTTTTATTCACCTATCGAGAATAATAATTTTCTAAAAGTTGAGTGGGATCTCTATTATTAATTAACATATAAGTATAAGATAAATATAGTTTGGTTTAAATCCTGATTGCTGAAATTTTCTATTTAATAAACATTGAAAACCCATTGTATAATTTTCGTAATTTTATATACAAACTCTAATTTGTCATTAGCTCATTTTATTCAGTAATTAGATTATGGCGACCATTAGAAAGAAAATCATCCATTAAGGCAGTAGCTGTAGTAGCTATGGCGACGCAGAAGCATAACATTATCCCTTTCGCTGGTCTCTGGAGGTCAGGCTGTCCTCTCCGGTAATTATTCAGCAAGGGTCCGTCAGAACAGACTAAAGGACTACAGGGGGTGTGGGGCGTCAGCTCGAGTGGTCTGCCGCTAAAATTACAACGTCGAGGGTGTAAAGGGTTGTGGAAACTACGACCCTTAGACTCCTGCTTCGTTACTGGAGCGTCTTAACTAACGGTTTGTGTTGGAAACTTTCTTACTTATTGGTATCTAACTCGAAGCCTTTTTGAGATTAAGACGTGAAAAGTTGTTAATAGGGATTCTATTTTATTCCGTTCATGAAACAGGAATTAATACAGTCTAATACAGATTTTCCGGTGTATTCCTGTTTATTCTTGGCCAGTCAATATAGTAGTTAAGAATAAGAAATTGGAATTACCTGGGTTTTTATTAAAACAGTCGGTTATTGATATACAAAAATACGCGTAGTGTTAAATTTTATACTCTTAACTGGAACAAAAATAAATATCATGTGCGGTACACGATAAATTTGTGGTAATAACGATTTACGTGCAAAAATGCTCAAATGTGTACCAGGCAAAGTACTGCTCTACTTTATTTTAGATCGGGAGAAAAAAATGTATTTTCCCATAAAATAAAGATTTATAGATTCGTTTATTTTAGTTCGCAAGAAAAATGCACTTTTTTGATACAATATCAAATTTTACTCGAGTTAGCTTTAGTTCTCGAGGTAAAAATACATTGATTTGATAAACTGTCAAATTACACTTAAGTTTTTTTTTAGCTCGGTAAATAAAATATATTTTACTAATAAAATGTCGAATTACATTACTTTAGCTTATGGGTAAAAATGCATTTTTCCCAGAAAGTGTCAATTTACACTCTATTTTTGCCGGTGCACACAAATTGCAAAAAGTAATTAAAGGTAAATTTTAATCTTATACTCGAACTGCACAAAGTCGTTATATCGATATTTTCTAAGAATATATTATTTATTTATTTTTGTTACGGGATTTAAAATGCACTTTTGTCTTTAAATTTTTAGTTTTCATATCGTTTAACCCCTGTAATATAAAAAATATCATCGTTATTAAAACTTGCTGACTGTTGATAGAAAGAGAAAAAAGTATTCTATATTTACAAAATTTTTCAAAATTTTAGATCAAAAATTGTGGCCATGTAAATGGGGCGAGACCATAACTCCAAGAATTATTTAATTTTCCCTCCTTTGGTCTCTCCCTTTTCTCAATTCTTGCTAAAAAATTTTAAAAAAAGTCTTATTTATATTATTTTTTATTGCCATTTCAATGGTATAAATTTCATTTTAATAAATTATTTATTTATTTTTGTTATGAGATATAAAATTTATTTATATCTTTAAATTTTTAGTTTTCATATCGTTTAACCCCTGTAACATAAAAACTATCAACGTTATTAAAACTTGCTGACTGTTGATAAAAAGAGAAAACCATATTCTATATTTAGGAATTTTTTCAAAATTTTAGATAAAAACTTGTGGCTGTGACAATAGGGAGAGACCACAACTATAACGATTTTTTAATTTCCCTTCTTTTGGTTTCTCCCTTTTCCCAAGGTTACAAATTTTGAAAAAATTCTCATTTATAGTATTTTTATTCCCTTTTCAGTGGTATTAATTTCATTTTAATATATTATTTATTTATTTTTGTTGTGGGATATAAAATGCATTTTTGTCTTTAAATTTTTAGTTTTCATATCGTTCAACCCCTGTAACATAATAAACTATCGTCATTATTAAAATGTGCTGACTGTCGATAGAAATAAAAAGCAATATTTTATATTTACGAATTTTTTTCAAAATTTTAAATAAAAAATTGTGGCCTTGAAAATAGGGCGAGACCATAACACCAACGATTTTTTAATTTTCCCTCCTTTGGTCTCTCCCTTTTCTCAAGGTCACAATTGTTGCTAAAAAATTTTGAAAATTTTTTTATTTATATCACTTTTATTCCCCTTTCAATGGTATAAATTTCATTTTAATATATTGTTTATTTATTTTAGTTATGAGATATAAAATGTGTTTTTGTCTTTAAATTTTTAATTTTCATGTCGTTTAACCCCTGTAACATAAAAACTATCAACGTTATTAAAACTTGCCGACTGTTGATAGAAAGAGAAAACCATATTCTATATTTAAGAACTTTTAGATAAAAAATTGTGGTTGTGAGAATAGGGAGAGACCACAATTATAACGATTTTTAAGTTTCCCCTTTTTTATGGTGTCTTCCTTCTCTCAAGGTCACAATGTTTGCTGAAAAATTTTGAAAAAATTGTCATTTATAGTATTTTTTATTCCCTTTTCAGTGGTATTAATTTCAATTTAATATGTTAATTATTTACTTTTGTTATGGGATAAAAAATGCATTTTTGTCTATATATTTGTAGTTTTCATATCGTTTAACCCCTGTAACATAAAAACTATCGACGTTATTAAAACGTGCTGACTGTTGGTAGAAAGAGACAATAATATTCTATATTTAAGAAATTTTTTTAATGTTAGATAAAAAAATTGTTTCCATGGGAATACGGAGAGTTTCTGATTATTTGGTACAAAATTATATCGAAGATGACTCGTTTTTTCCACCAAAAATCTGGACCTCCGATTCCGTATGTACTCTAATAACAACAAATACGTATGAATCCTTTCACAGCAAGTTTAATTAATATTGTACATCACCCCATCCAAATATTCATGTTTTTTTAAATACTTTAATCAACATACAAACAGATTCATATATTCATAGTGCGATTTCTGGGCTACAATTTGAAACTCCCTGTAAGCATATTCGAGATCGCCAAATATATTTTCAAAATAAATTGCAACAGTATAAAAATAAATATTCAAGATCCGATTTTGTTAAATGTTCCTATAAATTCGCTGTGTAATGTATATGTGTAAATATTTTCATTTATTTCTTAAATATTTTTTGTACATTTCTTTGACGAGCTAAAAATTTTAGAAATACATATATTTACATATCATTTTGATGTATTTATTTACTTCTCGGAAATATTAATGAGTTGCTGCCTGGGATTACCTGACCCTACTAATATGTTTTTGCAGTTCTTGTATTGGATTAATTCAGTATTTAAATTCATTTTTGCAGTTCGAGTGCGCTCATTTTAGCTCGAGATATAAAAATGCATTTTTTTGGATAAAATGTCAAATAGAAATTTTAACTCAAAGTTGCCAAATATAATAATTCTTCCCTTTTTTTCAATAACCATTCTTAAGGATCTTCTTTTTCTCATTAATTTTGCTTTGTAATGACTTTTCAATCTCCAAAATTGTTAATTACTTAATTATGTAAACGATTGCAAAATTCATTATAAACGTGTAGTACATTTGTTATCACATCAATCTCAATGTTTCAGAACATTATTTCTGAATAATTGATACCGTAGAGAGTTGAGCCGTTTGTTAGCCAAAGGAAACGCTTTCAGATGGAAAATGTTAGTAGTTTACCTCGTGTGCGGCTGTCATTTCCTTAAATTTACTTAAATTAAATTCGCAACTTTGCAACCACGCCCACGGGAAATGTATATTCACGCATTTTCATTTCCGCACAAGAGAGTATGGGTACGGAATTTTGATGGAAGGAAAAGGGGAATTTTTGATAGGATTAGGATTGTTTCATTCTTAACGATTTGCAGATTCATAAAAATTCTTATTATTAAATTAATTTAATACACCGACAAAATTAAAATATTAAATATACTATCACAAATCTCGTTTTATGCATTTAGTTTAAAAATGTTTAGATACAGATTTTTTTTCGGGGTGACATTATTTTTTTTATTTATTTGGGTTGATCTAAAATCATCACATAAGCAAAAATAATAAAATATCCATTAAGTGTCTCATCTACAATTAATATATATATATATATATATATTTTTACATTTTAAATATCCCGTACATAAAATTTTGTCGGATTTCTTGAATAATAATTAAATAATTAGAGAAGAACAACAAATCTGCAATTATGGGAACACTGATGCGATTTGTAAGAGAGAAGTACTGAGACAAAGATTCAGAAATTCAGTTAGAATAGTTTGAATTGAGGCCAAGAAGTGGACGCTTCATCAGCACAGCTATTTACAATTACCCCTTGGAATGTGTGTTATTTGCATTCCTTAAAGCGCCCTCTACTATTGTCATTTAGCATTTCATTACAACCGTCGTCTATTTCTTTGTTCGTGTCGCTGTGGGTGAAGTTTTAGTGTGAGCTGTACTTAATGTCTATATCTTGGAGGGTGAATCTTAAGTTTAGGATGTGAGCATATTCTGATTTATAAATTATTTATTTTGTACCAGGAACGATAGTATTTTTAAATCTCATGAATTTATATTGAACAGCAATTTTTGCATTTATTATATTTGCTTTATTTTTTAAAAGATGAAAAACGATACAATAAAATAAAGTAGACTAAAATATTTGTTATAAATTTCGACGGATAATCAAATTCATTATTATAATTCTAAGTGTAAATTACGGCAGAAAATATAATAACATGTCCGCTGTAGATTGAATACTCGCCTGAATTTACAAATTTATTTAACGACAATTAGCTGCCGGAATGTTTTATTCTTCTATAATCTGACCATCGCCGGAATTTACACATCTTGTAATACACACCGCGTTACCATGGATAGTGCCCCTAGCTATTGCGTAGGATGGTCCGCTAATTTTGTTGTTACTAAAAAAAAAGAGGATGGACATGTGCGATATAAAGATTTTATAACCATTAAACCGATACCTACAGCGTCAGTAGATAGTATACCACTTGGGTACCAAACACTTTCAGTACCACAAGATGACGAAAATGACAGGCTGGGGAGGCGGGGCATAATGCTTGGCGCGAAAACGTAATGACAATATGGCGCGCGAAACGGTTGACAGGTCGCGCATATGTATTTGTATAATTAAAATTTTAAAAAATCTGTGTTTTTTTTTATTTCATAGCATGTTAAAAATTTCAAAAACCTGTTGAAAATTGACGTTTCTAAAGCATCTGTTTTCAGTTGCGTTAAATGCGTCGAAAAAACGAATTAAAATGCAACGCTTTTAACGTTTTTGACGCATACGTTGAAAAAACCGTCAAATTATGTCATATACCAGTGTTTTCTCAACTGTCCATTTAGTTTTCGTGCAACCTGCCTTCGTTTTCCGACAGCCACCATATTGTCATTCAGTTTTCGCGCCATATGCCCATCTGTCAACCCTACGTCGTCTCAGTTGTCCATTTTCGCGCCACACCTGTCAACCGTTTTCGCGCGCCATCTTGGAGTTTTCGCGCCAAGCATTATGCCCCGCCTCCCCAGCCTGTCATTTTCGTCATCCTGTGGCACTGAAAGTGTTTGGTACCCAAGTGGTATACTATCTACTAGCGTCCCCACCAAAATTTCTCCCTTCCGGTTTTCGACAGTCGGTCGAACGCCTCCTTCAATTGTTTTTTTTAGAGCCTTTTCCATTCGGCCTTCACCTTAGAACTCAACATTATTAAACAGCTAGCTCTTAACAACAATTTTCCCTTAGAAATGATTTATAAATTATATCCTATAGATTCTTGTCCAAATTTAGACTCAACTCCCCACTTATGATTGGTGTCTCACTAATAGGCAGGTCTTTTTCAGGTTTGTTACACTTCTTAGGGAATATGTCTTATAAAATTTCAAAAGTTTTTCGTAAACATGACTTTAACATAGCTTTTAAAACTAATAATAACCTCCAATCATTTCTTCCGAAGACAAAATTCCGCATCTTGACCGCTCAGGGGTGTATAAACTCTGTTGTGCTGACTGTATTCGGTCTACATCGGACAGTCAGGTAGAAGACTTTCAACTAGAATAAAAGAACATTTTAGAACAATTGAGATATTACCAACACTCCTTCTTCATTTGCTAATCACATTCTTTCCTCCAAACATTCTTACTCCTTTGTAATGTTAAACTGCTACACGACTGCCAAAAAGGTAATAGATTAAACCTTCTTGAGTTGTATGAAATCAACTGTCCTAAGGAGAACCTTATTTTCTTATCAGACCGTTTCAGAGATTTCATTTAATTGTTTCTTTTTTCCCGTTCAATGTTCATTACCGCTACTAATTATACTGATTTCCCCATTTGCTTTTCCTAACCCCAGTTTCTTTTCATTTGATTTTTCTGCTCCTGTTTCTCAGGGCCCCACTTGTTATTGTTATTTTGTCACATTTGATTTTTAACCTTCCTTTTTCTTCCCATCAATCACTTGTTACCTGTCATCCTCTTTTTTATTTTCATTTAATTTTTAATTCTTCTTTTTCCTTGCCTTGCCTGTACCGAATCATAATCAAGCATTTACATTGTGATTAACTTCTTGCAGTTTTTCTAAATTCTATTTTTAACTTTTTCTGTAATTTTGCATGTTAACTTTTTTTCGGAATCATTTTCGCCATTATTAGTACTATGTTAGTTTTTATTAATTTGCTATTACCATCCACATTTCAACCTCAGAGTAAATATATATAGAGAGGGCATTCTATCCTTTTTTATTAAGCCAACATCTAGTTAACTTTTGTTGACATCGTCCTCTAGAGATTCCATAAGCGTACTTTCAAGCAGGATAATTTAAAATCATACATTAAATAGTTTACAGTTTGTGAATTGATTTGTATTATTTTTTAGTGTTATAGGTTGTACCGTTGTCTGTATATTCAGACAACGGTTGTACTAAATATTTTTGTAAACATTTTGAACTATTTTAAGTGATTTTCTTGAGAGGTTGCTAACCATGAGAAAGAAATGTGAAAAATGTGGTGCTTTTCTCAAGCCATTAGATAATCAATCTTACACTTCACAAGTAAGTTAGGAAAGTAGTTATATACCATTCACATTTTTTTATGTTATTCGCATTTACTCCTTATGTAAACAAGGTTTTAGAAACAATAAAAAATATTATTTATTTGATTCCATTATTAAATACGTACATTTAATATAAATTTACAAGCATTTGCTATGTTTTAATGTTAATATATTTATCAGTATTAAAGAAAATACAACTTTATCGAAATTATATAACTTCTCACGACATATTTAATTCAAATGTGATATATTAATAACATGTAAAATACCCAATTTTAATTTTCTATTTTTTGCTATAATAAATAAAAAGTTATAATTCTTCGCGTCGCCACTGTCTAATACTTCACGTCAATTTTTATTGTTGATTTCGTCCTCTGCACGAGATTTTTCTGCGCGTCTCACGTCCCTCGCCTACAAACTTTGCCGAGAGAGAGGGCTAGATGTTGGCTTAAATTTTGTAAATGACATTAGATATACAGGGCATATCTAGTGGTTCCTTTATCTGAGATTTCAACGTGTAGGGTGGTACTTTCTTTTTACTCTCATCTGTCATATGTAATGTCACTTTTTCCTTTCACCGCTGTAAGTATTTTGTTGCACGTGGTAATTTATTGTTGGATTAACTTTCACGGTTTTAACTGTTATGACCACCAAGTGGTCGATTCCTTCGAGATCCCACGTAGGGTGGCAATTTTCATATATATTTCTTCTTTTCCGGGATGTTCATCCCCTTGTAGGTGCTGTCCCTATCTGCAGGTAATCACTGCTACCCCCTAGGGAGTAATCTGCTTTTTGTTTAAATATTTTTATTTTTTCATAAATATTTCAATTTTTAAAATTATTTCAATACTTTTCAAGTACCATCATGTTTAATTTCATTTAAATTTGCCTTCTACCCTTAATGGGTCTTTCACTTTTTGTGATTAATTGTGATTTATATTTCATGACTAATTGCGAACGTTTGTATCTTTAGGCCTGATGATAGTCAGTGACCGAAACTAGTTGCCTACTAGTACCTTTTTTGTAATTAAATTTTGTGATACCTGACATTGTGCTTTATTACCTTGGATATTATTTGATTTGTCCCCGCAAAATCCTTCTTACTCATTTTGATAATAAACAAAAACGTTAGGCACGACACTGATAACTGCCAGTTCGCCATGTGCTTTGTGTTTGCGCATGCGCAGTTCATTTCGGAAATCCTAGGGTCTCGTTCCCCACTTCTTTAATTTTTAATGGAGCGGTCGGTTTAGTACAGCTTGTCCAATATTTCTTTTTTCTTAAAATGACAGACTTCAGGTCGACTAGTAATTTTGTGTTAAAATATATAGTGTGGCTAATCTGTTTGGATCTGTCTACTCGGCCAGTAAGTTTAAAAAGTAGTGAATTATTTGAACATCATATGCATAACAAATATAATTACATCGAATATAATTTAGCATATTCTAATCTATTAGTTTCTGTTCCAAGTAAAATCAGTGTTCCTGTTCTTATTACTTTACCGACCCGTCTCCGAGAAGGGGAAGTATTGTGAACCAGCTAATAAACGTTTTCGACATAAAGATGGAAATATCAATTTTGAGGTCACCTGAGATGATTAAGACCATTTTCAGTTGGAAGTCTGTCTGTCTGTGTGTATTCTTCCACGATAGAGGACACACGTTTTAATCCGATTGAGCTGAAATTTGGTATATGAGTTTGGGTTACCCGTTCGAAGAACCCATTACTTTTTGTATGACATCTGTCAAACGGAAGTGTCACTATCAAAAAATGACAGATGCAATATGTCACGGAATTTGACTTGTAATGTGTCATTTGAAATCACTTGAAAAACTATTCAGAACAGTCAAAATTATTTCTCCATCTGTCACCTGTCAAAAATAAAAAAAACGTCAAAATTTGAAACTTTAACATTAAATATCTGAAAAAGTATTTGTCTCTGGATACTCGTCGGGAAAGTTTTGGGGCGACACAACCGATTTTTTTTTCTTCTCGTTGTAGTATGGTATGGGATATGGCTGGGGTAGATAGCAAATTACGCGACCAGCGACTCTGCTGACGTGCTTAGCTATTGAGCTAGTCACTCATGTGATGTTGTGCCGTTATCTCAGTGTAGACCTGGGAGGTTCGATTCTTTTTAGCGAATCGAATCTTTTAATTCGGTTCCTAAATAATTAATTTGTACATGGGTATTTAGTTTGAAGCATTTATTGGTTTTTACGTATTTTATTTTAATTAACTAATTTTAGTTCCATTATTCTTTCTTCATATATATAAACATACTAAAAATTGTAATTTGTATTTTAATAGCCCAACAACACGTAAACTCCACTGTCAAATCAGATTCTAGTAAATGACTAAGGCTTCACACGAGAACGATACTTTTCTCGTCTCGTCTCGTCTCGCAAAACCGAGACGAGAGCGAGACGAGACCTTTTTGAAAATTATTTAGGTGATACTGAGACCATATACGGCGAGAAAAATAAACCAGCAAGCAGTATAAACATTTAATTTTTTTATAATAAAAGAAAGGTCTGCATAGGTTACGATAAATTTACGAAATCTAAATCTGGTAACCATCTGTGAAATATTTTATTTTATATAAAATAACACCTTAGAAACGACATTTATTATTGAAGGTTGAAGGTATGTGTGCAGAATAAAACATTTTAAATGAAATTTTTATTTCTATTGAAAATAGAAATAAAATCAACATTAACATGCTCTCCAGTTCAAATTCGACAATTGAAATTTTTTTCTGTCAGGTAATTTATGATAAAATAATATTTTTAAATCAAATAACATTTATTAATAACGAAATGTAAAATGCATGTTTGCGAAAATATTGTAACGTGTATGAATAAAAAAAAGTTGTATTTTATTATATAACGGTATGTTTATAATTATAATTTGTATAGATAATGATTTAGTAACGTCCAAATACAAAACAAAAATAAATAAATATTCACGCATTTATAAATTACAATAGAATTAACAATTACCTCGTTTTGTACTATCTTAGAGATAAGTTCTAGCAATAATGAGATTTGACAAGACGAGACAAACGGTTACCAGACGGGACCGAGACTGAAACGAAACTTATTTTTTTTTCAACTAACGAGACCGAGACGAGATTTTTGAAATTCTCGCCTTATCTCGTCTCGTATGAGACTTCGAGATTTTAGTTTTCGAGTTCCAGTGAATCAATTTAGCTTAGGCAGATTTGTTCAAAAAGAACGAATCGTTCATGAAAGACTCACGTCTATCTCAGTGTCTCAGTCTGGCTGGACTGGTCCGGAATATAGTACATGGTTTGTTGTAATAAACATTAATGATAAAACTGGAAAATGAATAGAAAAAAATCAACATAAAGGTCATTTTTCAACCTACAACCTGTAGGATGTGAAAGCAAATCATTAGTTATAAAACTTCAATACGCAATTTAAAACGACATCTTAAAACGAAAACATCCTTTGGTAAATATTGCTCTTGACATAAACAACGAATGCAAAAATGATTACGGCGTTTTATGGTCAAAAAATGATAAGAATATTGAAAAAAAATTCATTTGTTCAGCTATCTACGAGTACTGGATATAATAAATAATTCAAAATTAAAAATTAAGTTTATTCAGTTATTTGTGCTGTCTCAGTTCTGCAAACAACTGAGTGGTTCTTCGACAAAAATCATATTCCAAGTCCACTTTGATAGTAACAAGCTATAATTCTTGGTTGTTAATCCACTAAGAATTACAATTTCTAACGGTAAATATTTACCAATGTTTCAACAGAAAATTACTAATAAATAAATATTATTAAGAAAAAAAATATTGGTTTTAGCAGAATGAATTTTTAATAGTAAATAAATCAAATTCACAGTCCCTGACTCATTTTGCCACGGCACTGTTCAAAATACTGTATACCTATTACAGGTCTTGGAATTCTGCAATGGATAATTATATTTTTGCTGTTTAACAAAACGTTTTAATAGTGAAATATGCGATAATATGGCACTGATTTCGGTTCAGAGAGAGAATAAGACAAGGATAGGAAGATTCTTGGTGTGATTATTAGTCCGTTATAACAGAATTCCATTACGGAAGTTGTGAATAATAAATTACGGGTCCGTTGGCCGGAGGGTAGGAAGGGGGTGGTTTGTAAGGCAGCC
Organism: Neocrepidodera transversa; assembly: GCA_963243735.1. Classification (NCBI taxonomy): domain Eukaryota; kingdom Metazoa; phylum Arthropoda; class Insecta; order Coleoptera; family Chrysomelidae; genus Neocrepidodera; species Neocrepidodera transversa. Next base: position 13,950,252 of record OY725340.1, on the reverse strand, counting down.
ATGTCGGTCCGGCGATGGCGCGGACAACACCAGCCTGCAGAAACTCTCCTCCGGTTAAATTCCACACTCCAGTCTTTTGATTAACGATTCTAACTCTCCGAATCCCTTCTAACCAACCCTTTTCCCTTTATTCTTGGCGTCCTTGTTTAGAATCGCCATGGGCTCTTCGTTGATTATATCAATAGGGTTTTCTTATGCAGTATCGAATAAATCAATTATTTGGATAAAAATTATCTAACACGTTGATTTCTATTTTCAAAGTTTGATTTTCACATATTAGAAGTCGTTTTTACTGGTCCAGTCCACGGAGAATCATGCAAATAAGTTTCCGAAGAGTTTATTTTGAAATTTCGAGTGGTCATGCTCAAAATAATTTTAATTTAAGTGACTTTCGGTTTCTTTGAAATTGGTATAAAAATTAAATTTTCAAATTAAACTTTCAGTATATTTTTACATTTGAAAATTTAATTTTTCCAATAATTTCCAAAAATCCGACAAATCTGCATTTTTGATTTTTAAGTAAAAGAAAGGTCTATGTTGGCCTCAAATTTTAAATTATATGTTTTTTCATTCTACAGCTATAAACTTGGTCTATCCATCAAAACTCAAACCACCGTATAACGGGAAATTAAAAATGATTATAGAACCTTGTAACAAAAATCTTTAGTTTATAGTTTCAGATGTAGAGAATAAAAAACAACCAATAAGAAAAATTAAATTGCTCAATTAAAATGTTAATAATTTTCATCATCATTGATTGTTTGCTTGCTCAGGTCTCTGGTATTTCCTCCAATGTTCGTTATTTTAAAGACTCTTTCATTTTTTAATAATCTTCATACTGTTTATCATTTTTCTCTTTTTTCTTCCTCTTTTCCTTCTTCTACCCATACTTCCAAACATCTCTTTAATAAACCTATTGGTATTCTCAGTACATGTCCAATCCAATTTCTTTTGCTATATTCTATTGTTTTTTAATAGACCATATTTCTCTCCCACTCTTCTATCTCACCTCGTCTATCCATTTGATCTTAAACAATCTTTTCAAATCCACATTTAAAAATTTTCTATTTTTGCCGATTTTCTTGCTTTTTACAACCGTACAAAAAATATTAATAAAAAGCACTCTACTAATATTTTCTTCAACATCATGTTTAATTTACTATTTAATAAAATTCTCGTTGGTACTAAAATCCTGTTTCAACATACAAATTCGTGCTTTTTTTTCTTCCCCCATTCCTATCTTGTGTTATCTCAGTTCCTAGATATTTGTTTCATTGTAGTGTTTCTAACCTTCCTCCATCTATACTGATGTTTAAACACTTAATTTTCCCCAATATTTATTTTAAGTCATCATTTTACCAAGTTTTTTATACACCATTTTGTCTATACATATAAATATTAAAAAGTGTTGGATACAGGGTGATTCATTGGTAAAGGTAAATACATTAACTGTGGATAGGGGTCACCTAGCTGACTCTAAGACACCCATTTTATGGGACTTAAGCCCTTTGTATCCATTGACCATTTCTTTTCTTACTCATAACTTATGAACCACTCTGTAAATTTTTTTATATTTGGTATACATGTTTCTCATATCCCGTGGGATATAACGATGTACCGAAAATATTGAAAATACAGGTCCGACTTTACGAAAAATTCACAATTTTTACATCCTCCAAATAACACCCTGTATAGTTGATTTTTTTAAATTAATCACCATATTTGAAAAGAGTGCAAAAATGTAATCGTGTGGTTGTATTATTTGGGCAGACCACTTAAGTATAAAAATTTTAATTTCATATTTTATTTTAGAATTTTGCAGTGAAGAAATGAAAATTGCGTTTTTTATTCATAACTAGTGAACCACCCTGTATAATATTTTTTTATTTCTGGAAATTCTGGAAAAAGTTTGAGACAAAAGTTATAGAGAATTTTATGCTCTAAAACTTTGTACTACAACATTTTGCACTATAGTGTTTTATTTGTCCTCAAAATGAAGAAAAACTAGAGAAAATATACATTCACATTTTTTACGCGCCTTCCAGTGGCGCAACTATTGGAAATTTTGGAAAAACCTTACGACAAAAGTTGTAGGAAATTTACTGCTCTAAAACTTTGTACTAAAACATTTTGCACTAAAGTGTATTATTTGTCCTCAAAATGAAGAAAAACTAGAGAAAATATACATGCACATTTTTTACCCGCCCTCTAGTGGCGCAACTATTGGAAATTCTGGAAAAAGTTGAAGACAAATGTTGTAGGGAATTTTATTCTATAAAATTTTGTACTACATCATTTTGCACTAAAGTGTATTGTTTGTCCTTAAAATTTAAAAAAAGTAAAAAATTGTTACATGCGTATTTAATCAATGTCGGTCTTGAGGACCTTCTACTGTACCAATTTAAACCAAAAACTAATGGTCGCATGCCAGGCACGTCCTTTTATGATTTCGTGGTTAGAACCCACAACAAAGTCACTTCAAGGAAAGATCTAGTTGTTGCTGAGTAAAATATTTATTTTTAAAACGTTATTTATTTTTATCTTAAAACTAATTTAATTAAAATAGTTTGTTTTCTTTTTGTTCTTCATTGGTTAAATTAAATTTACTATTATTTTTGTTCTCCTTCTTTTTTTTTGTCAAAATTTAAATCTTAGTTTTTAACTAAATTAAATTTTATTATTTTATTTTAAGATTACTTTTATGAAAAATTTTTCATTCGCATTTTACAATTCTCGCTCTTTAACTAGGCATTTTTTAGATTTTAAGGATTACGTTTTGAGAGAGAAATTTGATGTGGTCGGAGTTTGTGAAATCCGGATACAGAGAGTACAAAATTCATTTATGGTATTAGAAAGTACGATCGAATTTCGAACAAATTTAAGGACGCTAGTTGACTAAATACGGCCTGCAGAAGAAAACTTCATATGGCAACTACATTTCATAAAATTATTTTCTACAAATCACCTCCTTATTTGTACAACAAAATTAAGTATCGTTCAGACACACACAACATTAATATTCTTTTCTCTGGAAATATAAGTCCACCACCATTTCGCATCTCTATGCTCAACGGTCTTTTACATATACAATTTTTAAGCTATACAATGGAATTTCTCTAACTTTAAAAAAATACTCTCCTACCAGATTTTTCTCCAACCACAAATTCAATTACGTAAAAAAAATGTCTAATTTAGTTTCTAATAGTACTCTGTAAACAAATATTGTATGTATAGGTATTAATTTTAATATATTTATATAGGATTTTTTTGTTATGTTCTAGGACCGGCACTTAGAATCAGTCCTACTGTATGTCGGTTCTATTTTATGGCTTTTATGGTCACATTATAAAATTAATCATGCTGTTCACGTAAAAAGCCGTAAATAAATAAATTATTATTAAAATTATTATTATTTCCATTTTTCCAAAATGTGCTTTTCTTCTTTTAAAACGACTCTGTCTTTGCTCTTTATTTCTTTGCAATTTACTTTTTCATTTTCTTGAACCACATTATAATTATTGTTATTTTATTTAATCACGCACAAGCGTTACCTTTAGTAATTTTTTTTCTTATTTTCTCCTTGTTTGCTCAAATGTAATTAATATTCTTTGGATAAACATTATTTATTATTATTAATTATTAATAAGTCACATAGATGACTTACAACATTCGTCTTCGGCTTCTATGATAAAATTTATCCTCGTAATTAAATTATTAAATAGCAGTTATTCACGTTTGAATATATTATTAAAATTTTAAATTATACTGCCTCTTTTTAAAATTATAACACTAGGGACATTATATAATGTGAAGTAGTAGAGCTAGTTTTTTTATATTTCATACAAGTGCATGTCCGAGAATTAAATAACAGACGTTATTTAAATGAGCTGCTGACCTGTCACCACGAAAGCATAAATCCAGTTTGGAAATCCTGTTGGTCCATCGTAAACATCCGTGACTTAATACTGATGGGATGTAACAGTGTTATAAGCTGGTCTCTTAATAATAGAATTACTATACAGGGAGATAAACACGACACGCGCCTCCAGTTAACCTTTCACCTAAGTTTTATTAAAAAATGTTTATTTAGTAATAAGGGTGATTATGTTAGGGTAAAACGTTATTGGATTTTCGATGAGAATAGAGTATTTATAAATTATTAATACTAACAAAAAAATGGCTGAAAAAGTTTTAAAATTTTGAATTAATTTGTATAACTTTAAAGTTGTTTAAAATATTCGAGAGCTTTAAATGTATGATTTTTTTCCAGATTATAATTTTTATAGCCAAAATAAAACCTTTTTAAGGACTTTTCTAAATCATGATTTAAAAAAATATATGAAAAACCTAAAAAAAGTAAACAGATTATATGGAAAAGTTTAAAAAGTACCGAATGTGTGAATTTTTTCAAAATTTAAAAATTATAATTGTAGAATTTATACACCAATGTTAATGTTAATTGCTTCTTGTCCGAATTATCCTCAATGATTTTCTGGAGATTTTCTTGCCCGAAATAATTCTTAATACAAAAATAAAACTTCACTTAGATGGCCGTGACTTCAAATCTAGATGTGTTTTTTAATGCTGAAATAATATTTCCCGAAATTTTTCAAAATAAGGGTGCTTTACTCTTATCTCAAAATCAAATTTTTTAAGGCTCCTTATATATTACGTGTGTTTTATTATATTTTGTTGGTGCATGTTGGGTTTTAGGGGATGCACAAACTTTTACCAAAAACAACTTTTTGTCGAAAAACCCTTATGGCGGCGTTAGCAAATGGATAAGGATAGGGACATTTTTGAATATATAAGACGGACTATCCGGGCAAGAACTTTATGCGAATTTGCTTTTATAATGTTCTAATGGTATTAAATTAGTTCCTGAATATATTTAAAAGTGAAAAAAAAATAAGAAATGGAATAATGGAATAATGAAAATTTAACCTCAAAAAAAAGGCATCAAAAATCGCTATAAAAACTAATTGAGGAACTAGATTATGTTTCCATTAGAGACGGTACATAAGAGATATTTCATTTTTTGCTGTCATTTACAAGTCTTATATGTTCAAAAATTTATAATTTGAACCATAGAACAACACCAAAAATACATCAGAAACCTGTTACTCTGTCAATTTTACAGTTCACATACTTTTTTATTTTTTATAGATGGCGCCACCTGAAAAATATTTATTTTGGGATATCTTCGTAACGCAACGTTGCCGTCATATTTTTAAGTAGCAGAAAAAAGGAAATTTTATATTTTAATTGAAAATTTATGTCTTTGTTCCAATATTTTTAAAATGCTGCTTAAATTACTATTTTAGTATAATACCTTTAGTATAAAAAAAAGTCGGAAAATAAAATAAAAAAAGAAAAAAATTTGGAAAAAATTGGGAAAAGAATGAAAAATAAAATTGTAAATTACGGAAAAAATAAAGAAATAAAAAACCGAAAAAAAAACGCTGAAAATCGCAAAAAAAAGAATCAAAAAAACGCAAGAAATCGAAAAATATCACAAAAACCGCAACAAAATCACAAAAAAATTCCAAAAAAATCGCAAAAAACCGCAACAAAATCTCAAAAAAAAAAGACAAAAAATTAGAAAACAAAAAAAAGCCTATAAAAATAGAACAAAGAGAAAAAAATGAGGAAAAATTAGAAAAAATCAAAAAAATCAAAAAAAAAATCGGAAAAATGAGAAAAATCGAAAATCATCTGAAAAAAACCATAGACAACCAAAAAATCGGAAACAACTGTAACCATAAAAAAATGAAAAATTGAGAAATAAATTGCAAAAAATCGCAAATAATTGCGAAAAATCAGAAGAATAAGAAAAAATTAAAAAATAAACGAAAAAAAATAGAGAGAGAAAACCAGAACAATGATGAAAACTTATAAGAAAAACTCTATAAAATAATTGCAAATGATATATACAAAAAAATCTAAATACTGTAAAAAAAGACAGAGAGTAAGAGAAAGAGAGGGATGAAAAGTATTCCATTTAAAATAATATAAGTATGGTGCAGATCTTTTTATTGAGGCAACTTGTATAAATCAAAATAATTTAAAATTGTAAGTATCTGGACTAAACATTTTTAACACAATTTTGATTGGTGTCTTTATATCGATATTGAAGCTCAAAATTAATCTGTTCTTTCAACATAAATGAGACATCCTGTATAATAGTTGCACTTATTTTCTATATTGGGTTTATTCATTTTTTTTAGTTCGTTTTTCTTGTTTCAGCTCAGAAATACAAATATACAAATAAATTAAACTTAGTATCATTCGAGTTATTATAATAGTAATAATTTTAACACTCTGCAGAGGCTAAATCATTCATAGCACAAATTAAAACTTTAACTTTTATTAATACAAACATATAAAAATTTCATTAACTTTCACAGAGGGTCAATTTCTTAACATTGCGTGCGGGGTTCTTTGTTTTGTCATCGACCAAAGTTGGGTATAAATCTATGTACCCATGAACCATTTACACTCGTATACGACCGTAATAACAATAATAATAAAATAATTTTTTTTTGCAAAAAAAAAATATTAAAAATAGCATCTCGAATTTCGAACTTTAAAATCTGGTCTCCTAATTAAAATCAGAAAAAAATTAAAAATTAGGATAGTAAGTAATTAATTTTAAAACAAAATCTTAATTTTATTTTTTGGATATTTACATTTTAACCCTTTTTGGTGATTACTTTTTAAATAATAATTTCCTGATAAAATGTTTGCAACTGACAAATAATTTCCAGTAAAGGCTTCTGGTACTGAAAAAAATCATTATAATATAAATCAAACCGAGGTTATTTATTTGGAGAAAAGAATTTAAAAAAAAAATTCTTTACTAACAAATCAGGTATAGATTTAGATAAAAACATTGAAAAAAATATTAAAATATACCATTCACAGGCGAGTTTATATATCGGATTATGGGTCAGTAGTTTTTGGCCAGGCCAGTTTAATGGTGTCATAAAAATCTTCCATTTAGGTACCTGATGGACACTAAAATCCCAAATTCACTCAAAATTAAAACCTTCGGCGGTCGTTACATCTGGCATCTAAGCAAGTATTGCTGGAGGATAATTATCATTTAAATTTTTATGCATAAAGTACATCTAATCGCCATCTATCGAACATTTAGTTAATTAATAGTTTTTATTATGAAAACCGTGGGGTGCTAATTCCGTCTTAATGGGTCTATGACAAATCGCCGAATGGACAAAACGCCGAATGGACAAATCGTCGAAAGGCTGGTCAAAACACCGAAACTAGTCTTTGGACAAATCGCCGAAAGTGGTCAAAATGGCGAATGGACAAATCGCCGAATGGACAAATCCCCGAATGGACAAATCGCCGAATGGACAAATTGCCGAATGGTCAAATCGTCGAATGGACAAATCGCCGAATGGACAAATTGCCGAATGGACAAATCGCCGAATGGACAAATTGCCAAATGGTCAAATCGCCGAATGGACAAATCGCCGAATGGACAAATCGCCGAAAGGCAGGTCAAAAAGCCGAAAAGTCTTTTGTAGGAATACTTTTACTTAGTATTTTATGAAATGTAGATGACATAAATGAGATATTTAGAGATTGAACATTTGCTTTAGAATCCAGTAACTGAGAGTTGTTAGAAGTTATGTGTTCGCTTTCTAAATTGTCGTGTACACAAAAATAAACCAAATCTGAGGTGTTGTACACATTCTTGTTTTGACAAGGATACAAATAAATGTGTGTACAAGTGTGTACATTTTTTAATGGATTGAATCCAACCGCTTTAGACACCATATCATCATTTAGGGCTATTGGTCTATAAAGGTGCAAAAAATTGGGCAGCTCAAGACCGTGAGAGAAACGAAAAAATTAAATTTTTCATTTTGTATCCTACAACATGCTCGTGTATTAATGGCTATCTTTACATGATCGTTGCATAATATACTATTAAATATTTATTATATTGAACTTCTAAATAAGGTTCTAGAAATTGTAACCCACTATTTTATAAACAATATTTATCGTAGAAAAAATGGCATTTCCTACATAAAATAGGTTTTTTTCGTTCGTGGAATAGCCCCACTCGCTTCGTTCATGGTCAAATTTTCACTGACGAAAAAACCAGTATTTTCATGTCTTGTTGTAAAATATACTAATTTAGGTCAAAAATTCACAGGGATTTTTCGGATTTTTTTAACTTTTTACATTATTGGCTATAACTTCTACAAATATTATTTTAAAATTATGAAATAATTCACATATTTAGTACTTTTTAATTCCTTTCAGGCACTTTATTTACTTTTTACATTTGTTTTATAGGACTAAACATAATTACAAAAAAATTAAAAAAAAGTTATTGTGGTTATAACAATTACAATTTTAAATTCGTAGAAACTAAAATACATTGTAAATTTAAAGTTTTATATTACCTTCCGAATGGTATAAATCCCATTTTTATATCTTCAATATTTTTAAAGGTATTCAATTTTTTTTAAAATCGTAATAAAATTTCAAATTTCTTTGAACTATTTTTTTAAAAATTTCACTATTTTTGTAATAAATAAATAAATAAATAAATAAATAAATAAATAAATAAATAAATAAATAAATAAATAAATAAATAAATAAATAAATAAATAAATAAATAAATTTAACTAAAAAAAAATTAATAAAAATTAATAAATTAAATTATTTCCAAATTAAAATAAAGACTGGTGGCAAAACTATGAAGAATTTAAAAAAAAAGTAAATAAGTAAAATAGGGTACCAATAAAAATAAAATTAAATAAAGTTGTTCAAAAAATTTGAAAATAAAAAATTAAAATTTTTGCAAAAAATTTCAAATGAAAAATTTAAAATTTTTTTCGATTCTCTCAAGTTCTTGAGCTGCACATTTTTTTGCACCTTTATAGGCCGATAGTCCTAAATGATGAAATTGTGTCTAAAGCGGTTGGATTCAATCCATTAAAAAATGTACACACCTGTACACAAATTTATTTGTATCATTGTCAAAACAAGAATATGTACAATACCTTAGATTAGGTTTATTTTTTTATACAAGATAATTTAGAAAGCGACCTCTTTAACTAACAATAATTAGTAACTGAAGTGGATAAATACATTTATATAGACATAACTACTAACTGTCAGTTACTATAGATTCTAAAGCATATCTTTAATCTTTAAATAGCTCATTTATGTCACCTGCATTTCATAAAATACTATGTAAAAGAATTTCTCCAAAAGACTTATTTTCGATGTTTTGACCAGCCTTTCGGCGATTTGTCCATTCGGCATTTTGTCCATTCGGCGATTTGTCCATTCGGCAATTTGTCCATTCATGGATTTGTCCATTCGGCAATTTGTCCACGTTCGGCGATTTGTCCAAATAATAGTTTCGGCGTTGTGATCAAGTTTAATATTTTGATCAGAGTATATTAATTAAAATTGTGACTTCGGCTTCGACGCCACAAACCCGATCTATGCAGCGTCGTTTTACAGGTTTCGGCAATTTGCCCACGTTGGGCGATTTGTCCAAATACTTATTTTCGGCATTTTGACCACTTTCGGCAATTTGTCCAAAGACTACTTTCGGCGTTTTGACCAGCCTTTCGGCGATTTGTCCATTCGGCGTTTTGTCCATTCGGCGATTTGTCCATTCGGCGATTTGTCCGGATCCCCTTGAGGGTAGCCAATTGAAAATATCTCTATTAGACGCTTCTCTAGAAAATCTTCGAGAGAAATTTTGGAGGTATAATCGAAAATAGTTAATTTTCGCCTCAGCTGCCTCATCCGAAAGTTGCCCAATACATTCTTTATAATAGCTGCCCGGTGAATAAAAATTTTATGTATTGTTGGTGTCATCGGATTCCATTGGTATAAGTGGACATACAAGCGGGCAGTATCTAGTGGGTATTTATTGTATTTTTCCGGATCGATTATATGCTCGCTTGAAATAGTTTCTAATATGATCTTTAATCTGTATATAAGGTCATAACTGATAGCCGGCAGCCAATTTCAGATCTTCAAAAAATCTCCCGCTGGTGTTGTTATCATTGGTATTAACAAAATTTGCTTTCGGTATATCTACCAATAGTCTGTTGAATTGTTCTGAAGTTGCACCACATAACAAGCACTGACTAGATTGGGTGTTGTTCACTTGGTCAGAGCGGTCAATTTTGTCAACGGGGTTAGGTAATCCTACCGGTCTTTTGGCCTCAAAGTTTAAAATTAGGTGGGTCTTTTGGGCACAGAAACTAATCGTTTCAATTCAAAGTAATATTTTTAAGAAAAAATAATAGAAATAATTTCAGAGATTTTTCAATTTTTTTCTCAAAACACAAAACAAGTAACGCTGCGGTTCTCAGTCAAGAATGAAGTGACCACAAAGACCGCGCACAGAATTTATCAGCCACCCTTCGACATTTAAAAGGCCCTTTGTGACTTCACGATAGAATATTAAAAAATGGTAGTATGAGGCAAAATTCAGTACATTTTCATGGATTTTGTGGTACTGAAAATGTTTTCAACCTGGGATCACTGCTTACAGATCATTAAAATACTCGTATGTATGCAGGGGCATTATAAATTAATTAGTTACTGAAAGTACTTTTATTCCACTTTAAAAAAATCATACATAATAAAAATGAAAATAATATACATTTAACCCAATATTTTTTTTATTTCTATTAAGTCATGAGGCTGAATTAGATAATTGACTTTAGGGATATATATAGTTCTGATTCAAAATATCTCACATTTTATTTAGTCAAAATTGTAATTTTTTGAAACCAGCGCACGCGTGTGCCGAAAACATCAAAAATTGGATAAAAACCTAAAACTTTTGAAATTCGTCCAATATCAGCTGATCATTACAGGAAAAATAGTTAAAAATCACTTTTAAAAATTGAAAATTTGAATAATAAAATAAAATATAAATTATCAAATCTTTATAATTCATATATACTGATTTATTTAAATTAATAAATATACAAAATACAATTTTACCTTCACCATCAACTTTTAATCTAACGAATTTTTGTAATCGACCTCGTATTATATGTACCTAAATTGTAGTATAAAACTGAAATCTTAGTGTCCTAGCAGCTTATTTTTCTTACATATGCTTTAGATATTCGAAAGTCGAACGCTTCATATCATTTTCTTTGATCGAATATCTCTCACTTCAAAGCATACACTTTATAATATGTTGCCAGTTACCTTCCCAAATAAATATCCATAACAACACAACTTGGTGAAAAGTCCTATCGATTTGTATCTAAAGGCACCAGAGTTGGACTTGAATTTTTACTTTTCAAATGTATTATGTTATATAGTCCTTTTCGGCGTTTTAGCGCCGTCACTGAAATAATATAAGAAATTTTTTCATTATACCACCTCCCTCAGTATTCACAAAATGTTATTATTAATAAGTCAATTTACGTAATTATATCGTATTTCACCACGTATTCGTATTCCTATTCGATTACCAGTGTCGTAGTTTTCCTTGAATTTTTCATCATATACTTATTAAATATGTCATTAACGTGTCTCATCAAAAGTTAGATGTACCTACTTGAAAGAAATTATAAAGAAAATGCCTGGAAAAACATTAACTGCAGTTTGTATTAATTTCGTTAGATTACTTCACCAAAGTGAAAGAGAACAACGGACCTTTACTTCCAGTATCAGCGGTACAGGAACGAGTTGCAGATGCATTAAAAATTAATGTTTGTAGTTTTAAGCAAATAAAACAGAGAACTACTACAATGTGTCAGTTGCATAATGTACGCAAAAAAAAATTAATAATGTAATATATTCATCTTCATTGGTCAAACGGTTCGGCAGTTATCGTGGAAGATTATACGCAGACCCACAGACACACAGACAGATCTTACTCTGGAAATGGTTTCAATTTTGTTCGGGAACCTTAAAATGGATATCTCGAATGCTTTTTTGCTCCCTTTTATGGGACCGGGAAAATAAAATATAACAATCGAAACAAAAATTAGCCATTTGTTAATAAAGAAGCGTAAATTCTATATAAAAATAACAATATATACAAATTACCTAAATTATTATGTTAGCTATGTTATTAATTATTTTCAGTGTCCTCAATTTTAAGATACGTCTCTGAACTAGTCAAACACTGTACCAAAGAGATGAACGTGAACGAAACACGGCGAGTTTTCTGGAGGAGAACTTTATTAGGTAACATCCTTGACCAATCACGTTAAGCTTTTACGATAATAATATTGGAAAAAGGAAATAAGGTTATATAAGTTTATATTATTTTATTTTTTAAATGATTTCCCATTTGTGGATTTTCTAATGATTGTACCATGCTAATATAATCCTCTATATATGGTCTGAAGGTTATTTAGTCTTTGAAACCCTCTTTGCTTTTAGCCATCTATCGATTCGGGAGTAGTCAAGAAAGTTTTGGATTAGGGAAGTCAAACGAACGCTGAGTGGAATGTGGTCAGTGGGCCTTTTAATTCAGCGCCCTTAATTCGTAGAATTTGTTTTCCTTCTCTCTCTACTTTGACCTGTCAAATTATACAGCGTGTAGGCGAAAATAGTGCATTTATTAAAGGACATTATTATGAACAAACAATGCCTATTCAGCTTTTACCAAGAGTTATCTGTTGTTATGAAAATATTAAGAAAATAGTTATTATTATTGTATGTAATTTTTATTGCAATGATGTAATTTTCAGTTCGCAAATACCATAATATGTTGCTGCTTTATGGAGAAACTCGCGGTAATAGTAAAGAGGATGATTGAAATTTTAACTGAAGGTATCTTTGCACATATCACGTGACTAGTTTATTAGGATTCAATGTGTACTTATAATGCATTTAATAATATTTCATTTTGAGAACGCAATGACGCTCTTCCTCTAGCAAAACGGGGTTAGAGCGTGTACGTGAAGTTAGCCCTCCATCTTTCTAATGTTAATATTCTGAAAGTTGTTCCGAATTCCAGAAAATTATTCCTTAAACTTAAATACAAAGGGCGGAAAACTCAAAAAACCATTTTTAGAGCTAGCCCCCCATTATTTTTATTTCGATTTTTTTCTGTTGCACCAGATTGTTCTAATTGTTCTGAACATTGTTCCAAATTTTCACGCCTTAAAAAAATTATTTCAAGCCCAAAATCAATTAAAACGTTTTAGAGATAGCCCCCATTATTTTTTTTGAATTTTTTTTTGTTGTACTAGATTGTTCTAGTTGGTCTTAGACGCAGAAGATAAACTAATACAGAAGCGAAGGTTCCTGTCGGACCTTTTGATGTAGCGATGACCAAAATTTGAGTGACAGTTGAAGTTTCTGCCGCTTAATACACTGGGAAACATTTTTAAAATTCGTATGTCTAGATAGACAAATTTACAAATTTTGATCAGTTTTCCCAGTGTATTAAGCGGCAGAAACTTCAACTGGCACTCAAATTTCGACCACCGTTACATCAGGGACCTTCGCTTCTGTATTAGTTTACCTTCTGTGGTCTTAGAATTGTTCCAAATTTTCAAGTCTTAAAAAAATTATTTTAAGCATAAAATCAATTAAAACCATTTAGAGCGAGCCCCATATTATTTTTTTTTTAATTTTTTTTTGTTGTACTAGATTGTTATAGTTGTTCTTAGCATTGTTTCAAATTTTCATGTGTCAACGTCAAGATAAATTAAGTAAAAACAATTGAAATCTAACTTCAGTACATATTATTTAATTCTTTTTTTAGTGTTTATATTAATCTTTCCAAATATTTTTTTATTTTTTTTTTATTTGCAAAAGTTGTTTTTATTTAATTATTTACAAAAAAACTGAGATTAGATAGTTACAAGCATAAAATGTTACAAATAGTTTTTATTTGGTTTTCTTTGTTTTCATTCTTAAATTGGCTATCAATAATTTTGTATGACCTTTTAGAGGAAATATTTTAAATTAAGGTCCAAATTTAAAATATATTCCCTTCAAACCTTTAAATAACATTTTTAAGACACAACAATTTGGTACAATACTATGAACAACTAGAACAAATTTTTTAACACATGAAAATTTGGAACAATGGTAAGAACAACTAGAACAATTTGATACAACAAAAAAAATTTCGAATAAAAAATAATGGGGGGCTAGCTATAAATGGTTTTAATTGATTTTGAGCTTGAAATAATTTTTTTTAAGACATGAAAATTCGAACAATATTTAGAACAACTAGAACAATCTAGTACAACAAAAAAAACTTCGGAAAAAAAAATAATGGGGGGCTGGACCCAAATGGTTTTTATTGATTTTGGGCTTGAAATATTTTTTTAAGACATGAAAATTTGGAACAATGTTCAGAACAACTAGAACAATCTGGTGCAACAGAAAAAAATCGAAATAAAAATAATTGGGGGATAGCTCTAGGAATAACTTTCTGGAACAATTTGGTACAAACCTGGAACAATTTGGAACAACTTTCAAAATATTAAAATTCGAAAAATGGTGGGCTAACTTCACACACACGGTAAGAGCGTACAACGTACTTATTTTTAGTTGGTTTAATGCTAGTAAATGACACAGGAAAGTGCGTATTATACAGAGTGTTTCAAAAGTCTGGGAACGGTTCTATCATATTTTTTTATTAAATTCAAGAAGCCCGTCTGTAGCAAAAACAAATGAATGTTTTTGAATTTTAAGCACATGAAAATGTGAAACAAGGCATGTCATTACTAAATCCCGAATTCCAGGACTGTTTCCAAACTTTTGAAACACGCTATATAGATTTTAAGCTCTTAGACGATATTTTCAGATTGAAATTCTAAACATAACTTTTAAAGTAATAAACTTTTTCTTTATTCATAATGTAAGGGCACATTTTAAGAAATAATTATAAACATGAACAAAACAAAACAAATAGTAATAGTAATTATAGCAATTTATTCACTTAAAACAATAATACAAATAAAACATTAGTACATAACTAAATTGTAAGTAAATAAAGGAAAACTTACGAGGCATAAATGAAATTTAAAACTTTTGGACCCAGGTAGAATAAACTTCTTTGTCTAATAGACTTGAACATGAACGGTGTGATAATGTCCTCTCTTTGTCTTGTGTAATATTTATGTGTTCCATTTGTAAGGGAATGTTTGGTCTAAAATTGGGTACTGCATATTTGGAGAAAGAAAAGCTGACGATAATGAAATATATTTGAATCTTTATACAATTGGTCACTATCAAACAAAGTATCTCTATTTAAAAGGACGCTTAAAAATCTTCTTTGAAGAGTTTCCAAAGAATTTAGGTTATTTGTAGCAATACCATCCCATCCTAAAGTACATATCTAATATGCAGTTCGACAATACTTTGGTATACTATTGTTTATGTTTAATATTGAGTATCTCTGAAATGTTTTTGTACCTATATAGAATCAATTTCAACATATTATCAATGAAAATTTCAAGATATTTAATTTTCTTTGCAGGTTGATTTGAATATTGCTTGGACCGTTAACGTATAAGTTGGAAGTGATGACTCTAGAGAACTAAATGATACGTAAAGAGTTTTTTTGAAAGTCATTGATAGTAGTTTGTAATCGAACCAATCATTAACTTTTGTTTTAGATCAAACCAATTCCCAGCACAATAAAATATTACGATGTCATCTGCAATGCTAATTATTGTGTTGTCTGTCCTCTTCTAGCAAAAACAAATTATTTAGGTATATTATAAATAGCAATGGCCCCACTACCGTACCCTGAGGTACACCACACATGAAAGTTTGCTCATTACTCAGATACTGTTTGATTTTTACTTTTTGTTAAGTTAGCAAACAAATCTTTACCAGTTCCTCTCACTTCTATGTTTTCTAAAGATGATAGAAGTAAGGAGTGATCTATAGTGTCGGATGTCTTTGTTAAATCAATAAATTCATCCATTCATGGTACAATTATTGTACATTAAATCCCGTAAATATAACTTGAAAACGATACATCTAATCTTCTCGTAAAAGATGGAGTGGACAGGATAGATACAATAGCCGACATTTCCACAGCACTTTCGTCTTGTATTTCCGGAAATCTGAATGTTGTAGTAAAATCGATTTGAAAAAAATCTTTCTGGTGAACAACACAACAGCACACTTAAAAATGTGTGCATCTATAATCAACAATTGTAAACATTATCTAAATAATTTGTTTCTGGAATGGGCACAGAATCAATTTGTGTAAGAATTGTCTAGCAAATTGTATACTACACTTTATTGGTTTTTAATTTAAAAGTTTTGTATTATTTTGCAATAAATTTTTGATTTTTTATACATGCTAAATAGAAATAATTTTATAAGATTTGTGAAATTAGTATCAACAATTGTTTGACAAGTAAACACATTGTGGTTATTATTATAATAAACTTTTTGAACATAAAGTACACAAGTATATGATTTTTGTACACAGGATTGTGTAGTATATTCCAACAGTATATTTTTTTTATTTAATTTAGACTGTAGAAATTTTACACAAATTAGGGTTAATACTTACATAATTTGTGCAATAAATGTAAATAGGGTGTGCATATTTTAACACATTTATGTATACTTATGTAGGGTTAGTAAAACCAATACCTTTATCTTTTAACACAATGCTGTGTAGTTTCACTAAAAATTGAAATATGCTTTTTGTACATATGTTGTTTAGAGAAAATCTATAGAATATTTGTTTAATAGTGTTATAATTTGTATAAAAATCATAACTATATTAGAAATATTTTTAAGTACCAAGAAGAGGTTACACATTTTTTCTGAAATTGGAAAAAGATTAAAAAAATGCCAAATTAATATCATAACTATTTTTATTTTATAAAACGAAAAATATCCATGTGATCACAAAAATAATACAACTTTTATATCCAAATATTTAGATTGTGTATTTGAATAATAAAGTGGTTAAAATAATTTATTTCAGATAATTGAGAATATAACATTAAAAACAAAAATACAAATCAACAAAAACAAAAATACTAAACTATATTAGGAATTAAAACACTAATAAATGTTTATTAAAATATTACTACAGTAATTATAGCAAAAATAACTTCTTTATGTGTAAAACATAGTAAGTTGCATAAATCACAATGACTGCTTAAAGTTCAAAATAATATACTGGGTAGTTCGTTAATTACTATACTTTCGAAAGAAATGAGAAAAATCGACAAAACACTGTGTGTGTCTCTATATTAATTACGTGAAACCCATTAACCATAGGTTTATAGAAATATCTTTGTCTCTCCTATTCTCAATCACCGTTTGTGTATTTATCAATGAAACACCCAGTATATTGGAATAAACTTACAATAAAAACTTAAGAATTATAGCATTAAATTTGACTTCATTTAGTAAATAGGTACTTACATTGATTATATCAGGTATTGGTAAAATTTTATAATATAATCCCACTGTTGCCTTTATATACAAATAGGCTTTACTGGCTTGGACTGAGCTCTACTTCGATTTCATCATCGGTTACGTAGACTAGTAGATAGTACTTGAACAATTGCTGCCTCCGAAAAAATACATTGATGAGAAACAGCCTAAAAAAACATTTTTTTAATAAAAATCGATAAAAGTTCTCATTTATAAATACCTCATTCAGTTGAACTTCCTGATCATTTATTTTAATCTTTAATATCAGATTAGTTTCTTAATGTGGATTTATGTCCTATTTTCGAAGATCTTGTGGTCAATTAGATTCTCTTAAATTATAATTAAAAAAGGTTATTAAATAAATCAATAATGAAAATTTGGTATTTACTTACATAGTTGCTTATCTGTAAAATGTTTTTCCACTTGCTTATAATTTATTCTAGGGTATCAAATCGCAAAACAAACTAACACAGCAAAAGCAAACGACTGAGACATTGAGATGGTCGAAGCGCTGTTATGTTGCCACATCGCGCTAAAAAATCGTGATGTGTATTTTAATTTATTTTGTAGATGATTTTTGAAGCGTGTTTTAATGATATTTCGACAACAAATGTGCAAATATACAAGTTAAATAAAAATTGTATACCTATTGGGCAATATTAATTGTTTTTACCTATTGTATTAATTCCATTTCTTTACGGATATTATTACTATAAAATATCTTGTAAGTAATATGGCAACATGGCTAGACTAACGACAAGTGGTCAGAAAAAGGCGCCATTTTTAGCGCGTCTGTATTTCTACACAATTGTGTATCAAACATACTCAATATATATTATAATTTGTGTGGAAAAAATGTTTATTTGCTGTTGAATTTTATTACCAGATTTCTAAAGATTTTTTTAGGGTAAATGTTTATAAATTAACACAGTTTCTGGTTAAAAAGAATCCAGACTTCCTGTGTATTAAATATGAACAACTTTATTATGAAAATTACACATTATCACGTACACAAAACATATGAAAATTTTTACACACAGCTGTAATATAATTTCGAACAATTCTGTAGGGTAAATAAACAATTTTTTTTACACAGCAAAATGAGAAAAAATACATGGGTATTTTTCTGGGTGAGGATCGTCATCGAAGGATATTACTTTTCCCACAGTTTACTGAATAAATTTCCTGAAGGCAAATTTTACGAAAATCCAATCATCTATTTTAGTTTTGCGTAAGTACTTTGTATGTCAAGAAATTCTTCAATTTCGGCATTTACTAATAAGGATAGACTCTCATTGTCAATTGAATGGGTACTACAAATATCATCTTCTGAAGAGTCTGACACTATTACGTTGCTCTTGCTGTTTTTGCATCTTCCGTTTTTGTTTTCTCCTTCTTGATTCCTTTTAATTCCATTTTCTTCTGCAATTTTTTTCTCTGATATGATTTTTCTGATATAATGATCTCAGCTCTATTAGTAACTCTAACTTTTTTCTTTATAGGAGCTGAAATGTGACACTTTACTGTGGATAGCAATAATTTTTCAAACGATACTCCTTTCAAACTGGTGTTGTGTCGCGGTTCCGTTAATGCTGAAGTCTACGGACCATTAAACGGTTCATCCACGTTTGTAGGTGTCAAAGTGGCTGGTTCTGATATTGGTAATATACGGTTTGATGTTTCCTCTGCATCTGTAGGACATCTAAAGTCGGCTTTTGTGACTCACTCTGAACAGTATATGGATCACATAAATATTCTGGTATTAATTTACAAAACTGTTCTTGACTATAGATAGTTCTGTCTTCTTCCATATTTTCCAAGAATTTATACAAATTCGGTTTTTGACAATTTCATTCCAACATTATGTGTTTACCACTAAGATAAATTTTGATCCCAAACTGTTTTAATGGACTTCATAACACAAAAGTCTATGAGTTGCAGGAGGTGACTCGAATGAGGTGGTTGAGAATAGTAATTCTTTCTCCTCTTGCTAATTCAATAATTTTTAAACCAGCATTGGTAGAATGTACATCACAAATTAAAAGAGCAGCCTTCTCATTACCCAAACCTTTTATAAACATCTTCAAAAAACAATTTGTTTCCATCCATCCATTAAAAATTACTGCATATGAGGTTCCTGGATAACCTATACCTTCCGAGGCTGACTACTGATCCGCATATGTTTACCTTTAAAAATAATTAAATGTGGTAACTTTTCACCACTAGCACTAATAGTTAACAAAATTGATGTATTTCCTTTGCCAGAGGTGCTTGTGTAGTCATTGTGCAAGCTTCGTCTTGTGCTCCTGCTACTTTTGCTCAGGAAGGGTCTCTACAGAATCTGGTTTCAACGCACATGTGTTAATTATAAATAGATCACAAGCCTTGTTGCTAGCCACCTCAACATATTGGGGATTTTTTACTGATAGAATATGACGCCGCATAAATGAAATAAGCCAATCTTTATTAGACTGGTCAGATTTTTTATTTTGCTTCGATTTACATAATCTCCAACTACTGATATGATTCTAGATAACCCAAAGCCATATTTCTCCATACTTCGTAGTCCTGCAACTATTTCATTCTCTTTTTCAAAACTAAAGGCAGTAACAGGACCGTATACATTGGATTTAGCTCCTCTTTTGCCTTTAATATGATCTAGTATTATATTTAGAGGAATATTGTAAAACTTACTTGCACCGCATGCACATCAATAGCTAAATTCAAATCATTTTTGATACAAGAACTACTCCTTTGGGAATTTCTCGTGTAATTTCTTATACGAAATCTGAAAAAAATATTTCTAATGTAAGAAAAGTCGGTTCTGAACTGAAAATAAGGAAGTTTCGTGAAATTTATAACCACCAACATTTCAAAAGGTTTAGTACCACTTCGGCCGTTCCCATTTGGGCCGTTAAATAAAAAAGTTGCATTTCGGCCGGTCACCCTTTTTGGCATATTTAAATTTAGATTACTGTTTATTTATTGTAAACTTGGGGGGGGGGATTTCAACGTATTGACTGCGGACTTCAATGAAAACCATTAGCCTAACCGTGTTTTTCTGTTATATCTGCTATCTATTGTAAACTTGTTTTTAGAATAACATACAAACAGTTAAAAAAGAAAAACAAATTTAATAAATACAAAATCTATATTAAAGTTTCACAGTATTACAATATTTTTTAGAAAAACAATACAAAAATAATAGATAATACACAGTATGTATTTGTTCATTTAAAATTTAAATATTATTAAAATTCATTAAAATATTTTTTTTATTCGAAAATAACACCCAGTATACAAAATCACCCTAATCATACTAAATTGCCATCTTAATAATCTGATTCAAATTCAGTACTGTCAAAATTGAAGGATCACAATTGGTGGTAATTAAAAATTTTAATAAACTCAGCCATATAAATTCAAATTAATATTTTAAAATCTATATTTTCAGACATTTTATAACAAAGCAGACATACATACATTTCTATTAATGTGAATTTTCGGACCTAATATACTATTTATAAAACAATAATATATTCAAATCTTAAAATAACATTTATTTACTATTTTTAATTAATTAAGTAACTTTATGTGATTCAAAAATGTTAAATATTTGTATTTGACCTCAAATTTTGACTACTTTTAAAACACGAATTTTAGAACTGACCAGAAACCGTTAGCAAGTTAAAATAAAAAATCAAAGCGACACTAGGGTATCTACATTTATATATTTACTATAAAGACTACATTTATGTAGTGTTGAATTATTTGTTGGTAAATTGTAACTGGCCCTAAACCAGTCCAACTGGTCCAAACAAGAATATGTCGTATAGTCATAGACTCACCTGGGGTCAGGGGTCGTAGGGTCGCAGACGACAAGGGAGTGAGCATGCCACAAAAACCCTAATAGTTAGTTATCTGTCAACACATTCCTGATATTAATCATAAAATGTAGACGGGTTGTGTAAATATATTAAAAATTTTATTAAACTGCTTAAAATTCCGATTTTTCTTAGTTCAATCTAATTAATAAATGTTTATTACTTACTGGGGTTTATATTAAAATGTTAGGGACCAAAAAAAGGACATTTCTACCTGGAAAAGGGACGCTGGAGGATGATGGGTATCTACAAGGGACCAACGCAATAGCCAGGTAAAATTTTAGTGACCGTTGGTCATTAAATTGTACAAATTTATATACAGAATGTTATTTAGTTTTTTTATATTAGTTAACTGTCAATTATAAAAATTTTAAAATGAGATTTCTATATGAATTTTATATTTTTTTCATTATCTTGAAGCAAATACCATTATTTGTAAAAACATTTAAATCAAAAACATTGTTTTCTTTGTCAACAATTTTAATATGTGGTTGTGCGTTTTTATCTTCCTCTTCAGTCCATTTTTTTTCATTTTTGCACAGAGAAGATTACCTGAAAAGTTTTTAGAAAATAAAAATTTTTTGTTAGATCAACTGTTTTGATGGCTTTTTATTCAACGAAATATAATTAAAATAATATTTTATAGTTGTTAATAATATGTATTAGAATGATTCAAAATCTAGATTCACATTAAAAAAAATAAAATTGACGATGGCCCTCTGAATACGAAACGTTACATAATTTAGGTAAATTTTGTTTTATATTTTTGCTATTTAAAAAATCCAAAAATAGGCAAACGTAAATTATTTTGATTTTAAGTTTTTAAACTTAAATAAGTTGAAGATAGATAAACGTACATTTAAAAAACCTGAAGAATGCAAACATACATTTTTACGAATATGTGTTGTTGGACTTAAAAAATCCAAAGTCAAACAAATCTAGACTTTTTTTAATCTAAGTTATGGACTTAAAAAATTTGAACACAGACAAATATACATTTTTACGGATGTGAGTTTTTGGACTGAAAAAATCCGAATACAGACCAAAGTACATTTTTAGACTTTTTAGACAAATGTACATTTTTTTGAATGTGAATTTCTTGACTCAAAAATTTGAAGACATACACCCATACATTTTTTATAAGTATAAGTTCCTGAACTTAAAAAATCCGAAGACAGACAATTATATATTTTTACCAATGTGAGTTTTGGACTTAAAAAATCCGAAGACCGACATACGTAGATTTATTTAACTTGAGTTTTTATACTCAAAAATTTGAAGACAGACTCACATAATTTTTTTATAACATACATTTTTACGAATGTGAGTTTTTGAACTTGAAAAAATCCGAATACAGACCAAAGTACATTTTTAGACTTTTTAGACAAATGTACATTTTTTTGAATGTGAATTTCTTGACTCAAAAATTTGAAGACATACACATACATTTTTTATAAATATAAGTTCCTGAACTTAAAAAATCCGAAGACAGACAATCATATATTTTTACGAATGTGAGTTTTTGCACTTAAAAAATCCGAAGACCGACATACGTAGATTTTTTTACCTTCAGTTTTTATACTCAAAAATTTGAAGACAGACTCACATAATTTTTTTTATAACATACATTTTTATGAATGTGAGTTTTTGAACTTGAAAAAATCCGAATATAGACCAAAGTACATTTTTAGACTTTTTAGACAAAAGTACATTTTTTTGAATGTGAATTTCTTGACTCAAAAATTTGAAGACATACACCCATACATTTTTTATAAGTATAAGTTCCTGAACTTAAAAAATCCGAAGACAGACAATTATATATTTTTACGAATGTGAGTTTTGGACTTAAAAAATCCGAAGACCGACATACGTAGATTTATTTAACTTGAGTTTTTATACTCAAAAATTTGAAGACAGACTCACATAATTTTTTTTATAACATACATTTTTACGAATGTGAGTTTTTGAACTTGAAAAAATCCGAATATAGACCAAAGTACATTTTTAGACTTTTTAGACAAAAGTACATTTTTTTGAATGTGAATTTCTTGACTCAAAAATTTGAAGACATACACCCATACATTTTTTATAAGTATAAGTTCCTGAACTTAAAAAATCCGAAGACAGACAATTATATATTTTTACGAATGTGAGTTTTGGACTTAAAAAATCCGAAGACCGACATACGTAGATTTATTTAACTTGAGTTTTTATACTCAAAAATTTGAAGACAGACTCACATAATTTTTTTATAACATACATTTTTACGAATGTGAGTTTTTGAACTTGAAAAAATCCGAATACAGACCAAAGTACATTTTTAGACTTTTTAGACAAATGTACATTTTTTTGAATGTGAATTTCTTGACTCAAAAATTTGAAGACATACACCCATACATTTTTTATAAATATAAGTTCCTGAACTTAAAAAATCCGAAGACAGACAATTATATATTTTTACGAATGTGAGTTTTGGACTTAAAAAATCCGAAGACCGACATACGTAGATTTATTTAACTTAAGTTTTTATACTCAAAAATTTGAAGACACACACATAATTTTTTTTATAACATACATTTTTACGAATGTGAGTTTTTGAACTTGAAAAAATCCGAATACAGACCAAAGTACATTTTTAGACTTTTTAGACAAATGTACATTTTTTTGAATGTGAATTTCTTGACTCAAAAATTTGAAGACATACACCCATACATTTTTTATAAATATAAGTTGCTGAACTTAAAAATCTGAATACAAACATACATTTTTACGAATGTGAGTTTTTGGACTTAAAAAATTAGAAGAAAGACAAATGTACATTTTTTTTAATGTAAGTTTGGGACTCAAAAATTTGAAGACAGACATACATACATTTTTTATAAATAAAGTTCCTGATTTAACAAAACTGAAGACAGGAAAACATACACTTTTATGAATGTGAGATAATAGACTTACAAATTCCGAAAAAACACAAATGTACATTTTTTTAATGTAAGTTTGGGACTAAAAAATTTAAAGAAAGACACACAAACATTTTTTACAAATATAAGTTCCGGTACTTAAAAAATCTGAATTTTTAATGTAAGTAATTTGATTACAGACAAACATAAAATTTTACGAATTTGAGTTTTTGGACTTGAAAAAGTCCGAATACAGACCAAAGTACATTTTTAGACTTAAAAAATCCGGAGGCAGACAAATGTACATTTTTTTGAATGTGAGTTTTTGGACTACAATATTTCAAGGCATTTTTTATAAATATAAGTTCCTGAACTTAAAAAATCGGAAGACTGACAATCATACATTTTTACGAATGTACGTTTGGGACTCAAAAATTGGAGGACCGACACACATACATTTTTTATAAATATAAGTTCCTGATTTAACAAACCTAAATACAGCCAAATATACACTTTTATGAATGTTAGTTATAAGACTTACAAATTCCGAAGAAAGACTAATGTACAGTTTTGTGAATGTAAGTTTTGGACTAAAAAATTTAAAAAAAGACAAACAGGCATTTTTTACAAATATAAGTTCCTGTACTTAAAAAAATCTGAATACAGACAAACATACATTTTTACGAATGTGAGTTATTAGACTTACAAATTCCGAAAAAAGACAAATGTACATTATTTTTAATGTAAGTTTGCGACTAAAAAATTTAAAGAAAGACAAACAAACATTTTTTATAAATATAAGTTCCTGAATTTAAAAAATCAAAAGGCAGGCAAATATACACTAATGTAAGTTATGGACTTAAAAAAATTGAAGACAGACACACATACATTTTTACGAATGTGAGTTTTTGGACTAAAAAAATCCGAAGAAAAATTAAACTTTTTGTAATGTAAGTTATGGACTTAAAAAATCTGAAGACATACATTTTTACGAATATGAGTTTTTGGACTTAAAAAAAATCCGAAGGCAGACTAAAGTACATTTTTTTGAACGTGAAGTTTTGACTCAATAATTTGAAGACATACAAACATACATTTTTACGAATGGACATTTTTGGACTTACAAAATCCGATGACAGCCGAATGTACATTTTTAGATATAAAAAATCTGACGACTGACATACGTAAATTTTTTGAATTTGAGTTTTTGTGCCCACAAATTTGAAGACATACCAATAATACATTTTTACAAATGTAAGGTTTTGGACTTAAAAAATCCGAAGAAAGACTAACGAACATTTTTTTAATGTAAGTTTGGAACTGAAAAATTCGAAGACAGACACACAAATATTTCTTATAAATGTAAGTTTTTGGACTTAAAAAATCCGAAGACAGACAAAAGTAAAGTACATTTTTAGACTTAAAAATCCGCAGACAAACCACTGAACATTTTTCTGAATGTGAGTTTTTGGACTCAAAATGTTGAAGACAGACAAAAAACCATTTTTAGATTTAAAAAATCCGGAGACAAACGTACATTTTTTTGAATTTAAATTTTTGGACTTAAAATTACTGAAGACAGGTACACATACATCTTTATGAAGGTGAGTTTTTGAACATAAAAAATCGTAGATTTTTATAAGTACCAGTTTTAATGGATAACCTTTGCTTGCATTACAAAATTTTAAAAGAAATTGATTATTTTTATATTTTTGAAGTTTTAATTTTATCGAACTTAACTAGTATAATATCATTTTCTAAGTACTTTTTGTGTATGACATCGCTTATAGAAAAAAATACTAGTCTTATTTTTTGGATCCTTCAAAGATATATTTTGTTTAACTTTAAATTTTTTATCTTCAGATGCTTCTTGGATTGCTTTAATAATAATAGACGTCCGTTCTTCCCCGCACAAGCCTTTAGCTTCTGGGGTTAACTTGTAAGGGGATGAAATGTAGTAGGAGTTTTATTATTATTATTATTGCTGGAACCTAATTCAAATTCAAAGTATTTGACTACATTTAAAATAATGATTATGGAATTCTAATTTTAAGTAAATATCCAATTCGAAGGAACACATTTCTCTTAATTAAATTAACCGGGAATGAATTACAGAAAACGTTAATTAGTACAATTATGTTAAATGCGGTAATTTACAATAGTTGAAAAAATCTATTCTATTTTGAAAATTGTTAATAGTGTAAAAGACTCTTTAATATTTTTGAAATTAAATTCAAATCTCTGTTAGAAAGTACATTTATATAACTTAAACATAACAAATAAAATTTGACTTCTTTTTAAGTCATTTTTTGTTTTACACATAATAAATCAGGATGGGGTAATAAAAATGATAGTGCTACTGTTTTTCTCCAAAAAGCACAAAGCGCGAAAAACTCAAAAAGTTTATTATTCAAAAAAAAAAAAATTAAACATTTTGTGGCCAGGATAAAAAACTACAACCAAAATAAAAATAATTGCAAAATCTTTTTTTTATTAGTTTTAATAAGAAAAAAATTAAAAAAATTTAATATTTAACTAGTCAATCAATAAAAATTTCCTATAATCTTCAAATTTGAAAATCCATTCCAACATGTATTCAGAAAAGCAGTTAACGCTAACCACTTTACAAATAAAACTATTTAACGCTTATGAACTGTCATCCCGCATATAACCTAATTATTTAAGCGACAGATAATACGAAATCCCGGCATCGAGGTAAGAACAAACTCATTTCGCAATTAGTAAATGCACAGGAGAGAAAGGCCACTAAAATTACAAACTACCCGGTAGAAAGCTCTCCACGAAGCCAGCACGCCATTGGTCAACAACCCTATGGATTATTCTGTCTTTTGTTTCACCCCCTGCGGCAGAGAGGGTGGACGGGGGCCAAGCCATGGCCGCTGCTTGTAATGACACTCTCGGCCAGCCCAAGTTTCCAGTTTCAGAGAGTCCGGGGGTTGAAAGAGTCCCCCCTGGTACCCCACTACCCTGTCCTTGTACATGACAAATGCAGAGACGAACATCTTTCCACTGGAGTTTGGTGGCAAGCATTGTTTAAGCGTTCTCTATGTACTTACACTTTGAGCGAAATAACTGAAATGATGGCAACTTTTTATACAGAGTGATGAAAGACGTATTAAAGAAGTACTTAATATTAATGTATATAAGACATTTTGGTCTCTAAACGTTCAGTTGTTACTAGAGATCAAATAAATGACACAAATGGTTAATTTACGCTGACTTATCACAATTAGACCTTTCATTAAATTAAATATTGCCATTTTTGTATTAATCACTTATAGAGTAATAATTCCCAAAAACAATTTCGCATGTTAATTATTAATTATAAATAAAATTGTTTTAGTATGGTTAGTTTTATTTTAATTATATAAAACATAATCTGTAGTAAAAAAAATCCACGCAAGTAATTACAAGTGTTATCCCGTATAGCTTTAAATTCCTTGTACTCTATAGTTTATTCTATTCTTTACATTCAGACAAAAAAAGTAACTCATATTTTCATTTACTTTTTTGCTTTTACTTTATCTCCCTCTGTTTTATTTTTACTTTCCCCCATATATACCATAGTATATAAGAGATATAGAGTGGCGAAAATTTAATTATAGTTACAAATTTGCTTAAGAGATATTGATGGATTTTTTCAAAATTAGTAGATGTATTTAAGGAAAAACAAAAGTGAAGATTTTTGTTTCACTTAATTTACACCTTAATTTTTGAAGAAAAAAACTTTGAATTGAAAGCCAATTACCGTTTAACATATCCAGTTTTTTTAAACAATGTTTCGTTTTAAGAGTCCATCCTGAATTATTTTTTTAATACGGAACTGTACTTTTTATTTTAACATTGGTATGCTTATTTTTCCCCTATTCAACCATACATATATAACACAAACTTTTTATTGGTTTTGACCGCGCTGGGTCAAAAAGCGCAGGTCAAAATAGCGCGGTCAAAAGACCGCAGTAAAAAAGAGAGCACGGATAAAAGAGCGCACGGACGAAAGAGCGCACGGACAAAATAACGCACGAACAAAAGAGCGCACAGACCATAGAGCGCGGACAAAAGAGCCCTATATTTTTTTTTATTAACACTACTGCACAATCAAATTTTTCTACAAAAAACATCCATTGCATTTTTTTAGAGTTATCTATTAACACCCTTTACAAGTGTGGTTATTTTAATTGTCCGGTCTAAGTGATTTTTGTTGTCATTTCCAAAAAGTAAGTTGTTAGTTTTTATCTAAATAATGTTAAAATCACATAAAGGAAAAAACATTTTTCAACAGATATAGATACCGGCGAGACAGGATCACTTCTATGTTACTATCATGGAGGTGCAGTATGAAAATATGTAAAGGTAGATTGTCTTGCAGCGGAGAAGAAAAGAACGAACGAACTCCGCACAATCACGGATCAACCCCCTCCATGGAGGAGGTGAATAGGGTCCAAAATGCCATAAAAGACCTCTCCCGAACTACTCCGTTGAGTCCAAAAGCCATAGTTCAAGCTTCAGTAAGTCAAATGACATCTTCTGAAGCTATTGTTCAATTTCTGAGCTATGAAGCAAAATGAAATGCCGTAAAGCGGGTGGGACAAAACGAAAATTTCAAGAATACTGTTCCAGACAACATCAAAGATATTGCAACTTCTAGGACGCTAATTTTTTTATGGGACTCCAAAAACGATAATGAAGAATATTCCAGGATTATTTTGTTTGGCCCAAACGAAAACCTAAGTCTGTTGACAGAATTGCAAGACTGGGAAGTTGATGGAACGTTTAACGTCGCACCTAATTTCTTATTTGCACAATTATTTACAATCCACATAATCTTCAAAAAATTTTCAGATTAACTGCAAAATATTGGCAGCATTGGCATTTGTACCAATAAAACGTTTTCGATAGATATCAAAAAGATTTGCCTACCACAAACAACCATCTGGAAGCATGACATTTGTTATTCCAAAAGACCTTAGACTGTTATAATCCATCTTTGCAAAAGATGTCTCTTCACTTTTTAAAAGAGCGAAACACTACCGAAATATTTATTTTAAGATACAGTGCCGGGTTTCGACCAAATATTGCTGTCCACTCCAAGAATTTCCAGCAAAAACAAAAGATACCTACTTAAGCAATATGGATTTAGAAACATTTACGTTCAATTACTTATAATTTAGTATTGCAATATTTATGGTTTATTAATTTTCTTGTTGAGGAACGTTTATAAATATATTATATTACTTCAAAACACCAAAAAATAATGTGTAGAAATGGATGTATAAAATGCTCACTCTTTGTTCGGGCGCTCTTTTTTACTGCGCTCTTTTGACATAGCGCCGGTTTTGACAATGATCTGCGCTTTAGAATATTTTCTAAGTTTGGTAGTAAAAGAGCAGCAACATCGAGCCCTCTCCGTATGGGAAATAACATGGGAAATCGCTAAGGTCCATTGTAGCAAAATTTATGCATATTAAGGCCATCGTACTCATTCGTCGAAAAACGAGTCAAAATGGAACGTTTTTTAATAGCTTTCACGCATCGTTTTTAGTTGCGTAAAATGCGTCGAAAAACGACTCAATGTGGAACGTTTTTTAATGGTTTTTTAGGTGCATTAAAATGAGAAGTTTTTTCATGCTATTACGCGTATTTCCCATAAGAGCCGCCTTAAAAATAGCATCTTAAAAGTGTAAAAAAAACGTTGTAAATTGGTATTTTTAACGCACCTAAAAACAGTGGGTGAAAACCAATAAAAAGCGTTCCATTTTGACTCTTTTTTTGATGCATGCGTGCGATGATCTTAATGTGGACAAATTTTGCCAGAATGGACCTTAGCGATTTCCCAAATTATTTCCTATAGGGAGTGGGCTCGTTCTGTTGCTGCTCCTTTACTTACGGTCCTGTTGCATTTTAAATATTTATAAACCTCTTTGAAAAAAATTAATTAAAAATTAAAAATTAACGCCGTAAGTTGATGGTAAATATATGAATTAAATTTTCTTAAATAACCGTAATTCGTAAATAAATGAAATTTGTTTAAATTTCAATAGAATAATTTTATTGTTAAAACCATCCAGATATGCAATTTTTTTGATTAAAATCTATTGTTTATTACGTGCAAATTTTATACATATTTAGATCCAAAATATTCTCAAAATTCGTTTAAAAAACAATCAGCTTAAAAATGAACAGGTCCGTACTTAGAAATATTCCATTAAAATTCAAGACGCACTCATATAAGAACATATTATCTACATTTCTACTACTTTTCTTCAAAATTATTGCTTCTCATTTTTTTCAGAATTGATATATTTTTTCCTCTTTTAGTACCACTTTTTATAGTTATAGCATCCTATATAGCGTGATTAAAAATATTAAATTACAACGTGCTTTTTCAACCCGTCTGACTTAGCCCCTATGTTTTTAGCTACCATTTGGTAAAATATTTTTTTATGATTAAATATTAAAACAAAATAATTTTAATTCATGTAAAACTTTTCAAACCCCTTAAGAAATCCACAAAACTTGAAAAACTTATGAATGAAAAATTTAAAATAAAAAACTAAAAAACTAAATATTTGAAAAATCGTTAAAAAAAATTTAAAAAAATCCTTTTAAAAATTCTTGAAAAATCCCGAACAATCAAGTGAAAAAATCTTATAAAATCGTTAAAAAATCCTTAAACCATGATTGAAAAATTCTTTAAAAAAAATTGTAAAAAATCCTTGAGAATTCCTTAAAGAAATTTTGTTCAAAATCTTGAATAAATAGTAAAAAACAGTAAGAATAATACTAAACCTTTAAAAAGTTTCTAAAAATCCTTAAAATTTATTTGGAAAGATCCTTGATAGATATTTGCACAACCCTTATAAAATTCACAAAACTTCTTTAAAAAATCCTTAAAAATATTTGAAAAATCATTAAAAACAATCCTTTTAAATATCCTTGGAAAATCTCAGAAAAATCAGGTGAAAATTTTTAAAAAAATCTTTAACCATCATTGAAAAATTGTTTTAAAAAATCGTAAAAAAATAATAAAAAACAAATTGAATAATACTAAACATTTAAAAAGTCTGGTAAAGTCTTTAAAAATTGTTAAAAATTCCTGAAAAATACTTTACAAAATCCTTAAATTTTTTTTGAAAAATCCTTACGTTGATAAATCTTTGCGCTTAAAAAAATCACAAAATCCTTAAAAATATTTGAAAAAGCATTTAAAAAAGTCTGAAAAAATCCTTGGAAAATCTGGGAACAATTAGGTGGAAATTCTTTAAAAAATCTTATAAAATCGTTGAATAATCATTGAAAAATTCTTTAAAAAAACCACAAAAAGTCCTTGAGAATTCCTTAAAGAAATTTTCTTCAAAATCTTGAAAAAATAGTAAAAAACAGTTTGAATAATAGTAAATCTTTAAAAAGTATGGAAAAGTATTTAAAAATCGTTAAAAAATCTCTGAAAACTAGTTAAAAAATCCTTAAAAATATTTAAAAATCATTTAAAAAAATCATTTTAAATATCCTTGGAAAATCTCAAAAAAATCAAGTAAAAATTATTTAAAAAATCTTATAAAATCGTTGAAAAAATCATTAAAAAATCCTTGAAGCATCATTGAAAAATTGTTTTAAAAAATCGTAAAAAAATAATAAAAAACAGTTTGAATAATACTAAACATTTAAAAAGTCTTTAAAAATCGTCAAAAAATTTCTGAAAAATACTTTACAAAATCCTTAAATTTTTTTTGAAAAGTTGATAAATCTTTAAAAATCCCTTGAAAAATTCACAAAACTTCTTTGAAAAATCCTCAAAAAAATGTTAAAAAAACCATTAAAAATCTTTGAAAAATCATTACAAAATTTTAAAAAGCCTTGGAAAATCTCGGAATAATCAGGTTAAAATTCTTATCTTATAAAATCATTATTGAAAAAATCATTAAAAAATTCTTGAACTAACATTGAAAAATTCTATAAAAAAATCGTAAAAAATCTTTGAAAATTCCTTAAAGAAATTTTCTTCAAAATCTAAAAAAAAATAGCAAAAAACAGTTTGATTAAAACTAAACCTGTAAAAAGTCTGGCAAATTATTTAAAAATCGTTAAAAACTTCCTGAAAACTACTTAAAAAATTCTAAGTTGATAAATTATTCCAAACCATTTCAAAAATTCAAAGACCTTTTTTAAAAAATCCTTAAAAAAATCTTAAAAAAATTCTTTTAAAAATCGTTCTAAAATCTCGGAACAATCAGGTGAAAATTCTTTAAAAAAGCTTATAAAATCGTTGAAAAAAATCCTTAAACCATGATTGAAAAATTCTTGAAAAAATCGTAAAAAATCCTTGAGAATTCCTTAAAGAATTCTGGTTCAAAATCTTTAAATTGAAGTTGAAATAATAAAAAACAAAAATAAAGGTACTTAACTTTTTAAGAACCATTCTATTATTGAACGTGACTCGTATTTGAATTTTTTTTTGAGAAATAAAAACAAATACAGTAATTAAATTTTTAGTTTTGGTAAAAAAAATAGTTTCAACCGGATGTTTTTCTCACACTCTTCATATTTTATACTTTTCAGTTCTCTCACATATCTAGAAAATTTGAATCAACGGATTTTCCATTGACTTTCAATATCACGTTTTCAGCATTATCAACTAAATCAAATCTGGTTTTATTTATCTCTTTTTGCCTTCCCGTTTCTTATCTCTTATCAAACATTGATACAACAAAAATTATTTTAGATTGCGTTAGTAACGATTATTCACTAAGCAAAACAAAACACAATTAACCTACTAGTACTCGTTTAACGATGCGTTTTATTTATATTTTTTATATTTTATTATTTTACGAAATAGAAGCTAAATTAAGAGAAATTGCATGTCCTGAATATTGTACTTGCGATGTAGTTAATAATCTTAAACGAGCAACATGTGAAAGTAAGAAATTAGTGTCTGTAGAAATTGGTATGCCTCCTGAGGTTGAAATTTTAGACTTGTCCTATAATCAGATAAATGAGTTGGGACCAAAAATATTTTTAGTAAGTACTACTATACTTTTTTATTATTTTAAAAGCATTTTTAAATTATATTGAATTTCTTAAAATAAAATCAAAATTAATTTAATTTAAAGAACTGATTCACTAGGAAAATTACACTTCACTTATTTAAATTAAATATATGTCTGGTACTTACCAAGAAAATTGTTATAAAATTAAGAAATTATGAAATTTTTAACTAATTTACATTTTTCTTTGTTTGTGTTTTTAGTAACCTTAACTTTACTAAAAACGTTTTAAATTAAAATATATCTCAAAATAATAGTGAATATGAAGTATAAAATGGAAAAATAATTTGACAGATAATTTTTACCATATCAGACACTACTATTACACTTATATTACTATTATACTAAAGACTATCTTTTTTTAACTTACTTTGGCTGATTTTAGGGACATTTAGGTTTATTTTGAAAATTTAATTATGGACTTTAGAGAGAAGAAACGAAAATCGAAAAATATTACGATTTTTTTTTAACACAAAAACTATACAAGATCTTAAATTTAATTCAACATCATTTAAACGACAATAAAAAATACTATAAGTGAGAATTTTTTAAAATTTTTGAAAATTTCATTATGGACGAGAGAAAAAACCCACTTTGTTTTTTTTTTTTAATACAAAAACTATACAAGATTTTAAATTGAATTTAACGCCATTTAAACGACAATAAAAAATACTATAACAGAGAATTTTGAAAATATACTTGTAGACTTTCGACAGAAAAATAGAAATTCGAGAAATATTGCAAAAGTTCCCCACTTTGAATTTGTTTAGCTGTTATAACATTAAAACTATACAAGATCTTAAATTGAATTCAACATCATTTAAACGATAACAAAAATACTATAAATGAAGATTTTTTTTGAAATTTTGAAAAACCCGGAAATTTAAAAAAAAATTGAGAATTTTAAACATTTGAAAAATGTCAAGAATTTCAACAATTTAAAAAATTTATAAAAATTTAAAAATTTGTAAAAATATGTAAAATTATGTAAAAACATGTAAAAATATGTAAAAACATGTAAAAATATGTAAAAATTTATAAGATTTATAAAAGTTTGCAGATAAGTAACAAAATTGTTTATTTACGATGACATCACAACATAATTTTTGACAAATCATTTATATACGACAGCCGCAGTTAAAGGGTTAAATAAAAATTATTAGATTTAGAACCTTTTATTAAGAATAAAATTTTCCGACAAAATAAAAATACAGAGGGTACAAAGAAAATGATCTGTTGAAGATTTCAAATCTGATTTCTCCTAAATAAATTTTGATTAGAAACTGTTTTCATAATTGTCATATTAATAAAAGAAGAAAATATCAGTTTCTGAGCTTCCATTGTCCTAAAATGAAAAAAAAAATTGTCTGGAGTTTGTCTGTCTGTCTGGATGTAAACATTACAATTCTCGAATGAAAACTCCCATCGAGTTACAGTTTTCACTTTACGAGTTAGTTTTTTCCAGGGAAGAAAATTTGAGCAGGATCGAAACTGCCCTTCCGGCATTCGCTATACTAATTAGGTGTTTTGCATTTTCCAGTTCAAATTTTTTGAACATTTTCCACGTATAATATGACCATACATGTATGTGAGAAGTTTGGCCAGGATTGTACTAGCTATTTCGGTACTCCATTAGCCGTAATCCCGAAACGGTGCACCAGTATTGAGCGCCCCTAGAATCTTGATATTTTTTATTTCACTGATAACGCATCTTTTTTATCGAAATTTGGACGAAATTAAAACGAATATACAAAAGAACTACGACAGGCCCGTAATTATAAATTAGTGTCACTGATAATGTTAGTTATTTCAGCTAAAACGTCGTTAAAGTGTTCTATATCACTGAATTGAATTTTAACGCTTTATCAGTTTTTGTAATAAAAAAGACAGGTCCGTATTAATAAAAATTCTATGCATAACATACCAAAAATTGTATTTATTGTTCTCCCTGTATAACTCGCGATTTTTTCTTCTAAATGGTTAACTTTTTGCCCTTTTACTCGTCTTTGTATCTCTTATGGTTTATAACATAGCAATGTCTAATTTTTGCATAATATGGATGTAGATATAATGTATAATGTTTTAATTTTTTTTACAGGATATGGGACTATCAAATTTAAAATTCCTAAACTTATCTAATAACAAAATAAATCAGATACACATGTTTAGTTTTGAAGGATTAGATCAGATGAAGACACTAGATTTATCCTATAACATTATAGAATATTTCTTAGAGCAATGGTGGATGAGTTTACGAAATTTGGAAGAATTATATTTGCAGGGAAATAACTTGGTTTTAATTAACAAACTACCTAAGATTAATTTACCGTTACTAAAGGTATATTTTTATTTTATTTATAGATTCATAAAACATATAATAGTTTTTTTTTAGATTTTAGACCTGAGCCAATCGAAAATCGAACATATTAATCCTACTGTTTTTACATTACTACCTAACTTACAGACATTGGATATCTCTTCAAATTATATTAAACGAATTCATAGAGAAGTAATAATACCTCTTACGAATCTGAACTTGTTAATAGCTAACGACAACAATCTTCAATGTAGAGAAAAAATTATGATTAGTTTAAAACATTATACTAGACAAAAGGGTATAACATATATTGGTCCATGTTCCAATTCCGAAAATTCTGACTTGCCAGTTTCTGAAATAATAAATAAAAATACACAAGCACCAACATTTTTAGAAAATAATAATAATAACAACGATACAGACGATGTTGAGATCCTTAATGATAAATTAGGTACTGTTAGTGATAGTGAAATTTTCGAAGATTTAGATAAGTTTCTTAATTCAGAGAAATTTGAAAAAATGAGAAAAGAAGAGACCCACAATAATACCGATATTACATTTGATAACGACAATATTGAGATCACTAATAGTAGCAAATTAAAAAATATTGACGAAGATGAAATAATGAACGATTTGGACGAATTTTTGAAATCAGAAAAAAATCAAAAGTCTGCAGTTGACGATACAAATGATAAAATGACTGTTAAACCTCAAGAATCAGGGGTTAACTCTTGGGTGGTAGACGATAAAGAAGATAAGATAAATGAAAATAAAATTATACAATATATTGAAGTTTGTAACGGTACGAGGTCAATGTTATTTTATAATGAATTGGATAAAAGGATTAAAGATATCATAGATGTACCTATATCGGTTATTTTATTATTAACTACTATTTTTGGAACTTTGCTTGGTAAGTTTACTATATTTATAAAGAGTTTTTAGTTTGTGGGCCTTCTGTCGGTTCCAGTTAGTACTGGCGGTTATAATACATGTGGAATCTTTTCCCCAAGTAATAAAGTGATACCGTGTCCCATTCGTAGATAGCGTTAGCAATAGTTTTATATTTAAATTGCAGAAAATTAGAAAATCCATGTAAATTGAAATGAAAATTCTGGGTAGGGGGGAGTTTTTTTTGGTCCTTCGCAAATACATTGCTTTAATACACGAGGGAAATTAGTGGCCTACATATAGTTTTTATTTCAATCGGAAGTTTTTTTAATTTAAAAGCGAAACAAATATTGTCATATTTGTGATTTTGGTGCGTCCGACACCTCAAATGACGTTATGAAATTTTGTACCTCGCAACTGATTTTGCAGAATATTGAAAATTAATTGGTTACATTATCGGACAAATTTTTGGAAGGTTAGGGGAAGGTGCTGATTGCAGGGACAATCTTTTTTAATTGAATAGGTATAAAAAATTAGTCTGACATTTTTTCTTTGTTTTTGTTATTGTAGTGCATTGTAAACGTAAAAGGGTGTCCGACAAATAGTGTAAAAAAATTAATAAAAAACGTCAAGTATAGGTCGTTAAATGCATATTAGGGTAGTTAGAGGCTTTAAAGGAGTAAATTTTGAAAATGTTTTTTTTTTATTTTAAGTTTAAAAAATAAGATAAAATTTCGAAAAAAAACTAGGGTACATAAAATTTAACCCTAAATCCAACGGTGATATCGAAAAATTATTTTTATAATCGGAAAGAGTAGTTATTGGTTTTTTTTATAACGCGGGTACATGTTTTAAAATCTACCTTTCGGAAAGGTATTCTTGTTGCAAGTCGCTTAGAGTAACCGTTTTCTAGAAAATTGAAGGTAAACAGTTTGCTGAACCCTAATTTGAGAAAGAAAAAAAGATAAATTATTTTGGTTGCTCACAGGTTAATACAATTTTATGAAAATTGTGGGGTTTTAAACTAATCATGTAAATCGAAATTTTATCTTGTTTGTTAAACTTTTAATTAAAAAAAAAACATTTTCAAAATTTACTCTTTTAAAGCCTCAAACTCCCTTAGTATGCATTTAACGATCTATGCTTATGGGAACTTATTTTATTAATTTTAGGAGTACTATCACCCTTTGAATTTATTTACACTATTTGAGGGACACCCTGTATAAATTAAAAATTTTCAAAATATGATCATGACGGTTACAAAACGCAAGTCCCTCTATACAACAGAATTCTACTATACACCAACCCCCCTGTGTGTAGTGGGATTTTGGTACGTGCATAGTGGGACAATTTAAATTAGTACTTAAGCATAAAAATTTTTATTTCAGCTCAGTACAAATTTAGGTACCCAGTACCTTCTCTATTTTGTAAGGCGAAAAGCTTTGAAACTGTTTCAGTCCCGCGGATCGTAAATGGCTCAGGAAGTTTAGTGACGATGTTTTCTTCTTGAATTAAATCTTCGTCTTTTTTTCCGGAAACACAAATTTTTCATTATTGATTCTTTTTAAAAAATTAACATTATATTTATTCAATAGCCTATGTTGTAAATTCA
Source organism: Neocrepidodera transversa (assembly GCA_963243735.1). NCBI lineage: Eukaryota > Metazoa > Arthropoda > Insecta > Coleoptera > Chrysomelidae > Neocrepidodera > Neocrepidodera transversa. Next base: position 13,912,171 of record OY725340.1, on the reverse strand, counting down.
CTTAAAACAAGCCTGTTCACGCATATGCTCATTAGGACAAGCTTGATTTGCGCAAACATAGGTGTTTTCACACCACTCTAAAAAACACAATCAATTCGTAATTCGTCTCGAGACAACAAACAATCATAATCATCACTCGACACTCATTCTCTAACGTTTTGTTAATGATTCGCAATCAAACTGTTTTTACACTTACTCAAACTCTCTCTCGAAGAACAAAATAAACTTATTTGCATTCGCATTCATCGCTTGTGTTATGTTTATTTCCCATATTGGAATCTGTATTTGGAAAATAAAGAAAATAGAAAATAGACGACCAAGAACTCAATTGTTACTACTGCCCCTCTCCTACTATCACATGATATCATAATACAGCCTGAAATTCGTTGGTTTCTATTTCTTCTATTTGCCCAACGAAATATTGAATTCTTTTTTTAAACGATACTTGACAAAAACAAAATCTTTTTCCTTTATTTCAGGACCAATATTTTCAGGAAATTCATCTGAAATTTCAGATTCGTCATAGCATAATTCTTCCATTAATACATCGGTGTCACTAGAATCTGCGAATAGATTCTTCGTAACAGCCTGTTCGGCCTTCACTTTTGCAGCTTTATACGCTTTTTGGCGTCTTTAATTTGGTTTTCTTCCTCTAAGTCGCTTCTTTTCTAACCCTAGATTTTTCATTTTCGATATATTTTTTCTAGTAGCAGCTTTTAAATGTGGCCTTATTTAGTTGAGAAGGCACTGACTCATTTTTTTGTGGCATCTACATCTCCTGATTTGTTATAATTACAGAGCAATTTGGTTGAGTAATGTCTACTGACAAACCTGTTTGAGACTGACTCTCTCCATGTTCTCCGTTAGAATGTTCACGATCTGTTACATATGCATAAAGAAAATTAGATTACTTAAATATTTCCAAGTTTAGAGGGAATATTCCTGTATAATTGAACCCTTTAGTTATATTGCTTGGTGTAAAGACACTTGGAAAAGATTTGCTCACTATTTCTGCAATGTTGTACAATGAAGTTGGAACTCCGGGATGGTTTAACATCCAATCGTCCATTGCCCTATTGTAGCAACCCTTAAATGGTCCAAAACAAGTTAAATCAAGAGGTTGGAGTTTGTGACTACAATGAGGAGGTAGCGTAAGCAATACAATACCATTAAGCTTACAATAATCCAATACTCTCATATCAGTGTGGCTTTCATGGTTATCTAGAATCATCAAGATTTTGTTATCTTCATTACAACGTACTGTAGCGGTAAAATGCTTCCTGATATCCAACCACTTAAATGTGCTTTTCCCTTTGATCCAGGTGGTGAGCCATTATGCATATACGGTTTAAAGATTTTTCATGGAGAAACGAAAAACTGCGGTACAAATGCACCGTTTGCGCAAATAGTAGCACACATGGTTACAAAGATTCCTCTTTTAGCACTTGTTACTTCTACTTGTTTTTGGCCACATGGAGCTATTATTTTAGGAGGTCTGTACACGGTTGTAACTGCAGTTTCGTCGCAGTTATATATTTGGTTTGCAGTAAAACCATGTTTTTCAATAACAATAATATTATGTTCGTTGAAACTGGTGGCACGGCTTAAGCTTGTTGCTTCAGGTGTACGTAGACTTATGTGATCGTGCTCCTCTTGCTGATAGACTGTAACACATATGTGATGCAGTAATTAGGTACTAAGAGAGCAACTTTTCTTCCTGAAAAGATTTGAGAAAACCCATGTTTTCTTTCAAAGCGAAAGTTTTGTCTAAAATCTTCTTCGGTATCTTGATATTTATTAACAAATCTATCCAATGCCGATTTGCTAACCTCATATTGACGAGAAACTTCTTTCATTTTCATTTCTTCATTAACAACCACTAAAATAGCTCTCTTCATTTTTTCATCGTATTTCTTATGATTTAGTTAACTTCGTTTAAAAAGTTTGCAAAGCCTTCGTGGTCTTTTTTTGTTAGTCATGTTCTGTAACCAAAAATGAACATTGTAACCTACCTACTGAATTTTGTTCATTCATTTATTGCATAGTGGGACGTCCCTTTATACAACATCCCACTATACAATACTGTACGTATTTTTTGTTATAACTAACTATTTGCGACATAATATTTATTAAATCCTCTACTGACCATTTAAACACACCATCCAACAGTTAATTATAATTTGCACAGCATAAATACTATTTTTTAATGTTTAAAATTCACTTGTATTGTAGTGTCTAGCGGTGGGGGTACTCCACGATATCAGTTACACAGATTCAGTATTGTCAAATGTAGCACAATTGTGCCAAAAATAGTACTTTCAGCTCTGGAGTGGAACTAGAAAAATAGACAAAAACTGACACTTTCCTGTAACAGTTTGTTATTTGTTATATTTGTTAATTATCGCTAAAGCCTCTTACTCGATTTGTAAATAGACATGTGAAATTAAGATGCGTTTACTGTTAGTTTATTTCCTAGGTTAAAATGTGCTAAAACTGTAGGAGAGACTAACGTAATTTTTGCTTACTTGAAAGTTTTTGCTCACTGTTTGGTCCATGACCAAACGGAATCCTTTTTTAATAAATTATAAAGTGGTGTCAATTTTTCTGATGCATTTTTAATAAACTTGCAATAAAAATTTACCATTCCATGAAAAGATTCTAATTCGGTTTCGTTTGTGGCTCTTTTTATTGCTAAAACTTTTTCTAGCCGATCTAGGTTCTCCATATCATTCTTACCGGTTAGTAAAATATCATCAAGGAAATACTCAACACCGGGAATAACCAACATTTATTCCATTACATTTTAAAAAATGGATGGTGCACTAGTTATTCCATATGGCAAATGTTGGTAGGTCTCCGAATATTTCTTGGGCCACTTGAGTGGCAACCCGATTTTTCCCCAGATATGGAAAAATTTATAAAGTGGATCTGGCAACAGCGCACCTTATGTATTTATAAAGCTACTTATCAGACGTCGCAGAAGAAGCAGACAGAGCAGAAAGTTCTGAAGTACGTTAGATTGGGTCTTCAGGTCTGTCAGATACGTCAGCTCTAGTATTCTGCTCTGTCAGCACCTTCTGCGACGTTTAATAAGTAGATTTATAAATAGCGATATGCGTACGGTGCGCTGTTGCCAGATCTACTCTATAAATTCCCCACATCTGGGGAAAAATTGGGGAGTGTGAAGTCAAGTGGCATTCTACTCAAAAATAACCAGAAATTAATTTATTCTTCAGAACATCTCAGAAATACTTTAAATCAAGCACAATTGAAATGGATCGGACTAAAAGTGCATATCACTACTTTAGTCAAATGGAATCTGCTATTTTATGACGACATAAACCACGCAGCAATAAAGATGAAACCATTAAACGAGTCCAAGTACTATTGGGCACTATATTGTGACCAACTTCAGCACATTGAAAAGTTCCTCTATAGCAACCCTGCACAGATTTTTAAACGGTACAGTCGCGGAGAAAAATTGATTGTCCCTCTATACAACATGTCCCTGTAACACTTTCCCCTACTACAAGAGAAAACTCCCCCCTACCCAGATTTTTCCAAAAAAAACATTTGTTCGGCTGGCCATAAAGAACATATATACGAAGTCTTAACGGTTAGGTAATCACATCCTATTTTAGGCGTTGGCCCGATGCCTATAATGTCTTACATTATAATACAATTTTTTATTATATTATTTAAAAAAAATAATTCATAATAATTTTTTGTGTAAATTAATTATATTTTCTTTATAGGAATCGTAATTGGATGCACTGTTCAAATAAGAGACGTACGTAATAAACTCCCAAAATTGGATGACGACACTAAAGGTTCGATAACAAATTGTTTTAAATCTAAAAAGCCAAAAGACCCAGTATCAGAAAAATTCACACCGTTAACAGAAGATGAATGTACAAAATTAAATGACTCTCAGCTACAAAAGGAACACAAAAACAGAAGTGGTTCAGACACCGATAACTACGAAGAAGAAAATGAAAAGAAAAACAAAGGTGGTGGAGGCAGGAGAAGACCCAAAGAATCAAAAAGTCCAAAAAGGACGAGAAGTCCTTTCCCGGAACAATCCGAGGATCAAAGTAATCTCTTAGATAATGAACTGGTTCAGGATGGATCTTCACCAGTTTTAGGCAAAAAATTAGAATTATCCAAAAATTAAAATAAATATAACTCCTTATAAAAACAGATGAAATAAAATCTTCTCAGTTTGATTTGCTCTTTTAGTAACATTTTTACACATCATTATTTTTCCTAATCCTTTGAAGTTCAATTACCATTTATAATGGAATCATGGAATATTAATGTAGTGAATTTCATGAAGGTCGTTGAAAAATTTATTTGATTTAAAATTATAATTAGGTAATTTTTATTATCGACTGTTTAAATTTTGGTCAGCAAAAGTATTTATATTAATTAATTCTATTTATGGCATTTGATAAAAAAAAATCAATGTGAGTAATGCAGGTTGATTTAGTTGTGCTTATCAATCTTATCAAAGTAAAATACACTGTTTATCGTTTTCTAAGATTAGATTGTAATAAAATTATTTTTTTCTTTAAAAAAACTGTAAATGTTTGTTTATAAAATGTTTTATTTTTGTCTAACTTAATATTTTTTTATTGTTCTGTCAAATTGTAAGATTATTATACTTAAATTATTTTTGTTTTTGATGTTTGTATCTTTTAAATTTTAAATATGTTAAAATATATTACACTGTTATTCTATTTTTTTATGTTTATATAAAGTGCTCCTATTTTTTTGTTTTAATAAAATCAAAAGTAATTTCGTATTTTATTTTCAACCATACAGGGTGGATCAGTATTCATAAGTGGTTTAATAATAATAATTAGTGTCTGTGAAGTTAGCCACAATTTTTCGAATTTTGATATTTTGGAAGTTGTTCTAAGTTTGTACCAAATTGACCCAGGAAATTATTCCTTAAACTTAAAAAATATTTCAAGGCCAAAATCGATAAAGACTATTTGGGTCCAGCCCCACATTATTTTTTTCCAAGTTTTTTTATTGTACTACATTGTTCTAGTTATTCTTATCGTTTCAAATTTCCATGTCTTAAAAAAATTATTTTAAGCTCAAAATTAATTAAAGCCTTTTAGTGCTAACCCTCCAACATTTTTTTTCCAAATTTTTTTTATTGTACTAGATTGGTCTAGTTATTTTTAGCATTGTTCCCAATTTCTATGTCTTAAAAAAACATTTTAAGTTCAAAATCAATTAAATACATTTATAGCCAGCCCGCCATTATTTTTTTTCGAATTTTTTTTTATTGTACTAGATTGTTGTAGGCGTTATTAGCAGCTCCATTTCTACGAGATTATTTCAGTATTTTGTATATTGTTGCTTATAGTTTTAATCCTAAGAAAAATATTATGGTAAAGATTAGGTATGTACGTAAAAAAAATTGATCACGATCTTCATTATTTGTTTTTGTTGACTAATTTTTTTATTATATCAATTTATCAAATTGTCAACAATTTTAAGGCAAGACTACTATACAAAATTTCAAATAAAACAAAAAAAAACTGATTTTATTAAAATATTTTCGCTGACACTTTTTATCTTGTTCTTTCCCTACTTTTTTAGAGCTTGAAGAAAATTTGAAACAATGTTAAGAACAACTAGCACAATCTGGAACAACATAAACAATTCCGAAAAAAAATAATTTAGGGATAGCTTTTATTAATTTTAATTGATTTTGAGTTTGAAATATTTTTTTAAACATGAAAATTTGGAACAATATTTAGAACAACTAGAAAAATCTGATACAACAAAAAAAAATCGAAAAAAAAAAAGGTTCTAATTGATGTTGAGCTTGATTATTTTTTTAAGAGGTGAAAATTTGGAACAATGTTAAGAACAACTGGAGCAATCTAGTACAACAAAATAAATAATGGGGGGCTGGACCCAAATGGTTTTTATTGATTTTGGCCTTAAAATTATATTTTAAGACATCCTTTAGAATTCTATAAGGCCTGCTTCGTATAATTCTAGCATATACTTTATATACCGCATCTAGAAGAGAAATGCTTCTATAATTTCCACATTCAGCTTTGTCACCTTTTTAGAATTCTAAACCCTAAAGGAGAAGTCTTATAATACGGCTCTGTCTGTCTGTCTGTTTGTCTGTCCGTCTGTACGCATTTATAACTCAAAAATAAAAAGAGATAGAGACAAACGGCCAACGGTAATAAACTCAGCATACTGTTATGTTTTTTGTGCCACCCTGTATTTTTATTATTCCTTTGCTCGGAATATCTGATTTCAGCTCGCTTCATATCCCTTCTCTAGCTTTCCCTCTCTTTTAGGTAATACTATAAAATGTCTTTCCCGTGTTACCAACTCTGCCTCTTCAGTCAAAACAATTGACTTATATATCGTCTGTGCTGCAAATTTAAAATTTTCTTTCTTCCCCTCCTTATATAGGGGTTTTTATTGGACTACGTTTTTTCTTGGACTACGTTTTTTCTTGGACTACGCTTTTTTTTGGACTAAGTTTTTTCTTGGACTACGTTTTTTCTTGCACTACGTTTTTTCCTGGACTACGTTTTTCCTGATCTACGTTATTTTTTTGGACCAAGCATTTTCTCTTTGGAACAAGTTTTGTTTTTCCACAATAGTTCTTTTCTTTGGACCAAACATTTTTTGTGGAGCAAATCTTTTGGCTACAAGTTTCGGTTGGAGGAGAAAGAAAAGAAAACCTCAAGAACCAAGCTAACTTTTTTTTCTTCAAAAAAAGAAAGAATAAGATAAAATCTCTGAAATTTTCGTTTACTATAAATAAAACAAATATAACGTTTAATTTGAGTTTAATTTAATTAAACCCACAACAACAAAAAAGAAAGGACGGATTTTGAAATATATCATAGTTTTTTTTGTCAATTGTTTCTAATTATATCAAAAAATCAATTAGACGGGCGTCCAATTTTTTTTTTATTTAATATCTTACTTACTAATATATTTGAGCTTTATTATCAACACCATTACGAGGCGGTCAATTCAGGACGGCACGCGACTGTAGCGCTCCAAGTGACAAAGATATTAAACAATAATTTTGACAGATGTGACTTAACTGTTTATATTTATTTTATTAAAGAAGTTTTGACTACCTAAATCTAGCCTGTATATTTAAAAAAAAAATATTTTATTAAAAGAAATCTTGACTATCTTAATCTAGCCTGTGTTAAAAAAAATTAAAAGGCCATGTGGGATTCGATCCCCGGACTCACTGCACCATTATCGGGCACTATGCCAGGCTACTACTAGAGCTCGTGCTTAAATATATTTAAACTTATTATTTAAGCGAATCACGTTTCATAAAAAAATAAATATAAATTAGTGTCTCGCGTGCCGTCCTGGATTGACCGCCTCGTATTTTAATTATTAATATTACAGAGCTAAAGTATTTACATTCACTTAAATCTCATAAAGAAAATGATTTAAGTCACATCTGTCAAAATTATTGTATAATATCTTTGTCACTTGGAGCGCTACAGTCGCGTGCCGTCCTGGATTGACTGCCTCATATACCATTTACTATTAGACATGCCTTGTTGCCTTGTATTGTATATAATGTTTTTGAAGTTCACACATCTTGTCTCTTTCTCATGACATTTCTTATTGTGCGTGGCATGTGCGGAGAAGTTTTTACAACTTAAATAACTTAATAAAACTTTAGAAAAACCTAACAAAACACTCCAGAAAGGAGTCATTGTTTACAATATTTGCACACAAAAAAACCTCGATACTGACTTCAAGACAAGGATGGAAAATTGATGTCTAATAGTAAATGGTCTAAGAATTTATGCTATATACCAACTGTGAAAAGAAGTGGCCTTAGATCATATATTCTGGGCTAGATATGGCATCATGTAATATTTATTTAGTAGAAGATGGGTAATGATGACAGCGTACTCTGACTAGGGTACTGATTTATCATTGGTTAAACTACGTCAATAGTAATTTATCATTGGTCAAACTATCTCGAAATTTGAAAATGTCCAATCACTGACTGAATACGGTAGACACCCCCCTCCCTCCACGGACCTACCAAATAAGTAACCTACATACCACATCTAGCGTAGCGTATATGATCTAAGATTATGGCCTTATATGCTGCGTTAGATACAGCATCACGTAGTATTTGTTGTGTAGGTGAGGGATAATGTTTACAGCGTACTATGAGTCAGATACTGATTTGTCATTGGTCAAACCATGTCGAAATTTGAAAACGACCAATCACTAACTTAGTACGCTAGACCCCCCGGACCTACAAAACAAATAACCTACATGTCATATCTAGCGCAGCGTATATGATCTAAGGTTATGGTCTATTATAGCACCACTTTTAATGTTATAGTAGCTATATTATAGAAAAAAATATAAAAAAATAAAAATAAATGATCACATGGAAACATGGTTAAATATTTCCAAGTAAGTTTGGATATTCGGTAATTATTATTAGTCGGTTTTCTTTTACCGGAAGACGTTTTGTTCTACATATATGCCAGTTTTTTACTTTACAGAGATATGTAATATATTCATAAAAAAACTTGAGAATGTCTGTTATTTTCCTGTAATATATTATATTGCGAATTTTCAACGAACAACAGATATTCAGTAAAAACGTAACATAATAACAGAAGTGTATTCTTAACATGCCCTTTCTTTACCAAAATTTGCCGTATTCCCCGCAGAAATATTTCATAAAATGTCAATAATTTAATATCGCAAAAGGAATGTGTATATTTCTATATTTTAATATTGTACTTTTAAGAAACAAGCGCTCATACAAGACATTCCTGAAAAAATGAAATACAGTGAATTGTAAGTTTTTTGGTCGACTGCTTTGATATCCTGATACTCCCAAGCCACTCTTCAGAGGCCGAGGGATTGGTATCTGGGCAACAGACGCTTTGTGACGTCACCCAGGTAACAGTCTACTCATGTATGTCTATAGAATGTTTTACCTTTCTGTAAAGTGCAAAATTGGCTGTATTACGAGGGCCGAATAAAAATATCAACCATATATGACATAAGATATTAATATACTTAGCAGTATTTGGAAAAGTTTGATTTAAAATTACACAAAGAAATGAAAAAAAATTGAAACAATTTATTTAATTTTTACTTTACCGCTACATACCAGAAATAACAAAATAAATAACTTATTTAATTTCGTGATCTCTACGAATGAAGAATTTTTGAGTAGTTTATTAACGGAACGCCCTATATATAAGTTTGGTCAATGAGCAATTTGGCGAAAAAAAAAAACAATTACTGATAAGCACCCTAAGAATTTTAAATTATATTTGTATAGTCAGTCTCTAAATATTCACATATGGCTCTTATTTATATTGTTAATATTAATTTAAAAATGTAATAGATTGTTTACTAACTTTTTAGCATACTGATGCCTTAAACAAATCTTGTTCTTTTCTTAATTTTTAAAACTTCTTTCTTGATGTTCCCATCCCATCTAGCAATTAATACATCCAAGTGACATACTCACGCCATACCGCCTTGTGATGAACTGCTTTAGAGGACGCCACAAGTAAATACTTAGACCAGTCTTGTACAATTAAAGAATAGTAGATTCTGTAACAAGGTTAGAATGAAAAATTCGAAACGAGTGGAAAATTCCGAACGCGAGCGAATGCGAGTGTGAGGAACCACGAGTGTCGAATTTTTTCATTCTGACCGAGTAACAGACTATATTTTCTCCACGATCAAAAAGTATAAATCAAAATTAAATTAAATCTGAACACAAGTTATTTGTTGACATATTTGTATTACATTGTATTAATATTTATAGTGCTGTGGTACACTTACCGATATTAAAATCTGGTGCATTGGTGTTTTTCATAATTTGCAATTTCAGATATTATTAAATTCTATATCTACTTCACTTGATTTTTCACTCATTATTTTGTTTAAATTAAAACTTGTTTGAAAATAATTATTACCGTCGCCATTTTATATCTGACACTGACACTTTTGAAGTCCACGGCAATCGATATTGTTTAATTCGATTACAGAAAATCCATTCTTTACCTTGATAAAGAATGAAAATACATGCAAAATACATAAGAGGCAAGTATTATAGAATAAATATTCAGACTCTAGAGTGTGAATGTTTACATTCTATTATTAAAAATGATTTCAGAATTCATACATTCAGTAATGGTCGTGGAGAAAGGTTAGTTACTAGTAGTTACTATATATGCAGAATCACTACAGGGTAATGTTGATTAAATAATAGGCTTTCCGCTAGTGTCATTACCGTTTCGGATTCCAAATTAAGATTCAAATTTTTAAATGAATCTTAACAAAGTATTAAATTTCACAGTGATTAGTTTGGTGTAAGCATTAATTTTACTTATAAAGCCTGTGTTTGAAATTATTTCTATATATTTTAACTTTTTGAATTTTGTAATGTATTTCAATTAATAATTTTTTTTTTTTAGGAATTTTATATTTCCTATGCAAGCTCTGTTCCGGTCTAGGACATCTGGGCGCGGCCGCTTGGGCGCGGGCCACTTGGTCGCAGGGACTGTTGGTCGCAGGAACTGTTGGGCGTGAGCCATTTGGGCGCAAGGAGGAATTAAACACGAAATTTTAATATTGTCCCTATATTTATTAGGTTAAGTTAGGGCAGGTGCTTTCTATTTTAATAGCAAATTAAGACCTTTGGCACCAAAAATCTCTAATTCCAAGAAATTTTCCATGTATGGAAATTTAAATGCTATCTTATATTTAATTATTAATAGAAACCACTTAATTCTTTCTCGTAACAAATGTTTCACACTTATCGAGTATTCATTTATTTACATTTAACTTTTACTTTATGTCTAATCTATTGTATTACCATTATTCGCATATATTTATATTTGAGTGAATAAATATTATTATTATTATTATTATGGTCTATGACAGCGTCTTTTTACAAAATTATTCATATTTTAAAAAGTCTGCTTTCTATCTAAGTTGGGAATATCTACATAATGTATGTTTATATGCCAGAAAAAAAATTCTTTTTAATAAAAAATAATGTTTTTCTCCGATTGACATTAAACGTCAGTTTTAGTGACATTTATCGATCATAGAAGTAACACTTTTAGTGCCTAGGCAGTAAAAATGATTTTTAATGCCTAGGCATTAAAAAAATAATTTTATATCTCTAAACATAGATTAATTGTCAGTAGATAGAACGTTCGTTAACTTTAACGGTTCTGTAACTAATGACAATGACGTTTAGATTGTGACAATTGTACAAGAAATCAACTTGTAAAGTTTTATTCTAAACGTCATCGCCTTTACTTATTGAACCTTTAAAGTTAATGGACGTTCTATCTACTGACAGTAAATCTCTTCTCCAAACAACTTAATCTAAAGATAAACGGATAAAAAATGGCGATTTTCAACTAAAGCAGGCACATGGAATCCACTAACCTCGATCTTATTATGTATACAATTTAAGGTCTAATTGACAAAAATAGTCGACAAAAATAGTTAGAAAATACGATTTAATTATTACCTATAACATACGATTAGAAAAAATATAAAAAATTGTGAGTTGTATTCGTTATAAAAAAGTTTTCACTTTAATTTGATTTGTTTTAGTCACACTGTACAAACAATCGGAGAAAAAATTATATGTTTCTCACGGCAGAGAATCAGAGTTACTGCCTTGGCTAGTTTCATGAATTGCTAGACGCGGCAGTAAATCTGTTACTTCTCTGCCTAGTTAAACGAATAACTATTTTTGTTTTTTATTTTTTTTTTGTTTTTGGAAAAAACTTGGAAAAATGAAAATGAAATATGAACTTTTCGCGCCCAAACGTATCCGTGCCTAAATGGCCGAGCCCAAAAGTCTCTTCGCCCAAGTGGCCCACGCCCAAACGGCCGTTCTCAGACGGCCGCGCCTAAGCGGCCGCACCCAGATGTTAGGCTCCGGCTCTGTTCTACTGAATAATGGTCGTCGAAGTTCTACAGTTCTATGAGAATTTTGGCTGGTAGAAAAACAAAACCTAGTAATATGTTTCACCAAATAAAATATCTAAATTTCTATTAAATTATTAATAATTTGATAACACCCAAAATTTGATTTTCCTACTTTTTTTACATGCAGCAACTAACTTTCATCTACTTATATAGGCCAAAAGATAGCAGATAAATTTGGTTCAAATATTTGTATACTTTTACTCAAAATCAAGCAAAAATTGGTAGTTTTATACTGAATTTACTTTAAAGAAAAGTATGCAAGTATTTGTTAACAATTTATTATATGTTTCCAGCTAAACAAGTTATGAGAAAAGATATTAAAAAATTAATATATGGACTTATTTTATAAAATACACTGTTTGGATAAGACAGAGACAAAAAATTACATCCATTAAAAAAATAATGATAATAATGATAATCCATTGTGGCTGATAAAAATTATAATAATAGAAGTATTATCTACCATGGAATGTAATGAAGCTAATGCCGAAAAAAATAGAGAACAGAAAACATTATTGAATTTTAATATAATTTTATAACATGTTTAAATATATTATTATGAGATACTATTCCAGCCATTTAAAATTATTCCTTTACCTTTTTTTTAAGTTATATATAATCTCTTAATCTCGTATGTGTGAAGTTAGTCCCCCATTTTTCGAATATTGATATTTTGATAGTTGTTCCAAATTGTTTTAAGTTTTGTACAAAACTGTTCCAGAAAATTATTCCTTAAACTTAACTACAAAGGCCGAAAAACTCAAAAACCATTTTTAGAGTTAGCCCCCCAGTATTTTTTTTTCGATTTTTTTTGTTGCACCTGATTGTTATTAACATTGTTCCAAATTTTCATTTTTTTTGAAGTACAATAAAAAAATTCGAAAAAAAATTAAGGGGATGCTGGACCCAAATGGTTTTTATTGATATTCGCCTTGAAATAATTTTTTTAAGATATGAAAATTTGGAACGATGTTAAGGACAACTAGAACAATCGTACAACAAAGAAAAATCGAAAGAAAATAATGGATGCTAGCTATAAATGGTTTTAATTGATTTTGAGCTTGAAATAAATTTTTTAAGACATGAAAATTTGGAACAATGTGAAGAACAACTAGAACAATGTAATGCAAGAAAAAAAAAATCGAAAAAAAATAATGGGGGCTAGCTCTTGTGGAACTTATACTGAACCAATTTAAATCAAAAACTAATGCTCGCATTCCAGGCATACACCAGCCATAAATAAAACATTAAAGTAAATTCTACCCTGCATAAAGGCGCGTTCTCACCTCAAGTTTAGTTGACCGATTATAATTGACCAACAAAAGTTTGTAATACTTAGTTCTTAGGGATCATGCTATTAAAAAAAGTGGATCTTACGTATTTTGGTCTCCTGAACACGAATCCGAAATCAAAACATGGCGCTCTCAAGTAGTTTCGGAGATACAGCCCTATTTTGTTCACTATTTGGCAGCTCAAATTTCGGTTATTAAAAAACACAAATTTCTTCCTAAGTATTATCAAAACACTACAAATACTGTTATTTACTTGTTTTCAGCACTTTGTAGTGGAAAAAACTTCCATTTTTCAAAAAAATCACTCTAATTTGAATTTTAGACAGATCACTGAAGTTGGGTTAATCAGTTGACAATTACTTATGTCTATTATTTCTTATTTATAGAATGTTGGTAAAAGTGACTACGTGATTGTTCGTTTGACTACTGTTATTTCTTGCTGGATTTTTTATTTCCATTATTAAATAAAATACCTACCATTCTCTTGGTAACTTTTTTTATTGTATTTCTGAACAAAATCAGAAAAAAATGGATCTCAGAATAAAATTAAGGACGGCAAATTTTTATTCTTTTTTTTTGGGTAATGCAAGCTCTAGTTGGATACAGTGACCTGAATATATAATAAATGTAAGGTTAAAATTTGGCTTAGCGGAAATCAGTTATGGGAAACTATTGTCATGGTAACCGTTACCATGGTAACCTGTAAACAAAAATCCCAGTTCAAGTTATTCGCATAAATAGTGGATAAGGTAATAAATGCGCGCGTCCGGGTTTGCGGGTTTGCCAAATGTCGACCGAACGCGCTCGCTTCGCTTGCGTGTCTTATGTTGTCGACATAATAATTCAGAATACTCTATAGCAATGAATCAATCATATGATCAAATCATAATTAATTGATGGAAACGATGAACTCGTCTCTTCCGAATTCATTTCAGTAAGAATGAAAATATGCTGAGAACTAGTTGCAGATGCATATATTCAAAAATGTATTATAAGTTGCAGACAAACTGGCGGATCTATAGTCATCCCAAATTTAATATGTCAAATTTTTGTAGATAGTTAGATTCTAAAAATGACAATATATGTCACTATTACTTGAAGTTAACACTTTTTAAAATAAGTTTCAGGCCACAGTGTTTAATTTGTAAAGACAGAAATTTAAATATGTTTTATTTTGTAGAAAAAAGGTTTAAATTAAGTGCTTAAATCGAAATCCTTCCATTTCTCCAAAATCAGACATTCTTTGGGGCGATTTCCGATGTTGTCTAGCGCCCAAAACTTGGCAACAGCGCATTTCCGGAAGTTTCAATATTATAACGAGACTCGCATTGAGTAGTACAGATTGGACTTTGAACCATCCTCATATCAGATTTCCAGTAATCCGAAGTGATCAAAAAATAGAATAACAGAACCCTATTGCTCTCACTCGCGTGTCCGTCCGTCCGTCCGTCTGTCACACCGGTCTAGCAGCTAAACCGTTGGAGCTAGAGTCTTCAAATTTTCACAGTATATGAGTCTTGTTGACCCGAAGCCACTTAAATTATAAAAAATATTTTTAAATGTTTTCAAGGGGGCTCCCATACAGCTAAATCATCAAGTGAGGTATCGTTGAATATAGATCATTGAGAAGATAAAATCCATATTTTTTATTTTAAAAAATATTGCAAAACGTAGTCATGAGAAACCGCCAAAGTCAGCATTTTTTACAAAATTTTGTTCCGAAGGATTTTTTAACTTTCCATTGAGCTAACAATTACCAACACATTAATAAATATGATTTTTTCATTAACATTCCCTCATTTTTAGGGTTCCGCACCTTTGTATATATGCGAATTGTGATATTCGATATTTTATTTTATCTGTGCAATCGTATTAGTTTTATTAAAAATCGCATTTTTCATGTTATAATTTTTTTTTCTATCTTTGTCGGTTACGATGATATTAACAAATTTGTTCGTTGTATTTCAAGATGTGTTAATATATGAGGATTGTGATATTCATAATTTTTTTTTCTTCGTCGAATACACATGCGCCAGGTTATTTTTCTTTTCACTTTAAATCTTTTTACCAAGTATTTTTGACTTATTAGTTCGATTAAAATTTTAAAGTCCTTTAAGAATCCTGCCTCTGCACAGCTGACTTATATTCTATATTTGCCACGGAACCCTAAATGTGCGAAGTCCTACACGCACTTGACCGATTTATTTTTTTATTTTTTATTTTTTTATTCATTTAATAATGGAAATCAAAAATCCAGCAAGAACCGACAGGACTCAAACGAACAATCACGTAGTCACGTTTGCCAACATTCTATAAATAAGAAATAATAGACATAAGTAATTGTCAGCTGATTAACCCAACTTTAGTGATCTGTCTAAAATTCAAATTAGAGTGATTTTTTTGAAAAATGGTAGTTTTTTCCACTACAAACTGCCAAAAATAAGTAAATAACAGAATTTGTAGTGTTTTGATAATAATTAGGAAGAAATTTGTGTTTTTTTAATAACCGAAATTTGAGCTGCCAAATAGTGAACAAAATAGGGCTGTATCTCCGAAACTACTTGAGAGCGCCACGTTTTGATTTCGGATTCGTGTTCAGGAGACCAAAATATGTCAGATCCACTTTTTTTTTCAAAAATCGCATGATCCCTAAGAACGAAGTATTACCATTTAATGTTAGTTTCAAATTTTGACATTTTTTATTTATGTCTTGTGACAGTTGGAGAAATAATTTCGACTGTTCTGAATAGTTTTTCAAGTGCTTTCAAATGACATATTGCAAGTTAAGTTCTGTGACATATTGTTTCGGTCATTTTTGCTAGTGACACTTTCGTTTGACAGATGTACAAAAACTAATGGGTTCTTCCGACGGGTAACCCAAATGCATAAACCAAATTTCGGCTCAATCGGATTAAACGTGTGGCCTCTATCGTGGAAGACAACACGCACACAGACAGACAGACAGATAGACAGAGAGAGACAGACAGATAGGCAGACTTCCATCTGAAAATGTTCTTTCCCTTCTCGGAGGTGGGTCGGGAAAGTAAAACTGACATTCATATTCCGAAAGTAAGTCTTTTCTATGAAATCATTCAGTATTCTTGGGTCTATATAATATGTTACCCAAGGGCCATAAAAAGCATTACACCTAATCAGTTATTCAAAAAAAAAGTAAAGTTAATTTTACTTGAAATAACTCCTTACGAGGTGCAGGAGTTTTATGATCATTTTAAACCAAAATCTACGATTCTATTGTAATTATCATTTATACTGTATACTTTCTTATTACTTTCTATTATTACTAATTTTTTTTATTTTCAATATATGTTATGTGTAACTTTTATCTGACTTGTCCAGTGTTCTAGTGATGGTTTTATGGAACAATAAAAAATTGAATTGAATTACTTACCGATTGTCCGATATATCTGTTCAAAAAAAATTTAATTACATTCATAAATGTTTTTTCTTTAAATAATCTCAAGTATTTTGCTATTTGACAACAGCAATTAGTTTTATTAATGTTCTTAAATGAAACAAAAAAAATTGGAAAAAAACTTGTAAAATCCTCTGAAATGAGACTAATTTTTATGCAAACGATGGAAATGCTGAAACACAGAGATAGATATAAGAAAATATTTCGTCGCGAAAACTTCCAGTTTTAATTTAGCTTCGGTAAGAGTAGTACGCTGGCGTTTAAAAAGAAAAATCAATACTTTGTAAATGAAAGCGTAACCCATCCACCCTCCGAACATAATCAAGGTGAATAAACACTAAATTTCAATATAAATAAAAGTGTGCTACAAGTGCAAGTAGTGTATCTCTCAAATTCGAAGGGGTATGTAGTTAATTTGCCTAGTGTGAAACTGGCCTTTTGGAATAAAAAAAAGGGTTGTTGTGTTGAAGTGACCGGAAGTGGACAGTGGCCTACACGGACACACCCTCGATGGTGGGGGAAAATGGATAGCGAGGGGAATTCGATGACCTGAAATTGTAGAATACTGTTACGAGGGATGTTTAAATATTAGGGTAGGTTTATTTTAAAAAAAAATGTATTTAATTAAATTAAATATTAGTTTAGGCCAACATAAGACTTTGTCGATTTGAATTAATATTAATTAAATACTTTTCTTTTCTGTTTTTAGCTGTTTACAAGGTTTAATATTAATTATTCTAATTACTTAAAAAATATTTTTTCTTAGAAAATACAATATTTAGGGAAAGACATTGAAAAAAATAATTATAGATAATTATAGAAAAACAAATTATTTTCAATTTTTGCATCCGTGGAATTAATGGAATAACGTGGTTGCTTTTTTTTGTTTTGACCATATCAATTGCATAATTTATTTTTATAATAATTATGTTTTGTGATTTATCAAACCATTTTAAAATAAAAGTGTATAGATTGGGAAACAAAATATTTACACCCACATCTACATTAAGATGACAAACGTTTTTTGATAGATATTGATACATTAATATCCATATATTGTTTTTCGTTAGGCTTAACAGATATTTAATATTTTTCGTTTCTAACTTTTTAGAAAAATAAAAAAAGTCTATTTAATGAATTAGGATATTTTGAATTAAATTTAATCAGCTATAGTAATATTAGTTACTTAAAAATTAGGATCACCATGGTGAAAACTTTTTATTTCAAAGAATAGTTATTTTTAATCTTTTTAGTTTTAGGGTAAAACTGATTTTAAAAATGTACTGAAATCAAATATTTATTAGAAATGATCAAAATCTTAGTTCCAAAATAATTTATAAGAAAATTCGTAAAATTTTATTACCTTCATACTAATTAACAATGTAATTGTAGATTGTTTTTTAAAAAATGGTGGGAGGGCCGGTTCTACATATCTTTATACACTTTTGTAACTTTTGATTGTATATAGTAAAATGGTTTGTTCTTATGGATAATTTTGATGCTGTTTTATGTATTGTATGGTTGAATGAAAATGAAATGTGTAATTGTCATATGACAGGAATGTAAATAAAGTTATAAAAAGAAAATTTGGTCTTTATGCATGATGATTTGAATATAGATTTTATTTTGTTGTGACAAAAAGAAGGCAAAGTGGGTGTACCAAAAATATTTTTTTTATTTATTATTATTATTGACGGAAAATTTTTAGACAGAAAATTAAAAATAGTATTTTAAATAATTGTTTCAAAAAAAAGGTTAGAAAATAATAAAGAAAAATAGGAATTTAATAGAATTTTAAGAAAAAAATATAAAGTTTTATAAAATCCATATAGTTAAAAGTATAAAAAAATATATACAATGGCTGAAAGAGAAATTTAATTTTGGAAGTGGACTATAAAGAACTGAAAAAAAAATAAAGAAAAGTAATTTATGGAATAAAATATTATTATTTTATTTATCAAAATTTAAGAAGATGAAGTAAAAAGAAGATAAGTTTTTTTCTTATTATTTTTGTAAACAAAAAAAAAAACAGATCTGCGAGTTTTAATGGTCAAAAAATACAAAATATTTTCTCTTATTTAAATTGAATTTGTGATAATTTTTTGAATTATAATTAATATGTCATTAAAGGAGTTCCAAAGATATTTAATTTTATTTATTATTTGAATGCATTTTTGGAATGAATTCACCCTGTGAAAATAGTAAAAAAATTAATAAATTGGTTTATTCGAAATATAAAAGAACAGACCAATTTAAATGGCTTCGCAATGTGGAGCTTTCTAACAATTTAATAAATATTAAGAACTAATTTTTTTACGTACATAGTATATAATACAAGTTAAACTATACGGCTAAACGCGGAAAGCAGTGCTTAATAGGAAAGCAAAAAAAAGAAAATAAAAAAATCAAGCAAAAATTTGAAGGAAGCAGATAGATTGCCTGATATGACACTTTTCAGATATAAACTAAAATCTGCGAAAAGGTTATGTAGGAAGTAAAAATGTGTTCTGATACCAAATGATGAAAATTGCAAAGGAAGAAATTTTAAAAAAAGAACCGCGCACAGAATGTTAAGAAATTGGCCCTCGGTTGAAGATAATGAAAATTGTATATGTTATTTCTGTTCCTAAAAGTAAAAAAAAGACTTTTAAGAGTAATAAAGGTAATACTGTTTTAGTAGCTTGAATGGTACTAAATTTATTTATATTTCTGAGCTGAAACCACAAAAAAGAACTAAAAAAAATGAAAAAGCGCAATCTAGAAAATAAGTGCCACTGAATAAAGACACCAACCTGTACAGTTAAAAAAAAAATCGGCTGTGTCACCCCATAACTTTCCCGGCTCGACCGTAGAGAATATGTTATTTATTATTATTATTTTAATTACAAAATACTAAGCATTACTTTAATTTATGGAACACATTAAAAACAGCAAGCCGATGGTGAATATAGACATATATTAATAATTGATATTTCAATGTTGATAATGACATAATCTGCGCATGTGCACGTTGTATATCACACTGCTACAATTAGGATCTCCTAAAATCATGTGTGAAAACTATTGGGAATTTGGGAAAATTTACCTCCAATTTTAAAAAAATGGAAAATCCTAAATGTGTATTTTTCTCGCCTTCTAGCGGCGAAATTTTGAGGAATTCGATAAAAAGTTAAACATAAAAGTTAAATAAAATTTGATGCTTTACAACTTTTCCCAAGAAAATTTAGCACTAAATGCATTGTTTGTCCTCAAAATCAAGAAAAACTAGAGAAAACATACATGTACATATTTACGCGCCCTCTAGTGGCGCAACCATTGGAAATTCTGGAAAAAGCTTAAGACAAAAGTTGTAGGGAATTTTATGCTCTAAAACTTTGTACTACAATATTTTGCACTAAAGTGTATTGTTTGTCCTTAAAATTTAAAAAAAGTAAAAAATTGTTACATGTGTATTTAATCAATGTCGGTCTTGAGGACCTTCTATACCAAATTTCAGCTTGATTGGTCAAACGGTTCGGCAGTTATCGTGGAAGATTACACACAGACACACACACACAGACACACAGACAGACAGACCATGCGCTGGAAATGGTTTCAATCTTCTTGGGGGACAACAAAATGGATATTTCCATCGATATCTCGATTTTTTTTTTGCTCGTTCACCTAACTTTCCCTTTGATGGGTCCGGGAAAGTAATAATTAAATTTTGTTAATCTATATTTAAAACCCTATAATGAAATATACAGCGTGGCTCAACATATACGCGTCGGGTCGGTCTTTATATGGAAAATAGCAAGAAATAAAATGGGTTTAAATGGATGATAAAACAGAAAATGGTAAACGAGTTTAAATATAAAGAAACAATTAAAATAAAATTTCAACATAATTAAATTATAGAAGATTCATTTATAGGAGGTAAATAATAGGTACAAAAATGTAAACGTAAATATGGTAATAAAGATGAATTAAATAGAGATAGAGGATAAAGATTAAATTTAAATAAGAAATTTGAATGAAAACTACGAATGTGGAAATATAAAATATGAAAAAAAAAATAGGATTTTGGAATATGATAAAATAAATAAAGATAAATTAAAAAATGAAAAATTAAATATTATAAATTAAATGAAATATTAGTGAAAATAAGCAAGAAAAGTGTACAGAATAAATTAAAAGATAATAATAATAATAATGGAATATTATGAGAAGATATGAAGAAAGTAAGAAGTAAGTAAAATGACCGTTTAAAAAAAAGAGATTTAATAATAGTAAGAGCTCTAACTGGTCCAAATAGAAAAAGATGGATTGTAAATAATGAAGAAGTAATAACTAGTATTTTTTACCGGAACGAAGTTCTTAACGCGGCTTGCAGTAGTAATTATTGACAGAAATCGTCACGTAACGAAATAGCATATTATGGCCCCTTTAGACAACCTGCACTCTCTTTCTCTTTCCACAATATAATTTTTTTTTATTCATCATTTGTTATTATTTTGTTGAGGAAGAGAGATTTGTTTGATTTCTGTTTTTTTTTCTCATTTTTCTGTATTTTTTCTGATTTTTTCGATTTTTTCTAATTTTTCCTCATTGTTCGGTTTTTCTGGTTCTATTTCTTTTGTTGTCTAATTTTTCCTCACTTTTAGGGTTCCGTACCACAAAGGGTCCAAACGGAGCCCTATTGCACCCACTCACGTGTGTGTCCGTCCGTCTGTCTGTCACACCGGTCTAGAAGCTAAACTGTTGGAGCTACAGCCTTCAAATTTTCACTCTACATGCGTCTTGTTGTCCCAAAGCCACATACATTGTAAAAAATGTTTTTAAATGTTTTCAAGGGGCGCTCCCATATGTGGCGCTCGATAAAAAATTTGGTCCACCCCAGTGATATATCATTTTTTAGAGCTCATTGAGTAGATTAAAGCTGTATTTTTTGTTTTAAAAAATATTGCAAAAAAATTTTTTTACTGCATGCTACCATCTCTGCTACTTACATTGACGATTCTACTCTCTTGTTTTTATTTGATTTTAATCCAGTATTTAGTTTTTATTTATTTATTTTTTCATAAATAAACTTTTACCTGTTTTTTTAAATTTTCCAGATTCTTAACATATTTCTCTATAACTCCAACTGACAATCAGTATTTCCAAAATTTGTTTATCTGACAAAATCTCTTTTTAAATCATTGCAATTCGTTTTGTTTAATTTCTTGCTTAATATCTTTTCCAATTTCTTGTATTTCTCTCTGATTATTGTCCAATTTCTTCCCCATATCTTGCATTTCTCTTTGACTATCGTCCAATTTCTTCCCTATATCTTTCTCTTCGGCGTTCTTCTTTTCTTTCTCTCTGTTATCTTGCATTGATATGAAAGTATGTAAAAATAATAATAATAAATATCTGTTCTTATATTGAGACTCTTAAAGGGGTAGCGTTCATACCTGAATACAGTTTTTGTTTATTTAGGGATTGTGTAGGATATGTTTCAACTAAGTGTTATTTTAATGGGCGCCAGTTTATTTTTAAATATTTTAAAAGTCCCTAAAAACAAACAAAAACAGACTTGTTATTTGAAAAAATGAAATGAATTTTCAAATATACTCTGTCGCCAAACAAAATGAAACAAACTATAGTTAAAGAAAATATACCATATATTTATTGAAAAAAAAGAAAGAAAGGTTATCCAGGATACGTAAAGTTAACTTTGTATTTAAGATCCTTTTTTCACAAGGTACCTCTATAATAATCAAACTTAGTACCAGTAGTTTTCCTTCAGAAAAAAATAGTTGAGGTGGAACGGTAGGTGGTGAGCTGACTTTCCGGTGAGCTGAATTTCCGGTTAGCTGATCACGAGAAACTTTTGCAGATTGGTAAACCAGCCAAAAATGGTAAACCAGCCAAAAATGGTAAACCAAAACGTAAACTAGCCAAAAACGTAAACGATCCAAAACGTAAACAATCCAAAAATGTAAACGTAAACTTTGCTTAGATTCCTGTGGGAGGAATAGAAACAAAAAATTAGGAAGATAAAATTAAATTAAAATGATTTTTAAAGAGTAAATTTCGACGTGGTTTAAATTTATTAACAAAAGAAACTGAAAAAATGAATAACTATAATTTTAGATGTTAGATGCTGGCACTGATTATAAATTAATTGAAAACAAGAATATTTATTTTAATAATATGGAACATGAAACTTTAATATCGGTATGGACTGTTCGCCATTTTGTTTAAAGGTGAATAGAAAAATTTCTGATTTAACTATACAAATTATATGGATATTGATAAAAGAAATACTAAGATGATAAATAAAAATGTTAATACCTGTATAAGTCTGCAAAGTTCAGTAATCAGCACAACACGTTTCTCAAATTAAAATCAACTAAAGCTGACGATTTCAGCGAAAAAGAATCATGAATGTATCTTCGTGTTCAATTTACTGCCCGTGATAGCAAGTGGAAGTACGTCACAAAGTCACATGACTAGGAACGAAAATTTGAATATTTGAAATCGCACAGCTCTTAATAAATTAAATAATTTAATTTTGTGATTAATAGAGTTATTGAATTTAGAAAATATCTTTTAAATTGGAATAAATTTGATAAATTTAAGAAAATAATTTAGTATAATTATACAAACATATCCTACATGTTACATACTTTCATCATATTTGTTAACATTTCAAACATTGTCCATTGTGCCTCTACTCACATCTGCTCTACTTCATGTTTTTGAATATTTTTTCCATCCTTATTGAATCAATTATAGTTTGTTCTAGTATTTCTATTGCATCTCCTTGTCCTTCTTGTTCGTTATCCATATGACCAATTTTATTTCCTCGTCTCAAATCCAGGTTACTTTATTCACTATAGAATATCTTACTAGAAATATCTCATATAACATATCATTATAACTTAATATTTCACTTTTATTATGATATTTTTATTTAATTGCTATTTATTGATAAAATTATTGACAATTCTGCTATTACTTTTATTGCTAGTTTTGTTATTTTATTCTATGAATCCTATTATATTTCCTCTACCAATCAAAATTAACAGTTTCTCCTTTATAAAGAAAAATGCAAATAAAAAACATCGTACCACTCCTGGTCTTAAAATTTTATAAATTTGGTTATTTTTCGTTTCAATATACTTCTGAAGATGTCATTCCATTTGAAATGTAAATCCCCATATGCAAGAATTTTTTATTCTCCATTAAGCAAACGGTTTAAAGTACCTAAATAACGATAAACATTTTAATGTTTAGAAAATTGTAATTATAAAATTTTTATATGTTATGTAGGTATTTTGAGAGCGTCTGCTTAATGGATAATAGAAAATCCTTGCATATGGGGATTTATATTTCAATATATTTATAACTTTGTCCATTCACCAGAATCAATATTACTTCACTGATAGACGATAGAAAGATATGTGATTCAAAAATAGGAGTTTGTACGGTATATATAAATATTAAATTTTTTTGTATATCCCTCGAAATCATTTCTTATAGATATACCGCTTATTAATAGAGGTGAACTCAACAGAACTTAGATTCCTTTATTATATTCTATTTTAATTAAAATAATATTCACATTTGGTTGCTATGCTACTACCAACCGTAAGTGGCATTATTACATAATTCCTTAACATATACCGTTTGACTTAATGCTTTTCGTACTTACACCTAATAGGGAGTAAATCATCTTAGCCATCAACAGGAACAGGAACAGGAATAGCAGAGAGAGATTTAGGAGGAACAAATGCAAGTGGTTATTTAACAAACCACATGGTATGCTCCGCTATACCAGTCAAGTGGGCTGTGAGTAGAGTGGCACAGCCATTGTGATCCATTCATCTAATTAGTGAAGTCGGGAGCATTCGCATGTAAGAGTTATCGCTCTCACACTCATTAGGGCAGGATTAATTTATCACAGATTTCTCTGGCTCGGCTCGCTGTTGCGATAGACGTGAGCTTGTCGCGATAAACAATAACAAAATGGTGGAGGAGAAAGCTTTTGCGTTATCAAATCTTTATCCTGTTTTGTTTGGTGTGTTCATTAAGGACAGGGCTTTAAAATTTTGCTAAACACCTATTCGCGTTCGTATTTAGAACATTGATAAAATCTAATGTGTTTAATTTTTATTATTTTGTCACAAGAAATTTTATTTATATAATTGAGTTCATAATATGTTTAATTTGTCAACAAAAGCTGCCCGTATAAATTACATTTACATATTTAATTACAATTTTATGAAAATAACATAAACTATATATTCTTAGAAAGTTAAATATTAGTCCTTAAGAACTTATTTTTGGTTATAGTCTCTTAACAATATGTTAAAATGATTTAATTTTTTATTTTTCTGTCATAACAATAAACCGATTAATACAACTTCTTGACTGCATTAATGACATCATTAGTATGCCAAGCCTTGTTTATACGTCTATCAACTTAGCAAAACAACTTTGGAAAATCACAACGGTATCTTATTAGTAATTTGCTGCTTTTTTGCCGTTAATTAGTTGTGGAAAAATAAATTTTGCCGCTCTTTTTTTTCTATTAAAAATTAACCGTCTTGCTTACTTGATATCAAGTTAGCAAGACAACTGCGTAAACAATGACGATATCAAAAAACTAGAAGCTGGAGAATTTGCCGCTTTTTACAGTTAATTAGTTGTGGAAAAATAAATTTTGCCGCTCATTTTTTTAATTAAAAATTAAACTACTTGCTAACTTAATATCAAGTTAGCAAGACAACTGCGTAAAAAATGACGATATCAAAAACTAAAAACTGGAGATTTTGCCGCTTTTTTCCGTTAATTAGTTGTGGAAAAATAAATTTTGCCGCCCTTTTTTATTAAAAATTAAACATCTCGCTAACTTGATATCAAGTTAGTGAGACAACTGTATAAATAATGCCGATATCAAAAAACTAAAAGCTGGAGAATTTGCCGCTAAATGATTGTGGAAACCAAATATTTGTCGCCTGTTTTTTATTTCCAGGTTTTTTATAAATCAACTTAATATTTTACAAAAAGAAATTTTACTTAAATGAGTAATTGTTTTTAATCAGAATATATGTTTGAATAAATAAATATATCATTCAAGGCATATGAAAAATTTTTGTACAACTCTTGTCTTAGCGAAAAGATTTTCTCCTATTTTTATAGTTTTTTATAACAATTTGTACTACTATACGTCAGAGGCATGTGGACATTCAAATTTTGGTTAAAAATTTTTTGACACAATCCGGTTTTTATTATACAATTCCATGTAGTGTCTCATTTTTATGAGTTTAAAATTTTTTAAACTAGAAAATCGTTAAGAATACAATTCAGAAAGAAATATTGTTTTAACTACAATTTTTCAAATCGAAATGGAACAATTTTATAATAATCTTAAGACATTTTTGGAACTTGATAATGGAAATTTCATGGTTAGTTTGAAATGGAATGAATTTGACATGTTGATTCAAAAGAGACATAAAAACGCAATTATAAGATAAAATTCAAAAAACACAGCAATTTTTTTTCACGCTTTTATGTTAATTTATGTTAATTTGTTTAATTTTTAATAAAAAAAAAGAGCTGCAAAATTTATTTTTCCACAACTAATTACCAGCAGAAAGCGGCAAATTCTCCCGCTTTAGTTTTTGATATTGTCGTTATTTACGCAGTTGTCTTGCTAACTTGATATCAAGTTAGCAAGATGCTTAATTTTTAATAAAAAAAGAGCGGCAAAATTTATTTTTCCACAACTAATTAACAGCAAAAAAGCGGAAAATTCTCCAGCTTTTAGTTTTTTGATATCATCATTATGTACGTAGTTATCTTGCTAACTTGATGTTAAGTTATCAAGATGTTTCATTTAAAAAAAAGAGCGGCAAATTTTTTTTTCCACGACTAATTAACAGCAAAAACCGGCAAATTCTCCAGCTTTTAGTTTTTTGATATCGTCACCATTTGTACAGTTGTCTGGCTAACTTGATATCAAGTTAGCGAGAAGTTTAATTTTTAATAAAAAAAAAAGAGCGACAAAATTTATTTTTACACAACTAATTAACCGCAAAAAAAGGCTACACGCTATCTCTAAGAACCCATTATTCAAAAAATGTATTTAATGGTATAGGTATGTTGATGATATTTTGGTGTGTTTTGATGGAACAAATAGGCAAATTAATACTTTTCTTCAATTTATTAATACTCTTCATCCTAATATTAATTTTACCATGGAGTCAGAAATAGATAATTGCATTAATTTTTTGGATTTAACCATTAAAAAATTTAATAACAGACACGAATTTTCCATTTTTCACAAACCCCCGCACACGGACATTACGATACATAACTCTTCTAATCACCCTTATCAACATAAATTAGCTGCTTATAATAGTATGGTACATAGATTAATTAATATACCGTGTGACGAGGATTTCAATAAAGAATTAAATTTAATTAAACAGATCTCCGTGAATAACGGTTACAACCCCTCTATTATTGATAATATTTTAAATAAGAAGTTACAAAAACAAGCTATTCATTTAATTTATCCATCACTTAAATAAATCTAATTTTAAATCTTTTATGTATTTAGGTTTGCCAAATCAAAATTTATCCTCTTTCTTAAGAAATTTAGACATGAATGTTGCATATAAAACGATCAATACTTTAGGCATGGAAATTAAAAATAAGAAAGATAAAATAAATAAAAATTTTCAATCGGGTGTTTATTCACTAACTTGTGGGTCTTGTCTAAAAAGGTATATAGGTCAAACAGGGAGAACATTTGTCAAAAGGGTTAATGAACATAAAAGATCTTTCCAACATAATAAATTAGATTCAAATTATTCCAATCATTTAATTAATGAAAATCATATTTTTAATGATAATTTTAAAATTTTACATATGCAAAGTACAGGCATTCGGTTAAATTACTTAGAAACATTAGAAATCAATAAACTCAAACAAACGGATTTATTATTAAATGACCAACTAAAGTATTTTTAAATTATTTTAAATTCTCTTTAGTTTTTAATTGCTTGAACGTTTGTTAATAGCTTTTGGTTAAGCCCTCATAATTTTAGAGAGGTAATTTTATTCTTAGTTGTTTTAGTATAAATTTCTTGATTTTCTTGTAAATAATATTAGTCTGATGAAGTTACTATGTAACGAAACTAGTCACTATTAAATTAATAACTTTTGTTATTATTTTTGTGGAAATCTTAAAACGTCGTTTTATTTTAAATTTAATAATGGATTTTCATCAAGTAAAAGGCGACACAGTTAAACAGCTGTTATTACACATTATACATTAAGATTCATAAACGTACATGTTATTTATTAAGTCAAAAATATTATGTTGGCAACTTCCCATAAAGCACAAAATGTATGAAGAACATCCGATCAAGACGTACCGTATGTACTGGGGATGTCCAGATTAGGTACGGTCGTCCAGGTACATATTGGGGACGTCCAATTACCGAAGATATCCCTAGTATATCCGTTTTGAGTCCTCGAGTACCTAAAGATGCTCTTCTCTCATAAATATCATCTTCGCCTTGTGCTCTTCATCTTGTATTTGAAGCTTTCGCACACTGATTGCTTTTTGTATGGAGAGAACTTCGTCTTTAGCTTGAGACAAAGCTGGAATTTTTTTCTCAACCACTGTTGTATCTATTGCTGAAGTTTTTTTCTTTCTAGTTTTCAATTGTGAAGAAGTGTTAGTGCGTATATTTTTGGCATTAAGCATTTCTCCAAAATCATAACTCTTGTTTATTTGATGATCCTCATAGGTTTTAAGAGAAAGCTTTTGAATATAGAAGTCCTCACTTGTGATTTGTGCAGGAATATTCATACTTGTTTCGATTTGTATTGTTCTTCAGTAGAATGCAATCCCAGATTTAACCTGTCAGCTTATACATCAGAATCATATTGTGATGAGCCATGAGCCTGCAAATTACCAATTAATTCCTTAACTTTGATGCCTGTTTGGAAAATATCCGTACATATGTTGGGTAGACCACCTCGGCAAAATTTCGTTCGGAAGTTCTCATACTTACTTTTTAACGTTTCCAGTCTTTAAACTCCAGAGTCACTTTTGAAGTATTCTTGGATAGTTCTTTTTGAGAGAAAAGAGAAGGACATTTTCAAGAAAAAAGGGGGAAAGTGTCATTTTTTATAGAAAAGAGGAGAACTTTTCAAGAGAAAAGAGGGTGGAAAATTAAGTCAAAAAAGTGAAATTTTTAGAAAAAAACAATGTAAAAAGTGTCATTTTTTCAAAAAAGGGCAGGTGAAATTGTCAAAAGAAAAAAAGTAAAAAAAGTACAAAATTTGAAAAG
Source organism: Neocrepidodera transversa (assembly GCA_963243735.1). NCBI lineage: Eukaryota > Metazoa > Arthropoda > Insecta > Coleoptera > Chrysomelidae > Neocrepidodera > Neocrepidodera transversa. The sequence goes on along the minus strand of OY725340.1, from coordinate 13,883,075 downwards.
AAAATTGGTTAAAAAATTGTCATTTTTTTGAGAGAAAATCTTAGAGAGAAAAAAATCGTAAAAATGACCAAAAGTGTTATTATTTTTTTTGAGAGAATAAAAGAGGGGAAATTTTCAAGAGAAAAAAGGGAATATTTAAGTTAAAAAAGTGCAAATTTAAAAAAAAAAATAAAATGATTTTTTGTAGAAAAAGGAGGGGAAATTTTCAAGAGAAAAGAGAGGAAATGTAACTATAAAAAAGTACAAATTTTAGAAAAAAAAAGTAAAAGTATCATTTTTTTTTTAGAGAAAAGATGGCAAATTTTTAAGAAAAAGAGGGGAAAAATGAAGTCAAAAAGTGTCATATTTTTGAGAGAAGAAAAGAAGGGAAATTTTAGACAAACAAGTGCAAATTTTAGAAAAAAAAAGTAAAAGTGTGTAATGTTTTTGAGAGAAAAGAGGGAAACTTTTCAACAAAAAAGAGGGAAAATTTTCAAGAGAAAAGAAAGAATTTATGTCAATATAGTGCAAATTTTAGAAAAAAAGTAAAAGTATCATGTTTTTGATAGAAAAGAAAGGAAATTTTCCACAGAAAAAAGGGGATATATAATTAAAAAATTGAAAATTCTAGAAATAGTGTAATTTTTTGAGAGAAAAAGAGAAAATAGGGGAAAATTAAAAAAGAAAAACGTAAAAAAGTGTTTTGATAGAAAAGAAGGGAAATTTTCATGAAAAGAGAATGGAAAAAATAGTTAAAATGTGTCATTTTTTTGAGATAACAAAAGAGGCGAAATTTTCAAACAAAGAGGGAAAATTTAAGTAAAAAAAGTGCAAATTTTATAATGAGAAATTTTCAACAGAAAAGAGGGGAAATTTATGTGAAAAAAGTGCAAAACTGTCTTTTTTTTTCAAGAAAAGATGAGAAATTTTCAAGAGAAAAGAGGTCAAATTTATGTCAAAAACGTGTAAATTTTAGAAAACAAAAAAAAGTAAAAAAGTGTCATTATTTGAGAAAAAAGAGGAAATTTTCAAGAAAAAAGAGGGGAAATTTAAGTCAAAATAGTACAAATTTTATAAAATAAAAATTAAAAAGTGACATATTTTGAGAGAAAGGAGGAGAAATTTTCAAAAGAAAAGCGGAAATGTACGTAGAATAAGTGCAAATTTTAGAACAAAAAGTAAAAAGTATCATTTTTTTGAGAGAAATGTGCAAGAGAAAAATGGGATATTTAAGTAAAAAAGTGCAAATTCTAGAAACAGTGCAATTTTTTGAGAGAAAAAGGAAAAATTTTCAAGACAAGGGAGGGGAGACTTTCAAGAGAATATATAGGAAATTTAAGACAAAATAATGCAAATTTTAGAAAGAAAAGTAAAAGGTATCATTTTTTTTTGAGAGAATAGTGAAAATGTTTAAGAGAAAAAAGGGGATATTTGAGTAAAAAAGTGCAAATTCTAGAAAAATAGTATAATTTTTGGGAGAAAACGGGAAAATTTTCAAGAGAAAATAGGGGAAATTTATGTCAAAAAAGTGAAAATTAAAAAAAAACATAAAAAAAGTGTCATTCTTTTGAGAGAAAAGACGGTAAATTTTCAAGAGAAAAGAGGGGAAAAATAGTCAAAACGTGTCATTTTTTTTTGATAGAAGAAAAGATGCAAAATTTCCTAAACAAAGAGAGAAAATTTAAGTCAAAAAAACACAAATTTTACGAAAAGTGACATTTTTTTGAGAAAAAAGGGGAAATTTACGTCGAAAAAGTGTAAATTTTAGAAAGAGAAATGTAAAATTTTCAAGAGAAACGACTGTAAATTTAAGAAAAAAATGGCAATTTTGAGAGAAAAGGGGAGACAAAAGAGGGGAAAAAAGTGTCATTCTTGTGAGACAAGAAAAGAGTCGAAAGTTGCAAGAGAAAAGTGGAGAAATTTAAGTAAAAAAAGTGCAAAAAATAAAAAAAAGTGTCAACTTTTAAGAGAAATGATGGGAAATTTTCAAGAAAAAATAATGGAAATTTAAGTCAAAAAACTGAAAACTTATTGAAAAATGTGTCATTTTTTGAAGAGAAAAGAAACGAATTTGTCAAAGAGGGGAAAATACTAAAAAGTGCAAAATTTTAAATGAAAATTAGTGAAAAAAGGCCATTTTCATGAAAAAAAGACGGAAAAAGAGAGTAGTAGAAAACAAACGTTTTTTGAGAGAAAATAGGTGAAAAAAGTGGTAAACAAGTGTGGGAAAAAAAGGCTCATTAAGCTAGTTATCCGAAAAAAAGATGGAAAAAGAATCAAAAAATGGCATAAATAGGAAATTGATTAATTAATCTTGTTATTCAAAAAAGGAAAAAGAATCTAAAAATAACATAAATAAGGAGTTCATTAAGTTACTTGTTGAAAAAAGATGAAAAAAGAGGAGAAAAATGACAAATGTCATTGAAAGTGTTCTATATAAGTTCATACAGTGTGCGCCAAATAAGCCGTTGATAATTGGAATGTAGGGGTTTGGAAAGGGATTTTATTCTTTGACAGCACCCTGTATAATAAAAATAAGAATTTCCTAAGCCAAAAAAAAATGGAATATGCAGTTTTTTGCCTTAGGATTTTATTCTAACTTTGACAACACCCTGTATAATAAAAAATAATTATTTCATAAGACAAATGACATAACATTATGTCGTTTACTTTAATTTAAGCTTTTATCCAAGTAAATTTAGAAGAAGTTCTTAATGGTGAAAAAAAAATTAAAAAAAATGTGTTGCTTAAAAACAGGTAAAGTTAAAAGTATATAGAAGTATTAACAAAAATTGTTCAGAATAAAGTAATTATTCCTAAAGATGAAAAACATACAGGGTATCCCATTGTAATGAAGTTAATACCAATTTCCGGTATAACAAAAGGACGTTAATATTTTCATTAAATAGTTCACCCTTCAAAACTCCTACATTTCAATTTTCAGTTTTCAAATACCTCTACTTCTCGAGATTTTCTAACTGACGGTTTATTTGCTGCACCCTGTATTATATTATATTAGTAGGCTATCATGTATCTTAGGCATGTGGAGCGAAAAAAGTAAATATTAAAATTAAAAACCATATAAAATGTCGAGCAAATTCGATAAAAAACTAATACAAATAATTAGAGTGGGTAAAACCCTAAGACGGCGAATTCACCAAATTTTTAAAAAATGAAAAATGTAAAATTTCAAAAATGCAAAAAATGTTATTGTTTTATTTTATAACAATTTTACCCAAAAGCATTTATTAACAGTTTTATATCTTAGTATTTATGTACTGGAATTTATGTGCTTTATCTAAATATATAAAATATTTAACCATTTTCAATTCATTAGGTTTTTTAAAATTTTGGTGGATGCTCTTTTTTATAATACCTATACACTATGAACAAAACCAAAATATCTTTAAATTATTAAATAATAAAATATAGTTTTTAGTTTCCTTGATATTTAAAGATCGTTTGAAATGGAACAAAGGCGTTAAATAAGTCAAATTATTCGCAGGCAAATATAAAATACAAACAATTTGTTGCCAAACTCACACATTCCCAACAATGATTAAACGAACGCGGAGACCATGTTCACGCAGTGTGTGCTTCATTCAAATTTCAAATCTCGCGAGGGTAATACTTAATCTAAAGCTGTCTCGAGCAGCCGGCATGGCAACTTCTTCGTAAAAACACCTACCTATTATGGCTGATGACTGCTAGATGGATTTGTAGCTAGGCCTTGATTATTCCCGCTTTGTTTACCTATCAGGCGTTTAACGTTCATCCCCTTGTTCTGCGATGCTTTTCATTTGTGTATGTATGGAATTGTTCTTCGAGGTTTAATATTTCGATAGTAAACGGAAGCCACATGTGTGAGAGACGTACGAAAAATTTGATGCAAGGACAGAACGATACCAAACATGCCGAAATTTTGAAATCTTTAAATATAAGTTCTTTAAGCTGTATTCGTCTCTTATTCGTTAATTTACTATTATATTTACTGATAGTAAGTCTCTAGTAGATTTTGTACTATCTAATGATGATAATTGTGTTGCGGAAGTTCATATTCCAAAAATTAGTGATCATTCTATCAATTTCGCTAATACAAGTAATACTTCAAAAAAGTTATTAAAAAGTATAGGAATTATAATGAAACTAACATTTTTAATATACAAAATGATCAGACTATGTGTAACTGGGCTCCGGAATGAATTAGCGTTGATGAAAATAGCGTTGTAACATTTTTATTTTCCCTTTAAATAAATTTAAAAAATGTTACTTTATTGTTACCATGTATAATAATTGTGAATAGTTTGTAAGTAAGTAGATACGTCTACATTTAACTAATCAACATGTAATTTTATCATTTTTATTTAGGCATTAACAAGGTTTCAAATTCGGAACGCTGCTTTCTAGGTTATTTTGTAACGGTTGGCGACTTTGATTTGGTTTGACACTTTTAGGGTCGTTCGTTGGAATGTAGGAGGACAGTGACTTTGGAGCGTATAGAAGGAGGGCAATCTCTAATGGACAACACGTTTAAAATTTGGGCAACATTTTATACGCAACTAATGGTACATAAAATAACCGACGCGGCGCTGACGATCGTATGTTGAAAAACTGTTTGTAGATTGATTAGATCCATAATCTCAAATAACGTTTTTTATTTAATGAGCCACCCAATTTTTATAAAATAGATATCTTTTAAAAGTTTATTTAATGAATTTAAATTACTATTTGAAAAAAAGTCAAAGGAAATGTCAAAACTCGCTTAAACTGTCATCAACAGTCGATCAACAGCGCCACCAACTGGCTTCCAAAATTGGTTCCCTTTTTCTAACATTGCGATGTGCCTCCTTCTATACCCTCCATAACAGTGACACACGTTTTTAACGAAACACAATTTTCAATTAATTATTTAATTTTATTTCTCTTCGATGTCGAGTTGGTGCTGTTTAGTTTTATTTGAAATGTTGTTTATGATTATTGAGTTAAACACTTTCTTATTTCAATATGAATTTTATTTATTAATTGTTATTAACAAGAACACAAGATCGTGTGTGGTTGACTGATGATCGACGTCGATGTCAAAATCAAGTGTCATCCTTGAGTCTCTTACAAATAGGCCAATCAGCCATTTCAAATGACTTCTGTTACATCTCCCTTTTTCAGAACTTCGTAAGAGACTCAAGTTTACAAAAAACAATTACAAAATACAAAACGAACAAACATGAACAACAACAAAAGTAACGCAATAACAAAAGTAACACAAAATAAACAAACTCTATGAAACACAACTATTCTCTAAATCGAGAGGGTTTAACAATTTTTCTGCCTAATCGAGTAGTAATATTAGTACTAACAATGTCAGTATTGTTGTTTGAAGGTACATTATTTTCATGACTAGGAAGTGGTTCTGGCACAGGGCTTGGGTTAATCAACTCGTTATCAAAATTATTATACTGTTGTTTTATTTGAAAAGTATTTGGTGAAGGTCTAAGAAATGACGAATTTCTACGTAAAACTTTTCCAGAATTATCTCTTACCCAATATGACCTAGGAGTATTAGATCTACTCACTATCTCCCCTGGGACCCAACATTTATCTTTTCTAATTATTACATTGTCACCTTCTTTGAAATTTTCACGAAAATGTGCAGTAGCATCATAGTAAGTTTTATTTCTTGATCTTTGATTAAGAATTTTTTCATTATTAATCACGGGATTCTTATTTAATATATTATTGGAAACAGGTAAAAAATTTCTTAACATTCTTTTTTGCAGCAATTCAGCTGGAGCTAATTCCAGACCAGTGATAGGAGTATTACGATACTCTAGTAGCGCCATGTAAATGTCACTATTATCTTCATGACATTTCTTTAGCATATTTTTGCAAATACCTACTGCCCGTTCAGCCAGTCCATTTGACTTGGGATAATGAGGACTCGACGTAATAACTGTAATATCCCAATGTTTTGCGAATTTTATAAATTCTGTGCTATTAAATGGGTTATTGTCTGAAATAAAAATTACAGGCGTACCGAATCTTGAAAAAATGGGTTTAAGTTTGTTAATTACTGTAATGGCTGATTTTGTCTCTAACTGTTCTAATTCTATCCAGTTTGTATAATAGTCAACTACAACTAAATAACTACAACCACCAAATTCTAAGATGTCTGCACCTAATTTGTAAAAGGGTATGTTTGGCCGATCATGAGGAATTAGAGGTTCTTTGGTTGGATTTCTTGCAAATTTTAAACAAACTTCGCATTTTGCGATAAAGTCTGAAATGTCCTTTGACATTCCAGGCCAAAAAAAAATTTTACGCGCTCTTGCCTTAGTCTTTTCTGTTCCTAAATGTGCTGCATGTATTTTTGATAACATAAGTTTGCGTAAGGAAGTAGGGATTATTATTTTATTATTTAGAAATATCAACCCATTTTTTGTATATATTTGATCCCTTAGTTTAAAGTACGTACTAAATTCAGCATTTGAAAATGATTTAAATTTATTTGGCCAACCTTCTTCACAAAATGTTTTAATTTCTTTCAATACTATGTCATTTAAGTAGGCATTTTTTAACTCAACCAATCTATCCTCCGACATGGGCAAATCAATTTCAATAGAATGAACTGTAACAGACATTTCAGGGTCATCTTTTGGTTCTACTTTAATAAAGGATCTTGATAATAAATCTGCTATATACATAAATCTTCCCGGTAAATATTCTATATTAAAATTATACGGTAATAATTTTAATTTTAGTCTTTGTAGGCGTCCACTGACTTTGTAAAAATCTTTATTGCAAATTGATACTAGTGGACGATGATCTGTCTTGATTTTAATCTTTCTACCATAAATAAAGTTATGAAATTTATTTAAACAAAAACAAATACTAAGTAATTCTTTATCAATCTGTGGGTATCGAGTTTCTGTTTCAGTAAAACTTCTTGAGCAAAAAGCTACAGGTTTACCTTCTTGTAGTAAACACCCGCCCATGCCAAATTGACTTGCATCAGTTTGCAACTCAATGTCTTTATTGCTATCAAAAATTTGTAAATTAGGAATTTTACTAATAAGTTTTTTTATTTTATTAAACGCAAATTCATGACTCAATGTCCAATCCCACAAGATATTATTTTTTATTAAATTTCTTAAGGGGCCTAATAACTCTGACAAATCAGGGACATATTTATTTAAATAATTTAGCATACCAAATATTCTTAAAAGTTCTTTTTTATTGCTAGGTGACTGTAATTTCAAGACAGCTTCTACATAGTTAGGATCTGGTTTAATTCCTTCTGCTGAGAAAATTTGCCCCAAATATTTAACCTCAGTAACTTTATACTGAATTTTACGTTGATTAAATTTAACATTGTTATTTCTAGCTCTGTTAATTACCTCATGAAGTATTTTATCATGTTCTTCTTCAGTCTCAGCAGCGATTATAAAGTCATCAAAGTAAATACCAATGCCTAAATCCCCAAAAATTTTTTCGTTTATCCTTTGAAACACTTCAGGGCTGACATTCAAGCCGAAAGGAAGTCTATTAAAGCAAAATTTACCAAAGGGAGTTGTGAAACACGTTAATTTCTTACTGCTGTCATCTAAAGGAATATGATAAAAACCTTCTTTTAGATCTAAAACTGTAAATATTTTTTTATTTTTTAATTTTAGCGAAAGTTCCTCTAGAGTAGGAATGGGGAATTGATCATTGCAAATGTTTTTATTTAGATGTAAAGGATCTAAACAAATTCTTAAGGTCTTATCAGTTTTTTCTATTATCACTATATTGTTTACCCATTCTGTAGGCTCTTCTACTTTATTGATAATATCACGATTTAATAAATCATCTAATGTATATTTCAATAATGGTTTAATCGTATCAGGAACTCTCCTACAACCACTAACATATGGAATTGAATTTTCTTTTAATTTTATTTTGTATTCGAAGGGGATTTTACCTGTTCCATCAAATATATCTTTATTGTTTTTTATTAAATCGTCCTTACTAACGAATTCAGGGCCTATTAGATCAACCTTTTTTAATAAATTGAGCTTCACACATGCATTAAGACCAAGTATGGGTGTTGATGCACCTTCAACAAGCAAAAATTTAATATTATACATAACTTCTTTTATGAGACATTCTAATATTACAGAACCAACTGTCTTTATTTTATTATTACCATACGTGACCAATGTTAATTGATCAGCTTTATTAATCTGGTCTTTATTAATACCTAAATCATTAAACAAACATAAGGGCAAACAGTTACAAGTAGCTCCTGTATCTAATTTGCAATTTATTATTTTATTACTTACACAAACTTTAATCATCCAACGTTTGTCTTTGTTACAAGATTTAACAACATCTATACTATCAATAAAAGGCAAGTTATCAACCTCCTCATCTGAACCAGAACCAACTTCATGTACATTTTTATCTAACCTCTGATAACTTTTATTTTTACCATACTTATTCGCAAATGCATTATTATAGTTAACAACATTATTATTATGGCTATTTTTTACTTTACAACCTACTGCAAAATGGTTAGGTTTATTACAATTCGAACATAGCTTCCCAAATGCAGGGCAGTTAAATTTTACATGTGAACGACCGCACTTTAAACATTTATACACCTCACTAACCTGGGGTTTAGGAACAGCTCCTCTTCTCACCATATCAACTTCTTTTTCGCTTCTAAGAGTTTTTGCTTGAAACCTGCTGGCCTCTGCCCCCAGACAAATTTCTTCCGCTCTTTGTAGAGTTAGGGATGACTGTTGTAATAATCTTTCTTGCAGCGATAAGTCCATGATACCACTAACTACTTTATCTCTGATCAGTGAGTCCTGTAGTGTTCCAAAATTGCAAACAGCAGCTAATGTCTTTATATCTGTTATGTAATGATCAAAGCTCTCACCCTCATGTTGAACACGAGTGAAAAATTTGTATCGATCATACGTTTCATTTCGTAATGGTTTGCAATAATTTTGAAAGGCCTTCACAACCTCTTTAAAGTCTTTTTTATTGTCTTCACTCAATTCAAAAGTTCTATACCTTCTTTGTGCGTCTTCCCCCGCTAAATTTAGAAGTATAGCTACCTTCGTTGGATCATCTTTGGCATTTAAACCAGTTGCCATTAAGTAGATTTCTAAACTTCTTAAGAAATTTTCTAGATTTTCATGAGCATCTACATTGAACACGATGTTTCTTGGTGGTTTAAATCCTGTTGCATCCATTTTATATTTTATTATTTCTTTAATCCAACAAACCTGACACCATGTTTAGTTTTATTTGAAATGTTGTTTATGATTATTGAGTTAAACACTTTCTTATTTCAATATGAATTTTATTTATTAATTGTTATTAACAAGAACACAAGATCGTGTGTGGTTGACTGATGATCGACGTCGATGTCAAAATCAAGTGTCATCCTTGAGTCTCTTACAAATAGGCCAATCAGCCATTTCAAATGACTTCTGTTACAGGTGCTATCTATGCACATTGTGGTTAATGTTTCTGTTCCTGCCAGTGGTGGTTCCTCCTGATTGTTTCAAACACATTTTTTGTGCTGATTTTATCTTGACAAGATGGATTCCCGTCTGCACCCATCGCCTGGACGGCTGAACTTTGTGGAAAAGTTTCTTCTTGAGCTGATGTCTCCCGTACAATTCAAGTCTTACTCTTCGTTGCAGCAATTAACCTGATTTGGTGTTCTTCCAACAAAGATACCTACCGTTACATATAAGTGATGTTCCAAGGACCTGGTTTATTTTTTTTTTACTAATATTTTATCTTTCACAATGTTTATTGATGTTTTTTGATACATATGTAGTTATATCGCAAACACATTTTCATTCCTATTGATTACTCAATGTAGGATACATAGTCATAAGTAACCCTATGTATATGACTATTAATTAGGAATATTTAATAAGAACCGTAACCTATGTTAAATTTTGAAATTTTTACTATCATTCCCATTTAATATAAAACATAATTAATGACTTAATTGTCAACGACAATTAGTAGGTAGAGTTTGTTTAACCATCCTTTGCCGTTACGTCATAATCGGTGACGTATTCTGCTGTTTTACATTTGTCGTATATTATTTGAATGTCATTTTAAACATAACCTCAAAATTAAAATATAACTAATGACATATGTTAAGGATTGTTTTCAATGACCCATGTTAAGGTGTGTTTGTATTAATAAATTGGTAATGCCGAAAATTGTATTTTGCTTTATGGGTTGCGTACATTTTTACATAATTTAGTAATTTTTTTAACTTCAAACCTCCTTTTTTTTAACTGATTTGTTTCAAATTTCTAGTATGCGGATATAACTATTCATGTTTTTAAAAATTGTAAAGTAATTATTGTCTGTGAAATTGTGAGAAATACTTTCGTAAGTATTCCTAAAAAATGAAAATAAAAACACATGTATTGGAGAAAACAGGCAATAAATAAATTTATTTCTGAAAAACTCATAATACAAATAGGAGAAAGAAACGAAAAAACGGATAAGAAACGTAAACTAAAATAGCATGTAATGAAATAAAATGCAAAATATAAGCTTCATCACTGACAAAATCATCTTCATCATCACTCTAGGAGTCCGATTCACTCATATCTATGATAACAGGAAGAAAATGAGATTCATCAATGTATTTTTCTTTTTCCCAGTCATTATTGATTAACTGATTTGAATGCCTGAAATAGTGCTTCCATGAAACATGTCCAGCATGAACTTTGATTTTGTAGTCTTTATCTGTTTCTGTTCCACTAGTAACTGTTTTTTGAACGGTTCTAATAGATATGTCTAGAGCATCAGCAACATGCTATAAAATTTAATAAAATCAAATCAATAAATGCTTACATTTTGCATAATACAGCTAGATATTTACGTTGTAGACTGCATTTAACGGTAAAAGCGGTTTTCCAGCATATCTTTCTCTTGAAAAGTAAATAATCAACTTCAAAATTAAAGTTTGCTCTTTGTCATTATATCGGGAAGGCATTTTGACAATGAACAATTAATTGAAAAAGGCGAAAATAATCAAAAATACTCAATACAAATCAAAATATGACAACTTAATTGTCAAAAGTGAATTAGTTTAGAAATACGTCAATGACGTCATAATTCCGTCTCATCCATTTCATGATGGAGAGATCGAGATGGATAATGTATGACGCAACGGCAAAGGATGGTTAAACAAACTCTATAGAATTTTTAATACAAATCCCGATGCACGTCACAAGTGATGTCATTCTTTCATTATAGTACTACCAACTTATTAAAATTTCCCTAAATATGTAAAATAATCCGAAACCAACGAATATTCACGAGTATCCATGAACGTAGTTACACTACTGAAAAATGAAAAATGCAATTGTTATTAGTTTGACAATTTTAGAATGATCTCAAACATAGTGCGAATAAGTTGATTAATGTCGTGTATTTCTACATACAAACAAAATGCCAAAAAAACTAAATAGTCGCTGTAAGGAGCTTGTATCTTCGTTAATACAGTACTTTGATCGGGAGCGATATAATAATGGACAACTTTTACCCTTAACTGCGGTCAGAGAGGTAAGTTAGAAAGATTATATAAATGTCTAGAAATATGAAATTGTTTTCTTGTCTGTTTTAGCGTGTTGCAGCAGCCCTAGACTTAAATATTTCTACTGTCAGTAGTATTTCGCAAGCAGTCAAGAATAATGTATTATTAAAATCGACACCCAAAAAACGTTCATACAAAAAACCAGTTACTAACACAATAACATTGGATACGAGTGGAATCCGAAACGTTATTTATAACATGTATGATAGGAGTGAGTTCATTAACAAATCTAAGTTTCCAATAAAAGTTTATATTTTTATATCCTATTATCGATACAAGAGAAATATCAAAAAATGTCAAAATGTTATGTTTTAGAATATAAGTGATGTTGGCATTATATGATAAAAAAACAGCAAGTAGAAATAAAATATATTCTTTTTTTCAGACACAATACTATAAAATATTTATAGTAGATAATTTAGCAGAACAATATGGACATAAAGTGTTACGTCTTACTCCATACCATTGCGTTTTTAACCCTATAGAACTTATTTGGGGACTTTCCAAACAATATTATAATAAACCTATTGGCAGAGATGGTAACAAAGAACAAGATTGTTTAAATATGTGGTCGGAAGCTCTTGGAACAATTACTCCCGAAGTATGGAAAAATTCTATTAAACATACAGAATAAGAAATACAAAAATGGTACGAAAGAGAAAGAGTTTTTGATATAATGGAAATTAATCCCATTATAATTAATCCTAACAGAGATGACACTGATTCAAGTGATTTCGATTTGAATTAGGAGAAGATTTATTTTTTGTAGGAATTACGAATATTAGTAGTTGAATTGTTTCTTTTAAGTAAAAATATGCGTTTAATAAAAATAAACAGTTTGCTACCCTTTTTATATGTTTCTTTTTTATATATTTCAAAATAATTGAATATAATATATACATTTAAAATAATAACAAAGCCAAACAACATAACCTTAAATTTTCGAAAATTCCTACGTTCATCGACTAGTCTGACGAGCAGGCAACACTGCAGGGTCCTGACATCATAAATGATCTATGACGTGCATCGGGATTTGTATTAAAAATTCTATAGCGTCAAATCAATTTGGAGTTAGTAATAAATTGGTGTGCTTGAAATAAGCGCTAGTAATAAGTCAACGAGTATTAATTAGGCGATAAATCCAGGAATGTTTTTAATTCGTCATTAATTTATTGTCAATACCTAATAGTGTCATGAATTATTCAACATTGCAAAAACGCGGCAAGATTTTGATTTTCAATGGATATCGGTATAGAAGCGATAAAACTCATATCAATTCTCAGACATGAAGGTGTACGAAAGTCGGCTGTAAAGGCAGGCTTGTCTCGAAAGAAAATTTGAACAGGGGAACTACTGAACACAACCATGCTCCCGACATGGCAGAAAATTCAGCGTATTTGGTGAAGGACCGCATCCGGAAGATGGCCGAGAGCACGGACGAACGACCCAGAACAATTCTACAAGAATGCTCTAAGAATGTATCTGAAGAAGGTGTGATAGCCCTCCCCAGCTATGATGCTTCTCGACAGACGATCCATAGGCAGCGGGCGAAAGGAATACCTTCCACATCTGGCACTAACAATTTAGAAATCGGTGACAGATTTAAAAAAACCTTGAAAGGTGATATTTTTATGTTGTGGGATTCAGGAAAAGACGACAAAAATAGAATATTAATTTTCGGAACAAATCAAAATTTAAGCTTGCTGAAAGAATTTCCTCATTAGTGTGCAGATGGCACCTTTAAAGTAGGACCTTCTTTATTTTATCAGGTCTATACGATTCACGCGTTAATAGACGCAAAAGCGGTACCCATGATATACACCCTGCTCTGCAGAAAAGATGAAGCTACTTATAGCAGATTATTAAGGAAACTTTTAGAACTAGATCCGACTTTAGAACCTGAAATTGTTCTGATTGATTTCGAAATGGCTGCTGTGAACGCTTTCAGTACTGTTTTTCGAGGTGTTAATTTAGTGGGTTGTTTCTTTCATTTGTCGCAAAATTTGTGGCGTAAAATTCAAAATATTAAGGATTTTACAACATTATACAGAAGAAATGCAGCCGGTTCTTCAATACTGGGAAGCAACTTACGTTGGCAATCGAGTCCAAGCTAAATCACCGATATTTCCCATTGAATTTTGGAACATGTTTGCAAGAATTAATTCAAATCTTCCAAAATCTAACAATTCATTAGAAGCGTGGCACAACGCTTTTCAAAAGTATATAGATTGCCAGCATCCATCGACATCTAAGCTGTTGGAGAAGTTTTTGGCAGAACAAACTCGCACAGAAATGTTCGTAATGAGATATCGTGCTGGTTTTAGACAAAAGGAATCTACAAAAAGCGTTTACTTCCAACAAAAGAAAAGTCTATTAGCCATTGCAGACACATATCTGTTTTCTAACGTTAAAGACCATTTAAAATATGTTGCATATAATTTATCATTGTAATTGTTGTATTTATTTGTTCTTGTTATTAAATTATATTGGGGTTCGTAAAAATCGATTATTACTCGCTTATTTGTAACAAGCGCTTATTTATTAAACTTCTTTTTATTACAGGCGCTACTCCGTTACGAGCAAAATCGATTCAAAAGTCATTTTGTTACAAACTCAAAATTATTACGGCGCTATTTTATAACACGCCATTTTATTACGCGCTTTTTCGATACAACGCTAATTCAACTGCGTTATTTTGTTCATTGCTAATTCATTCCGGAGCCGTGTAACTAGAATCTTACTTATATTGATGTTGATGTCATTTATCAGGAATTATATCCAAATTGTCAAAAAGTTACTGTTAATGTTGCTCCTGTTCAGACATGTAAGTATAATCCTAGGGTTAGATTTGATAATGAGATTTACAATAAAAAACGTGATAATGCTTTTCAAGTCATGTTTCAGCACCTCAAAAGCTGAATTTGTGGAATGCGTTTAAAAAAATGTAGAAAATCTAATTATTATTTTAATAAAATTGATTGCTTCAAATAATCCTAAATTGATGTGGACAACTTTAAAAAAACTAGTTAATACGAAAACTAATGTTGTGATTGAATTTAGAGATCAAACAGGCCAAAGTATCCTTTATGATAGAGTTGACCTAGCAACTAAATTTAACGAATATTTTGTTGAAAGTATTTTGAATATTATTGGAAGTATTGATGCTACTGTTCCCTGGCAAAATTTAAACAACAAATTTATACTTATCATTTCACAACTTCAAGTTACTAACTTTACATGACTTAGATAAACTGTTGAACTCGTTTAGACAATAAATATCCTGTGTTTAATATTCTTAATTCTAAAATTCTAAACGAAGTGTTTGCGACAATTGGGCATATTATTTTAAATTTAATTAATACCTCACTTGATATTGGCAAAGTTCCATCTCAACTAAAAATTAGTACGATTGTTCCAATTCAAGTTTTAACATACACGCATATAAAACTCGTTAAATGAAGAGTATATATAGTTACTAATATTTATTTCTGTTACTGACAATAATAAGGATATTTTAAAATAATGCCTTTTTAATTTTAAAATATTCGTGTGACATTCTGTGTTAAAATTAAAAATAAGTTTGGTTACGTTATATTACTGTCACGTTTGTTAATGTTATTGTTACTTCTGTCGTAGAAACATAATACAGGTGTACGAATTGTTTCTAGTCGGATAGAAAAAGATAACAATATGATCTCGTGCGTGCATGTTAGGATGAATGTTGTAGTAATGATAACTCAAAAACTATGGAATTAAAAAATTTGAAATTTTGCATACAAGATTCTGATACCCTAGATTAGATCTGATTATGAGTGATGACGCTATTACTAAACAAAATGGTATTAAAGTTTTATACATTTATTCAAATTTTTCCAAAATGTGTCTACCAAAAATTGGCACTTTTAGAAAAATGGTGAGAGCGCAGTTTATTCAAATTTGTTTCAAAATGTATCTTTAGTCAGATTTAAACAAAAATAGCTGAAAGATAGTCAAAGAAGCATGGGTTCTAAAAAATAAATTAGTTTTTCTCTAATTCTCTTGGTTTTAGAAAAAAATTAGTTTTGATACTTTTAAAAAAATGGTGAGAGCGCAATTTATTCAATTTTTTTCAGTCAAATTTTACCAAAAATTGGCAGAAATATAGTCAAACAGGCGTTGATTCAATAAAATTAATTAGTTTTTCTCTAGTTCTCTTAGTTTAAAAAAAAAATAGTTTTTTCATACTTTTAAAAAATGGTGAGAGCGCAATTTTTTCAATTTTTCCCAAAATGTGTCTTTAGTCAGATTGTACCAAAAATTGGCAGAGATATAGTCCAACAGGCGTAGATTCAAAAAAATTAATTAGTTTTTCTCTAGTTCTGTTAGTTTTAGAAAAATAGTTATTTGTATGCCTAGGCTCCGAAATACCTTTTTGGCGAACTGAAAGAAAAATTATCGCCGAGGCCGCTTGTGGCCGAGGCAAGATAATCTTGAGGTAGCCAAAAAGTTTCGCGGCCGTGGTATACAGACAATTTTTCGTGCAATCGTTAAAATTATAAAATTAGATCATTGCAAATAAATATATTATGCTATGGAAATGACCGTGTTTGATTATATAAAAGATTTTGACAGTTCTTGACCTGATAAGAAATGCCGTCCAAACTGACACAAGGAATTTTACAATTCAAATGGCTTAAGCCCTATTCATATTACCAAAATTAGTTTATATTTTAATACCATTTACTAAAATTTCTTTTTATGTTACAAACAAAGAAACATGTTACTTTTATTTCCAATTCTTATCCATTGTCTTTTGTTTAAACCAACTCCTACTTACAAATTAATTCTATTCTATACAGGGTATAACAAATTTCATAACAATATATCATAAATAAATATATAGAAACCAGAAAAAAAGTTAAACATTTAATAAATTTGGAATATAAAAAGTTGTTAAGCGAAACTGATGAAAATATAGGTGAAAATATAAGTAAGTTTTGGAGATATGTCAATAAAAATAGTAGCAATGATAGTAGAATTGACAAATTTGAATGGAAAGGAGTGGAAATAGCCGAGAGTGAAATCGGTGAAAAAAAATTTTAAATGCTTTTAAAAACTTTTAAATGCTTTTAAAAACTTTTAAATGCTTATAAATGAGTAATGTAGTAATACTTTTCATTTTTTTCAATTTAGAATAATTTATCTTATGTATAAAAAAAATAATAACTTCTTAATTATTTAAAAAAAATGCAAAGTGGCAACATTGTGTTTCATTTAAATTTTTAATTGTCAAAACTGACATTTTCTTATTAGTGTACAATAGTAGGTACATTGTTTTCTTTTCAATTCGTTTATTTAATTAGTCAGTATTTTTATTTAATTTTAACAATTTTTATATCTATTTGTTAGCATATTTTTTATTTGAACACTTTTATATCTTGAAATGTTCAAAACTTCGCCTAGTTTAAAATGCTTCTATACTTCATCGATTTTGCAACGCATCCGATTTCTCTAAAAAAAAAACTGACACGTCGCGTTGACATTTACGTAGTTATTGCACTGACGTCCTTAAAATAATCGGCCGCTACTTATGTATCAGCTGTATTTTTTTTGCACTTGGATCACTTCTGAACTGGTCAAAACTGACCTAGCAAAAATACAATTAAAACGCGCCTAACCAAAGCAACTGACAAAATTAATAGTTTTCGTTCCATTCCTTTCAATTACCATCTGCGACTAGAATGAAAGTGTATTTATTTTATCTATGACCAGCATTTTTAAGGATTTTGGCAAAGAATAACGTTCTTTTTTCATTTTGTGGTTCAAAATGGTGAATTCTTATGAAGAAATGGCCACCGACACCTATACTTTAAAGATAACAGATCCGAAAACAAATAATATTGCTCTTGATCAGTCCACTTTTTTTAGGTTATTGTAACGTCGTTAATTACTATCAAATAATTTTCTGCCTTCTGCTTCGGATCACTTTTGAACCATATCAACGGGTGG